>JBANSL010000009.1:35056724-35724536 GCA_037127255.1 Persicaria tinctoria
CTTGCTTTCTAATATATGATTTATTCTAATTTGACTATGATTACACAGTGTTGATGTTGGATACAAACCAGCACAGATAAAGGATAAAATGAGAACAGAACAAAAGATACAAATTAGCTACTGGAGAGCATGGAAGTCATCAAAAATAGCTCATGAAATGGTTAATGGGACACCAGAATCAAATTATGCAGATTTGCCATCGTTTTGCCATATGCTCAGGGAGAGAAACAATGTGACTATAGCTTTAATTTCAAAAGACAGAGAAGATAGATTTATGTACTTCTTTCTGTCATTTGGACAGTGCATCAGAGCATTCCCACTCTTAAAGAAGGTATGTCTTAAACAGTGTCAGCACAAATTCTGTTGTCATCGATTTCCTTAATTTTGATAACATAAGTAATTTTATTTGTTTATATATCAGGTGGTTGTTGTTGATTGAACATTCCTAACTGGCAAATATAGAGGGACATTGCTTGGAGCAGTTGCACAAGATGGAAATAGACAACTCTTTCCACTTGCTTTTGGTATTGTTGACTCCGAAAACAACAGCTCTTGGGAATGGTTTATGTATCAGCTGCTGCAGGTTGTGCCTCCTTCAAATGACTTATTGTTTGTCTCTGATAGACATGCTAGCATTTCAAGGGCTGTATCATTAGCTTATCCAACAGCTACACATTGCATATGTATGTGGCACCTGAAACAAAACATCAAAGGAACGTTCAAGAAAAAAGAGTTGGGGAAAATGTTCAAAAAAGCAGCAGAGAGTTACACTATCCAAGAGTTCAACAGCCACCTTGCACAAATCGAAGCAACCTGTCCAAAGCTATTAGAATATCTGGTGTCAGCAGGGTTTGATAAATGGGCAAGAGCACATTCAAGGTGTGATAGATACAACATGATGACATCCAACAATGCTGAGAGTTTGAACTCTGTTTTCAAAGGCAAAAAGAATTATCCCATTGTGGCACTTGTGGAGTTTGCTAGGGAAAAGCTCACATCATGGTTCCTGGACAGGAGAGAAAAAGCACTGGCAAATCAAGACAGACTAACTCCAGATATCCTTAAGTTGATAAGAGAATCACAAGCGCAGGTTGGTGTATGCAGAGTAGAGAAGATGAATGAATCACAATTTGAGATCAAGGGTCAAGGGGCTGTAGCTATAGTTGATTTATCAGCAAGAACATGTACGTGCAGGGTATTTGATGTCGAGAAAATGCCTTGTGTACATGCTCTAGCAGCAATAACACACATAAAAGCAAATGTGTCTGATTTTGTTGCAAAATTTTACAGCAATGACGCTTGGCGCATGACATATGCAGAAACAATATATCCAGTGTTGGATGAAGATGAAGGAAATATCCCTGATGTGATCAAATCCATCAAATGTTACCCACCAGTAGTAAGAAAAAGAGCAGGAAGACCCACTACAAATAGAAAGCTATCTTTGGGAGAGTACAAGAGGAGGATGAAGTATTCAAGATAAGGCTGTCAGCACAAATTATGTCATCAGTATTATATAAGAATAATGTTAGTGGATAATACAGTTTATAAATTTGTAAACGACATTTGTTTATGCTTATTAACATTAATTCATTAATTCAAGATAAGTCTGGCAGCACAGATTCAGTCATCAGTATTTTACCATGCTGAGCAAGTTTTCCCAATTTAATTCTATTGATGAGCAAGTTTTCCCAAACTCTTAAGCAACTATGAAGACATAATTAGATATAACTAACATTTTGTTCCAAACAAAGTGTTGTTGTGCATTATATAAACAATCATGTTGAGCAATAATTTAAAAAGAAACTTTGAAAACAAAATTAAATAAAAATTACATGCCATTACAAACAAAGTGTTGTTGTGCACTTTTATTCCATTGATGAGCAAAAATAAGACAATGTCGAGCAATAATCTGTTAAACAACTATCAAAGCGTAAATAGATATAAATTAAATGCAGTTGCAAACAAAGTGTTATTGTGCAATATATATACTATGGTTGAGCAAAAATAAAGTGATGTCAAGCAAGTTTTCCCCATGCATAATATGTTGTGCAGTTTTATTCCATTGATGAGCAAAAATAAGAAGATGTTAAACAGTAATGTATTAAACAACTATGAAATCATAAATAAACAAAAATAAGATGACGTTGCAAAGAAAGTGTTTGTTGTGCAATATATGTACTACGGTTGAGCAAAAATAAAGTGATGTCAAGCAAGTTTTCCCCATGCATAATATGTTGTGCATTTTTATTCCATTGATGAGCAAAAATAAGATCATGTCTAGCAACAAACTCTTAAGCAACTATGAAGACATAATTAGGTAAAACTAACATTTCGTTCCAAACAAAGTGTTGTTGTGCAGTATATAAACAATCATTTAGCAAAAATAAGGGGATATTGAGCAAGTTTTCCCCATTTGCTATTTGTTGTGCATTTTTATTGCATTGATAAGCAAAAATTAGAGCATGTTGAGGAATAATCTATAAAGCAACTTTGCAAACAACATTACATAAAGATTAGATGCCATTGCAAACAAAGTGTTGTTTTGCAATATATGTATTAACGTTGTGCGAAAATACAATGATGTTGAGCAAGATTTCCCCCTTTGTACTTTGTTGTGCATTTTTAATCTATTCATGAGCAGAAATAAGAGCATGTTGAGCAATAATTTAAATACAAACTTTGAAAACAAAATTAGATATAAATTACATGCCATTACAAACAAAGTGTTGTTGTGCACTTTTATTCCATTGATGAGCAAAAATAAGACAATGTCGAGCAATAATCTATTAAACAAATATCAAAGCGTAAATAGATAGAAATTAAATGCCATTGCAAACAAAGTGTTGTTGTGCAATATATATGCTATAGTTGAGCAAAAATAAAGTGATGTCAGGCAAGTTTTCCCCATGCATAATATTGTTGTGCAGTTTTATTTCATTGATGAGCAAAAATAAGAAGATGTTGAGCAATAATGTATTAAACAACTATGAAATCATAAATAAACAAAAATAAGATGCCGTTGCAAACAAAGAGTTGTTGTGCAATATATATACTATGGTTGAGCAAAAGTAAAGTGACGTCAAGCAAGTTTTCCCCATGCATAATATGTTGTGCAGTTTTATTCCATTGATGAGCAAAAATAAGAAGATGTTGAGCAATAATGTATTAAACAACTATGAAAAAGTATATAAACAAAAATAAGATGTCGTTGCAAACAAAGTGTTGTTGTGCAATATATGTACTATCGTTGAGCAAAAATAAATTGATGTTGAGCAAGTTTTCCCCAGGCATAATATGTTGTGCACTTTTATTCCATTAATGAGCAAGAATAATACATTGTTGAGCAGAAAAACTATTAAGCAAATATGAAAGCATAAATATTTAAAAATAAGAAGTTGTTGGTACCAAAGTGGTGTTCTTGTGCAATACATATACTATCGTTGGGCGAAAATAAGGTGATGTTGATCGAGTTCACAAGGATCAAGCGGTGTGCAATTCTAAACTATTGTTGAGCAAGAATAATATGATGTTGAGCAGAACTAGGGTATGGAATTATATGAAAAATAATAACAAATAAATAAAGTCTCACAAAATTGCAGAATTATTAACAAACAAAAAAAAAGAAAATGGAAACGGTTTTCCTAAAAAAAATATATATATATATATAAAATCCAAATAAGTGTGAATGCGCAAAACCCTTTTCCAGGTTCAAAAAGTTTTGCATCACCTTCTTTTAGTTTCTTCCTCCAGCTAAATCTACTCTATCCATTCCTCTGCGAGATTGTCTGAGGCTTGATTGTACGCTTGTAAGAAGGAGATCTATCATATACATAGAGATGTCTTCAGATCCGAAAGGTTTGATTTCGTGTTTTCTGTGTATTAAAGTTCAAATTAGAACGAGTACGATTTAGGGCTTAGTTTCCCATGAAAATTAGGAAATATCGCAGTTGTTCAAGCGAATTTAATGTTTATAATCAAGCAATTATTCAGCCTTACAAGATCTACCATTACTATTTCAATCTCTTTGGCATAATAAATTGAAGTTAATGTGATTAATCTAGAGGTTGAATTTGCGAATTTGGGATTTTGTTCGGCATAACATACAGTCTTTCGCAGTGTCATCTTTCCAATTATATTTGTATAAATTGATTGTAAGTGTTCATTCTATAGGTAAACGTCCGCAGAGTGTAAGTGATTCACCTGTTCTAGACAGTCAAAATAGAAATTCGAAGAGATCAAAACGATCTGGGGTTAAACCTCCAGTAGTTGATTTATCTAGAGATTCACCTCTCTTCAAAGATGAACTGTCTGTTGACACTGAGACTGGAAAATCCTTGGAAGCAGGGGAGGGTTGTATGTCACTTGAATCCAAAGATTCGCAACCACTTGTAAGAAGAAAAAGTAAGAGAGAAGTGCACCCTGCAATTGATCTTCGTGTTAGCACTGTTGCTGTGGAGACCATTGAAATTGCAAGGCTGGAAACACATTCGCCTAATGAGACGGTTGTTCAACATGTAAACCCAACTGTGCATATCATAACATCTGATGAGCAAACAGATACCACAGCCGTACAACCTGTCGAAGAAAACAGGCAGCTGGTTGTGAGGAGTGAGAGAAACACTAGACAAAAAAATCTCCCATCATTGAAATCACGGTCAAGCCCACGCTTGCTGGTGTCATCCTTGAAAAAATTGAATGCCAAGCAAAGGAAAATGATTGAGGATATTGGGTTTGGATTTTTGTTGAACTTGGAGATTGTTACCATACCACTACTTCTTTCGTATTGGTTAGTGGAGCAGTTTGACCCTAACAAGTGTTGCCTGGTGTTGGCTAATGGAGGCGAACTTGAAATTGCAGAAATAGACGTGCATATCACAATGGGATTCCCAATGGGGAAAGTTTTAGTTGGAAGAAAATCACCTAAAGAGAATTTCAATCTTGTGCAAGAGTGGAAAACCACATTTGATGTCCAGGACAATATAACAACAACTATTGTTATGGAAAAATTGATAGCTGACACTGACTGCAGTGATCAATTCCTTCTGAACTTTATCGTTATACTGGACTCTATCTTGGTTGATACACTAGGAAACGGCCATGCCAACCACAGTTTAATAAGAGTAGTTCCTGAATTGGGTGACCTGAAAGACCTAAATTGGTGTGCTATTGTGTTGGAAAGTTTGGTCGATGCAAAGAGAAGCTGGGAAAAGAACGAGAATGGCCATTTCAGAGGGCCTCTGTTATTCTTGGTTGTAAGTAATTTTTTCAAACATTCTCTCTGACGTTAACTTAGTTTCTTTACCATATCAGTAGTCCAAATGTCACCCCTCAGACTTTTATCTACATGTCTACAGTATTCTTTATGTCAGCATTCACTGATCAATCGTTATACTGATATATGTTTATCCCCTTGGTGTGCCAGTTGTTTTACATGGATAGGGTGAAATTATTCACGAGCACATCTCTAAGAAGAATGACTCGTTCTTTCCCGGTTTTCGTTGGCATAAATTACAAAATCTTGCGCCAACGAGAAACTGATGATATAAGTACTGGAGGCTTTGGCTGTGGCTTAGTCCAACCTCGCCAAGTTGTGCCTCACCAACAAGACGTACAATCTACAGCTTGTCCACAACCTACGGCACAAAACGGTGAAGGCACCAGTCACCATGCTGATCCAGAGAAAGAGACACCCCCAGTTGAGGTTTGAATGAATTATTTCAACCAATTCAATATAATATTATTACAGTATAGCAATGTTCTGGTATTTACTGATGACTTTTTATTCTTATTTTTTATGTGATGTTATCTTCTAGAGTTGGATAAAGTTATTTGCTCAAAAGACTTCTGCACTTGCATCTGCTGTTTCTGATTTTGCTGAGTGGTCTACGAAAGTCCCTATTGAACTACAGAATGATGACAAGGTGCAAATGCTTCTAAATGGAGCAAACCAGCTTTTAGGGGTGGAAAATGTCATTTCTGAGGAACCTACGGCTACGGATGCTGCTGCCATGTCAAATATGAATGACCCTGTAAGCACATATTTTACTGAATCACAAGAGAAATTCTGGGCAGACCCTGTTTTTTTAGATTGCATCACTCAAATCGAAATGGCATATCTCAACAAGCAAAAAATGAAACCAAATATCGAAGTGGGCGGAGAATTTTCCTTTGATATATTTCTAGATGACCCTGCTTTTAAGAAAGATGAAGGGACGTCATTGAACACATCGGTTGAAGTGAAGAATGCTAATGAAGCAGCCAAGACTCCCCCAGACAGCAACGGGAAGTCTCCCATACAACAGCGTGGTGAAGCTACTCCTAACCCCCTACCCACTCAAATTAAAGCTAATACTCCACCAGTGAACACTTTGGGAGATACAATAGAATGCATTCCCCCTGCTGCCTTGCCAACAAGAAGGTCGCCACGGATCAACATAGTTGATGGAAATGCTGCAGATCGACTTAATAACACGAAGAGAGAAGAAGCTACAAGGAGAGCACATAAACCTTCTGCGTCTTTGAGAAGCCCATATTACTCCCGTGTTGTTGACATTACAGATCCTATCTCTGAAATTGAGCGCACTGTTTCAGCCTATTTAGCAATGAAAACTCCACATAGCACGTAAGTTCATTTTAAACTTAACCTTCTTAAAGTATGTTCAGTTAGAAGTAAAAGGTTATTTTCATATAATCCATCTTCAAAATGATTGACACTGCAGGGAAATTTTGTTTAAGCACAAGTCTGTTGAGATTTTGAGAACAGACATGGCTACGCTTGAGGAGGAAACCCACTTGTCTAGTGTCGTTATTGGTGCGTGGACAGCTATCCTAAACCACAAGGAACAGTATAAAAGTGCTCAATCACCTGCAAGACTTTTTGTCGATATCAACAAAACCGTAATATTCTTACAATTTTAACTTCCAATTACACTCCGTTGTTAGCTGTTATTACAATTCGTCTGTTTTTTAACTAATTTCTATTCTTCAATCAGTTTAATGTAGCGAGTGTATCAGTACGAGCTTCTGATGAATAGTTCAAGAGATTTAACCTCCACATGGATACTGTGTTGTCATCGTCACCACACCTTTCTTTGAAGGATATAGACATGGTACTACCTTGCAATTAAATAAATAAAGTTCATAAGACCAATCACTAATGTTTATTTGTTTTTTATTATGTTGATTAGATTGTATTTGGGGTTGAACGAACAGCAGACTATGTCATGGTTGTCTTCAACTTGAAAAACAAAATGGTCCAAATTGTTGATGTCACACCACCTTCTGGTGATCCAATTAGACCCTTCACACCACCCTTTGAATGTTTGGTATGTTTTACTACTGATATCTAATATTTCTTTCCTTCTCTTGATTTCATTTAAATACCAACTCATTTTATAATTAAAATTACATGAATTCTAATTCAATCCATGCAGGGGGATATGCTGATTGCTTATCTAACAGAGAAGGGGCACCCAGCAAAGGCAGAAATAGTGTCAGATGCAACACCATCAAAAGTCCCCATTACATGGGCTGGAGAGGAGAAAGTTCAATATTCTGGAGTATGCCTCATGCGCCACATGGAGACATTCTTTGGGACAGAGAGAGGGTACAAGTGTGGATTGGAAAAGGGCAATTTCAAGAATATTTCAAAGCTAGGTGTGAAGTATCTGACAGATATAGTATGTTCAGAGTTAAATGAAGTGAACGCAGATGTTGTGAAGGCAGCAAAATCCCATGCAAGAATGACTTCAAAAGGAATTCAGGGGCAGAGACTAAATCTTGGTTGAACAACCATAACATAATTTCGTGTTTTTATTTTCAAACTTTGGAATGAATTTTGGTGTAGACAGTTTTATACGCTACTTCTGAAAATTCTTCTCGTACCAATTAAGACAGTTGTTGTCACTGTGGTCAGGTTTCTCGTACCAGTCAAAACGTTTGTCGTCCATGTGGGTTTTTGATGGATAGTATTTGTCAAGATGCATACAAATATAATTGCTAGTAAACAGTTGTGTTTGTTCTTCAATGTGTTAGCACAATTCTCTGCGCTTATAATCAAGTGGTCTATTATTAAAATCAACTGTTTGATTTTAATAATATCCATTCGTTTGTTGTGCAATTGTAAACTAGTGTTTAGCAAAACTAAGATGATGTTGAGCAAATTACGAGTAACATAAAAACTTAGTTAGACAGTGTCAGCACTACTTTTACCAAAGCAATCCACAAACTAACCAAATGTGTCCGCAGTATAACAAGGGATAGACGTAAAACTTTAGTCACAATTTATAATTTGGAATATGAGGAAGGAAATTACAAAATAATTATATGATTATTATGATATTAATATATTGCATCATATCATTATGATGGAACACATATAATCTAAAATAACAAAAAAATAAAAAATACCATCAACATATAAATAAGTACCAATGTTAATACGTATTAATAAAGTAGAACTACAGCCCTAAAAAGGCATCAATCTTCTTCCTCCTTTCCATTTCTGCATCTAAAACCTCTTTAACACACGCCATTAGATTGTCCTTTGCGTCTTCAAACAACTGTCTTTGATTGCCCAGTTCTCTTTCTATCTATAGAAAAGATAAAAGACAATACTCAATCACAGTATGGAAAAAAAATTATGGATAAAACTTCAAATATCACCTTTGATAATGCTTCACCATCTTCATCTTTGGCCGCAATGCGAGCATGATGTTCATTTGCTATTATGGATCTTTGGTATTCCTCATATAAGGTGTAATGAACAACAACAACCTCCAACAACTCAGCCCTGCGGGCCTCTTTGTTCGTCTCGCAGGCTTCATCAACTAGATTCATGTGATAACCAGGGTAAACAACACTATCCAGCACATCCATCAATTGATGGAAACTGATGCAAAACCTGACAGTTTTATCATAGTTCATCTTTTTAAAGAGGGATGTGTTTCTGTTAAAACCAGTTTTCAGGCGCCAATGGATAACAAAGAATGATAAATGGATATATATAGCCAACAATTAGACAGTTTTCATCTTGTAACAGTTATTTATGACAGTTTATTTCAGAGTAACTATAAAAAAAAACTGTCAAAACTGTAAACCTAAAAACTGAAAACGGATTACAGTTATTTGAGTTATAGTTATCATTGGAAGACATTACCTAACTCGTGTCAGCAATACTTTTAGCCTTATCCACCTAGTGTCATCACAAAAATATCAAAAACAGAAAACACCCAAATATATAAGAATATTGTCACCAATAGACCCAACTACTCTAACCAACAATGTAACAAAAAGACTTTGAACACTTGCCAATTCGTGCAACATCATAAACTTGAAAATCACAAAAAGAATAGTAGTCCAGGGTCTCAAGTAAATGTACCTAAAATCAGTGTCAGCGCTACTTTGGGACTTACCCTAATAGTGTCACACACTTTAGTTTTAATATCAGCAAATGTGAAGACATAAACTTCAATAGCAAAAACCACCAATATGATCAACTTGGGTCACACAAAATGACATACTTAAATGTCAAATATTACCATAATTTGAATATAAACCAGAGACAAATGTGATCAAGGACAAACTTAATTCATAGAATGTATTTTGGGTTACATCAGTACCATACAAAATTACATACTACACTAATATCAACGAAAGCTAGAATTCTGCCCGGCAAAGAGGACAGTTGTTGTGAACTAAAAGCCAAGCTCGTAAACAATTTGGATGAAAGTGATGTTGGCATGGCGTTTGAAGAACATGATCTGACTCCAACATTGGAAGCAAGCAAATTGGACATTCATCATCATCAAGCTCAAGATGATATATCTCCCTTAATCCGTCAACCTCCATAGGCTCTGGAGGTGCTGGGGGATCTGCTTGGTCAACCTCCATATGAATGTCATCGTTTATGTCGGACTCATGGCTTGCTTCAGACGAGGAGTCATCATAAAAATGTACATTGATGTTGATGTTAGGACAAAGACCATATTTAACAAGATTAGCATCGGCGTCAAACCAACTTCTAGTGTACTCCATTAGAAGCCGATTGGCTACCTGGGTTCTAACCTCAACCGTTACTCCTGCATCCTGTAGCACTTCGTTGCAGCGAGCAAGACTCATAGGCAAACCATTCCAAGTAGACGTGTGATAGAATGTCAAGGGAATGCTGTCAGAGTGGATGGCCACAAGAAGTAGACTAGGTCCATACCAGTCTGACTCAGATCCTGATATTTCAACTTCATAGGTTCCAACGATGTAGTCGTAGTCTATTTCAGTATAGGTTGGGAATGCCATTGAAGAAGAGAAAACCTACACAGCCAAAATCAAAATATACTCATACATTAGAGATTGAATTAAAAATAAAACATTACATCGATATTATAAAGAAATAAACATTTGAGAAAGACAACAGAGAAAAAATGCCTGAAAAACTGAAAAAACCCTAAATGATGACTTTTAATGACAATAAGAATCACATACACCCAAACGGGATACAATGCAATAGGAAATAAGCAAGACAAACACCAATATATGAACATTACTAGACTAAAAAGCAAGGGGGAGTTCAACGAAAACCAGAGAATACAACAATTAGATTTTTGCTGAAGCAGTACATCAAAATAACAGATAACGTTTATTTTTAAAGGAAGAAAACAGAAAGGAGTACATACCACACACAGGAATCGCACCTTGAAACCAAGAAATCTGGATAAGAACGAGAGAGGATGAAGATGAACAAGAAGAAGAAGATGAAAAGACTTGCAAACAATCTGGAAAGCGTTTTAGAGTAGTATAAATAAGCGGGAAATGGGCCGGCCATCCCTAAACGAAGCCCAACAGTTGTGTTGAGGGCAATATCAACGATTTAAACATTTGTGCAAAATTAATGTGTTGATAAGCAAAATTAAGATAATGTTTAGCAAATTTCCCCCAATAGCCAGTGTTGGGAAATTTACATCTGATGATGAGCAAAAATAATAACATGATGCAAAAAACAAAATTTTTGGGAAATTTTAATATTATATTGACAAAAAATATAATCATTATGATAACATTTCAACTATAAACTACTGTTGTGCAACTATAAACTACTGTTGAGCAAAAATAAAATGATGTTGAGCAAAATTACACCAATCACACCCACACATTGTGCAGCTTTATTCTAAAATTGCGGCTATTTAAGCCCACGTTGTGTAACACTCTAGTAAGGAACTATATAATTAGATTGACAAGTAAAATTGAATTATCATAGACAAAATTTCACAAGTCTAGATCATGGTGCAAAAATAATATATTGTTGAGCAAGTTTATCTTACACAAACTGCTATCACCACTAGTTGTAACTAATACATGTCTGGTGGCAATACTATGTGCATTAAAAACCTATGGCAGCCACACACTTTGAAGTAAATATATACAAGTGTAGTGTTACCACTATTTGTAACTAGTATCAGTGTCAGCACTACTTTGGGTCTAAAACACCTAGTGTCACCGCAAGAAATTCAAATATCAAAAAACGATCAACCTGGTGCAACCACAAATTCAAACTAATATAACTCACAATTTAAACAATAATATGGACATTACACAACTCTTTCACCCCCATACACAGATGAATAAAAAAATACAACACTCGTGTCATCACTAGTTGTAATATAATATGAGTGAAACCAATACTTGAATATCAGTGTCATCACTAATTGTAACTGATATCACTGTCAGCACTAATTGGGACACCAAACACCCAGTGTCACCACACACCCTGCAATATCAAAAAATGCAAGTATGGTGTCGGCATTACTTTAACCTAATCAGACAATAAATGTTAACAATACTTTGGGCATGAAAAACATCTTTACAGAATATACACTTCAACAAGAACAAAGACTAGGCCACTGTCACCACCGATAATATATAAGCATATTCATCAAAGATCAGGTGGGCTTCTCTTCCTCAAATAAAACACAGTATCATACACAACCAAATTTAACAATGAATTAATTTCATTAATATTATAAATCTCCAAACACCAGTTAGAGCAAATAGTTACAAAAGCAAGTTGGTATGATTACAATGGAAATCATATACAAAAAGGTGCCAGATACCGACTTCCATTCATACCATACATTCCTATACCTTAACTACCACAAAATAGATACACCTACAATGTCTTTTCCAAGCAAATATACATTACAAATATGCCTAAAAGGGTGATCGACATAGTGGACAAATGGGTTGATACGACACCCACTCCATACGACACCCTGTGTGGAAGGTATGATCACAATGTGTCCGAAGGCTCGGCGTAGATGGAAGCATCGGATCAAGGCATATAGAGAACGGGTCCACCTCATCTGGAGAAGCTGGGGGGTCCACATGCTCTTCAGAGTCTATGCTCATCTCAGATTCAGAGCTCATGTCATCTCCAGATTCTACAAGGAAACGTACATTGATAATGAGATCAGGGCAGAGCCCGTATTCAACGAACTCAGCATCGTCTGAAACCCACATGTGAGTATAATCCGCTAGCATCAGGTTGGCGACTTGAGTTCGAAGCACAGCAGTGACCCCTGCTTCATGAAACAACTGATCACACTGTTCAAAAGACATTGGCAACCCATTCCACTCAGTGATATGTTCCGCGAACACCTCAGGGATCCTCTCGGAATTGATAACCACGTGCAAGATACTAGGTCCATAAACAGGCGTCGGCCTTGGTGTGATTGACACTTCAAAATACCCAACAGTGGTATGGTAACCAATTTGAACTTCAATTGGAAGTGCCATCTAAGGATACAAAACATAAACAACAAAAAATAAATATACACTCATATAAAATGCTAAAATCAAAACCCTAACAGACTGAAAAATGATTAAAAACTCATCTAAAAATCACGAATACACAAAATAAAACACATCTAAAAATGAGGAAAACAGAAAAAAGCCCTAACCGATTTTCTTGAAGTAAACACGAGACCGAAAAGTAGAGAGATAGATGAGAAAGGGCGCACCTTGGAAAGAAGACTCCGGAAAAGGGAAGAGCTTGTGGAGGACGAGCAAGAGAGTTGGAGAGAGGGTAAGGATGACGGAAGTGGAAAGGGTTTGAGTGACGTTGAACTGTTGAAGAAACGAGGAAGAACACCGCTTTAAATAAATTACCGACTTGGGCCAACTTCTTTCACCAGTTAATGGGCCACTGTCTAATGTCTTGAATTTTAAAATAACCAAACCACCAATTTTGTCCAAATCCTATTGTTGTGCAAAATTTAACCCATTGTTCAGCAAAAATATTATAATGTTGAGCAAATTTCGACAAATCGACAATGTTGTGCAGTTTAATTTTTATTATGGCCAAATAAAGGACAACACGATGAGATAAATATATTTCAAAATTCACGAATTATATTAAGTACAAAAAACATCATATTAGGAATACACTCACATAGATCAATTGTTGTGCAACACTTAACCTAGTGATCACCAAACATATGATCATGTTGAGCAAAATTGCACTAATCGACCATTGTATGCAATTACATTCTAACGATGACCCAAAAAAAGGTAGCACCCTAAATAAATATAAATTTAATGAGTAAAAAATTATAGTAAGCAAAAATAAGATGTTATTGGGCACAAATTCACAAAGATTACTTGTTTTGCAAAATTTAACCTGTTGTTCAGCAGAAATATGATCATGTTGAGCAAATTTTCACCAATCAACCACGGTATGAAATTTAATTCGAACGATGACCAAAAACAAGACAACAGCATAAGAAAATATATATTTAAAAAGTACAAAATTATATTAACGAAAAATAGGAACATAATAAGCAAAAAATCACAAAGAGCACACAGTCTCAACACTGCTTGAAAACAAACATCAGTGTCACCACTATTTTCGTACATAGGCAACTGTTGTCAGCACATAATGTTCTCTTATCTATCTTGAGCAATTAAGTTGTCAGATTACATCCAAACTTCCCCCCCTTTGCAAAAGAACACCCTATCTAACTAATGGTTCTAAAATCTAAAACTCCAAGTTTCTTTGATCAGATCTGCACACATGAGTTCTCTGAAACGAAAGATCTTTTCGTTGTTGAAGGTTGTAACATCTCCCCCAAATACAGAAGCTTCAATCACTTTTAATGTAAACACACCGCATGAAGCCCTGTAGACAAGGAAAGAAACAATGTAATGTAAGGACATAAATAACAAGTACCTAAACGTAAGCAAAGAACATAACAAGATAACAAATACATACCCAGTTGAATCATGCATTAACCCAGGGACCATATATATCTGGAAAGGAGAGGAATCAAAGTTTTCAAATAGCCTAGCCTTTGCTAAATGAATTGGAAGCCAAATAGCAAACGGTTGCAGTTGTTCTTCAAGAACACCTCCCCTAACAGCAGGAACATTGCAATCGAACACATTAATTACCCTATCCTCAATTTTTATCTCCAACGCCACCCAGTGCTTATTTATAATATTGAAAATTGTGTAAATTTTCTTTACCGATACCCATGGCTTCCCATACTCGGCAGGGCACGTACCGACAAAATAATCCTCAGTGCTGGATTCAAGATCTATGTCTATCCCATAACAAGTAGCATAGTCGGGGAGGTACTTCAGATAAAATAGCCAATCAAGAACAAGAACATCTCGATACTTGACAGAGTCCTCATGAATGCGCTTCCTAATATGAATCAAACCTGCTTCTAGATGCTAAACAAAGTAATAAAAAAAGTGGATTCAACAATAAAATAATACAATAAAACGTAATCCACAAATATATATATATATATATATATATATATATATATATATATATATATATATATATATATATATATATATATATAAATATATAATGTAGAAATATAACCAGTTATTACCTGACAATCAAACCACATATTCTTCAGTAAAATACGCTGGAAAAACTTTCTATCAACCCTTGAGGTTGGACCAACAACAGAAAAATTCCTGCCAAGGAGTACACAAAGCAAAAAATAAAAAATAAAATATATATATATATAGCATAAGAGGTTGTAACTAATACAATAACAACAACATTTCATACCAAATACTAAACATAAAATTAAACCATACCTTTGTTTTTTTACGAGTCCATAAATAAATTCATGATCTTCCGAGCTGATCAGTGATTTCTTAGGGGCATGCTTTGGCATCCTCACTTTCTTCACTTCAACAACTGGACCATACAAGAATGTACTGTTTGATGGGATAAGATTGGAGGCCTTTAGTTGGTCAACTTCAATTTGAATTGCAGAATCCTTGGCTAACAAATTCCAATCATCGCCTTCACCCTTGTCATCATCATTGTCAGACAGACAAATGTACTTTTCAAGGGCTGGGTCAACCATAACTCCAGCAACTTTACCACCAGCGCCTTCGCCTTCACACTTTGTAGATTGAGGCCCTTCAGCTGAAGTTGCTGGAATCCCAACCTCATCTCCAGAAACCTTAAAATCAGTGTCAGCAACAACAGGTGGAGACTCCTTACCCACTACTGGAACCTCACTACTTAATGAAAGCAAAGACACGGGCACGCATTCGCCAGAAACGGCAGATGATTTGAACATTAACTCCTCGTCAGGGAACGACTGCTGAAGATCAAACACAACATCATTCACAATTTTGTTCAGATCTTCAGCAACAACCTTCACGGGTGTGGCCTGGGGTTCACCACAACTGACACGTTCACAGTCGCCTCCCACCGGATGGCCGTCGGACTTGCCAGGAATTTGCTTATCATCAGACTTTGCGGTTGTGTCCTGGGCCTTACCAGACCTCACATGGTCAACATCAACGATCGCAAGAGAGCTCACCGACTTACCAGCAATATGCTTAGCATCAGCCTTCGCAGGTGTGCCCTGGCCCTTACCACCGCTGGTGCTTTCATCATTAAATACCACAGGAGAGCTCACAGTCTTACCAGCAATGTGCTTATCACAAGCCTTCGTAGGTGTGTACTGATACTTAGCACCACTAACACTTTTGTCATCAACTTTTACAAAAGTGTCCTTGACATCAGGCTTGACAGGGTTTGACTGCAACCTCTCAAACAAAGCTTCGTAATTAGCAACCCTAACCTCAAGCTCATCGTACCTCTTTGCCATCTCACCAAACACTTGAAGTCTCCCATTCAGCTCAACAATCTTTGTTTCAATTGCATCTACCCTTGCAGACAACAGATGCATATTTTTTGGGATCTCTTCAAGCTTCGCAATCTTCCTATAAATCTCCTTCACCCAGTCAGGATGAGATGGGAGAGAAGAAGCAAAACCATCATCATGCGATTTGGGAGGCAACTCACAAGTTGGATTATCGGTAGCATTCATTTGAGGAGAAACATCTTCAATATCTTCCACTTTCTCTGATGACACTGCTATTTTCACAGCTTCATCACTTGAAATGCGAACATATTCATTTTCACAAGCAGCAGATGTTTGCCCCAGCACAGACTGCCCACCACCAAAATCATGTGCTTCAACACTCCCAAGGGGTGACTTCTGAACAGAAGGGGTCGGCACATCACCCTCTCCATCACTATCAGTAGAAGGTGTGTCAACTCCTTCAACAGTGACACCGCAATCAATGCCATCTGCAAGGTCGGCCAAAACATATAGCCTCGCAGTTTGAGAAGCACACAATTTATCGGATTTAGGGGAATGGGTGTCAGAGTGCAAAACATCAACCTTGTCATCACAAACAGGAACTTCACCACAGGATTTGGAAGTATGGGTATCAGCACTAACATCTTCACCTTTGTCATCACCAACACTGACTTCGCAACCAGATGTAGAGACTGCAACATGAATATCTACAAGCTTCACTACATGTGCATCCGCGATACCAACAACATGAACTGAAGGAATAATAAAAGGCTTGTCAACATTACTATCATATAATGGCCTAAAACTACTTACACCACCGGTCTTCTTCATCTTAGACCTCCGCTGAAAGACAACATTCAACGGCGCATCATTTTCTAAAAGGTCACATCAATCAGTACTCAACCGACATCGCTTAGAAGGTGAAGCAACCACATCAACCTCCTTGTGCAAATCTGTGTCAGGGGTAAGTCTCTTACCCTCCTCAGATGGAATAACTCTAGCACCTGTCCTCACTGCTGAAGCCTTCTGCCGAGGCATCTTTGCATCACTCTTGACATATTTTTTACGGTCTAGAGCAATGTATGGATTGATTAGAACACGACTTGCAGAACGACCCCTCCTTAGGGGAACCCGTTGCTCAGAGCTATCGCTGGAATCAACCTTCTGTTTCTTTTTACCACCCATCACTACAGCAGAAGATTTCCTCTTCTTTGAGATCCTTGCATCTTCTTTATCACCCTCTGGGAAAACTTCAAACGCAGTTTCAAAGGACTTACCGTCCTGTTTCTTTCTGGCACCCTTGCCTCTCTCCACAGCCGTCTTCTTCTTTGACGTCTCGCCTTCATCATGTTTCTGCAACACATTAGCTTCTTCCACCTCAGACTGGGTGGCTCTATTTGAAAACTTAGCTTCATATGCCCTTCTACGAACACGACAACTCTCATACAAAGTCGCATCAACAGGTCCAGAAACTATTTCTTCAACTGACGAATCAACTACAACATCAACTACAACATCAACTTTTTCACCAGCAAACACCATTAATTCAGTGCGTGCAAACTCCCCATAAATAGGGAACAACGGGCTCTGGACAAATGCACATGTATCAGAATAAAAACACAAAGATGCATTAAATAAAAATGTTATTCCAGAGAGAAATTATAAAAAAATTACCAAATCACCATGAAAGAACTTCTCAGCTTCAGCATATACTTGGCTATAATCACAATGCCAGTATGGATCTAGTTCAGGCATCTGAAATTTACAGTCAAAATTAACTGAGATAGCTGGGAACGCTTCTAATATCCAAGCCTGTTACAAAAGAAAACTCGTTATACAACAACAAAACAATATTTACATAATACTCACATAACCATTAAAGTTGTGCTGACGCAGACAACAAAATAATGACATAAGACATGCAATAACTAAAGCACAATACCTGGAATGCAAGGCAATACCCATACATTTGATAAGAACCCCTAACCCCATTCCGATCTGCAACAGAAGAACTCTTCAATGACCTCAACAAACGGGTGTATGACTCTCTACCCCAAGGATATAGTTCAAACTCCTTCTCATTGCACGCAAGAGATAAGAATTGTGCACTTACAACTTCTGACCTCCTATACACAATTAGCCTCTCAATCAGCAACAACTTTGTCATAATCAACTTTTTCTTAGACATCTTTTTCTCAGATATGAAACGATCAAGTAGCTCATCATGAGTCATTTTCTTCTGCCCAAAAATTCCAATATTGACACTTTCTTTGGGATATTACAAACACGGTCTTCGCAAGGAAGGCCTGTAATAACATGAAACTCAGCAATTGAAAAACGTGCAAGATGTCCACCAACTCTAAACCACAACTCATGCTCTTTTTTTGTTTGTACTTGACGGAGCACCATTTGATGCATAAGCTGGAAATTGATAACCATATTGGTGCCTTGCGTCAACACCTATACAACGCAACTTTTTTGCAGAGTTTTGTAGTGAGAAGGACACAAATGCTCCTTGATCAGATCACAGACAGGGGGATGTGAATATATGTTGGATCTACAACGAAATCGCTCAGAAACAGGAATGCAATATTCCAAACCCTGATCAATAACAGACAAGTAAGCAAAAAAAGAACCATCAGATTAACAAAAAACTACAACTTGCTCATCAAAATAAAAAATAACTTACATCAGAGCCATGATAAGAGGTGGATGAATCAGAAGATTGAGTTCCTGCAAGCAACAAAATAAAGAAAATGTAAAATAGACAATAACAGAATATGGGATGACATAAACAACAACAACAAACAATGACAATATAATGTTACACAGCCATACTAAAATAAAATGAACATCACAAAACACACAAACAAAATACGAAATCCAAACACATACATTGTTGGAACTACAACAAACAAACAAAAAAACAGACAGTGTCAGCGCCATACACTTGAACATAGCAGCAGATAAGTACCGTATCATCGAAAAAAAACAATCAAAAGCATGGAAAACAGGTCCGCATAGACGAAGAACACTAAAAAGGAACTTACAAAGTGCAACACCGCAAAATTGACGAAAATAAACAGTTCAAAAACCCGAATTTACATATGCAACTTCCAAAAACGACGAAAAGTACTAATAACCGAACATAAGAATGCACATAAAGCATCGATTTACCATAGATTGTTGAACAAACAATAAAATCAACATAAACGAACATATTTCAAAACCCTAGCACGACAAATTTCGCAAAAATCCCCCAAATTTATACCTGAGCTACTGGATGACGACATTGAGATACACGATGCAAACTCTGAACTTTACCGAAGCAAGGACGAATAATCGAGCGAATCAAACCAGAAAAGCACCAAATCGGAAAACGAAGCACAAACAAAGCCAGGGGTAGCAAGATGAAAAACTCCGAGCAAAGAGAGAGTTGGAAAAGAAGAGGAAAGCGATTTTATGAGAAACAAGGAAAAATGTCCGTACAACGCGAAATTAGGTATATATAGGGGCTATTTCGCTAATTTGTCCAAACCCGCGTCTATTTTGCAAATTCGTCCAATTAATGTGCCCATTTTGCAAAAAAAATCTTTTTTTTTTCAGTTTTTTTTTTTCCGTATTTCCAAAGTTGCTGAAACGGAATTGCTGAAACTTCTTTTTTTGTCCAGTTTCAGCAATCCCTGTTTCAATTTTTTTTCCCAGTTTTTTTTTCCCGTGTTGTTGAAACGGAATTGCTGAAACTCCCGTTTCAGCACATACAGTTTCAGCAACCCCTTTCCCAGTTTTTTTTTTCTCAGTTTTTTTTTTTTCGTTTTCAGAGTTTTTGAAACGGAATTGCTGAAACTTCTGTTTCAGCACATACGGTTTCAGCAACCTCTATTTCAGTTTTTTTTTATTTTACCGCATTACTGAAACAGGGGTTTCAGCACATACGATTTTCAGCAACCCTTGTTTCAATGTTTTTTTTTACCGCGTTGCTGGCAGAAACGGAGTTGTTTCAGCACATTCGGTTTCAACAAATTTTATAAAGGTTGCTGAAATTGATTTTTTTTTTCTTCGTTGCCGAAGTTACCGAAACCGAAAATTGCTGAAATTGAGTTTTTTTTTCTCCATGTTACCTTTTTTTTCGCTTTTTTTTCCACGTTTCCTGAGTTGCTAAAACACATGTGCCACCCTCTATTTCAGCAGTTTTTTTTCCGCTTTTTTTTTTCTTTTTATTTCGCGTTTCAACAGTTGCTGAAACCCCATACAACCCTCTGTTTCAGCAGTTTTTTTTTGTTTTTTTTTTCCGCGTTGCTCAAACCGTAGTTACTGAAACCACGGTTTCCGCGTTACTCACCTAATATCTATCCACTACCCATGCGGCATGCCCACCACGTTAATACATGTGATCAAATGAGCCCAGTTGTTCCAAATTTTATAAGCATATGACCCCGTATTTCTATAGAATTATATGCAAATAAAAAATGGGCCGAGTGCACTCAGGAGAACAAAATAGTAATGTGATGGGCCTGTCTAACAAACCTCCCAATTTACACACAAAAGTATGACAGTAGACAATTGCCCACAAAATCTTGACAGTAAACAAGTTCCATCAGCCCAGCTTTATGCAGATCGAAGTTCAGCAACCATGACACCATCTCAGTACATCCACGCTCTGCACACATCAATTCATGGCAACGCGTTCCCTATATACACCGCAAATGACACGGGACGTTACATCAACGTTGGATTAGACGTTGCAAAAACGTCCAATTCGACGTTTCATCTGTTGGGGAAATTGCCCAAGTGTAGGAGATCCGACGTTGTAACAACGTTGGATCAGACGTTGTTACAACATCGGATCGGATGTTGCACCCTGGATGCCAACGGGCTCCGTCGGGCTTAGCAACGTTTATTTGGACGTTGCTACAACGTTAAATTTAACGTTGTTGCTACCTCCAAATCCCCAGCGGCAAACTAGGGGCAGGCTTAGAAACGTCGGATTTGGCGTTGTCACAACGTCGGATTTGATGTTGTGACTACTTCCAGGTAACCAACCACTCCTATAAAAGGGAATGAGGACCTTGAATAACTCAACACAAAAATTCCACATTCATTCCACATTTTCAATCCTTCCATGGAGCTGGTTACATCTGGAGTAGTAGGCTCCACGGGCAGAATTGATTATGCAATCGAAAGGGTTCGGTACCCAATGCCCCCGGAGGAGTCCAGAATACAGAGGCATGCATCCATGCGCACTGTTTCAGGTCGTTTGTGAAAAAGAGAATCACATTTCTGCACCCTTGCGGGTCGGGTGTCTGGAGTGCAATGATTTTCATCCGGGCATTCGTGGAGCCTACGAGTGGAAGGTTGGTGATCTTCTACTTCAACATATCCGGTCATTCTTCGCCGATGTAAACAGATGTGACCACGTTCACGTGGCTCAAACGGCAGGAATAATAGTGAAGGGAGCAAATAAAGAGGTCGCCACCTTTCCATTCAATGAGTTAAAGATTAAAATAATTCCGAAGACGAACTAAGAATAGTATGGTCGATATGCAGAAAAAATTATGTTGTTATCGATCTTGTATTTGTTAGTTGTAGTAATGCGTCGAAGTATGTAATTTGTTAGTTTTAGTAATGCCTCGATGTATGTAATTTGTTAGTTTTAGTAATGCCTCGATGTGAAATCTGATCGTTATCTATGAAGTGAAGCGTTTGCATGTGATTGTTTGTTGTTGTGATCGGGTAGAAACCATCGAAAATAATAACGCAAACAATACGAAATACACAAATATAGCATACCGACAAAATACGAAATGTATGTCATAAACAAAGGGACGATAATGTATCTACTGCAGAGATCGAATGTAGCCCATGAAATGCTCATACATCTGGTCTAGCTGGGGATGCCCGACCAATGCCTGAATGGCATGGGTCATCTCGTCGACCCGGGCCTGGCGAGCAACAGTCTCAGCATCAACCTCATCCCCATCCCCATCTGGTCCGATGTCGTCGTCTGGGTGGGTAGGCGCAGCCGGAGGAGCACCGGGTAGTACCACTGTCGTGGGCAACACATGGCCTCGACTCTGCGACTGGAACCAAGCGAGGTAGTCAGCTGTGACACCTCCCTGACATCTCTCGATCGTCCTCCTGTGACCAGTGACAGGGTAGAATCTCTCATCGTCCTGATCTGCCCAACGGTGGTGCTGCATGTCGAACGTCAAGATGTAACGCCTCTGCAGGCGAAACGGGCGATGCATGAAGGACGGAGGGATGACGACCAATGGCTGCTCCTGCACGCGGCCGAACTGTCGGAGCACCCTATCTGGCATGTACATCTCAAAGATGCCACATAATCTGAGGGTGCCTCGATAGGTGGAGGAGCGAAACTGACCAGCGAAATCCAAGTCTCTGCCGAAAGGCATCCACTCGACCTATGTTCAGAAAATGATATAAGGGAAACAATCTTACTCGACATATGTAGTTAAAATCAAAGAAAGTGATAAACAGGTTACCTTATTGATGGTCATGCGCTCAAGCTGTGCTCGAAGCCTCTTCTCCTTCTTGCGCCTCGTCTTGTCGTTCCTCCTGAGCTCGGCCGTCGACGGGTCGAACCGTGCCATGTATCGGGGATCATGATCAAATGCATCCATGTCCGAGCGAAGACGACCCGCAAAACAAGGGAAGTACGACCAGATCCATGCTTGAAAATTATAAACCATTAGAGCACTTATTAAATGTAAATCGCAAGCAGAGGAACGTATTTACAGTATTAAAGAAATGTGTTACTTGCAACAGTGAAGCACACCCACGTAGGCCTCTGGCATCGCCTCTCGTGGCCTCCCCTAATCCTCGATAAAGGAAGGCAAGCACTCCTGCTCCCCAAGCTAGTCTCCCGGCGTGTGGAAAATCCCAAACTAGCCCGAACAACGAGAAGTCTACGCGGCTCTGGGACTTGTCGATGAAGAGCGTCGCACCCAGCAGCGTAGCCAAGAAAGAAACGGCGAGGTCGTGCTGTCACTCTACGCTCTCTGGCACTACGCCATCTGGGGTACAGTCGGGCCACTGATCCCGACGGTAGCCGTGCCTCTCCTCCCACCAATCCGTCAACAACGGGATGGCAAAACCGCAAGCCGTCCTATGCTTCTTCAGCAGGGTCGTGGTCCAACCAAATAAATCCTGCAGTAGAGGCTCCAGCTGTAGTGGAAGATAGTCAGGGAGAGGCTCGCAAGGCAGTCCCTCGATCGGCAGCCCCATCAGACAGGCGACGTCGTGGAAGGTGATGGTCATCTCGCCCCATGGAAAGTGGAAAGAGTTCGTCTCCGGCTGCCAGTGCTCTATGAACACAGTCAACAACTGGGCATTCATTCCGTCACAGTTCAAATCAAGCAGCCCCAGTAAACCAGACTGAGCTGCCGCCTGCACCCATGTCCCTGGACCCTCGTACATGTAGTACCTGAACGGATGGAGGTGTGAAGCCCGATGATGAACCTTCAACAATTTATGCCGATAGGTCGGGTCCGTCCATAGAAGCTGAGCCCTATGGTTTCTAAACGAGACCAAAAGATCTCCTGGAGGCAAGTCGCCATCAGGGTGCTCATCGTCCCCCTCCTCCTCGTCGCCCCCTCCTCCTTCTCGCCCCCTCCTCCTCGTTGCCCCCCTCCTCCTACTCTTGAGCATCATGCTCCTCGTCACTCTCGTCATCGAGGTCCTCCTGCTCGAACTCAAGGTCCTCCGGTATATCCGCATGCTCCTCCTGTGTGTCATCCGCCCCCACAGCAGGTGTGAGGCAGTCAGCTGTTGCTGCGATGACCGCATCCCAAGCAGCGTCTCCATGAGCGTGTCCGGAGGTACTCTCAACAACCATAGGATCTGACTCCGTCTGCGCTGGCGGTTCTACGTCCAACATACCATGTGATGTGAGCTTAACAGATTTATGCATGTGGAAGAACGTACGGTCAGTGTCAGTACTGTCATCCGGCCTCAACGGTAGCGGGGTTGTATCAGGCTGAACCGCCGTATCTCTCACGGTCAAAGTCTCCTGCTCCGCAATAGCCATGAGATCTGACATCGTCTGTGAAGATGAGTCAGTGATGATGACCTCCTCCGAATCGGCGCCCTCTACTGCATTTGGAGGCGCATTGCGGTCTCGCCCGAGAACGATGCGAAAGGTCCCGTCATTCCGTCTCATCCGAGAATCCTATTAAAATTTTGAACTACTATGTAAATATATTCTTTCATTTCCGTTGAATTTCATATTCACCCCTTTATTAAAATGTTTTATTCCATTCAAGAATTTAATTTTCGATCCGCTTACAGTAGTTCACTATAAACAACACCATTTGTAATAATTTGTTTCTATAATTTCTTTTTGTATGTTTCGCCAATTCGTTTCTATGATTTCTTTTTGAACATGTTATTTTGTAACAATTTCTTCTAATACATGTTATTTTGTAACAATTTTTTCTAATAAATATTATTTTTTAACAATTTTTTTTCTATAATTTCGCGTTGGACATTAAAGTAGTTATTTTGTAACAATTTGTCTTAAATATATTGTGCATTCAAATTAAATAAGGTTCACTTATCCGATTCATACGATAAACTTATTCGTTATAAAATTCAACAAATAAACAATAAAATAAAATGAAAAATAAAATAAATAAAATCAAACTAACCGATGGCGTACTCTTCAGGGGAGAAACCTCCTGCGTCCGCCTCTTCCGGCCACCACCGCCATCACCGGCGGTCCTCCCGACGCCACCACCACCACGGCCACGGCCAACACCACCAGCATCCAGCCCTCGGCCTCGTCCACCAACAGCCACCGCGCACCCCTCACCTCGGCCACGGCCTCCTGCCCCTTCCACCCCTCGGCAACCAGCAGCCCCTGAGCCGCAATCGCCGCCGCGCCCCTCACCTCGGCCACGGCCAGGCCCTCTGCCCCCATCACCGCCGCCTCCTCGGCCTCCTGGCCCTCCTGCCCCTTGAACCCCTCGCCCAGATCCGCCCTCGCCGGCGAATCCTTGGCCTCGTCCCCGGGATCTCACCATCGATCTCGCTCTCGCTCTCAATCGATCTCGACCTCGCCCAGATCCGCTCTCGCTCTCAATTGATCTCTCTCCCGAATCGCTCTCATGTGGAGGAAGAAGAATGACGACGTCGGTTTCGATGTTGTGCTTTATATATTAAGCACAACAACGTCGGAGTCGACGTTGTACACAACGCGACCCTTCAACTTACAACGTCGAATTCGACGTTGTGCACAGCTGGGCCCTTCAACTTACAACGTCTATTTTGACGTTGTAATTCAAATTACAACGTCAATTTAGACGTTGTAGTTATCTGGACATTTAGATCATTGAAATACATTATTTGGACATTTAGATCATTGAAATTAACTTGGCATATTTCATAAATAAATAAAATACATTATTTGCACAGTTTAGTTCGTTGAAATTGAAAATTATAATACATATTGTACATAAAATACATAAATAAAACGATAACACATACGTAAAACGATAATACATAATTACCACTACTAAAAAAACAGGATTTAACAACGGAAAATAGCAATGAATTTGGCAACGAATGACCGTGGCTAACCGGTTTAGCCACGGAATCAGCAACGGTCGGGCCATCCGTAGCCATATGCCTCGTGACTAAATTCGGGCCGACGTAGCAACGGAAAATAGCAACGAACTCATACTGTCGTGGCTAATTTCGTGGCTGGGTATGACTTCTGAATGTCGTGGCTGTGGCGACGACGATAGCGTCGGAAATGATCATCGCAAATGTCATGGCTAATTTTGTGGCTGAGTTCGTTGTGGAGAATTGGTCATGGTTGTTGCTAGCTCCGTGACCGAGTCGTTGCTATGGTCGTGGCTAATAGAAATGCTTAGTTGGTTGCTAACTTTGAGGCTAAAGTCGTTGCTTAAGTTTTGAGATTATTTGTATGCGCTATTTATACGATAGAGAATATATATATATATATATATATAAAATGTTTTAGCTAATGTGTCCAAATACAAAAACACAACATCATGCACATAATGTACAACATCCAGAAGTACTACACCTAAGAAAAGCACCAACACATCTTAACACTAGTTTGAGAACTTCGGCCTTCCTCTTGCACCCAATGCTTCACACTGAACCAGTTAGGGATTGAATTGCGATGAGGGCAAGGTTCTATTTTTTCTGCCCCAGTATGAAATTAATGACCCTGTCCAGTTAGTTATCCTTCCACCATAAACAAAAGATTCAAGTACTCCATTATTTGGGATAATTAGTTGCATAAGAGAAAGAGAAGCCAGAGAGAGAGTAGCAGCAAGGGCATTGTCCAGAAAGCATAATCCCCCTAATGTTATCTGTAAAATAACTCAGTCAATTTTTCACGGTCTACTTTCATATCAAAATACTCAGCAAGATTCCACTAAGAATAATGGTTCATAAGAGGAACTTCAATAATATTACAAGAAGTGTATACTTAAATTCATGCAGCAAACCTAAAATTTATTAATACACAAATACTTAAATTTAGGTTATTCAAATCCATAGATATACTTTAATTCAGTTTATACAAAACATTGAACATCAATTCAATTTCAACAGTTCTTATATCAAACCTAAAACATTCATTCACAAAGGCAAGTGATACGAAATCAGTTTAAACACTAATTATAAAATGAAATTAGAAAATAAATAAGCTAAAAAATAGAGATTACACACCATGGACAAGAGAGGAAGGTAGATTTGAAACCACTAACGGGCAATGAATCTTCAACCCCTTTTTTCCAGTTCTCCATTTTGCTGCTAGACAAAGTACTCAATTCAATTTTAAAAGAAAAGCAGGTGAGCAGAAGGACTAAGTTCTCAATTGAAAAGAAAAAAAAATTACCAATTGTAGAAGGAAAAAAACCACCAGTTGAAAATTTTAGGGAAAAAAAAGTCAAAAACTAAGTTCACAATTGAAAGAAAGGGTAGATTGAGGACCTAAAATTCGGGGAAAAGATCGAGACATACCTAATGAAAACATCCGAGATGGTACTCGCTCCCAAATATGCAATGACATTTTCGGATTCAGAGACATGAAAAACGAAGGTGAGAAGTAAGGATTTAGAGACACTAAAAAACACAAAGCTTAAAAAAAAAGGACAAACCAAGACAGAAGAGAGCAAAGAATCCACGAGAACGGAGAAGAGTAAGTAGAGAATGAAGAATGAAACTCAAATCTGAGAGGAGGGACAAACCTTATGGGAGCGACAATGCATAACGACGAAGGCTGCGCTCCCTCCGGGCTCCACCAGATTGGATTCTCCGTCGACGACGTTCTCCGTGGTGGTCAATCGGCATCGTTATCCATGGAAGGAAGACGGGAGGGCGAAGAATCTAGGACAAGAGTGTGTAATCGAAAAGGGAGAGGCGACATGGATCTGTAGAGCGTTTCTCCGCCATCTTCTTCGTCTGTTGAAGGCGGCGCTCCCTTCCAGCGGCTGTGTTTCACCGCCGGCATCGTTCTCTGTGGGAGGAAGACAGGAGGGCGAAGAGGAGGACAAGAGTGGTTGAGAGACGAGAGATTTGAAATCTTTAGGGAGCGAGAGATTACAGATCTGTAGAGTGTGTAATCGAAAAGGGAGAGGCGGCATGGATCCTGGGGGAGGCGAATTGAAGAGGGAGAGGGGGATCTGTGAAGAGGGAGAGGTGGTGAAGAGGGACAAGCGACATTAGGGTTAGAAAACACGCCCCAATTGTATTACAACTCATTCAAAATTTTCATCCCACCGCCTAAAATTCAAAATTGCGGGAATGTTACCGCCCTAAAATTTATTTTACCACTTAAAATATCTATATAACTACTTAATTCAGAAGACTTATCGCTGACGTGTCGATCCCTCCTTCATTCACTCCCCTTCAACCAATCACATATTTTCTCTTTTTTTTTTCCTTTGTTTTTTCCTACTTTCCAAACAAAGAAAACCTACCTTACGCCGTCTGATGCCTCCTTCCTCTGAACGCCTCTTTCTTCTCCCTCCTCTCTCTGATTTCTCTTTTCCAATTTTTTACTCCCTTTCGTTTCTACTGAAGATGGAGGTAGGGTTTTTTGGTTGCGGCCTCATCCTCGACGCATCACACCCTTCATCAACAAGATTGACACCCGATTTGCTGATTTAGGGTTGAATCTGAGTCGCGACTATCCTCTATCAAAACCTCCAAAGCAAATTTGGGTTTAATCTGTGAGTTAATTTGGGTTGATTCAGACCAAGAATCATCACCCTCCACGCCGGCGATTGGAACCCGTTTGACGGCCTAGCCTTGAATTCCCTCTCCATCCTGATTTTGACCCTCGGTGATGGCAGGTACACTTTCTTCTTTCTCTCCCTTATCCCTACAATCATAGATTTTGAAATTTGATTTGTTCATCACCTTTCACCATTGCTAGGGTTTTGTTCCCTTTCTTTGAATTTCACCCTCTCTCATGTTCTTTTCGTTTACAAATTAGGGCTTGCCTTTGTTTTATCAGTTTGTTTGTATCTTTGTTGAGAACTAATGGTTTTGTTGTAGGAGAAAGCAGTGGTATGAGCTTGAATGGTTAAAATTCAGTAATTATAAAACGTAAGTGCAACAACAATATCTATTATGTACATTACCCGTCAATTTGATTAGAGTTTTTTTGCCTTTTTAGTTGCTAATATAATGGCGGCAGGTTTTGTAAGGTTCGTTGTTCAGGATGTTGTGGTGAAGACAATGTGTGAATCAGCATCTTTGTCTTTCCTTAATTCTGTTTCTATATTTTTATAGCATGATTACTTTGCATTCTCTAACTAGGCAAAGGGATAAAATCAGCATCTTGTCATTTTACATTCTCTATTATATAGCATCAATCACAATACAAGGTGGTAAGTTTTAGATTATCTCTCTCTTTTTTTGCTTTGTGATTTAATTTCCTCTAGGTTGGGTTGTTGTGTTTTCTTTTCAGTATTTGTATGCATAAATAATTCATATATCAATATTTTGTGTATTAATTACTGTAGAACAATGAAGATATTTTGTTGATGTAAGTCTTGGCTTCATCAATTTCCTAGAAATAAGGTTTGTCCCTATTTTCTTTGTCTTCCCTAATTCTGTTTCTAAAATTCAAGATCTGCAAATGTGATATCGAAATTTGATCCCCTTGCCTCTACCGGTTCCCTCTTCTTGGCCTTTTCGCGGATTTCCCTCTTCTGTGCTTTTTTCGGTGGTTATTTGTTTTCTTCTTCTTCTATTTTGCTTTTGTATTGGATTCTGCACTCGAATTGGTGAATTCTTGGCCTGAATGCCTGATGTTATTGTATGCTGATGTATTGGTTTGTACAATTGTGTTGTTGTGCAGCCGAATTCTTGATCAACAACTGTTGCTTATGCTTGGACTCACTTTTCATGCTTGCCTTCTTCTGGATATTTGTTTTCCCATTCAAACATCACATAGATTTTCCTATCTCCTGCTGCAGTGCTTCTTGCATTCTTGGTGTGAACCCGTGATCAAAGCATTCTTCCGAATACTTGGCCTGATGCTTGCATTATTCCAAATTGCACTCACTTTTTATGCTTGCATTCATCTTTTGCTTACTTGCTTCCATTCTGGTCCTGATGCTATTGAATGTAGTTGCTTGCTTGCTTGCATTATGTCGGTTTCTAATAATATGTGTCATCAAAGTAACATAATTATCCTAATAATAGGTGAACAATTGCATCGATTACAACTAAGGTGATTGTGTAGGGTTTCTAACTTTTCAAAACAAACTAGGATAAAATGCATAATTTTTTTTATTCAACAAAAAAAGTGCGAGGGACAACTGTATCTAGAGAGTGTTTGTCCAGCTTGATCATGTCCATATGCTTTGGGTTTAAGATTTTTGGGATATCTTTTTCATTCATCTTATTCATCTTATTATCCTTCATTTGGCTTATAATTTTCATATGTCAAATTATTACAAGATGCATTTCTGAATTTCCCCTTCTGATTTTTGAATCTATGTTGAGTTAAAGCAGCATTTTTGTCATTGTCTAATTGTTGTTTATAAGTTAGTCTTTCTTCTTGCTTAATATATTTAATGTTTCAGGGGTGTTGGGTGGAAAAATGTCTCCTGGGAGCTGATTTTAGGCATGCCAGCGGGTGCTCCTCCTCCATGGCTTATTAATATGCAGGTACATTCCATTTTTTTCAAGGATGGGGAGGTAAGTTATAATCTGCCTAAGTTGATTTGGTACATTCATTATTAATTTTTTGTTGTTGCTGCTTCATTTTCTCCTTATCCAGGTGGATTTTTATGCACTAATGCAAATAATTGATACAAAACTGCAGGAGCTAATCATAGCATTGGTATGTAAGTGTTCCTTTTCTTCTTCTTTTTTTGTAAAAAACATATTTCCTTTTGATTAAGGAATTTATACGAATGAGTTAAGACATATAATATAATTTGCAATGGTTTTATAAACCAGTGAAGTAAAATATATATGCAATATGATGCGCATCAAGTCCTACCATTGATATTTATACAGGTCAATAGGTGCCCCAAAAAGTGATTTTCAATAAAATGACAAGATGTGATCTTTTATATGTTTGTATCAAATAGGAAATTCATCCTTCTATTGTGTATATACATATGCAGTGATTTGCGTGTATCTTCATTGTGATCTTTAGCATGTCTGATTTGGTCTTTGAAAGAGGTAGCTTGCTGTGGGTGGACTAATGCAAGTTGTTGCAACCAAGATGCAAGAGTAAGAAAAATACGCTTTCATGCCAACAAGCTGATGTTGAAATGAAGTAATCTGTCAAGCATCTAGGAGTTGTTGGAGCTGCTAACAAGCTGAAAAAAGAAGCTGAAAAATCAACTAATCTGCCTGGTTGATAATGATGCTTCAGCTGCTGGGCTTGCCCGTTGTCCATGGATATAGGGGATTTATAAGTAACTACTTGAATTCTTCTTGCCTAAACTTTTTTTTTCCTTCCAAAATTTGTCAAGTTATCTAGGTCTAGAATAATTCTAAACCACGAGAAATTTTCAGGAAGGTTGATACTTGAGAGATGTAGTCAAATATGTGAATGGGAGAGGAACATCTTTAAAGGTTGGACTCAATTCATTTCAGCACTCTTCGCATGGATAAAGCATAAGCAATATCTCCGCATCTTTTATGAACACCTATGTCAACTTGATCATTATTATTTTATTTAACTTTCCTGTTATTTTGATTTAGATTATTAATTTGTTCTTCCTTATAACAAATATTTTATATTTTATTTTGATATTTTTTTCACCGCAATCGAGCCATGGCGCGGGGATTCTATATATATCTATATAACTACTTAATTCAGAAGAACTATCGCTGACGTGTCGATTCCTCCTTCATTCACTCCCCTTCAACCAATCACATATTTTCTCTTTTTTTTTCTTTTTTTTCCTACTTTCCAAACAAAGAAAACCTACCTTACGCCGTCTGTTGCCTCCTTCCTCTGAACGCCTCTTTCTTCTCCCTCCTCTCTCTGATTTCTCTTTTGCAATTTTTTACTCCCTTTCGTTTCTACTGAAGATGGAGGTAGGGTTTTTTGGTTGCGGCCTCATCCTCGACGCATCACACCCTTCACCAACAAGATTGACACCCGATTTGCTGATTTAGGGTTGAATCTGAGTCGCGACTATCCTCTGTCAAAACCTCCAAAGCAAATTTGGGTTTAATCTGTGAGTTGATTTGTGTTGATTCAGACCAAGAATCATCACCCTCCACGCCGACGATTGGAACCCGTTTGACGGCCTTGAATTCCCTCTCCATCCTGATTTTGACCCTCGGTGATGGCAGGTACACTTTCTTCTTTCTCTCCCTTATCCCTACAATCATAGATTTTGACATTTGATTTGTTCATCACCTTTCACCATTGCTAGGGTTTCGTTCCCCTCATTTGTTGTTTCTATTGATTTCAGACTTCTCTCTCCTTCCCGATCTTGACCCTTCGACGATTGTAGTTTCGACGATTATAGTTAAGGATCCAATATCTTCTCCTGCCAATGGTGATTGACTGATTGTAAGCCTCAAATCCCTTTCTTTGAATTTCATCCTCTCTCATGTTCTTTTTGTTTACAAATTAGGGCTTGCCTTTGTTTTATCAGTTTGTGTGTATCTTTGTTGAGAACTAATGGTTTTGTTGTAGGAGAAAGCAGTGGTATGAGCTTGAATGGTTAAAATTTAGTAATTATAAAACGTAAGTGCAACAACAATATCTATTATCTACATTACCCGTCAATTTGCTTAGAGTTTTTTTGCCTTTTTAGTTGCTAATATAATGGCGGCAGGTTTTGTAAGTTTCGTTGTTCAGGATGTTGTGGTGAAGACAATGTGTGAATCAACATCTTTGTCTTTCCTTAATTCTGTTTCTATATTTTTATAGCATGATTACTTTGCATTCTCTAACTAGGCAAAGGGATAAAATCAGCATCGTGTCATTTTACATTCTCTATTATATAGCATCAATCACAATACAAGGTGGTAAGTTTTAGATTATCTCTCTCTTTTTTTGCTTTGTGATTTAATTTCCTGTAGGTTGGGCTGTTGTGTTTTCTTTTCAGTATTTGTATGCATAAATAATTCATATATCAATATTTTGTGTATTAACTACTGTAGAACAATGAAGAAATTTTGTTGATGTAAGTCTTGGCTTCATCAATGTCCTAGAAATAAGGTTTGTCCCTATTTTCTTTGTCTTCCCTAATTCTGTTTCTAAAATTCAAGATCTGCAAATGTGATATCGAAATTTGATCCCCTTGCCTCTACCGGTTCCCTCTTCTTGGCCTTTTCGCGGATTTCCCTCTTCTGTGCTTTTTTCGGTGGTTATTTGTTTTCTTCTTCTTCTATTTTGCTTTTGTATTGGATTCTGCACTCGAATTGGTGAATTCTTGGCCTGAATGCCTGATGTTATTGTATGCTGATGTATTGGTTTGTACAATTGTGTTGTTGTGCAGCCGAATTCTTGATCAACAACTGTTGCTTATGCTTGGACTCACTTTTCATGCTTGCCTTCTTCTGGATATTTGTTTTCCCATTCAAACATCACATAGATTTTCCTATCTCCTGCTGCAGTGCTTCTTGCATTCTTGGTGTGAACCCGTGATCAAAGCATTCTTCCGAATACTTGGCCTGATGCTTGCATTATTCCAAATTGCACTCACTTTTTATGCTTGCATTCATCTTTTGCTTACTTGCTTCCATTCTGGTCCTGATGCTATTGAATGTAGTTGCTTGCTTGCTTGCATTATGTCGGTTTCAAATAATATGTGTCATCAAAGTAACATAATTATCCTAATAATAGGTGAACAATTGCATCGATTACAACTAAGGTGACTGTGTAGGGTTTCTAACTTTTCAAAACAAACTAGGATAAAATGCATAATTTTTTTTATTCAACAAAAAAATTGCGAGGGACAACTTTATCTAGAGAGTGTTTGTCCAGCTTGATCATGTCCATATGCTTTGGGTTTAAGATTTTTGGGATATCTTTTTCATTCATCTTATTCATCTTATTATCCTTCATTTGGCTTATAATTTTCATATGTCAAATTATTACAAGATGCATTTCTGAATTTCCCCTTCTGATTTTTGTATCTATGTTGAGTTAAAGCAGCATTTTTGTCATTGTCTAATTGTTGTTTATAAGTTAGTCTTTCTTCATGCTTAATATATTTAATGTTTCAGGCGTGTTGGGTGGAAAAATGTCTCCTAGGAGCTGATTTAGGCATGCCAGCGAGTGCTCCTCCTCCATGGCTTATTAATATGCAGGTACATTCCATTTTTATCAAGGATGGGGAGGTAAGTTATAATCTGCCTAAGTTGATTTGGTACATTCATTATTAATTTTTTGTTGTTGCTGCTTCATTTTCTCCTTATCCAGGTGGATTTTTATGCACTAATGCAAATAATTGATACAAAACTGCAGGAGCTAATCATAGAATTGGTATGTAAGTGTTCCTTTTCTTTTTCTTTTTTTTGTAAAAAACATATTTCCTTTTGATTAAGGAATTTATACGAATGAGTTAAGACATATAATATAATTTGCACTGGTTTTATAAACCAGTGAAGTAAAATATATATGCAATAATATGATGCGCATCAAGTCCTACCATTGATATTTATACAGGTCAATAGGTGCCCCAAAAAGTGATTTTCAATAAAATGACAAGATGTGATCTTTTATATGTTTGTATCAAATAGGAAATTCATCCTTCTATTGTGTATATACATATGCAATGATTTGTGTGTATCTTCATTGTGATCTTTAGCATGTCTGATTTGGGCTTTGAAAGAGGTAGCTTGCTGTGGGTGGACTAATGCAAGTTGTTGCAACCAAGATGCAAGAGTAAGAAAAATACCCTTTCATGCCAACAAGTTGATGTTGAAATGAAGTAATCTGTCAAGCATCTAGGAGCTGTTGGAGCTGCTAACAAGCTGAAAAAAGAAGCTGAAAATCAACTAATCGGCCTGGTTGATAATGATGCTTCACCTGCTGGGCTTGCCCGTTGTGCATGGATATAGGGGATTTATAAGTAACTACTTGAATTCTTCTTGCCTAAACTTTTTTTTTCCTTCCAAAATTTGTCAAGTTATCTAGGTCTAGAATAATTCTAAACCACGAGAAATTTTCAGGAAGGTTGATACTTGAGAGATGTAGTCAAATATGTGAATGGAAGAGGAACATCTTTAAAGGTTGGACTCAATTCATTTCAGCACTCTTCGCATGGATAAAGCATAAGCAATATCTCCGCATCTTTTATGAACACCTATGTCAACTTGATCATTATTATTTTATTTAACTTTCCTGTTATTTTGATTTAGATTATTACTTTGTTCTTCCTTATAACAAATATTTTATATTTTATTTTGATATTTTTTTCACCGCAATCGAGCCAAGGCGCGGGGATTCTATATATATCTATATAACTACTTAATTCAGAAGACTTATCGATGACGTGTCGATTCCTCCTTCATTCACTCCCCTTCAACCAATCACATATTTTCTCTTTTTTTTTTCCTACTTTCCAAACAAAGAAAACCTACCTTACGTCGTCTGATGCCTCCTTCCTCTGAACGCCTCTTTCTTCTCCCTCCTCTCTCTGATTTCTCTTTTGCAATTTTTTACTCCCTTTCGTTTCTACTGAAGATGGAGGTAGGGTTTTTTGGTTGCGGCCTCATCCTCGACGCATCACACCCTTCACCAACAAGATTGACACCCGATTTGCTGATTTAGGGTTGAATCTGAGTCGCGACTATCCTCTGTCGAAACCTCCAAAGCAAATTTGGGTTTAAGCTGTGAGTTGATTTGTGTTGATTCAGACCAAGAATCATCACCCTCCACGCCGGCGATTGGAACCCGTTTGACGGCTTTGAATTCCCTCTCCATCCTGATTTTGACCCTCGGTGATGGCAGGTACACTTTCTTCTTTCTCTCCCTTATCCCTACAATCATAGATTTTGAAATTTGATTTGTTCATCACCTTTCACCATTGCTAGGGTTTCGTTCCCCTCATTTGTTGTTTCTATTGATTTCAGACTTCTCTCTCTTTCCCGATCTTGACCCGTCGACGATTGTAGTTTCGACGATTATAGTTAAGGATCCAATATCTTCTGCTGCCAATGGTGATTGACTGATTGTAAGCCTCAAATCCCTTTCTTTGAATTTCATCCTCTCTCATGTTCTTTTTGTTTACAAATTAGGGCTTGCCTTTGTTTTATCAGTTTGTTTGTATCTTTGTTGAGAACTAATGGTTTTGTTGTAGGAGAAAGCAGTGGTATGAGCTTGAATGGTTAAAATTCAGTATTTATAAAATGTAAGTGCAACAACAATATCTATTATCTACATTACCCGTCAATTTGCTTAGAGTTTTTTTGCCTTTTTAGTTGCTAATATAATGGCGGCAGGTTTTGTAAGTTTCGTTGTTCAGGATGTTGTGGTGAAGACAATGTGTGAATCAACATCTTTGTCTTTCCTTAATTCTGTTTCTATATTTTTATAGCATGATTACTTTGCATTCTCTAACTAGGCAAAGGGATAAAATCAGCATCGTGTCATTTTACATTCTCTATTATATAGCATCAATCACAATACAAGCTGGTAAGTTTTAGATTATCTCTCTCTTTTTTTGCTTTGTGATTTAATTTCCTGTAGGTTGGGCTGTTGTGTTTTCTTTTCAGTATTTGTATGCATAAATAATTCATATATCAATATTTTGTGTATTAACTACTATAGAACAATGAAGAAATTTTGTTGATGTAAGTCTTGGCTTCATCAATGTCCTAGAAATAAGGTTTGTCCCTATTTTCTTTGTCTTCCCTAATTCTGTTTCTAAAATTCAAGATCTGCAAATGTGATATCGAAATTTGATCCCCTTGCCTCTACCGGTTCCCTCTTCTTGGCCTTTTCGCGGATTTCCCTCTTCTGTGCTTTTTTCGGTGGTTATTTGTTTTCTTCTTCTTCTATTTTGCTTTTGTATTGGATTCTGCACTCGAATTGGTGAATTCTTGGCCTGAATGCCTGATGTTATTGTATGCTGATGTATTGGTTTGTACAATTGTGTTGTTGTGCAGCCGAATTCTTGATCAACAACTGTTGCTTATGCTGGGACTCACTTTTCATGCTTGCCTTCTTCTGGATATTTGTTTTCCCATTCAAACATCACATAGATTTTCCTATCTCCTGCTGCAGTGCTTCTTGCATTCTTGGTGTGAACCCGTGATCAAAGCATTCTTCCGAATACTTGGCCTGATGCTTGCATTATTCCAAATTGCACTCACTTTTTATGCTTGCATTCATCTTTTGCTTACTTGCTTCCATTATGGTCCTGATGCTATTGAATGTAGTTGCTTGCTTGCTTGCATTATGTCGGTTTCTAATAATATGTGTCATCAAAGTAACATAATTATCCTAATAATAGGTGAACAATTGCATCGATTACAACTAAGGTGATTGTGTAGGGTTTCTAACTTTTCAAAACAAACTAGGATAAAATGCATAATTTTTTTTATTCAACAAAAAAAGTGCGAGGGACAACTTTATCTAGAGAGTGTTTGTCCAGCTTGATCATGTCCATATGCTTTGGGTTTAAGATTTTTGGGATATCTTTTTCATTCATCTTATTCATCTTATTATCCTTCATTTGGCTTATAATTTTCATATGTCAAATTATTACAAGATGCATTTCTGAATTTCCCCTTCTGATTTTTGAATCTATGTTGAGTTAGAGCAACATTTTTGTCATTGTCTAATTGTTGTTTATAAGTTAGTCTTTCTTCTTGCTTAATATATTTAATGTTTCAGGCGTGTTGGGTGGAAAAATGTCTCCTAGGAGCTGATTTAGGCATGCCAGCGGGTGATCCTCCTCCATGGCTTATTAATATGCAGGTACATTCCATTTTTTTTTCAAGGATGGGGAGGTAAGTTACAATCTGCCTAAGTTTATTTGGTAAATTCATTATTAATTTTTTGTTGTTGCTGCTTCATTTTCTCCTTATCCAGGTGGATTTTTATGCACTGATGCAAATAATTCATACAAAACTGCAGGAGCTAATCATAGCATTGGAATGTAAGTGTTCCTTTTCTTCTTCTTTTTTTGTAAAAAACATATTTCCTTTTGATTAAGGAATCTATACGAATGAGTTAAGACATATAATATAATTTGCACTGGTTTTATAAACCAGTGAAGTAAAATATATATGCAATAATATGATGCGCATCAAGTCCTACCATTGATATTTATACAGGTCAATAGGTGCCCCAAAAAGTGATTTTCAATAAAATGACAAGATGTGATCTTTTATATGTTTGTATCAAATAGGAAATTCATCCTTCTATTGTGTATATACATATGCAGTGATTTGCGTGTATCTTCATTGTGATCTTTAGCATGTCTGATTTGGTCTTTGAAAGAGGTAGCTTGCTGTGGGTGGACTAATGCAAGTTGTTGCCCGTTGTCCATGGATATAGGGGATTTATAAGTAACTAGTTGAATTCTTCTTGCCTAAACTTTTTTTCCTTCCAAAATTTGTCAAGTTATCTAGGTCTAGAATAATTCTAAACCACGAGAAATTTTCAGGAAGGTTGATACTTGAGAGATGTAGTCAAATATGTGAATGGGAGAGGAACATCTTTAAAGGTTGGACTGAATTCATTTCAGCACTCTTCGCATGGATAAAGCATAAACAATATCTCCGCATCTTTTATGAACACCTATGTCAACTTGATCATTATTATTTTATTTAACTTTCCTGTTATTTTGATTTAGATTATTACTTTGTTCTTCCTTATAACAAATATTTTATATTTTATTTTGACATTTTTTTCACCGCAATCGCGCCATGGCGCGGGGATTCTACTAGTTTTCTATTAGTCGCCTAAAACATCGATAAAAAAATTCCAACATATATTGGATTTTTCTATTTTGAAACTTACTAGTACGATATAAAATATTAATATTATAAAATATTGTTAAAAGTTAAAGATATCTTTTTTCAGAACATACATTTATAATATGCGCCTAAAAATTTATTAGTTAATATAAAGCTTTATTAAACATTTATTAGTCACTTATATCAATTTTCCTGAAAACATACTCTTATAGTATTATAATAAGAATTTATTGCTTAATATAAGGTTTTATTAAAAATTTATTCATTACTTATATGACTTTTCCTAAAAATATACTCTCATAATATTCTAATAATAATTTATAAGTCAATATAAGGTTTTATTAAACATTTAATCATTACTTATATGAGTTTTCCTAAAAACACACTCTTATAATATTCTAATAAGAATTTATTACTTAATATAAGGTTTTCTTAAATATTTATTCGTTAATGATATGATTTTTCCTCAAAACATACCCTTATAGTATTCTAATGAGAATTTATTAGTTAATATAAGGTTTTATTAAATATTTGTTAGTTACTTGTACGAGTTTTCCTTAAACATACTCTTATAGTATTTTTTAATAAGAATTTAGTAGTTAATATAAGACTTTATTAAACATTCATTCGTTACTTATATGAGTTTTACTCAAAACACATACTTATAATATTCTAGTAACAACTTATTAGTTAATATAAGGTATTGTTAAATATTTATTCATTATTTATATGAGTTTTCGTCAAATCATACTCTTATAGTATTCTAATAAGAATTTAGTAGTTTTTTTTTAACAGAAGGCAAGAAGTAGTTAATAGAAGGTATTATTAAACATGTATTCGCTAATTATACGAGTTTTCCTCAAAACATACTATTATAGTATTCTAATAAGAATTTATTAGTTAATATAAGGTTTTATTAAACATTTATTAGTTACTTATATGAGTTTTCCTCAAAACATATTCTTTTAGTTTTCTAATAAGAATTTATTACTAAACATAAGGTTTTATTCAACATGTATTAGTCACTTATATGAGTTTTTCTCAAAACATACTCTTATAGTAATCTAATAAGAATTTACTAGTTAATATAAGGATTTTTCAACATTTGTTAGTCACTCGTATGATTTTTCTTCAAAATATACTCTTATAGTATTTTAATAAGAATTTACTAGTTAATATAATGTATTATTCAACATTTATTCATTACTTATATGAGTTTTCCTCAAAACATACTCTTTTAGTATTCTAATAAGAATTTACTAGTTAATATAAGGTTTTATTCAACATTTATTAGTTACTTATACGAGTATTCTTAAAATACATACCATATAGTATTCTAATAAGTATTTAGTTACTTATATGTGTTTTCCTCAAAACATACTCTTATTGTATACTAATAACAATTTATTAGTTATTAGAAGGTATTATTAAAAATTTATTGTTTACTTATATGGGTTTTCCTCAAAACATACCCTTATAGCACTCTAATAAGATTTTATTACTTAAAATAAGGTTTTATTCAACATTTATTTGTCATTTAAATGAGTTTTCATCCAAACAGACTCTTATAGTATTCTAATAAGAATTTACTAGTTAATATAATGTTTTTTGAACATTTGTTAGTCACTTTTATGAGTTTTCTTGAAAACATACTCTTATTGTATAATGTATTATTCAACATTTACTAGTTAATATAATGTTTTTTGAACATTAGTTAATATAATGTATTATTCAACATTTATTAGTCATTTATATGAGATCTCCTAAAAACATACTCTTATAGTAGAATTTACTAGTTAATATAATGTTTTACTAAACATTTATTAGTCAATTATATGAGTTTTCCTTAAAACATACTCTTATATTATTCTACTAAGTATTTAGTAGTTAATATAAGCTTTATTCAACATTTATTAGCCTCTCATATGATTTTTCCTCAAAACATACTCTTATAGTATTTTAATAAGAATTTACTAGTTAATATAATGTTTTATTAAACATTTATTAGTCAATTATATGAGTTTTCCTTAAAACATACTCTTATATTATTCTACTAAGTATTTACTAGTTAATATAAGCTATATTCAACATTTAATACTCACTTATATGAGTTTTCCTCAAAACATACTCTTATAGTATCCTAATAAGAATTTACTAGTCAATATTAGGTTTTATTAAACATTTATTAGTCATTTATATCAGTTTTCCTCAAAACATACATTTAGTATAAGATCTTATTAAACTTTTATTAGTTACTATGAGTTTTCCTCAAAACACACCCTTATAGCACTCTAATAAAATTTTATTACTTAAAATAAGGTTTTATTAAACATTTATTAGTCAATTATATGAGTTTTCCTTAAAACATACTCTTATATTATTCTACTAAGTATTTACTAGTTAATATAAGCTTTATTCAACATTTATTAGCCACTCATATGATTTTTCCTCAAAACATATTCTTACAGTATTTTAATAAGAATTTACTAGTTACTATAATGTATTATTCAACATTTATTAGTCATTTATATGAGATCTCCTCAAAACATACTCTTATAGTAGAATTTACTAGTTAATATAATGTTTTATCAAACATTTATTAGTCAATTATATGAGTTTTCCTTAAAATATACTCTTATATTATTCTACTAAGTATTTACTAGTTAATATAAGCTTTATTCAACATTTATTAGCCACTCATATGATTTTTCCTCAAAACATACTCTTATATAGTATTTTAATAAGAATTTACTAGTTACTATAATGTATTACTCAACATTTATTATTCATTTATATGAGATCTCCTCAAAACATACTCTTATAGTAGAATTTACTAGTTAATATAATGTTTTATTAAACATTTATTAGTCAATTATATGAGTTTTCCTTAAAACATACTCTTATATTATTCTACTAAGTATTTACTAGGTAATATAAGCTTTATTCAACATTTATTTGTCACTTATATGAGTTTTCCTCAAAACATACTCTTATAGTATTCTAATAAGAATTTACTAGTCAATATTAGGTTTTATTAAACATTTATTAGTCACTTATATGAGTTTTCCTCAAAACATACTCTTATAGTATTCTAATAAGAATTTATTACTTAATATAAGGTTTTACTAAACATTTATTAGTCATTTATATGAGTTTTCCTCAAAACATACCTTTATAATATTCTCATAAGAATTTATTAATTAGTTAATATATATTTTTTCAACACTTGTTAATTTATATAAAAAAAATTCATAGGTGTGTTTGGGCCCATCAATGGGCCAATTGGATCAATGGGCCAATCCGGAAAGACATGGTCATATTTTGTCTGATATAGCCACAAATTTAGCCACGGAATCAATCGTCGCTAAATCACCACTTAATTCAATGGGCTAAGATGGTCATATTGGGCTTTCACTAGCTTCTAATGGGCCGAGCCCAGAAATTTTGGAAGAGTTTGTACCTGGATTCAGCCACGGATCAAGGGTTATCGGATAGCCCATTCATGATATATATCCGGCCCGCTTACCATTAGTGATCCAAGGCTCACTCACCACATTTGTTCACTTGATTTCCGATGATTAATAGCCACAGATTTAGCGACGGATATTGTGTTGTGGCCATATCAGCGTCGAAAATAGCCACGACAATCCTATTCGTGGCTACGTTCGTGGCTATTTACTGACACTGACATATATCGAGCCACGAAATCAGATACGGAGATCTGCGTCGTTGCTAATAGCCACGAATGTTTTTCCATGTCATACCAGGATGAGTATTAGCCACGAATATAGCCACGGTCAGGAACAGTCGTGGCCAATGTCATCGCTAATAGACACGAATACAGGGTCGTCTATAATCCGTGGCTAACTATTCGTTGCTAAATCCTGTTTTTTTAGTAGTGTACTTATGAAACGATAAAATACATAAATAAAACAATAATACATAATTACTTATTGTACATACGCCGGTCTTCGGGCACCTCTATCTCCCAAAAACCCTTCCGGCATAATCAAATATGAAAACGATAATACATATATTACATACCCCGATCTCCGGTCACCCCCCCTGAAAATACATATATTACATACATTACATACGATACGTCCACAACTATGTGGTGCTAACGGTACTGGGTGTACAACTACCAACATACTCATCTAGACTGGTAGAAATGTCGATCTGTACGTCGATGAACGCGTACGATCGCAACCTATCGTTTCCCGGACCCACCACCCTCTGAATTACATACGCTGTAACTTCACGGATACAATCCCGACATACATCGGCGTAGAACATGTCCAGCATTTCCGTAATGATTGTGCCCATGTCGGATAGGTATGTCTCTCGGTCGTTTCTATAAATCTCCGCATCGTTGTGGCATCCGAAATCCCCCGCAACCGATCTCTTTGAGCCACTCTGACATGAGATGCGGAAAAGGCAGCATGGGAATGCCCCCCTGTACATCCGGTGTTGGCAGTTGCAGTCACTGGCATCGGGTGGATAACGGTATTTCGTCCCTCTAATCTGATAACTGATCCCCTCGGACGTTTCTGCGTCTTTTGTGAAGTAAGTGGGAAGTCTATGATTGGGGGCCGACATTAGGTAGTAATAGTGTGGAAGGGTTTGTGGTGGATGGAGTGTGGGTGTGGGTGTGGGTGGCTTTTATAGGCACTTTAGCATACAACGTTTAATCTAACGTTGCATAAGGTTTTGCAACGTTGGATTAAATGTTGCATCAGGGAACCCTAGGGCTGGGGTTTAGCAACGTCGAATTAAACGTTGTATAGGGTTAGCAACGTTTGATATAACGTTGCATAGGGCTGCCCCATTCCAACCCTACGCGTAGAGTATATGCTAGGGTTGGAAGGGTTGATAGCAACGTTGTTTTAAACGTTGCTAGGGTATAGCAACGTTATTTCCGACGTTTCCTGTTGACCTTATTATTTTCTCGATTTCTAGTTAATTAAACCGATATCCAGTGATTTTGAAAGTGAATATGAACATATAGAATTAATATTTCGATCTTCTTAGTAGGTTCCATTCAAGCGAAAATAAAAATGATTCATATGTTAATGTTTCGATGTTCTTAGTAGGTTCCATTAAAACGAAAATGAAAATGATTCATATGGTAATGTTTCGATCTTATTAGTAAGTTCTATTCAAGCGAATATGAAAATGATTGATAGGTTAATATTTCGATCTTCTTAGTAGGTTCCATTCAAGCGATTATGAAAACGATTCATATGTTAATGTTTTGAATTTTAATATCAAAGAGAGTACATAAAGTTCACATCGAAGGCGCATTACCAAATATATAACTTATATAATAAATATAAAGTTCCAGCGCTAATCGAACGTTGAATACACAAAATCAATTAGATCAGTTGCTCCCAACAGACTCTGCAGGTCCCGCTGGTTGAATCTCAATCAGCGCTTGCTAGAACGCGTAAGTCTCCTTAGTTTGTTGGGCGGGCCGCGCTACTAAGTCAACCACGTACTCGGCAATGTTGTTAATACGCGCCCGGCTCACATCGCAGTAAAGACTTTTGATGTTATCTTTTGTATGGGCCAACATGTAAGTATAGTACGACTCGGGGTCTCGGTCGGACTCCATACAACGGAAATACACCTCCATTGACATCTCAGACCGGCGATGACACTGCACAGAGAATAAACAGCATGGAAATAAAATGCGATATTTCATGTGCTTACAGTTGCAAATGTGACGTTCAGCCGGCACACTGTGCCTCGTCACTGTAATAGTGTAACGGGTGCCATCCGAGAACTCAACTGTCTTCACGAAACTGTACGGAGTTGAAGGCATGGTAGAGGGCTTTTTGGGTGTTGGGTGTTTAGTGTGATAAAGTGGAGGGGGACCAACGGGGCCTTATATGGTGATTGGGAACATCCCCCATTTACAACGTTGGAATGGACGTTGTAATTGGGGACGTTCCCAATTACAACGTCCATTCCAACGTTGTAAATGGGGGATGTTCCCAATTACCACGTCTGAATGTACGTTGTAATTGGGGAATGATCCCAATTACAACGTCTGGTGTGACGTTGTTACGACTGACACATAGAACGCGTAATTGACGTCATGTATGGTCCCCCTCCTTTGCCCTTATATACCTCCACCATCAGACCGATTGAATGCATCCATTTACCTCACAATTCAAGACAATAGTTACTATTTCATTCGTAGATCTGAAAATGTCATCCTCAGAAAGTGAAGAAGCGATGGAGGTGGTACGAGTCGCCCCCCCCCCCCCCCCCCCCCCCCCACGACGAAACAATTGCGTACCACAGGTAAAATCCTATGGCTGTATTATCTGTCTCTATGTGTTTTTCCATTATTTAACCCGAAGTAAATATATACCCTTTAAGTAATATCAAGTGCATGTACGTTGTTATGCCTTTATCTAGTTTCGAGACTTTACATGTACGTTTACCGACACCCGTACTTGGCAGTCCCGGAACGAAATGGTCGACCATTTCAAGCAACTCGGCTTGAAGAACAACATGGTCTTAGTAATTAAGCGATCGTGGTCGACCGCTTCAAATCGACCGGGTGGCGTGTTGTTAGCGTGCTACTGACAGGACAGAATCGTTGTGTTTCCTATCAAAATAAAACTCAAACCTACAAACTAGTATAGTGAGCAAGTAAGAGGTCGATCCCACAGAGAATCAAGTATTCTTATGTATTGTGTATTTACCAATTTATAGAAAAGAGGGGTTTTGAGTGGTTGAGAATGAGAAATATTAACAAATTAGGAGAATCAATAATTAAGAGATAGTTTCACCTACAATTCTCAACCCTATTTGGTGAATTCGATCCTTGTTTCCTACTCAAGGTCTCTTCCTTTTCCAATCAAATGTTCTTATCTTGATTTGAATAGATTATTAGCCCTATGAGTTATAATAACCCCTTACTCCTAGGCAATCTTAACAAGGATTAAGGTTTAATCCTAGAAATAGCAATAAGTCTCAAGATGTATAAAGCTTATAAGCAATATCAATCCCCTAAAGAACTAATATTTAACCTATAGTCAACTTCCTACACATTCAAGCTTTCTAACGAAGTCCACTAGAACATGTTTGCTACGAAAGATTAAGAATCATAACGAACAATTCAAAACCCTAGCGATGATGAGATCCTAGCAAGGTGATCAATCAAGATAGCATCAAACACCATAAAGCATTCAAGCACAAAGAAGATGAAACATATGATGGAAATTAGAACAAGAATAGAAAACTCACAATTCAACCAAACGGAGTCTCAAATCGTAGGCAAACCAAAGAAGTTTAGCAATCCATTGTCAAACGATTGTCAAAAGATTAGATGATGATCCCTAAAACAACCTAAAACAAGTCTTTAAATAGGCCTAAGTACCGTCATAAAACCCTAGAAAGTATTTCCCAAAGATAGGCCCAACTTAAGAAGAGTAGAAATTCGGCGCTGAACCGGCCCAGGAAAACCGCGGGTGCTACCCCCTAGGCCGCGGACGCGGCTTCTGCAGAGAGTCCTGAAATTCTGGCCGCACGTGCTGCCTGGATGGCCGCGGGTGCTGCCTCTGTGGCCGCGGGTGCTGCTTCTGTGGCCGCGGGTGCGGTTTTCTGGCTTCCCTTGTTCCTCTTGCCGCGGGTGCCGTTTTTCCTCTCGTACGCCCTTTGCCTCTTCCTTGTGCATTCCAACTTGGCTTCTCTAGCTCGTTCTCACCTCCATATGGTCCATACAACTCTCATGATTGATCTCCTTACTACTTCGGATCCTCAATCTACAAATAAACACTAAACTTGTGTAGATTCCGAACTTAAACACCAAATGAGTAAACAAGTAAACTAACCCTTTAAAATGCAATATATACATCTAAATGAACCTAAAACTACTCTATAATGCCTATCTAAATATGCATTATCAAACTCCCCCACACTTAGCCTTTTGCTTGTCCTCGAGCAAAACAAAACATTTATGAGTCATTCATCCCACAAACACAATCCTTCATGCAATAACCTCATCAAAAGCAACATCTCTTCAAAGTGCAGACATAGATAAAGCAAACAAATGTCCTAGCAAGTATTTATGTGATCAAGTGACCTGCATGCTTACACATCCAACCTCTCCGGGAATAAAGTGTTTTCGTTCTCACTCAAGTGTTTAGGTTTATCAATGACCACTCAAACTCTATCCAAAATGAAACTATGCTACATAAGAATTGAAATTGAATCACAATCTCCACCGTGAATGTCATTATCCGCAAAAATCATCATGAGGTCTTTTTATGGGTTTGAATGGGGTCAAGGTAGAAAACATAAGGTATGGAACAATTTAGGCCATGTGGTGCTTAAAGTCCGGGAACTAAGAAAGTAACCAAATCATAATACCACTCATAAACTCATACCATAGCTCTACAATGTAATACAACTCCAATCTCAAGCATATAACTTTACAAACCATACTCAACTCATTCCTTTATTCCTTTTTTTTTCTTTTGTTTTTTTCCTTCTTTTTTTTTCCATGCTATATCAAATGATTTTCCTTGACTTTTACCCCTAAGTGAATTTTATCCTCCTTAGGTCCCAAGTAATGAATGTACTAGTAATAATCAAACATCCCATAAGGGTACATCAACCATACAATCCACCACTAAAAACCATCATCTACAATATAAATATTCACCAACCATTCCTAATTCCCGGATGGGTCAGGCTATAATTGGCTATGGAAAATCTTGTGGAGCTACAAAAGACTAGGCAATTAGGCTCAAATTGGCTTAAAGTAGAGGATCATATGTAAGGTGGAATAGAGTTAAATAGGGCTAATAAAGGTGCCTCAATCATGTGAAATTTACCAATAAAAAACATATAAGTACAGCCTTGACATACATAAGAAAATCAATTCCAAGAGGTAGAAGTATTGGAGAGTATTCACACACATGAAACAAGAGCAAAAGGACTCGATGAAGTGCAGTCCCAATAAGGCCAAAAATCAATCTCACAAGGTTAAATTTTTGTTGGATTTCAGTCATGCTAGGAACTTAGATCATACAAGCTCAATTATGTTCACCTAGCTATGTTTCAGATAAAAACAATAAGTGGGATAAGGCTAAAACAATTCAAACATGTCATGGGACTTATATGATCATAATTTCAATAAAATTTTGAGGACTCACCTGGCTAGGTGGTTGTTTAGATAACGACATATTTTATGCAAATGCATGATTTTTTTTCTTTTTCATTTTTTTTAATTTTTTTTTTGTTTTCTTAAAATAAAACTAAGATGCAAAGCATTAAAAACATAAATGTTATGCAGAATAATTGAAACATGCTTGATATGCAATGCAACCTACTATGTAAACTAATCCTCTCCCCCACACTTGAAACTTTCATTGTCCCAATGAAATTAAAACAAAAAAAAAATAGAAAGAACAAGGGAGGAGAAAAGTAAAACTCACATGCTCACTGGTATGGAAGAGGTGGAGGTGAAGCATGAAAGAAAGAGCGTCGAAAACGAGTGAAAAGGAGGCCGAAGGGGCTGAGGCCGCGGGTGCTGCTTGGACGGCCGCGGGTGCTGCTAAAAAATCAAGGGTTGCTGTATTGGCCGCGGGTGCGGTTTTCGGCCGCGGGTGCGGCTTCAGTGTTTTTGCCCAGATTTTCCGCGACCGCTGCCTCTCCGAAGCGTTGCCTTCCCGACCTTCTTCATTCTTCCCCCTGAAAGGTTAGTCTAACATGGCGGAAAACAAATTCCTAAAGTCTACGACGGTTCGAATTATTCTAAGATAAATGAAAAACTAATAAAGAAAAGAAAATTTATAGTCTATTTACCTCGGGTTGCCTCCCGAGAAGCGACTTTGTTTTACGTCATAGACTCGACGGTTTATTCGTCTTGACATTCAAGACTTACTCGGACATTGTTAGCGCCCTCAAAAGTAAATCAAACTCTCGCGCCCATCCAAAAGATAAATGGATACAAAATATGAAAAAGTTGATAGAAAATTGTATGGTGTTCAAGAATATTACCAACTCATCATACTCTTGAGCCTGACTTTCAGTGGAGGGTATATAAGACCACCAACTCAGTTCCGTTGGTAGCTTTTCAAAATAAAAATTAAAAGGATCAACATAATCACCGTTACCTTCCAAATTGCAAAAGTTTACCGTTTTTACCTCTCGAGCCTCAACAAGTGGCTCTAGACATGGTTCATCAATGGGGGAGTTGAGAATGGATGATGCAGATGGAGTAGGAGACACATCACATGTAACCTCATGCGTTGACTCATGAGATTCCAAGTCAGAAAGCACTAGATCCTTTCCTCCGTCGCCGAAGAAACAATCGTTGTTTTCAAACGTGGCGAGCCATTCTTCCTGAGCAACATGGCAATCCATATAACAGAAAAATTCCCAAATCTCAGAGAGTCCCATATCCAATAGGCCTCCATTACTCATATGCTCAACAAAGCTTCGTGTTTCAGCAGTCATCCCATCAAATATGCACACACACATTTCCCGCAATTCATATTGATAACCCAATGAACCAAGGTCGTAAACATACTTCTGCAACCTAGTGAAATATTGGTGAAAGTTCTCACCTTCAAACTGCGCTAATCTCAACATCATCAAAAATTAGTAGCAAGGCTGTCGTGAACCGTAAGATAGGTTCACAACAAAGTTAGAGATATAAACAAAAATCAATAAATACACAAAACAAAGAAATAAACTTTGATTCCCCGGCAACGGCGCCAAAATTTGACAGGACAGAATCGTTGTGTTTCCTATCAAAATAAAACTCAAACCTACAAATTAGTATAGTGAGCAAGTAAGAGGTCGATCCCACGGAGAATCAAGTATTCTTATGTATTGTGTATTTACCAATTTATAGAAAAGAGGGGTTTTGAGTGGTTGAGAATGAGAAATATTAACAAATTAGGAGAATCAATAATTAAGAGATAGTTTCACCTACAATTCTCAACCCTATTTGGTGAATTCGATCCTTGTTTCCTACTCAAGGTCTCTTCCTTTTCCAATCAAATGTTCTTATCTTGATTTGAATAGATTATTAGCCCTATGAGTTATAATAACCCCTTACTCCTAGGCAATCTTAACACGGATTAAGGTTTAATCCTAGAAATAGCAATAAGTCTCAAGATGTATAAAGCTTATAAGCAATATCAATCCCCTAAAGAACTAATATTTAACCTATAGTCAACTTTCTACACATTCAAGCTTTCTAACGAAGTACACTAGAACATGTTTGCTACGAAAGATTAAGAATCATAACGAACAATTCAAAACCCTAGCGATGATGAGATCCTAGCAAGGTGATCAATCAAGATAGCATCAAACACCATAAAGCATTCAAGCACAAAGAAGATGAAACATATGATGGAAATTAGAACAAGAATAGAAAACTCACAATTCAACCAAACGGAGTCTCAAATCGTAGGCAAACCAAAGAAGTTTAGCAATCCATTGTCAAACGATTGTCAAAAGATTAGATGATGATCCCTAAAACAACCTAAAACAAGTCTTTAAATAGGCCTAAGTACCGTCATAAAACCCTAGAAAGTATTTCCCAAAGATAGGCCCAACTTAAGAAGAGTAGAAATTCGGCGCTGAACCGGCCCAGGAAAACCGCGGGTGCTGCCCCCTAGGCCGCGGGCGCGGCTTCTGCAGAGAGTCCTGAAATTCTGGCCGCACGTGCTGCCTGGATGGCCGCGGGTGCTGCCTCTGTGGCCGCGGGTGCTGCCTCTGTGGCCGCGGGTGCAGTTTTCTGGCTTCCCTTGTTCCTCTTGCCGCGGGTGCCGTTTTTCCTCTCGTACGCCCTTTGCCTCTTCCTTGTGCATTCCAACTTGGCTTCTCTAGCTCGTTCTCACCTCCATATGGTCCATACAACTCTCATGATTGATCTCCTTACTACTTCGGATCCTCAATCTACAAATAAACACTAAACTTGTGTAGATTCCGAACTTAAACACCAAATGAGCAAACAAGTAAACTAACCCTTTAAAATGCAATATATACATCTAAATGAACCTAAAACTACTCTATAATGCCTATCTAAATATGCATTATCAGCGACCAATATGGATTGTTTCGCAGAAGGGGGAAGCAGATTCGCAGCACGCAGAGCAAACTAAGCAACTGCCCGTTCTCCTTACTCGGTCATGAGGGGGGGCCGAATATGTGGACGATGACCGTGCAAAATGGAACGCACAACCATGGGCTCCCTAAACGATTGAAGGGTCATGCTTACGCGGGAAGAATGACACCAGGCGAGAAGAAAATGTGCAAGTGGATGAAAGACATAGGAACTTCGCCGAAGGCCATCTCGTACGGGCTACGACAAGCAGATGCGAATAGCGTCACCTCATTGCGATCACTGGAGAACACCCTCAACAAGCTCGCCGTTGAAGAGAGAGGAAATCGAACGATGACCCAAGATACCCTCCATCGTCTCCGAGAAAGGGGCTACTACTACGAATTCAGGAGGAGCCCAGTCGATGACAATGTATTGAATGACCTTTTTCTCGCACACCCGGATGGGATTCGTCTCTTGAACAAATACCCTTACGTCGTCGTCATGGATAGTACGTACAAGACAAACGCGTAAGTACTATATCCTATGTCTTCGTACATTTCTTCCATAAATAGTGATATGCTAATGTGCGTACGTTGCGGCACCGCGTCCACATGTACAACGTCGCGATGTGCGAGATAGTCGGCTTAACGCCAACGGGAAACAACTTTTGCATCGCATATGCCTTTATGGCCCACGAGGACACGGACACGTACACTTGGGTGCTCAACAACCTAGGTGTTATTTTTCAGGGTAAGGTGCCCGATTCGATTATGACAGATCGAGAGCTGGGCCTTATGGCTGCACTTAGGGCCGTCTTCCCCGAGGTGCAACATCTACTGTGCTGGTTACATGTAACTCGCAACTGTGAAGACACCGCTTTGAAGATTACAAAAAATCTGGAAATTTCAACTCTATTCAAGAATCAGGTGTGGGGTTTATTCTCGTCTTCGACGGAGGAGTCGTTCGAGAGGCGGCGTAGATTTCTTCACGCCCAATGGCAGCCCTTTCCCGGGGTCATGGGGTATCTGGAAACAGTGTGGCTCTTCCACCAGACGAGCCTTGTCAGATGTTACACCGACCACGTCCTACACTTTGGAACGAGGACAACCAATAGGTACGCATATCGTTTTCGTCGTTACCCTTGTCACTCCTTTACTACATTTCGACAGTCGTTCACCTCAAGCACATGATGCGTTGTGTAGGGTTGAAGGCCAACATAAAGTGTTGAAGGAAGCATTACACTCGTCCACTGGTGATTTCTGTGTCGTGGTGGATGCCATTCATCGGGTGAATGAATGTCAGGTGCACGAGATCCAGACTGCGTTGGAGATAGATCGTTTCAAGTGGCCAACTAACGCACACGAAGTCCCCTTATTCGATCAGATTAAGCACGTGGTTTCAAAGAAGTGTTTCGAACTTCTCTACGGTCATTGGAGGAAAGTTGTCGACAAAACAGTAGCTTCAGAGTGCGTCGACCGTCATTGGAGAATATGCCATAGGATACCTTGTGTGCAAGACGTTCAGCGTTTTGTTGATGAAGGAATTCAAATAATACCTGACGACATCCACCCATTTTGGATGGATCTGACGTGGGATGAATCGGACAATGCGATCTTACTCTATGCCAGGTCGGCTTCGTACACTGCATCTAATGAAGCTTGTGACCCTGATTTGCACCCACCGGAGCGGGGTAGCATACGGTCAAAGGGCAGACCTAGAGGGAGGAGGAACCCGTGCAGAACAAATCCCTTGCGATCTGAGCAAAATCGGGCAAATTTTGAAAGGGAGGAAGCCAGAGCAGGTCGCCACGGTAGGGACCGACAGTCCGGACATCCGTCTGACGCACAGTATTGGGGATTTAGCTGGGGAGACAACAATGTGGACCCTTTCATGTTCAGGCACATTGTGGCGGCCATCAACACCGTGGGAGATGGTCACTGCGGATATCGAGCTTTGGCGCAGCTGATGTTACGGACAGGGGAGGCATGATTCGCAGATATGAAAGGGTTATTGTGTAACCATCTGAAGCATAACGATCACCTTTACGCTGGTTGTTACATGGGAGGGTATTCGGTCCGGGAGTTTGTCGACCTACAGAGTTAGTTCGGCAGAGTGGGAGATGACCGGAGATACTGGATCGAGTTGCCTATCATGGGTCTTGTGTTCGCAACCGTCTACCAGGTGCCCCTTTTCGTCTTATCTTGGCATATGCCCTTCACATGCCTCCCTATGTACACCGAACAACCAAATGGCGCACCTCAAGAGGCCATACTGGGCATGGCATGCATCGGGAACCAAGATCATTTCGCAGCGGTGAGTATGATCTCACTCCAACCATAAATTAACTATCATTAATTACCCCACTTAACATTATACTATACTTTTTGCCTTTTTTGCAGATATGGTTACATCCCAACGCCCCTTTACCTCCTCCAACGCATGAATGGACGACATACCATCACCCGAGCATCAACGGATGGGATACTCCATTCCAAGACCAAGTTGATAGATTTAGAGCATTGCGGATTCAGAAAGGTCACCCTCTACACCATGTTTAGGAGTCATGAAAGTTGGAATTATCTGTGTCGTATTTGTTTGTTTTCTTTTCTATGAAGTTCAGAGTTGAAAGTTGAATGTTTGCTGTTATGAAGACGTAGAAACAATATAAAAAAGCAATCGTTCAACCAAAACAAACATCAGTTGGCCCCGTATCTAAAATTACAAACGAGTTTTAATGTTACATTTCAACAAAGGTTGTTGTATTAAACGGAACAACTACCGACCGACTCTTCAGGAATGTTTGGGTATATACTAATCTGCACCTACTGGAATGCATATGTCGTCATCAGATCTTGGGCAGGGCGCACTACTGTATCAACTGCATACTCTGCTACTCTACGACAGCGTGACGGAGACATGTCGTCGTACAAAACGACCAGGATATCCGTTATCTGCTCAATCATCTATGTATAGTACGATGCAGGGTCGTCGTCACACTCCTGACACCCGAACTGCAACTGTGTTGACATCTCCAGGATACGGTAAACCTGCACAGAAAGTAGATTGCATCGAAAATAATGTGTATAGTTCATATGCTTGCAGTTGCAAGCATCCTCCTTAGGCGGACGAGGGTGTCTCCCCACTTCAACAACGAAACGGGTTCCATCATTGAACTTGGCATATTTGACAAAGGAATTTGGGCTTGATGCCATTACGTGTGTTTCGTGTATGCCAATAATGCAAAATGTTGATGTATTTATAGATGGCCTAATTAGCAACGTCCAATCAAACGTTGTTATGGGAGTTCACATAACACAACGTTTAATATGACGTTGTAACAACGTCCAATTAAACGTTTAATGTAACGTTTTAATAATGTCATATTTGGCGTTGTAGTAAGGAAGCCTCACAAAAAACGAGAAAGGATTTCCCACTATAAATTATGCCATGCGAGGGTCGAAATTACAACATCTCGTTTGACGGAAGAAGAGATTGTAAAGACCGGAATTTAATTAATATTTATAAAATATCCGTAGGATAATCCGAATATTATCCTCCCTTATAATTATGAAAACCCGGAAAATTTAAAATTTTTTGCCTAGCTTTACATGGATTCAATGATGGGGAAAAAATATACCCAAGCTACTTTTCTCGTATCTTATAAACGTAACGAATTTTAACGCTTCGCGAGCTCGGATTTTACATTATGTTAAAGAAGTCATCCACCCAAATTGCCTAACATTGAGCCACCAAACCCTTGACTTGTGACTTGCTTGTGAATGTAGACATTCAACCATTCCCATCACTTCCTTCTGATCACACCCATGCTTTGACTCATGAAGCCAACCACTCCCATTACTTCCTTCCCATCACACCCATGCTTTGACTCATGAAGCCAACCACCCTCTCCTCTATAATCCTGACCCCAACACTCATGAGGAGCTCACCCAAAGAAGCCCCACCGTCAATTGAGAGGAGAGAGAGAGAAGGAGAGCCTTGCTCCATTTTAGGTCCATTTTGGACAGCCTTCACAAGAAATAGCATAACTCCCTCCATACTCATCCAAATTGAGAAAACTCGGTGGCCATGGATCCGTCTTGAACCCAGCTTTCCATACCTATCTCAAACAAAAAAATCCAAAGTCGTTTGTCAAACCAAAATCGTCCATCTTTGGAGCTACAGAAAACTGTTTTTGAAGGGTCTTGAGAGTTTGGCTTGATTTCTTGGTAAGAACCCTTCCTTTCTTCCAAAACTGAGTTCCAACATGTGTTATAACTCCTTTTATTCAACTTTGAGTAAGAATCTAAATCTTGTTTTGGGATTTTTGGTGACAAAATGGCAAGGTGTTTGAAAGGTGTTCCGAAGGACTTCCGAGGGTGTTCTTGAGTCGTTTGTGTGGGATTATTCAAAGGTAATCCCTCATCCGCCTCCCCCTCTCTAGGAATAGATCTTGTGTGCTTGGAAAGGGCTTAGGAAGTGGAGCCTCTATGTGTTTTTGGTTGCGTTTTGTAGCAAACGTCAAGAAACAAAATGGATATATTACCAATCCAACGGTCCGATTCGGCTGAAATCTTAATATGATGTTCATGGAAATGTTATCTAACTTACCTTCAAATATTACGGCAATCCAACGGTTGGATCAAGAGTTATTATAATTTTAGTAACCAGTGTTTATATTGACTCGGTTAGAAACCTTGGTTAAGGAAATGCTAAGAATATGGTTAAAAATATGATGGCATAACCAAAACTTAGAGCATATAAAATACAGAAATGAAGTATACTCATAACTTGGCTTATGATCCGATAAGAAGAAAATCGATTATGTGATAATACGATATAGATTGTAACTGGTTAAGTCCGGATCACTTCACCAAAGTGCGTAATCTATGGAATCGTGAACCTCATGTGGATGTATGTTGATTATTAGGTTGGGCACCATGCATTAGAATACCACCTAATGAAAGCTTAATGAAATTAATAGGCTCTTGTTGATTGAATCCTTAGTTGTGCACTTTATTGCTTGCTTATTCTCCGGACTCCAGGTAAGTCCCTTGGACTTACTCATGATGGATTTATGTGATACTCTTTGTCTTATCGAGAGTCTTCATGCATCACGCGACCTAGTAACATGTTAGGAATATAAACTGGTAATATGACGTAGGATGAACTTAGTAAATCCAACGATACATATGTATGCTATGAGTCTATGGTAGGATGGCCGTCAAAATCTGAATAAATGACTTATACTCGATGGAACACAAATGAAATGATGAAAGGCTTATGACGAGAAAGAATGAGTATGTTTGAGAAGGATGAGTATGTTTGAGAATGATGAGTACGTTTGAGAAGATATTATGATATGATGGTGATGATGATGATTATGATTATGATGATGATACGGGCCCTTGTGTGTTTATTCCGCATTTATATATATCTATACACTTGCTTATGTGTTACATTCTAACATTCATTTAGTTTAAGTATGCCTCTTTATATGGCATTGAGTGTGCATATTTCCGATGATTGACCCCGATATATTTCTTGTTTTTTAGATTCAAGTACCATTTACCCGATATGACTTGCTTATGTGGATGGTTTTCGGGACAGGCCTTTTGGACGATTAGAGTGAGGGAGGCGCTTGACATCAGTGTATAAAAAGGCGACGCGTAGGCGCGCGCCTTGCGCCTAGGCGTTGAGGCGATGGTCCTGGCGCCTCATAGGGGTCAAGGCGAGGGGAGTCCGAAAGGCGCACGCCTTTTGCGCCTAGGCTCAGAGGCGCAAAGGCGCACGCCTCTGCGCCTTTTGGTCGATTTGTGTAAATTTCTGTTTTAGTAAATTAAAAAATATGTTTTTTCCTCCAAAAAGAGCATTTTGGCTCCAAATCTGCATAATATATAATTTAATCCAAAAGTAACTCATTAAAAAAGCTACAAACCTTGATGATTTCACCTTTTTCTATTACCCAAATGTCCACACTTTGATCCAATTCTGATGAATGACATTGATGAATCTAATGAATGGTTAGTTGGAAGAATGGAATGAGAAGAAACTATGATTTTGTATTTAAAGATGACATTTGGACATGGAAAATGGTGGACAAAGCTAGTGAGCCCCATTATTCGAATAGGTCAATGGTGAAGGGCTGAAGGGGAAAGCTCCTATGCAGTTCTAGTGGTGAATATACTGGAATGACACTCTTAGTAGTAACATATGCAGTTCTAGTCGTGTCATTTGATGATTTGACTCATATATTAGCTTTTGTGTATATGGCTATGCTTGACACCTACTTATTTCGTATGTTATTATGTTATATAGATTACTGTTAACATTATATATTATATATATACAAATTGTTTCATCATTATATCAATGTAGAAGGGAAAATTCTATAATTAAGCGCCTTGATCCGAAAGGCGTGCGCCTCTCGCCTCTCGCCTTGCGCCTAGGCAATGGGGATCCCATCGCCTTGGTGCGCCTTTTGCCTTTTTATACACTGCTTGACATTCGTACTCTTTTGCGCATACGTTTTATCGTTTTGACCCGGCGCGGCCGTGGCGTTTTGTTGTATTTATGATTTCCGCTTTTATTTCTGTTCGAAACGTTTTCGCGATAGTCTAGGACAGGTAAAGCCTCCAATGGGCTTACGACCTTTTTGGGGTTCGCAATCCCCATCTTTTGACAACTAAATCTTTCGCTTAAATGAACCTAATAATAACTCTTACTCGGTCGTAAGATCCAAAGCTCACGGGAGAAGATCAAACTTCTCCTATAACGTTCCCCGATAATCTAGTATTCCGAACCTTATTTACCTTCTAAGTAGGTTTATGGAGGTTAATTCGAGTACTTAAATTTCGGGTCGTTACAAAGTTGGTATCAGAGCCAAGGTTGTTCGACCTGAGTACGCACGAGTTAAAAATTAATTTTCAAAACCCGCCCACCGTTTTGGAAATTTTCAAGGATTTCAAAGTGTTTAAAGGGCAAAGATGAAAACCCTTTGGAAAATGGAAATGGTTAGGATCTTTATAGACGAGAGATAGGATCGACGGGTAGAGACAAGGCGATAGGCATCCTTAGAGATGTAGAAGGGTTCGGGTAGACTGCCTAGCTTTTCCTTACAGACGGGCCTAGAAGACTCCAAGGGAGCAACCATGGTGGTTGGAGTAGGATAGGATTTAGAGGCGGGCTCGCCAAGCTATCCCTCGAAGGATAGCTATCTAGTTAGCTTCCGTGCGATATAAAACTGTGCCTGTGGGCCATCTCCTTGAAGGGATGTAATTATGTGAAATGAATGTGCCTGAGGGCCGTCTTCCTTGAAGAAGACGTTTTATTTAGTTGTATATTGAGTACACTTAAATGTCCAGTTGTCAACAAGGTCGACACTTAGATTAGTAGAGGACGCGGGAGACCACGTGGCCGAGGTCGTGGCCGCATTCCCGAGACAGAGACTGAGACTGAGACCGGTGCTGAGGTTGAGATCCCCGGACAGCACGAGGGAGAGGCTGATAGGCAGCAGCAGGGATCAGCGATAGAGAGGGCTTTACTCACGTTGCTAGAGCGAGAGAGATCAGTTGGCGTCACCGACTGGGTGAAGAGACTATCACAGAGTAGTCCGCCTATCTTCGAGGCCGGACTCGGAGAGGATATCGAGCAGTTCTTCAGAGGACTTGAGGGAGTTTTCAGCTTGATTCGAGTACCCGATGCGGAGAGACAGAGGCTTGCGGCTGGGCAACTTCAAGGAGATGCTTTTGACAGACGGCTTGTCTACCATGATGATTGTACTGCATGGACCTACGAGGAGTTCAGGAAGTTGATCTTGAGAGAGTACTATCCATCTGGGACACAAGCAGCACGAGAGGTTGCGTTCTTCAGCACCCCCTATGACCCACGACTATCTATCTCCGAGTTCATCTGCCAGTTCAAGAAGGAGCTCGTCTATTGTGGAAAGGTCTGTAACATTGACGAGATGCGCATCCGCATGCTTTCTATGAGGCTTCCGCCAGACGTTCTTCTGATCTCTACTAGCATGGAGGAAATGCCATATGACAGATTTCTAGAGATGATCCTCCGCTATGATCAGCAGCTACGTCTGACAACTGCCACGTCTTCAGCTTTCCGCACTCCATCTAGCGGAAAGAGGCCATGACCCGCGGAGCCCAGATCAGCGCCGTTCGAGCGACGAGACTTCTAGACCAGGGATATACGAGCTACTGGTGTTATGCTTTAGAGGTGGATCACGAGCGAGCTAGCCTGACAGATGCCCCCGTTGTTAGTGAGTTTGCTGACGTTTCCCAGACGAGCTACCAGGACTTTCGCCACAGCGAGATGTTGTTTTTGCTATACAGTTGGATCCAGGCACCAGGCCGATTTCGAGGGTCCCGTACAGGATGGAGCCGACAGAGATAGACGAGCTGAAGGCACGGTTGGAGGAGCTAGACGGGAAGGGCTACATCAGGCCGAGTGCTTTGCCGCGGGGAGCACCAGTGTTGTTCGTGAAGAAGAAGGACGGGTCGTTGAGGCTATGCATAGATTACAGAGAGTTGAGCCGGACTACGGTGAAGAACCGTTACCCGTTGCCGAGAATAGACGACTTGATGGATCAGGTGCAGTGAGTTGTCGTCTTCTCGAAGATAGATTTGCGTTCGGGTTATCACCAGCTGAGGGTGAAGGCAGAGGACATCCCGAAGATGGCCTTCAGGACTAGATACGGACACTACGAGTTTGTGGTTATGCCGTTCGGGCTAACCAACGCGCCAGCCGCCTTCATGGAGTTGATGAACAGGGTGTTCATCGATTTTCTTGACAGCTTCATGGTGGTGTTTATCGACGACATCTTGATCTACTCGAGGAGTAGAGAGGAGCATGCTGAGCACCTGAGGATTGTGTTGAGGATTCTGCAGAAGCATAAACTGTTCGGGAAGTTTAGCAAGTGTGAGTTCTGGCTCTCCGAGGTGATGTTTCTTGGTCATGTTATATCCGCAGCAGGGATATCAGTGGACGCATCGAAGGTTGATGCTATCTTTGCTTGGGAGGTCCCCAAGAACGTTAGAGACATCAGGTCTTTTCTAGGTTTGGCTAGCTATTACCGACGATTCGTCGAGGGCTTCTCCTGCATAGCTAGGCCGATGACGCAGCTGACGAAGAAGGGAGTACCCTTCGAGTGGAGCCCGGCGTGCCAGGCCACTTTTTTTGATCTGCTGAAGCAGAAGTTGACATCCGCGCCAGTGTTAGCACTACCAGAGGGGACGGAGGACTTCGTGGTCTACACGGATGCTTCGAGTTCAGGTTTAGGTTGTGTGCTACAGAAGAGAGATCGGGTCATCGCTTACGCTTCACGCCAGCTGAAGCCAGGGGAGGAGTCATACCCTACGCACGATCTTGAGCTAGCCGCAGTGGTACATGCGCTCAAGATCTGGAGGCACTACCTGTATGGCACGTCAGTGAGGATCATAACCGATCACAAAAATCGGAAGTACATTTTCACGAAGAAGGAGTTGAATATGCGTCATAGGAGGTGGCTAGAGTTGATCAAGGACTACGAGTTGGAGATTGAGTATCACCCGGGGAAGGCCAATGTGGTGGCCGACGCCTTGAGTCGGAAGACTCGTCAGGAGATTGTTTTGTCCAGATTGACGGCTCGACCCGAGTTGCAGCGGGATCTAATCAGTTGTGGGATAGAGGTCTGGTCACAGCGAGAGAGTGGACAGCTGAGTTTCCTGGAGGTTCAGTCAGAGTTGATGGATGAGATCCGACGAGCGCAGGCAGAGTGTCCGCGGATTGCCGATATCTGACAGCGCATGGCCCAGGGCCATTGTAGGTCTTTTACCGTCCGAGATGATGGGATGTTGATGTTGTAGGGACGAGTTATTGTGCCTGATGTGCACAACGTGAAGCAGAAGATCATAATAGAGGCACATTCCACTCCTTATTCGGTCCATCCGGGATCGAATAAGATGTATCAGGACTTGAGGAGGACGTTCTGGTGGCGCATGATGAAGACTGACATCGCTTTGTTTGTAGCACGATGTCAGGTCTCCCAGCAGGTGCGGATAGAGCACAGAAGCCCGGAGGGATGACACGATCACTTCCCGACCCTGTGTGGAAGTGGACGGATATCACGATGGACTTTGTGACATGATTGAGGAGAGATGTACGAGGCTTTGATGCGATTTGGGTGGTGGTCGACAGGTTGACCAAGACCGCCCATTTCATTCCGATTTAGGAGACATGGCCCGTGTCTCATTTAGTCTGAGCTTTTATACAACATATAGTGAGGTTGCATGGGGTTCCCGAGAGGATAGTATCTGATAGAGATGGCCGCTTCACTTCGAAATTCTGGAGGCAGGTGCACGAGGCTCTGTGGATCAAGTTGAATTTCAGCACGGCCTATCACCCGCAGACGGACGGGCAGAGCGAGAGGACGATTCAGACGCTGGAGGATATGCTGAGGGCTTGTGTTTTGGAGTGGGGGAACCTTTGGGTTCGACATCTTCCCCTAGTAGAGTTCTCGTACAACAACAACTATCATTCATCGATCAGGATGGCTCCTTTTGAGGCGTTGTACGGGAGGCGATGCAAGTCGTCTATCTGCTGGGATGAGCATGCAGACCGAGTGGGGACACTACCACAGTACGTGCATGAGGGGACAGATCAGGTCAGACGGATCCGGGAGCATCTGAGGGTTGCGCATGACCGACAGAAGAAGTATGCTGATAGGCGCAGGACTAAGTTGGCCTTTGAGGTTGGAGATCATGTCTGGTTGCGAGTGTCACCGACGAGAGGGATCCGACGATTCGGGATGAAGGGCAAACTGAGCCCTAGATATATGGGCCCCTTTGAGATCCTCGAGTGAGTACGAGAGGTTGCTTACAGAGTTGCTTTACCACCCCGTTTGGCTGGTATACACGATGTCTTCCACGTGTCACAGCTGAGGAAGTACGAGCCAGATCCGAATCACAGATTGGACTACTCCGGATTAGAGATAGCACCTGACCATACCTTCGTGGAGCATCCGATTGCTGTTCTTGACCGCCGGGTCAAGAAGCTGAGGCGCAGAGAGGTACCGTTGGTACTTATACAGTGGGCTAGGAGGAGCCCCGAAGGGGCCACTTGGGAGACAGAGGAGAGTATACGGGCGAGCTATGGAGATGTATTAGATGAATTCCTAGCGTCGTATGTACAACCACGAGGAGATATAGTTTTGACTACGTGAGTAGCCGATGAGTACCTGGGAGGGGGACCCTTAGCCGTACTATGTGTGATTTGGGTGTTTACCTCTGTGTTTGAGTGCGCATTTCTGTGATTGATATGCGTGGTGGGGCCCATGAGCGTTCCTACATGATGTGATTATCATTGATATGTGATATTTTATGATATGTAAATGATATGATATCGTTATGATTATGTGATTGTTGTGAGTATGGTTGATAAATGATGGTATGTCGGAATATTGAACCTAGGAAAAGGAATAAGGCTTAGCCTTAGAGGTGGATGTTAATCCACCCTCTGTTTTGATTGAGTCGTAATGAGATCATATGTTTGATCCTTAGAGGTGGATTTTTGATCCACCCTCCTGTTGGGAGAATAGAATGTCGGGAATCGGATTTGAACTTTAGAGGTGGATGACCACCTCCCGAGAGAGAAAGTCGAGCGGAGTCTAGACCAAGTCGTGTCGGGACGCCAACACCTTTTAATTGGAATTGATTCGAAAATGATTGAGTTTAAGCTTCCATGATCCGAGTAAGCTCATTGTGCTTCGCGAAGTGGATATGGATTTTCTGCGAGGGCCATCGTGGAATTTTCGCTAAGACCTAGCGGTAGTGTGATGATTCTCTCGAGTTGTGATACTTTCGAGGGTTGAGGCGAGATGTGACGGGGGTGTCCGTTCATATGCTCGACGACGCCATTCGGGATTATTACGGTCGTGACAAAGGTGGTGTGAGATTCTTGGACGACGCATCCAGGATGATCGTGTGCCTTTTGTTACGATTCAAGGACTCAAATTTTAAAACCTTCTCCACCGGTTTAAACCTTTTGTCTCGAGGACGAGACTTGTTTTTAGAGGTGGATGATTGTAAAGACCGGAATTTAATTAATATTTATAAAATATCCGTAGGATAATCCGAATATTATCCTCCCTTATAATTATGAAAACCCGAAAAATTTAAAATTTTTATGCCTAGCTTTACATGGATTCATTGATTGGGAAAAAATATACCCAAGCTACTTTTCTCGTATCTTATAAACGTAACGAATTTTAACGCTTCGCGAGCTCGGATTTTACATTATGTTAAAGAGGTCATCCACGCAAATTGCCTAACATTGAGCCACCAAACCCTTGACTTGTGACTTGCTTGTGAATGTAGACATTCAACCATTCCCATCACTTCCTTCCGATCACACCCATGCTTTGACTCATGAAGCCAACCACTCCCATTACTTCCTTCCCATCACACCCATGCTTTGACTCATAAAGCCAACCACCCTCTCCTCTATAATCCTGACCCCAACACTCATGAGGAGCTCACCCAAAGAAGCCCCACCGTCAATTGAGAGGAGAGAGAGAGAAGGAGAGCCTTGCTCCATTTTAGGTCCATTTTGGACAGCCTTCACAAGAAATAGCATAACTCCCTCCATACTCATCCAAATTGAGAAACCTCGGTGGCCATGGATCCGTCTTGAACCCAACTTTCCATACATATCTCAAACAAAAAAATCCAAAGTCGTTTGACAAACCAAAATCATCCATCTTTGGAGCTACAGAAAACTGTTTTTGAAGGGTCTTGAGAGTTTGGCTTGATTTCTTGGTAAGAACCCTTCCTTTCTTCCAAAACTGAGTTCCAGCATGTGTTATAACTCCTTTTATTCAACTTTGAGTAAGAATCTAAATCATGTTTTGGGATTTTTGGTGACAAAATGGCAAGGTGTTTGAAAGGTGTTCCGAAGGACTTCCGAGGGTGTTCTTGAGTCGTTTGTGTGGAATTCTTCAAAGGTAATCCCTCATCCGCCTCCCCCTCTCTAGGAATAGATCTTGTGTGCTTGGAAAGGGCTTAGGAAGTGGAGCCTCTATGTGTTTTTGGTTGCATTTTGTAGCAAACGTCAAGAAACAAAATGGATATATTACCAATCCAACGGTCCGATTCGGCTGAAATCTTAATAAGATGTTCATGGAAATGTTATCTAACTTACATTCAAATATTACGGCAATCCAACGGTTGGATCAAGAGTTATTATAATTTTAGTAACCAGTGTTTATATTGACTCGGTTAGAAACCTTGGTTAAGGGAATCCTAAGAATATGGTTAAAAATATGATGGCATAACCGAAACTTAGAGCATATAAAATACAGAAATGAAGTATACTCATAACTTGGCTTAGGATCCGATAAGAAGAAAATCGGTTATGTGATAATACGATATAGATTGTAACTGGTTAAGTCCGGATCACTTAACCAAAGTGCGTAATCTATGGAATCGTGAACCTCATGTGGATGTATGTTGATTATTAGGTTGGGCACCATGCATTAGAATACCACCTAATGAAAGCTTAATGAAATTAATAGGCTCTTGTTGATTGAATCATTAGTTGTGCACTTTATTGCTTGCTTATTCTCCGGACTCCAGGTAAGTCCCCTGGACTTACTCATGATGGATTTATGTGATACTCTTTGTCTTATCGAGAGTCTTCATGCATCACGCGACCTAGTAACATGTTAGGAATATAAACTGGTAATATGACGTAGGATGAACTTAGTAAATCCAACGATACATATGTATGCTATGTGTCTATGGTAGGACGGCCGTCAAAATCTGAATAAATGACTTATACTCGATGGAACACAAATGAAATGATGAAAGGCTTATGACGAGAAAGAATGAGTATGTTTGAGAAGGATGAGTATGTTTGAGAAGGATGAGTACGTTTAAGAAGATATTATGATATGATGGTGATGATGATGATGATTATTATGATGATACAGGCCCTTGTGTGTTTATTTCGCATTTATATATATCTATACACTTGCTTATGTGTTACATTCTAACATTCATGTAGTTTAAGTATGCCTCTTTATATGGCATTGAGTGTGCATATTTCCGATGATTGACCCCGATATATTTCTTGTTTTTTAGATTCAAGTACCATTTACCCGATATGACTTGCTTATGTGGATGGTTTTCGGGACAGACCTTTTGGACGATTAGAGTGAGGGAGGCGCTTGACATTCGTACTCTTTTGCGCATACGTTTTATCGTTTTGACCCGGCGTGGCCGTGGCGTTTTGTTGTATTTATGATTTCCGCTTTTATTTCTGTTCGAAACGTTTTCGCGATAGTCTAGGACAGGTAAAGCCTCCAACGGGCTTACGACCTTTTTGGGGTTCGCAATCCCCATCTTTTGACAACTAAATCTTCCGCTTAAATGAACCTAATAATAACTCGTACTCGGTCGTAAGATCCAAAGCTCACGGGAGAAGATCAAACTTCTCCTATAACGTTCCCCGATAATCTAGTATTCCGAACCTTATTTACCTTCTAAGTAGGTTTATGGAGGTTAATTCGAGTACTTAAATTTCGGGTCGTTACAGAGATGGCGGCCGGTAACACACCAAGACCTTTCTTCTCGGTCACAGGGAGCGGCCCTAGGGATTTTTTCTGGTGGGTAGAAGACGTCTCGCTCACACAAATACTGGTAAGCCCCCTTCGGTCTCACATCAGATTTACAACGGTCCCAACTCACTAAGTAGATCTTGACATATGCAGCCTCTGCCTTCCAACTTCGAGGAAGAATACGGGCTGGGGGGTGTCGAAAGAATAACGCTGACTAATGGGCCAGGGAGGAGAGGCACCAGCATCCGGGTAGAGCGCAACAGCTCTGGGGCACTCTGGCTCGCACAAGGATGGAATACGTTCGCGAGATCGCGTGGCGTGCGGGTAGGCGCGGGTTTGATGTTTAGCTACTTAGGCAACACTCGCTTCCGGGTCGTCGTAGTGCCGCCAGAAAATGTTTCACCATCAGAGGAAGAGAACAACAATGATTTCCTCTGAGGTGTGACATGGCAACGACCCGGAAAAACTTCTTAACTAAGTTTTTTTTGCTGTAATCTTCTATAATTAATATGAAAAATGAGGCAGTCTAAATGTTTTCATGTAACGTGTTTTTCCTTGAAATAACCACAAATCATATTTGAAAACCCTCCGCGAGGGGCAAAACGCCCCAACAAAATAAAAGATGCAGACATCGCACTAAGTTTTCGCCAACATCCTACCCAACAAAAACAAAGATAATAGAACTTCAAACTTGATCCAAGTGTTGCTGGTACAAACGTCAGACTTAACGTTGTCTTCATATTGCAACATTGTATTGAACGTTGCTGTCTGGCCCGACGAGGCCCACTTTAGCAACGTCGGATTAGACGTTGCTAAAGTGTCCGACCCGCTCAACTTCCTTCAATTCACAACGTTGTGTAGGACAAATGACAACGTCGAAACCAACGTTGCTGCAACGTGAAATCCAACGTTTCTACAACGTCACATTCGATGTTTCATTAACAGCGCTAATCGTGGATTTGCGGTGTATATAGGGTGACCCCATGGCAATTATGCAGTTAATTAAACAATGATAAACGAAGAAACACAGAAAAAAAAAAAAGCATTTCAGCATGAATTGAGGTAAACGCCATCCATACCATCTTGAACATAAATTCTGTTTGAGTTCTCATTCACAATGCTATAGTGACAGTGCTGAACATACATAAGAAGACCCAATATTGTAAAAAACAGACACCGCATACATAAGAAGAAAAAAACCATTAAAACGAAAGGAGATGAAGAATGAATTACATACAGAGGAAGGAATGACACGACGAACAACAATGCCTTCAATGGCTCAAAGAATACAATTCACCTGGAAGCAATCAAGGCCATCATATTCATAACAACCAAATTGACAGTGAAGCGATTGGGTTTCAGCATCTTTTGCTCATGGATCTGTGGCGCAGGATCGGATCCGATTCCAGAAATTATTTGAAATCACAGGGAAGAGGAAGGAAGCGAGGGAGCGTACTGAAATTGGAAAAAAAAAAAAAGGTAGGTACCTGGAGGAAGACACAGAGGGAGCGTACTTAAATTGAGCAGAGATCGAGGGAGGAGGCGATTAGCATACGCCGGTTTCAGCAGTGGAGAGACGCCGACCGAATTCGTCTCCTTTGGTTCCGATGAACGCCGCTCCAGCAATTCAACATCATCGATTGATTGACGAGGACGGGAGGCAGTGAGCAAGGAATCCGTCCAGCGAATTCATCTCCTCTGGTTCCGGCAAACAACAGTTATTCATCGGCATCTGAATTTGAGCACAATCAATAAGAGGAATCCGAATCTGAGAACAACAGTTCTTCATCGGCATTGCGAGAGGAATCCAAATATGAGAGAGAACACAATCAACAAGACAAAGAGCAGATCTGAGAGAGGAGGACAGGGTCGCAGGAGGAAGAGCGAGAGCGAGGAGACGTGAGATTTGAGAGAGAGGAGGAAGAGTGAGATTCCGACTTGCTGGCTGCTGCAAGCGAGTGTTTGATAAAGAGGGAGGCGGAGCAAGTAGGGGGGGCACAGATTTAGGTCGTGGCCTTTTATCAAATTTGACGGAGGTGGGAGACAATTAATTAATTTGACCGAAAATTTGCGCCTTTGACGCAAATTTTCTCTTTAGATTTTGGGAGGGGTAATTTTGTCTACAAATTAGAGATGGACAAAAACCTAATTTGATGAGTTTGGTGGACATTCTCCAAATAAAAGCTAAAAAAGGCCGGTTTGACAAATTAATTCTTGTTGAAATCGAGGTTGCTGAAATCGAAGTTGCTGACACCGACGTTGCTGAAACCGGGGTTACTGAAATCCGTGTTGCTGAAACCAGAGTTCTTGACACAAACGTTGCTGAAATCGGAGTTGCTTAAATCAGTGTTGTTGAAACTGGAGTTGCTGAAACCGGTGCGGATACCAAATTCACCAAGTATAACAACCCGAAAATGTACTAAAAAGATGCGGACAACAATATAAACTCATATATAAAGTTTGGGCTATAAATGTAAATATGAATGATGGTCATCTTTTTGTGATTATTAAAAGTTGAAAATTTCAGCAATTACAGGATTTACAGCAGGATCCAAATCCTCGGTCCCCGGTTCTTGTCCCCTCTCCCTATCCATCCTCACATATTTCTCTTTTTTTATTTGTTTTTGTTTTTTGTTTTTAATTTAGTTTACTTTTATTTTTAAATACGCATTTGTGAGAAGAGGACGGGAGAGGGGGACAAGACAGGGGGACAAGACGGTAGAAGGGATCTTCTTCGACGTGGGCGAGTAGTTCGGAGGAGAAGCCATGGGTGAGGAGATCTCGGCATCGGCGTGATTCGAAGAGACTTCGGAGGAGATCGGGCTCGACGTCGTCTGGGAGCACAACTGCTTCCGCAACTCCACGCCACCGCCTTTCCCGGACGTCGTCCACTCCCTTGTCGGCTCCCTCGGTGGGCCGTATATCTCGACTGCCAATCGATCTTCGATGTCGACCAATCCACCGATGAACCTAATCAAGCACCATCCAAATAACAAGATATCAATTATACACTCCAATTCCTCAAATTATATCTGATTCAAGCATTGGAAAGTTCAACAATTATACATCAATTTTGCAATTAGGCAAAATGAATCGAAATTCTGTATCAAATTTGGCAATTTACCCATCAGATTTGAAGTAAAAGACCATCGTTAGGGGCGGAAGAGCATCACCGTCGGGCTCAAGGGAGCGGAGATCGCAATGGCGGACGGAACCCTAGCCTAGACTACAGATTCAAGGGAGTGGAGAACGCGATGGCATCGCCCTGCTCGGAGCTCCAATCCCTCGCAAATCCGGTGACTAACCACGTCCAGAGCGGGCCGGCAAGAGGATTTAGGTTTAGAGCATCTGCATCTATAGAACTCATTTGAGTTTCTTAACTCCACTTTTTATCTTTCTCTCTCTTCACCATTCTGTAAATAACCCATTACACATTTTCACTCACATCTCTGAAATTCATGAGAGTTTCTTAACTCCCTTTTTATATTTTATCTCTTCACTCTTCTTTCAACTTTTCCAAATCGTTCGTTAACTCATTTTTTATAATCTCAAATAAAATAATATTAAATTTCTTAAATTTGGGTTAAAGAACCCTCATTGCCCATGCTCTTAGGTTTGGAGGGTAAATTTGTCCAGAAAATTAGAGATTGACAAAAAAACTAATTAAACAAGCATGGATGATACTCTTCTATTAAAGGCAAAAAAAATGGCATGTGCCGCAAATTAATTCTTTATTTATTTCGGGTAAATTTGAGATTATTTGATGATATACTGATGACCACAAATTATGGAGCTGGATTGAAAAATAGACATGGGCTGACAAAGAAGTGGGCAATATCACATAAAGATTGGGCCAAGGAAGTTGTGCGGTTCCATCTGATTCGGAAGAGCCATACTAAATTAGGATTTTATCTACAATATATGGATATTAGTTTTTTTTTTATACAGGCGAGAATTTGGGGGTGTTAACCGCGGTTGTAACACCACCCAAGAGCGTCCTTGCGGACGAGAGTCTGAAACTCAGAATCAGAGCCCCAAGACGAAGAAGTAGACTCTAAGGCCGGGTGCACGAGACAATTAGCTGCTATGTTGGCTTCCCTAAAGATATGAGTAACAGAGGTCACCTTAAAACAACGAAGCAAGCAGAGAGAATTTGAAAGAAGAATCTCAATCTCCCAAGGAATCGACTCGATACCGTTGATTGTGTTAACAATCGCGAGGCAGCCAGCTTCCACAACAAGACTACGGATCCCAAGCCGACGAGCTTCCAGCAACCCAAGTTGCAGACCGACAGCCTCAGCCTGAAGTGCAAACATCCTCTCGCACCGTTTAGCATCACACGCAAAGATTCTCCCCTGAGCGTCCCTGATCACAAACCTTGCAGAAGCCAAGCCAGAAAGAGATTTAGCACCGTCAAAATTGAGTTTGAGAGTGTCGGGATCAGGTTTAAGCCAACGAATGGCGTTCCTTTTGCGCGAGTATTATTTCTGGGTTTAATTCCCATTATTTTTCCATCGTCTTCATCTGGTTCATCTTGTTTTGTTTTTTTTTTCAATTTCTCATATGGTTCTTGATTATCGCTACGAGCTCATCTATTGTTCATAGGTTTTGGTTATCAAAAATATTTTTTTTTCTTTTAGTCCAAATGCACCACCAGGAGAATGCTAGGGTGGCCTTTTGTTCAGGGTTTAGCTGTCGAAAGATCTCATTATTAATGGTCTTTGTGCTTTGGTTGTTTGTGTCAATGTTTCTCACCTGTCGTTCAATCGCTCTGTCCAGAGCTGCAATGGTTCTTAAGGTTATCGAGCATTCCATAAGGAGATGGATAACGTCTTCCTCTCTCGAATTACAGAATATGCAATCCATTGGCGTATGGATTCCTTTGTTTCGTACACCACAAAAAAAAATTGCTTTAGAAACGGCTCACTTCCGTCGCAAAAAGTAGGTTTACCGTCGCAAAATGTTTTTTGCCACGGCTCTGCGACGGTAAACAGTCGGTTGCTAGCCCTAGGGAAGCAAATAATGGCTGGTGATGGCATTGATCCGTGGCCAAATATTTGCTACGGGTTAAGCGACGACAGTTGCAACCAGTGAATTTGCTATTGTAATTTGCGACGGCACATGCCGTCGCAAAATAATTAGCTATTCCCTCTGAATGAAAGTTTTCCCTCCATGTTTTGCGATGGTACTTGCCGATGCAAAGGTTTTTCCCGCCCTTATTTCAGCATATTAAAGGGTAGTTTATGTATTTACAATTTGCCACTACCTATGTTGTAGCCATTGATGTAATGTGGCCCTATAGGCTAGGCTATAACACCTGTATTTTTCATTTGCTAGCTAGATCAGTGCATCAACATTCATACACAATTCGAATCATCTTACATTACGATATACAAAATGATAATTCAGTTTATGCTAGGCTTACATTACGCTATACAAAATTATAATTCAGTCAATTAGCATCAACTGATATACATCAAAAGAGTATTTCGTAACAAAACATAGAAGTGAGTCGTAGTTATGACATTTAAGATTACCAAAAACTTATTTCTTAGGTGAATCTTCTTAAGCTCCCTTTCTTAGTTGAATCTTCTTCGTCATTTATGCTTAAGCTCCCTTCTTAGGTGAATCTCCTTCATCATTTTCTTTACCAGCTTCACCGTTGTCTAATAGTAAGAGTTCAATGTCATCTCCAATTGACTCCTTATGATGAACACTTGACATAGGCTAAAACAAAACACGGCAAAGATATAAGGAAATATAAGAGATCGGGAAGAAAATAAAATGCCTATGAATAGATCTTTAATAATTGTTAACTGAAAACTTAAATGGTATCTCCTTGTAAAAAAAACTAGCATATATTGCCAAGTGACAAGAAAAACACAAAGGGTTGCACAACTATAAACATTAATAATAACTCATAAACATCAAACATAAAGTATAAACTTAAAAGAGCTGAATTTCAATAGCTAGACATTGTGTTTAGCTTTGCTTCAGGAAAAATCAGAAACCTTAGACAAGCTGAATTTGAACAGCTGAACATGGTGTATCAGTCGTTTAACATAGAAGTGTCATAAAGTATAAGCTTAGACGAGCTGAATTGAAACTATTATTCATCTATTCGTTCATGCGAGCTCTCAAATCTTAATTTGGGAGAGGAAATATCATGTAACTGCTGATAGTTCAATGCATGTCTAACTTGAAATAACTCCAGAATCGGAATAAGCATACCTCATGTATAACTTGAGCGTTTGAATTTGCACTTGTCTATAGACACTGTAATATAGATGCTAGATAGACCTATATGCAAACTAGTAATCAGTAGATTAATTTGTATGACAAGAAGCACACATGATTTAAAGGTAAACTAGTTAACCACTACTGATTTTTCAAACTAAAAGAATAAATTCTAAGCAATTAATAAAGTTAACGGTTAATACATGAAAACTCATCGATCACAAAATAATATAGGTGTAAATATGAGTGATGACCTTATTTTGGATGCAAGATAAAAGACTTCTATTTTAGTTTTTAGTAATTAGAAGCTATGGTCCAAATGCATAATACAAAAAAAAATGAAAATCACAATCACATATGTAAACCAAAATATATTACCTTAGTTTATTAAACTCATAATTTCCAAAATATCATGAAAGGAATGAGATGGTCAACTCCAACCTCAAAGACGAATTTAACTAACCTAGATAAACTGTAAGTACAAAGAGATTAATATCAAATAATTATGGTTTGTCCACTTGTCTTTTTCCTAAATTGATGCTTTATTGCAGACTTTACCTCAAATAATTAAGATGCAAGACTATCCTAGTTTCCCTCAACTAAAAAATATAATCTAAAAACTAACCAACAACCTTTCATGAGATTTTCTTTTCCTTTTATTATTTTTCTATGCAATGAGCTTTAAGCTTCAAGCAGATAATGAATTTCACATGTCATTTCACAAGAACGGAACATAAAGGCATGCTTGTCTTCACGTGAACAAAAAGATCAAGAATGTTACATTTTCACTTTTTAGAGCAAAAGAACAAGCATAGACATAGAGAAAATGTGGCTATTTATGTACCCGGTGACCAAAAAAGTGACCAGCTGGATCACATTTGAACAATTGTGGTCCAGCTGGATCTTCATCAATTCCCAGAACCATAGCAACTAGAAAATGAAAATGAAAATATCATAAGAAAAAATGTTAGTAGTACTAATGCAAATACCTGATATATAGAGAAAGAAAGAGCAAGTGTTGAAAATATCATACGACTGTAGTTTCCAACTTTTATATACGTATGTGCTTTTCCAAACTAAGCAAAGCAAACAGAACTTTTATATACTTGTGTGCTTTTCCAACAAACTAAGCAAAGCAATCAGATAGGTTCTTTCTTTTACTGTCACAGTTCATGAAAACAAGTTCTGTTGTGTACCATATGAAGAATAATGATAACTAGCAAGTTCTATGGATCGAAAAGCACAGATTTGCCTATGATTAGCTGAAATAAAAGGCAACGAAAAATATGGAATATCACTATAATCAATCGAATAGCAATGAAAACACCAAATCTTAACATAAACCACCAAATCTTGTAGTTTTATCTTAACATAAACCACCAAATCTCCAACTGATGAACCAGAGAAAGGATGCATGAATAAACAGTGAATTCTGCCTTAGAGACACAAAAAAAATCAGAATTGAAGAGATGGTATTTCAACAATTAAATAGAGTACGTAAGTCCAGTTTTACTAATGAGTGAAGGTAAAAAAAAAAAACTTTCTAGATATCGAATATCTAAATTCTCTAGAAAACTAAATTGTATTCAAACACAAACTCATAAAATTATATCCATTCGGTTTTCTGTCATAAAAAGGCAGCCACATACATATGATGTTTATGCTACTTTCTGAGATTTTCTACTTCTTGAGCTTTTTGTTTGTCAGCCGAACAAGCCCTTATCAGCAAACTAAGCATCTTCAATTACAGACAATTTACCCAAAAAAAAATTATATAATTCACCTGATAATAGTAGGCTGGTTGAAGTTCCCACTTAGTCAAATCTTTTTCCATAGCAGCTGAAACTAGAGACGGGCCGGGAATCCTGGAACATTTCTGGAACTTGCTTCTAGAAGCTCAGCAAATACCAAAAATTGTCTACTTGTCCATTCCTAGTGCATAAAAGTAGCATCTGGAGATCCCAGGAGTTATTTTTATAATATTTACAATGTTGTTTGAACCACATAACTGCTTCTATGATTTTCCCACCATGAAGTAACAAAGTTGATAGCTTGAAATGCACTTGCTCTGCAACAACTTTGATCTCCACTAAACGTTGAATCGCTGGTAATCTGGTAGATGTTCCGATCATTTGTATATTAAACCAGGTCATCACTACAAAAGAAAAGATCTATATCAACATCTCATCAAAAAAAAGTTACTTATCAAGCCATCATTTTTATATAAATCACGAACTTCTGGCCACTTCAGTCAATAAAGAAACATTTTTATTTGATTGTGAACAAACAACATCTCATTTCTAGCTGTGAAAGTAAGTACTCTCGACGTTCTACCAAGGTAAGTATTAGCAGGGATACCCTCTACACAACAGAAACACAGAAGAACCTAACATCAACACGTAAATATAGACAATTATACTCCAAGGTCATTTCCTTTTAAATACAACACAAATACAGATTCTAGCATGAAATTTAGAAAGAATTCGACATAGGACATACCTCGTACCTGAATAACAAAACTCAAAACTTGGAGACAATGGGGAAGAAAATCAAATTGAGCATCAGTGAGCGGCTCTCCTTTCCACCATCTCTGCACACATCCAAAAAAGCAATTAAAAAAGAGAAATAAAATCCTAACACGACCAAATTAGTTAAAACCCTAAAATCTAAACTCACAACAACGAAATTAATTTGGTTAACTCAATCCGATAAATACAAGTCAATTTCAAGTTCTTATGGCAACTAGAAACATTTAGAGCAATTTCCTTAAAAAAGCATGCAGTATAAGCTTCAAAATACAAGTCAAATTAGCTCAATCACAAAATTCCTATCCAAAAATCAATCAGACATGGAAAATTACTACTGTATCTCAAATTTTAGTAGTAATGAGATTTTAGCATCTAAAACAAAAGCTAAGTCAGTTAAAACTAGCAGCAGAGGCAAGATAGCAAGATTTCCCAAAGAGAGAAACTTCCGCTCATAACAAAACTCATTCCCAAACTTCCTAGAATTGAAAGTGCACGAATTTAGGTGAAAATAATAAAAAAAAGGAGCAGAATTCATAAAGAAAAGGGAAATCGAATGTGACCATTTGAAGATAGATAAAGAAATAAAACCCTAGATCCAGTGGAAAATGAAGTAAAGATTGAACAAGCGTGTTTTATTATTGGAGTCAGAGTAGATGAGTAAGGCCAGGAAAAGGGGGAGCAGGGATGTACCGGTAGAAGAGCCGAGCTTTGGATCTGGGAACCACGAGAAGAAAATCGTTGGAGCGCTCCTTCCTCCCGGACACGCCATAGGTGAGATCTGGAGAGAGGTGAGACTTTCGAGTGGTATTGAGATGGGGGAGAAGGACCTAGGCAGCTCTTCGGCGTCCGAGCTTTGGATCTGGGCACCACAGTGAGGGAATTCTTCGCAGCGCTCTTGGCTCCCAACAACGACAGACAAGGCGAGACGGGGTGAAGGACTTGGGTGGGGAAGGAAGAGAGGTAGCCATGGAAGCATGGAGGGGAGAGAAGGGGTTTGACGGAGCCACGGAGGTCTTCGAAAGAGAGGAGAGTAGAGGGCGAGAAGAACGTCAAGAGGTTGAAGAGTTTGAAAAATGAGGGGCGGCGCTGGGTTGAAGAGAAAACCTTTTTATATGGGTTCAATTAGGGTTGGGTTATTTTATAGGAAAATACAAAAAAAATAAGACATTGGCAACGAGAAATCAAAGCCGTGGCGATTTGGGGTAGCTAATTTTTGTTTTTTTCCGCAATTGCTAGCAACGACACACCTTTGCCGTTGCTAATGTTGAGGGGTGTCCTCTTAAAGTGCTGTGACGGGACCAACGCCGTAGCAAAGCAGTGGCAAAAGCCTATCATTTGTCACGGGAAACCCTTGCCGTTGCTAACTGGTGTAGCAAAAGGAATTTTTTTTGTAGTGGTAGCCTTACATCACGGGCAATCAATTTTCCATATTCCAGTGTGTCCCATCTCATGCACGAAAACTTATTAACATAATATTCTAAAATTATATCTATTATCTATAAAATAAACTATTAAAAATATAGAAAAAAAATCTGAATTAAAATGTGATAATTAAACAAATAACTATCAAATTGTGTGGAGAATATAAAATAAAATTAATCTAGATATGAATAATTCATTCTATCAAAAAGTGATATAGATATAAATAAAATCGAAGCTCTCGTATAATTAATGTTGATATAAATAATTCCTTCAATCAAAAAGTAATATAGATATAAATAAAATAACACTTATCAAATAATTCCTTCCATCAAAAAGTATGTCTATGAAATAGTTTTAATTTATATATTTTTTATCAATTAACTATAATATATATATATATAGGGTGAGGTTAAAGTGAAAAAGGGGCTTAAGATGAAAAATTTGCTTAAAGTGAAAATGGGGCTAATTTTAAAAAAAAAAAAAAAAAAAAACTGAAGCCGGCCCTAATTGCAATCCGGACCTCACAAACCCTCGCGCTCTCTATCTCTCTCTCTCATCCATGGGAGGCTATTCAGATCTGAAGATGGAAATGGAGCGGAAGAAGGAGAAGGTGCAACCCTCGAGCGGCGGCCGGCGTCGGAGCGCAGAGCGATTCAGACTCATGATAACTCCGTCTAGTCAGATCCAGAATGGGGGCTCAGGTCAGGTGAAGATCGGTACTGCTGGTTTTGGTGGTTCTGGCCCAGATCCGTCCAAGGCTCGGCCCCAAAAGGCGGCGCCTTCGTATGCACAGGTTGCTAGGGGTCCTAGACGTGGAGCTGTCGCAGAGCGCCTGCAGTTTATCCCCAATGTAAATGGTGACTGTATTCGGTACAAATGTGATGATTTCAAGGAATTGGATGATGCTTGGGCAGCGATTATCATCGGCGCTGGCATGGGGTCGGAGATCTCCAGTCGGGTTATCGTTGCGTTCATGTCCAGTTCTTGGAAAATCAGTGAGCCTAAAGTGTTTGTCAAATCTTCTGGTGTTTTATTCTTTCGATTTGGTTCGATGGATGACCTAAATTGGGTTCTTGAGAATGGACTTTGGTTGATTGGTGCGTTGCCTCTTCTGCTGAAGCAATGGGTGCTGGGGGCTCCAATGGGTGGTGGATAACGAGCGCGGCAAGGGGTTTCGTGATGTGAATAGGCCGAGGAAGGTGCTGGATCTGGATTTGATCCTCCCGACGGTGCGCACCGCCTCCGCCGGGTCGTCTGGTCGCGCCGCCTCTGCCGTGTCGTTTGGTTACATCCTCCGCGATTCCTCTCTCGCCTCCGATTCCCGGAGGTTTCAGTGCTCTTCCTCCGCCTATGCGCTCAAATCTCCGACACCGGCGCTGCATCGCACCCTCATCCTTCTCCGCTCACTCATCCTCCCGGTCGGGTTCGTAATGTTCCCCGCTTCTCCCACTCTCCTGCAGATCTAGGTTGGCGGTAGCAGTAGGAGGTTGGCGGTAAATCGGAAAGCCCTTTCTCAGATCTAGGTTTGTTCATGAAGAACACGGATATCCCCTAAATTCGAAATCAGATCCATCATAAACCACCGCCGCTCGGAGTCGCCCTTGTGCTCCTGAGTTCAATTTAGTCGGAGGTTGAAGATGGCCTTGTGCTCCTGAATTCAATTTAGCCGAAGGTTGAAGATGTAGAGAGAAAAAGTCATTTTTACCCCAAATGTTATAGGAAAGACTAAATAGCATGATGAAGTTATGATTTTTTTTTAATTGAAAACGGACAATTTTCATTTTATTTATGCACTTCATCATCTTAATTGTGCACTTCATCATTTTATTCTTGCACTTTAACATCTTATTTATGCACTTTATCATTCTATTCTTGCACTTTGTCATTTTATTGGCACAACTAATATTATATTTGCACAACTTAAAGTTATATTTGCACAATATAATGTTATATTCGCACAACATAATATTATATGTGCACAACGTAACATTATATTACTCCCTCCGATTGGAAATATAAGGCATTGGGATTTTGTGCACGTAGTTTAAGGAGCTTAAAACTATATAAAATATTAATGTTTTTTATTAATTTTTTTAATATTATAATACTTATTAGTAATAAATACTATTATGTAAAAAAAATTAATAAAAAACATTAATATTTTCATAGTTTTAAGCTCCTTAAACTACGTACACAAATTCCCAATGCCTTATATTAAAAATCGGAGGGAGTATTAGATATGCACAACATAATGTTACATTTGCAAAACATAGTGTTATATTTGAACAACTTAAAGTTATGTTTGCACAATATAATGTTATATTCGCACAACATAATATTATATGTGCACAACGTAACATTATATTATTAGATATGCACAACATAATGTTACATTTGCAAAACATAGTGTTATATTTGCACACCATAATGTTAGATTTGCACACCATAATGTTATATACGCATTATTTCATCTTATTTGTGCACATTATCGTTTTATTATTGCACTTTATAATCTTATTCATGAACGGGAACAAAAAGAAGACAATCATAAATAGCCTATGCGGGATTTTGAACTCGGACCTTTGTACATGGGCACATCGTTATACCATTTTGAGCTAATAGCTTTTAATGACACATGTCGCATTAAAGTACAAAACCGCCATAAAAATAGCAACCCATAAAGAAAATATTTGGTAGGAAACTTACTTTACATTAGGAAAATGCACATTTAGTAATAATAATCTTTATTGTATTATTTATTCACTTTATATTTTGTAATCTCATATTTTTCACTTTTTAAAATAAAGACAAGAAATGTGATGTAGCATATTTTGTTGCATTTTGTAATCTTGTTGTATTTTTTTTTTTTATTATAGTTGCACCTAACAATATTATTTCAAATAAAAATTACGGGCTAAAATCTGTAATTTTCATAATTGAAATAAGGGCAATATTCGTATGAATGGAAAGTTTGGGGGAGGCGTGTGAAATTTACCTCATAATTAGGGTCATTTAACTATTTTTCCATTTACTCATAAAATTAGGCTCATTTACACCTAAATTAGGCCCATTTATTCATTAATCATTTAATTAGGCCCATTTAGCTTTAAATTATGCCCATTTACATCCAAATTAGACTATTTTCACTTTAAGAGGGATTTTTATCTTAAGCCCCATTTTCATTTGAACATTTATATATATATATATATATATATATATATATATATATATATATATATATATATATATATATATATATATATATATATATTCTACCATAACTCACCATATAGGATTTTATATATCGATTTTAGTATATGTATATAGATGGGTAAACCGCATAAAACTACTCTTAAAATATACCTTATTGCTCACAACCACCCTTTATATACCTATTTACCGAAAACCACCCCAAATAACATGATATTAGCAATCAACCACCCTTTTATAGTTTCCATCAAAATTCTGTTAAATCTCAACAAAAAAAACAATTAGCATTTTATCACTTATTTATTTAATAAAATAAAATAAAATAATTTTTTAAAAAATACAAACAAAAAAATAAGTTACACAAACCTAATAAGTAGTGATGGTGCACGATCAAAATTCAAAACACCCATCCTGGCCATCCATTACAAAAAAGTTGCTATAAATACATAAGATTATAAAAAATAATGGTGTGATTATGCAATGGCTATGTCGACAAATATATATATATAGGGAAGCTTTAAAATGTAAAAAGTCCTTAACGTGTAAAATATGCTTAACGTGTAAAATTTTGGGTTTTAGTAAAAACCGGGACGCGGGCCTAATTTTAAACTTAAAAAAAATGAACCGGGCCTGATTTGAAATCGAGTCGGCCCAACCCGCTTCCTTTCTCCTCTGTTTGTCTCCTCCAGCTCCCATGGCGGCGCTCTCGCTCACTCTCTGCTCGCAATATCCCTCGCTCGCTTCCTCTCGCGCTCGCGCTCTCCCTCGCTCACTCGCACTCGCATTCTCCCTCGCTCTCTCGCTCGCACTCGCACTCTCGATCCCTTTTTGACGGCGAGCAGTTCTTTAAAGAGAGCACAAGTTGGGGACTAGGGTTTTTCTGCGCGTATCTCCCTCGAAGCGACGACTAGAGCCGCTGCCGCCAATCTTCCATGGTTCTCAAGTAAGCATTTCTATATCTCTCTATGTATGTTTTCCCCTTTTGGATTTGCTGTTGTTTGAAGTTAGGGTTTGGAGTTTCATTGATGCAGATGTTGAATTTCATGGGGCTTTCATTGTATTCGAGTATATAGTTCATTGCAGATGTGAAATTGTAGGAATTTGGCAAATTGAATTGAGAATGAATGATCTTCTTTTAGCTTAGTGTCTGTAAGATTCAACAGTGTTCATGTTTGCCCAAGCTTGAGGATAAGCTAAATGCAAAATCAAATGATCACTGTCTTTATGAGTAGCAATCAAATTTTGGTGCAAATCTAATTCATATGCTTCTATAGGGAGGAGACTGATTCGATGTTCGCGGTGTAGAAATTGTTTCCAAATATGCATTGCCTGAGGAAAGCCTAATTTCGTGTATCGTTATTGCTATAGAGAAGCCTATTTCCGTGTTTTGCTTCTCTGCTGGTTAGGAAAAGCCCTTTATGTCATTAGGGATACCACATTATCATTGTTTCCCCCTTTTTCTGCGCATATCTTCCATGGTTCATTCCGCATCCGAAACTTGTTGAACCATTTCGCCGCATTGTTAGCTCGATCCCGAGTTCATGAACACCTTCCCTTCTTTTTATTGATTCAGTCGTGTTCTGAGCGAGGTTTCATGTCTTTGGAGTCCCAAATATTTGCTCAGATGTTGTGAATTCCTTCTTATTTTATACTTGAAATTGCAATCGATGCTTTTTCTATGATTGTACTCGGAAATAAGAACTTGTCATAAACTATATGTTATTGGAAGTGTAAATTAGAATGCAGGATATCATCAAAGATTATCAAAGATTAAGTTCATCTATGTTCTGAAAATTGTGTGATATCATCAGGATGTATTCATTTCCACTATCTGTCATTTTTTTTTGCCAGAAAATGGTAGGTAGATCTCAAACAATCACTTCAAAACATTGATCTTCCTATATTTTTTTCCCAATTCCTTGTGGTATTTTATTTCCATCTCAACGAGAAAATTAGCAATGAGGTCTATACACCACTGATCGAGTTATTACTGTTTCTTTTTATAAATTTGGTGATTTCTTCCTTGGAGATGGTCACATTAGGGATGTAGGGGCTGCTAGTGGAAAGCATTACTCCCTGAATGTGCCTCTGAATGTTGGAATTTTTGCTCCAATTGTTTGTGCTTCTGCCTTCATGGTGCTGTCTGTCCCATTCGTATAAATTGAAGTTCAACTATCAAATGTTCTCTACATGATTGGAATTTAGCTGGCTGATTATGATTGTTCACATTGCTTTTTCATTTTATTTTTATGGATAAGCCGATTGTTAATTTAGGGATCCTAGTGTTTGGAGGATTATAGAATTCACCGATCTACTGACTCCTTCATGGAATTGAGGTCTCCTTGAACGAAAGAGTGAATTTGGATTGTATTCTTTGCACGCTGATTTCCAGAATCTCATGTTTCCGAATCAATGTATTTTTTCTGTAGTGCTTTACACTTGTCTACAGAGGTTTTGATGTCTTTCTACGTGCTTTGAATTCAATCTACAGTTTACCAAACAATGATGTTACCATTTAGGCTTAGTGAACTAACTCTACCCTTTGCTTCCATTTGTTTTTTAATCCAGGCTTATTGCACTAACTCTACCCTTTGTCTTTTATACTTTAATTAGTATAGGTGGCTTTCTACGAAATCTTCTAGTTCTTCAAGCTTGATGTCATCATTTGAGGAAAGTTTTCTTTCACAAAAGCCTCAAACTTTAGGTGTTGTATTTTTCCCAGCATTCTATGATAAGTCAAATCTTATAACGTGTCTCACTACGCCTTTTGTTAAAAATCTGCCAAGCTTGTAATTGAAATTCTCTAGCATATACCCCAGATTTAAGCCTTTTGTTTGTCTTCAGGATTAAACTTGTGAATTGTATTATTGATGCCTCCTTTTAGTGTGTCATTAGTTTCAGTCATGATTGATTATCACTGGTTTTAGATTTACACGAGTCATGAGGATGCCGGGGCTTTTGTTAAAAGTAATGCAGCTGTTGGGTTCTGCAAAATTTCTTGATTTGTGCAGATTGGAATATTTTTGGCCTATTAGCTCAATTGGAAGAGCAATGTGCGTATGCACAAAGATGTGGGTTCGAATCCCATATAGGTTATATCATAAACAAGAACACAACAGTCCTAAATTGTTAATCATGCACATTATAATCTTAGTTATGCACGGTTGAAACTAAATAAGGCACTTTTTAATCTTTATATTGCTTGTCAAGATTCGTTATTTATTGCGATCAGCCAAATGTCCCTATACGATAGCTTGAGCAACCCATTACTTGAAGTTAAAGATGGAAAAACCGAGGAAAGGAAGCAAGGGGCGTCCTTACCTCTCACTTACACAAAAGGGATCTCCTCCCCTCAAGGCAAAGCCACACCAGCAGAAAGATCATCACACACAGACTCCATGACAGTAGCAGCCCCCTGTTCAGTACACACAGATTTCATGACAGCAACCCCATTCTTAGCTTTTTCCTTGGCTTCCACTTCTTTTCTCTTGTTTTCCTTCTGTTCAGTACACACAGATTCTATGACAACAGCCCCGTTCTCAGATTCTATGACAGCAACCCCTTGTTCAATTCATATCCTTTCCAACTTGCTGCACAACACATGACCAAATGCTTAATTAATAGAAATAATTGCAAAGGAACCAACATCGATTCATATCAATTTTTAGACTGCAAAAGAGGCAGTTACACATTACAGAAATGATCTGGGTTTCCTGTTCTTGTTAAATGAATAAAAAGTAGCAGTAACAGCAGCACATCAAATAACCATGAAAAATTATTCAAATCGAAAAAGGGAACTTTATAGTTGTTTAGCTATGGCCTATTCACATTTAATTTATCTCAGGCATCTATAATGCACTAGGAGCAGATCGAAGATCAGGATATCCTTATTATGCAAAGCGACTGCATAAAAGACTCAAATGAGTAAAAAGATGAAGAAAGACTCAAATCGAAAAAGATCATGTCAGCATATATTAGGTTAGAATCCTCACAACAGGACATGGTGGTGGAACAACAATTTGACATTCAAACTAAAAGTTGAGATGCTTAAAATTGAGATTACAATACTTAAAAGTGCACAATTGCATTCTAAATTTGCACATATTGTATCTTACTTTTGCACAATTGTATTCTAAATCTGCACAATTATATCTTACTTTTGCACACTTGTATTCTAAATGTGCACAATTGTATCTTACTTTTGCACAATGTAGTTTAAATTTGCACAATTGTATCCTACTTTTGCACATTTGTATTCTAAATGTGCACATTACAATTTTATTATTACACTTAATGCTCTTATATTTGCACTTTACAGTTGCACAAAAGCACTTCACAGTTGCACAAATGCACTTCACAGTTGCACAAATGCACTTCACATTTGCACAATTGCACTTCACAGTTGCACAACTGCATTTCACACTTGCACAAATGCACTTCACAGTTGCACAAATGTACTTCACAATTGCACAAGTGTATCTTACTTTTGCACACTTGTATTCTAAATGTGCACATTTCAATTTTATTTTTGCACTTTATGTTCTTATATTTGCACATTACAATTTTATTTTTGCACTTTACACTCTTATTCATGAAGAGAAACATAGTACTTGTAAGCGATAAACATAGATAGCCTATACGGGATTTGAACCCGCATCTTTGTGTGTAGGCACATTGCTCTTCCATTTTGAGCTAATAGGCTTATAATCGAATATCACACATATTAATGCAATTTTAGAATACAATTGTGCAATCTGAACTATATTAAGTGCAAAAATAAGATATATTAGTGCAATTTTAGATAAGAGCGGGTTATTACACTCCTCTTTTAACATTTTGTGTGGCAGCTGCGTAAACTGACTGGATGGCAATTACTTGAGCCAACCAGCTCGGCCAGCTGCTTATTTGGGTAGCGAGAAGCATATACACCAAGCGAACACAAAAGTTGAAAATCCAGCAATGACATGTTTATCACTTTATAAAAAAGAATGTAGAGCAATCATCAATCTCATTTGTCCAACACTACAACAGATAACTAGTTATTATGCTCCTCTTGAAAATTGTCTGTAGCAGCTGTGTAAACTTACTGGATGGCATTACTTGCACCAACCAACTTGGCCAGCTGCTTATTTGGGTAACGAGAAGAAGCACAAAGACCAAGCGAACACCAAAATCGAATATGAAAAACACCCAACACAATAAGATTGTGAACTGACATTTAGCATAGGCAGATATGAGGGAATATTTGGAAAGCTACCAGCTGGAAATGGGATTATGGGAGAGAAGTTCACCCAAAAAATAATAATCTTGAATCAACAAATGCAGCAAGAGAATGGGAAACCCAAGATTAGAGATGTATAAAAAAAAAGCCCAACTGACTGTAAACATACGATATCCATACAAAAGGCTCAATGTACAAGATGTCCAAGCATGAAACAGATTGTGGTTAGTTAATGCAACAGTCACTTGTAAGCATTTTCTATCTTTACATTCTCAAAATTTGATTTTCACCAAGAAAGCCCAACATTTATCATTGTTTCTGCTTGTTGTATTTAAAGAACTGATGCAGCTGCCTGTGCACTTCTCCATAGCCACCAGTTGCGGGAACAAGGCAGTCTTTGATCCACTGTGGAAGCTTGTTAACCGGGTGAGACGAGTTCCCCTTTGAAGGATCACATACATACCTGGAGTCAACCAAAAGGATTGCTGCATAGTCGTTTATGTGGCGAATAGCTCTGCCTGTAACAAATAAGAAAGCAAGAGGTTAGTTGAATGATTTATGCTCATGACTATTCAATCAGGATGCCTGGATTGCTTTGAGGCTTCCACAAAAAAGATACTCTAGAAATGTATTAAGATATAATGTAGATTGTCTTGAATGATTTTTCAAGAAAATAAGGGAAAAGCTGAGGAAAATTGGTCATGATGGAGAAATGTAGTGCTCACCAAATGACTGGTTCACAGCTTTCATTCAGAGATTTTCGTAGTACTCTCGTCCCTTAGTTTTGCAACGTCTCAGTACTTCGAATCCTGATTGAGCGCCACAAGTGACATTACAGCTAGCAGGAGCTTGGGAGGCGAGACTGGAATCTTTGTCCCCCAGACCTTCTCTGTGTTTTATTCTCTCTAGCAACACGACATTAGATGGACTCGGGTAGGGAAGTCCAACCATTACTATACATCTTCCCATCCCATCACTAAAGTTGATGCCTTCGGATATCTTTCCGCCAACTACAGCCAACAAAACTGCACCATTTTGAGACGGTTGGCCTTCTTTTGGATCTCTACTGGATAGTTTCTCTATTGTTTCCTTGTAGTCCGTTAATACTGTCTCAATTTCCGTACTGCTTTGAGGTTCTCTAAATAGCCGCTTTTTCCTCATGATTCTCTGCAGTATGCCTGAAACCTTCCAAGCATCATAGAACTTTGCTTCATATTCGAATGAAGAAAAGAAGACAACAATACCTTCAGGAACTACTGTCGTCAAATTGCAAAGCAGAAGTCCGAGCTCTTCCATCTACAATTTCAAGCACAAGGATGCATTTAGCATGACTCACTTCTATCAATCAAGTATTAGCACTTCTAAGTGGATCATCTTAAATCTAAGCTACAAATAGAGAACCAAGACTAGTGGTACAAAGATACCATAGAAAAATATAGACTACTTACCATTTTTTGGGAGCCTCTGCTGCCATAGCTAAAATCAAATGACAGACCAGAAGGCCCATGGGGAAGAGCAATAGGTAAAATGCTCTCACGGGGAACAATATGGTTGCATGAGAAGAAATGCAACTGAGAAGGTGATAACCATGGGAAGAGTCGCTCCCTCGTCTCCTCTATAGGTTGCAAAGTTCCTCCGGTTAAAACAACAGTATGTGCTTCTGTTGCAATCTACCCAAAAAAAATCAACATTTAGCTGTAAAAAGCTATTTTGAACTGTGTGCACAAACTTGAGAAAGGATAAGACAGAGAAAGCAAACCTCAGAAAATATCTTTTCACCCGTGAGCATCACATATTTTATGGATCACTCTTGCTCCGATGGACTAGTTGATGTTATCCGAGAGATTATGACTCTTCCATCTGCATTGTTATTTACGAGTGCTAACAGCATATCAATTAATGCCTGAAACCCAGACAGGCTGCTTCCCTTGTCACCATCAATGGCATTGTATGCCTGCAGAGTTTTATCTCCATATCCACTCACCTGGGAGGGTAAATCAGTCAGTATGTCAAGAGGCACACTAGAGAGAGAAGGTTTTGATACACAAAGCATTAATGTGGTTTGAAGGAAAAAGTTGAAAGATAACACTATCGAACTTCAGATTAACCCAAAATTCACATTGACAATGATTGACTTGGTTTTCCAGTTCTAATAGTCTCTTAGGAATATCTTATATGTTTTCACATTGTTAGTTATATCAAAATTATACCTCAAAGTTAGCGATTCCAACCCTCAGAAACCATTCAACATTAATATCCAGCTCCTGTTATTGCCTTCTGTTAAAGAAAATTACAAAATGAAAATGAACAAATTCTAAAGTTCACCAACAAAAGACACATAAAAATCAACTTCTACTACCCTATCAAAACAGAAGTTCTAGAAAACCAATGAAAGAAACTAAAAATCATTCGATAAGAGTTGGTTGATGTGTTATTTCTCACGTTTCACAAGAAATGCTTGCTTGGAAGGAATCTTCCAATTAAAAGATGTGAAAAATGATTCAACATTTGCACCAAGGAATCGACCTTGAATGTATTGGATAATTGAAAGCTTGTTTGTAAAACCCTAAATCCCCAAATATCTACCCCTAAATCCCTACAATTTAGAAATCCCTAAATCACAATCGAAATATAAGCATGAACCAATTTATACCAATCTCAGAGCTCTAATTACATTAAGAAGATGAAACCGACAAATAATTGATCGAAGAGGGCCAAAAGAGAAGCAACGAACGAACCTGAGACTCTGAGAGCCATAGGCGAATGGATTGGGTCGAGAAGTGCTGCAAATGGAGAGGACGAACCGGCCAATCGGGGCGAAATCATCCAGAGCGAGCATGTGGCGGGGGTGAGGAAGAGATGGGGTCGGGAATTTGGGAAGGTAGCCATGGATACCAAGAGTAACGATGGGCTCTTCTTCTCCATGGATTGAGAGGAGCAGGAGAGAGGTAAGACAAAACGCGTAGTTGAACAGGAAACCATTGCTAATTTTGGATTAGCGTGTCCTAATTTAGAAATTTTACACGTTAAGCCAATTTTACACGTTAAGGACTTTTTACATTTGAAGCAAACCCTATATATATATATATATATATATATATATATATATATATATATATATATATATATATATATATATATATATTTGTCGTGTTCGTGTCCATGTCATGTGTTCGTGTCTGTTTCCGTGCTACATAGCCATTGCATAATCACACCATTAATTTTTTTATAATCTTATATATATATATATATATATATATATATATATATATATATATATAATGGGTATAAAGTGCACACCCCTTAAGGTGTACTTTGTGCACGTTTTTGGGCCGTTGATTTATTGTAAATGAATGGACGTGATGTTGAGACGTGTCCTGGGTGGTTTAAAAAAAAATAGGGAAAATTAATCCCAATCTTACCCGTGTGATTGTGAGGCGCGTGGGAACTAAAAATAAAACCCTAAAAGCCGCTTCAGTACTTCACACATCTTCTTCAACATTGTGATGGCCAGAGAGGTTGAGGGGCGAGAGCGATGGGGGTGCGGGCTTCAGTGCTTTGGCGGCTTAAGTGCTTCACACCGATGGAGATCCTCTTCGACCACGCCGAGGATTCCGACGAGGAGGGTTCGCGGTTGAGGCCAACCATCCCCAATTCACATCTGCGGTGTGTGGGTGACGATTTCTGCTCGGCGGCGGAATCAGGGTGCGAAGGCGGTGGGGTGGGGATGGGGGTGACGGTTTCCCTCGGACCTTCCTCTCTCCTCTCGCTCAGGTCGGATTCAGGAGACGGTGGGGTGCGAATGAGGCGGCGGAATCAGGAGACGAGGTTGCGGGTTTGGGATGTGGGTGACAGTGGGGTGCGAAGGCGGCGGCGGATTCAGGAAAAGAGGGTGTGGGATTGATGCTTGAATCCCACGGTTTCAACTTCCCTATCGCTCGGATCGATGCTTATGGCGCCGAGACCGACCAGATCCGGCGGCGCCAGGGTCGAATCCTCCCCTCTCGCTCAGATCCGGGCGGCGCTAGGGTCGGCTCATCCCCTCTCGCACAGGTCCGGGCCTCCTCCTCCCCTCTCGCTCAGATCCGGCCGGTTCCGGGCTATGCCGGTGGTCGGGCTCATTCAACAGCCTTCGTTCGAATGCAGGGGGTGGTCTTTTTCTTTTCTTTTTTTTTTTGTGACGGGGGGTGGGTGGCGAGGGTGGTCTGGGCTGGGTGGTTGGGTGGGAGGGGAGGGTGGTGGGTGGTTGGGGGGTGGGTGGCGGCGGTGGTCCGTTCAAATGCATTGTGGTTCGAATGCATTCGGTGCAATATTCGTTAATTATTCAGATGAATATGTCGAATTTTGATTGTTAGTGTTAATGAGTTGTTAATTATTCGGTGAAATTTAGATCATTATTCGTCTGTATATGGAGTTTTCGGTTTGACAAATAGCATAAAACCTCTCATATACGACCGAATAATCATTCCTATACAACCGAATACTCATACATTTTATTGAATAATGTTGTGTTATTTTCCAAAAAAATTAACTATTCTACCGAATAATCTTTCAAAATTGAATGCATAAAAAATAACTCGGAGTCAAAACTAAAATTGATTGACAAAAAATTAAACATTATTCGGTAGTATATGACAAATTATTCAGTTGAATTGGTAAAATTTGATCTGAAATGGATGGAAAAATGTAATATAACATTATTCAGTAGATTATGAAACATTATTCGGTGGAATGAGCAGTTTTTTCAAAACAGCGAAATCAGATTAGGAAAAAATAGATGGTTAGGATTATTCGGATTTAATATAATTTTTTTATTTAAAAAAGGAAAAAATGGGTGGAACGGATCTTGTGAGCGCGTGATTACACCGTTAGGGTAAATCAAAACAAAAAGGGAAGGGTTTATCAAAAAACAAAAACAAAAATGGAAGGGTTTATCAAAAAACAAAAACAAAAAGGGAAGGAAGTTACTAAACCTAATTTCACCCAGAATCAGGCCCTATAAGGCGATTCAGCAAGGCGATTAAACCGTTCCGGCGTGAGGCGAAATGAACCTTCAACTGTTCCGACGTGTTTCAATGGGTAAGAATTGAACCTTAAATCGTGATCTGAATTCTTTTTGCCTTCAGTTACTGAAAATTGCGTGTTTATATGAACCATTTGAGGTCTTATAAGTGCCATTCGAATGATCTCGAATGATATATCTCAACCTATTTATGGGGTATTTTAATTGGGTTATTAGGGTTTCGGATATGCCTCGTTTTGTATTTGTTCTTGTCGATTGAAAAGATTCATGGCAATACCATGATTTATATATGCTCCAAATACAATGACTTCAGGTTTAAAGAGATGCTTCGGTAAATAGATTTGCAAAGTAGAAAGGATATTAAGATTTGTCTTACCATATCATGATTGTAATTTGGGGGAATTATCGACCTAGGCATTCAGATTTAATTGGTTTGAATGTTATGGCCGATCGAGGTGGACAAATTATCCGTAGACAATGAATACATTATTCAGAAATAACTAGTGATTTTGCAAACGTCCTGAAATTTGAAATATGATTCGTCGGGTCTAAAAGAGTATGCATAGGAAATCAACACTTGATTTGTTCAAACAGAATGGGTTGGTTGTATTAAGTATTGATAGAAAAGGAAACATATTATTCATATCAAGTGAAAAGATTATTCGCTTATATATAGTAAATTTTGTAAACGGAATGGAAAATATTATTCTGAACTAGACGAAAGAATATTCGTAGAAAGTCCATACATTATTCACATTTAAATAGTAAATTTGTAAACGGGTTGAAAGGTCGATAAAAATATGTTATTCGTAAGTAGATGAGTAAGTATTCATAGAAAAGGCCAGCTTATTCGGAGGTAGATATGAAATTTTATATGAATGTTGCCTAGCTGCCAGCACATATATAGCGATGATATGAAGAGATTATTCGTAAACAATGCGACCTATGAAATGTTATATTTGGTGTTGTCCTACGTTCAGGAAAGAAGATGGTAGCAAAGAGGAAAGGAGAAGGTCAGAGAAGTGGACAAAAGACTTCTAGTCCAAGGTCCTTGTCTGGTGAAGATGCAATGAAAAGGACAGAGGACTCGGACAATAGGGAAATACTTTATGGTTCGTTTGGTTCAATGTGAGAATTGAAATTCCCGGGAAGTTAATTCATGGGAATTGAATTCCCGGGAAATTTAATTGACGGGAATTCTAAAAATATGTTTGGTTGATTTTTAATTATAGGAGATTAAATGAAGGAAATAGAAATTTTCAATTTAAAAATAGGGGAAGTTGAACTTACCTAGGGGGACTAGGTAAGTGAACTTCCTCCATTTTGTGGGAATTCAATTTCCTGGGAAGTTGAATTCCTGCGTTTTGTAATTTCAAAAATACGAACCAAACATAGGAACTTCTCCTACTTCCTGAGAAGTTCTAATTCCTGGGTTTTTAGGTTGCCAACCAAACGAGCTCTTATTCATAGTAATTCCAAAGATTATTCATAGAAATTCCATACCTTATTCGTTCGACCATCAAGGGGTACGGTTAGGATGTGTGTTGATTATACTCCCTCTGTTCGGCAAAACTTGTCGTTTTAGAGTTTTGTTTTTGTTCTGAAAAACTTGTCATTTTAGATATTTTTGCTTCTACTTTACTAAAATGCCCTTGATTTGATTGATGTGTTGTGAGTTGTAGTTTTTGATAAGGTAAAAAGTAGAGTAATAAATGAGGGTAAATTAGTAAAAAGGGAGTGTAATTATTAGCTTTATTAAAACTTGTGTGAAGAGTTAAAATGACAAGTTTTGTGGAACGGATGGAGTAGTGAAATACTTTATTTGTAGAAATTCTGAATATTATTCATAGAAATTTCATACCGTATTCGTTCGAACATCAAGGGGTGCCGTTAGGCAAACGAGAGCTTCTAAAACACATTATTCGTAAGAAGTCACAATATTATTCATATACATTTCATACCTTATTTGTTTGAACATCAAGGGGTGTTGTTAGGCAAACAAGAGCTTCTAAAACACATTTCACACTCAACCCCCTACTCCACTAATTTATTGTAACATTTATTTAATACAGTATTTTTTAAAAAATAAAAATTTATTGTAACGTAAACGTATCCATCTCGACCGTATATACTAGTGGCCAGATAGAAAATGATGGTTCACAACATCTAGTGCTTATAAACTACAAACAAAATCAATAAACCTAACAAACGACGTCAATGAGTGGATTTGGAAGCTCAATGTCCCACCTAAAATAAAGAATTTCATGTGGAAAGTCTGCCACAATGGATTACCAACAGCTGTCAGGCTATCTCGAAGAGGAATCGACATCTCACCATACTGTGCGGTTTGCAACCATCACGAAGAAGACACTGCTCATATCCTGTTTGAGTGCAAGTACTCGATGTGTTGCCCAGGTTTGTCAAATACAGTAAAATCTAAAATACGTGTAAATATCAGAGATTCTAGAAACATTGAATCACTCATGGCATTCACAGCAGGACTACTGGATGGCCAACAAAGAACGCAACTTGCGTTTCATTGGTGGACTCAATGGTTATTTAGAAATAAACTAATCTTCCAGCAACAAAAGTTGCCAAACATAGAAGGATTCCTTAAAATGGTAAACTCGTTCTTCGAAGAATGGAAAAAGGCAGATAGTCAAATGGGATGGGACACTAATGAAATCAGGAATAAGGAAAATTGGACCCCTAATAAATCAAGGAGAAAGCAAAAAGTCAAATGGAAAAAACCACCACCGGGGAAGTGGAAATTAAATTTCGACGGTTCAGCATCTGGGAACAGACAGAGCTCAATAGGATTCGTTATTCGAGACAATAAGGGGGACGTTACTGCCATAGGGGGGAAACGAATTGGGTTACAGAAACCACTAATGTCTGAGGCACTAGCATTAAGAGAAGGAATTCTCAAAGCCCTGGATTTGGGGATTCATAGTCTAATCATTGAAGGAGACTCGTTATCAATCATAGAGCAAATGCAATGCAAGACAAAATGCCCTTGGAAAATTGATCTTCTTATATCTGATATTAGCACCCTCATTTCTGGGTTCTACGAAGTATCGTTCACCCACGTTCTTCGTAGCGGCAACTTGGTAGCAGATAAGGTTGCACACCTTGCTCAAGTTGCCACCAACACTTCGTTTCACAATGATCCAGGCCTTATTGACCTCATACGAAAGGATGCTATCGGGTAGCTAAACACTCCCGAATTATTACCCAATCAAAAAAAAAAAAAAAAAAAAAAAGTATCCATCTCGACCTTGGACATTAAGAAGAATGTGGGCATTACACCCAACCCGGTTGGAGTACCTTTTGCGCTTCGCAGTACTTTTACTTGATTCGGCATATCCTTCCCCGTGACATCTCATATTCTCATGTACTTGTGCTTAACTGTCCCATTTGAGTGAGTATGTTGAGTCACTCGATCTACAAGCATCAAATCCAACTATGGACCCATATTTTGTATAAAATTCCATGCCAGCTTTAACGGTGGGAAACTTCATTCCCACGTAAGGCTTGTAGGATTCATCACACGTCGGGACCCAATTCAATATTCAGTTTTTCCGGGTGACTAGAGATGGCAATTTCACCCGCACTCGACCCGAACCCGAATCACCCGACCCGAAAAAGTGGGTGAAACCCCGAAAAAAAGCGGGTGGAAAGTGGATGTGGGTGAAGTGGATATGGGTGGTGGGTCGGGTGGGGTGAAGTTTTTCTCCACCCGCACCCGATCCACCACCCGACCCATCACCCACCACCCGACCCGATCCATATAAAATATATATATTTTATATAAAAAAATATACAATATATATATATATATATATTGTGTATAAATATAATTATACACAATATTATATACTATACATATAATATATATATCATATTATATATATGCGGGACGAGACGAGATTTGCGGGATAAGAAATCTCCGTCCCGCGTCCCGTCCCGCATAATTTTTGCGTGACGGGACCGGGACGATATTCATTATTTTTTTTTTCAAATCCCACCGAAATCGGGACGGGATCGGGATTTGCGGGATTTGTGCCCACCCCTAAGCTTACCTATAATGGTCTAGTTGTTGATCTTCATCCAAGGCGATTCGCACTCAAGTCGGACTACTTATTTTCCTTATGTTTTAGACTTATGATATGTGTTGAAGACTTGTGGCATGTGTTGTTTAAGACTTATTGTATGTTTTTAAGACTTATTTAAGACTTAAATGTGTAAGATTATCATATTTTATACACTGTTTTTTTGTACCAAATTGATTGGAATTCAATTACATGCATTTAGGAAAAATCACCCATATTTCACCCATATTTCACCCATATGGGTGGGGTGATGGGTGGGGAAATGGATCACCCATGCTGGGTCGGGTGAAATGGGGGTCCATCCACCCACCACCCGACCCATTTCCATCGCTACGGGTGACTCTGACTAAACATACCCAATTAGCACTTCATCGGTCGTTGCTTGTTCAAAGATAAAGTCCATAGCTTCAGCCTCTGGTACACCATCCCTGTTGTCAGGGTCCCACTCCCTCCCGTTATCAGAATATGTACATACAGTGGCGGACAAAAGGGGGTCCTGGGGGGTCACATGACCCCCCCTCGGCCCCGGAAATATGTACTTTAAAAAAAAAAAAAACTCGTTTTGGATATAATTAAGTAAAGAGAGTAAAGAATCACTAAACAACGTTGGCTCAATTGGCAAATGATGTGGGTGAGCTCTTTCGAAGTCAGGAGACCCAAGTTCGACTCACCAAACTTTAATTTTTTACCTCTATTTTTTTAAAAAATATTTTTATAGGTTAAATTCAAAAGCCCCCATTTACATTTACAGTCAGTAGCCGCCCCTTTCCCCATTTACATTTACAGTAGCCGCCGACTGTGAGAGAGAAGTCCGAGTCGAGCCCTCGACCCACCCAGCAACCCACCGCCGCACCCACTCTGATGACCCCCCTCAAAAGTTTCTGGGTCCGCCACTGTGTACCTATATTGTATAACATGTTCATTAGCCATCTAAAACACAATGAACACCACGTAAATTGGATACCTAAACTAACAATACAGTACGTCCATTATAATTACTAACAATAAACATGTATATATATGAATAAAATAATACATATTCGTTGGAATAGTATGGTTTGGTATTATTATGTAGTGGGAGAATAAGGAATGAATACTCTTGTTAAACACACCGATCGACTCAAAATACCAACTGTGTACACCATGAATATATATGATGAGTCTATTTTAGTTATGTTTTAAGTATATATTTGTATATTAATTTAGAACATATTTTATAATTAATTTATATTATTTAGTTTTTAGAGTCTACACTAGTGTTTTTATATATTTCAGGTATTTTCAGGCGGAATCGTATGATTTTGGAGATTTCTTATCATTTATGGGGTTATTTTGCTATTTGAACGATGGAGATGGCCGGTCAAGCTAAGCAATACACATGATCGATGAATTGGAGGACTGGGCAAGTTTTGAAACCAAGGCCGAATTACGATGCTAATCTTATCAAAGCGAGAAGAGGAGCTGATCGTTGAGCTGGTCGATCGTCCAAGGTGCCACATGATTGTTGCGGGCCGCACAAGTGCGCTTCATCTTATTTAGACTTAAATTAGATATTAGTTAGATTAGATAGAATTAGTTATATAATATAATATTATATATCTATATTACGGAGTAGGATAGAATAGATTAGGGAGATGTTTATTATACTATATATACATTCATACGGCAAAACGTGGAGAGGCTTAGTGTATCAGCCAACTGACTTTAGATTCCTAAACCCTAATTATGTTTTGTCTTATTTTTATGGAGATGTAAACTCTTCCGTTCTATCTACGATTTGAAGCTTTGTTTGATTGAGTTGTGAGTTTCTGAACCTTGTTCCTTATTTTCTATATTGAATGTTTCAACTTCTTTGTGTTTTATTATTTATTGTTTTATTCTATCTTGTCTGATCAACTTGGTAGAATCAATTCAATTGCTAGGGTTCTGTAGATTCCTGATTGTGAACCTTAACCCAAGTAGCAAACTTATCCCTTTAAGGCTGATTGAACTAATTGGATGAGTAGGAAGTTGGATGTGTTGTTAAATCCCTCTTTAGGGACTGCAAATACCTTGGTTAATCTCCGTTCTTAAAGCTATCAATTGGGTTAAATTCTTGTTTAGGGACTGTTCGATTGATAAGGGTTTCTAGGACTGATTGGACTAGTAACTATATTAGGTCGGGACAAGGGCCTTCATAGGAATCATAAAAGGACAAGAGAAAGTTACAATATCAATTCAACGAAATAAAGTGGATAGTTGTAGGTAGAGCGATCTTCTCTAAATTGTTTTGCATCAACTTTGTTTGTAATTTATTTTGTTTTCTTTCTTATTTCAATCATTCAAAATCCCCCGTTTTCTATTAATTAATAAATAAACTTAACTTAGGAATAACTTGATTCTCTGTGGGATGAACTCGTGATTACCACAATACATTACATAGTAAGTTCGAATTTATTTTGATACGGTTTACGCGACTAAAAATCGTTCACCAAATTGGCGTCGTTGCCGGGGAATCAAAGTTTATTTCTTTGTTTGCGTGTTTGTCAATTATTGTATATAACTAATTTTGTTGTGAGCCTATCTTACTGCTCATAACACCCGTGCTACTAACTGTTTTGTGTTCGTTTGTCTAGGTTCGTACCACTAAAGATGACTCATGGTTTATATTGTGATTTTTGCGGAGTTTCTAATCATATATTTAAAGATTTTCCGGTTTTTAGGGTTCCGATCGGAAAGGTTAAGGAAGTACATCATTTGTGCAAAACTCAACTTTCTCGTGAGATGGATATCATACATAAGATTGCACAATTAGAGCTCCAAATCGGACAACTAGAGTCTCCATGTCTGGCTCCGCAAACATCACAAGAATTGTCCATGTTGCCCCTTATGGAAGAAAACTTTTCTGCAATGGAGTCCCAACTTATAAAGATCCAAATTGATTTCAATAACGAGATGAGGCGGATCCAGATGTCTCAACAAATTACAATTCCAATTATTTCAGAGATTCTCCCTATGAAGACGGAGGTGGTTGTCAGTGACGACTGCGCTATCATCTCTTTTGACAAGGAGATCTTAGAAGATTGGATAGATGAGCAATACAAGGAAAATATCACGAAGAGGCTTCTGTTGTTTGAATTTATTGATGGTGTAAATGGGCAAAGAGCTAAGAGATGGCAAAAGAGGAGCGCATATTTTAAGAAGCCATCAATGTAATTGAATTGGTGGTATTACATATCCTTTGCAGAGAGCCATGCTCGTTTATGTGGGATAAGTGACCAAGAGTTTGACAAGTTGTTGAGGGCTTTAACAATATCTGAATCGATTTTAGAGAGATTGTGAGCCAACCAAGGTATGTTTTTTTTTTTCTTTTTATTTTTAGTTAGGATTAATTTATACTATATTTTTTTTCCGTAAAAAAAAAAACCCTGCGCCATCACCCGTCTCCCTCTTCCTTTCCTCTCTTTACCCGTCTCAAAGCTGCTGAGCGCCGACCCCACTTCCGACCGCCTGTGCTCTCGCTCCTCCTTTGAACGCCAGAGTTCCGTCACCGTTCTCCGCCGCTGACGGCTACCACCACTCCATCGCCTCTCCACTCTTCGTTGGGACTTCGCACATCTCTTGGCCCGAACCCTTGGCTAGCGCTTCGCACCCCGCATCTCTTGGAATTGTAATTTCGCCACCGCTATCCTCCTCTGATCACCAGGATCTACCCTCCGGACTTCCCCTCCGCTGCTAGTCCCCGATGTCTCCGTTCGCCATCGACAATCCGCCACCGCTGCTCGTCTCGACGCCCTTTTTCTCTCCACTCCAGTCCAACTCCGCCATCGCTGATGCTGCTCCATGTGGCCGTGATTCCTCTCGACTTGACCGATTCCTTGGACTTCGGTATCGGCAGGTAAGGTGAGGTATAATTGAATTTCAATTTCGGGATTGGTGGACTGGGTTGTATGTCTCTTGGCTCGGATTTGATTGTTTAGGACCTGATTGCTTATTAGTTGAATTTGTGCGCAAGATTGGCAAGTATGACTACATTGAACAAATTTGACATTGAGATCCTAGTGCCTTGATTTTAGACTATTGAATTTTGATGCAGCGGAATTATTTGTGGTTTTGTTGGAATTTCAAGGAAGTTATTTTCATGAGATCATATGCTGACTTTTGTAGTCTTTTGAAGCTCCTGACTCACTAGGGTTGTTTGATTTCTTCTGCTATATATGAAATCAGCCGAGTATTTTTATTTAGCCTCGAGTGCTATTATCAAGAGAAGCCTAGCTACTTTGAGATCGTGCTCATGCTTCAATTTTTGCTTACTCGGTTCTTACTCCCTGAAATCACTTGAATTCCATGTTTCTAAATTGTCATAAGTGATTAAGTAGGTACTGATAAAGCTGATTTTTTATATACATGGTTTTGTATTTCTTTTACTTGATGATATTATTATGCTTGGAAAGTTGGACTGTTTTGTTGGCTGTGTTTTCTTTGCCATGTGTCTCGGCCAGGACCTTTGGTAATGTAGAGGATAGGCCTATATTTCTCAAACTCTAAGACGGATCACCAATGTCAATTGCATCCAAGTTGTTGCTGAAAGCTTTTGCTCAAACACCCAAGGCTTTTTGGTTGTTTTTGTTGCTGTTTGTGGTGGTGGACAGGTCCTATAACTATGAGAAGTTGTTGAGATTAGTTTTGGAATGCCTGATTAAATTGTGAGTTTCCTCTATCCTTTTCAATCTTTTTCTTTACTTTGATGACAAAGTAAGATTTTAAGCATGGGGTGGGGCATTTTAGTGTAGCTCCGTATTTATATATTTATGTTAGTTTTTTTTTTCAATTTTTGTTATGTATTTCATTGCATTATAGGTTGCATTGTAGTTTTTTTATAATTATTCCATGGTCGTAGTAAGTTATTGAGTCTTTGTTTTTTTATTTGTTATTTTTTCTTTTAGTTGTGTTAAGAAGTTATTTCTATGATTGGTATGAGATCGATGATGATATATGGTTTTTCATGGCTTAAGATTTAATAAAATTGAATTTTAATGGAATAACGACACTTGTGGGATTCCCATAGATGATCTGGATTATGAGCTTTAGTTATAACTTGATTATTGGTTGGATGTTCAGTTTAGAGCAATCTTTAAAAAATTTATATGATTTCTATTGTATGTCTAAACCCCTGATGAAAAGCATTAGTAAATTCGGTCATTTATTTGATGTGATTGGATATATGTTTAATGTCATTTGATATTTGTTGGGTTGATGAGTGTAAAAAGGATAAAATTCACTTACACCGCTCGAGGAGGATAAAATTCACTCGAGTGAAAAGAATCATCAATAAACCAAGCTGTATAGAAATGTTCGAGGAGGATAAAATTCACTTGAAACTCTATAAGAGTTGAAAAAAAATAAGATTAGTAACTAATCATGTTTGTGGAGGATAAAATTCACACAAGGAGGAAGAAAAAATAATTAGAAATACTTGGAATCAAAAGAAAAGAATTATGAGATTTATTGAAATTTCGAAATAGAAAAGACCTAATAATCTATGGGTGTTTATGAGAACTTTTAAGTGTGCTTAATGAATTTGATTGCTCAATACATTCTGAATGTAAGCATCCCCTGAACCTAATTAAAGTTTAAAGCGATGAGTATGAAGGGTTTGATGTGGGTCTCATAGTGTCATGATTATGGGTTTTTTGCTAAAATAACCCTTTTGGGTGAAACCCTTGCACGTCTAACCCCATCCGGAAAAAAATTGCACAATTCCGGATATCCGGATTTTTGGCTCAACCGGTAGCAGGTCATGAGGGGAGACGGACACTGTGACCTCGCCTCCCTCGTCTTCTGAGTTCCCATGCAACAGGTCCGCCTCCCTCGTCTTCTCACAGATCCGCTCTCGTCTTCTGAGTTCCCTCGCCTCCCTCGTCTTCTCACAGATCCGCCCTCATCACCGTCGCCACCAGCAGTCATAGTGCCCTCGTCGGAGACGCTGGCTTTAGCCTAAGGTTCGCTCTCATTTTACCTGTCTTTACTGTAATTTATGTTCTTTTATGCCTTTATCACACCGTTCTTCATTTAATCTCCCGCGGTCTGCAGATCTCGACATCCCATCGGTCGTCACGCCGCCTCCAGCCTCAATGCCTCGTCGGATTTACCACCTTCAAGCTTAGGTTCACTCTAATTTCTTCATCTGTTGTCCTCTTCTCCTTCTTATCTGAATACCCTAATTTCTTAATTGAGGTGCTCTAAATCCCTTAATTTTTTAATCGAGTTATCTTCCTTGTCTCTTTATGAATTTCATGTTCCCTGAAGGCCTGAATCCCCTAATTTCTGAATTGAGAATTTGAGATTTCTTCCTCACCTCTTTCTTTCTTTTCCGAATTGATTTTTTTTTGTGAATTGATTGTCATTGACGAGGTGTTTTGTTTGAAATTGAATTGATTGAAGTAATGTAGATTTATTTCATTTCAAGTGTTGTGGCCGACAATGTAGATATTTAAATGTGGATGAGCTAATTTCTTTTCTAAAGATGCTTTTGCAAGGTATGCAATCAAATACCTTGATTTATCATGCTGCTCAAATGGGCAAATTGATCCTTCTGTTTGCAATTTGGCAGCTGCTAGAAACCCTAGATGCTAGATTACCTCAGAGATAGGTTGGTGTTACTTACACTACATTCAAATGGCATGTGTTTAGGTTTTAGGGGGCATTACAAATTGATGTTGTTGAGCTACTTAGTTCATTCTGATGGGATTCTAGAGATTGTTCGAATCTTTTGTCAAAGCGATCAATTTTGTCTTTATTTAGTACTCATATAGGAGCCATTGAAGTGCCTTTTTATCTTTGGATATTTCTCTCCATCTTATGGAGAAAGGAAGAGGACATAAGTCGGATATTTTTAATTGCATTTTTTTGAGTTGGGAGGAAACCCGAATATTGGTTTTCATAAAGAATGAGAAGCTTCTTATGCATTACTTGTCATGTAAAATGCATTAATTGTCATGTAAATTACATTATGTGCCGGGTACAATTCCTTCAAAATGCAAATGACAATACACATAAAGAATGAGAAGCTTCTTATGTGCATATAAATTCATCTTTAGCACCTATGGGGAGAAACATTTTTAAATCCAATTTGAGTTTTGATCTAAGTAAACGAAAAAAATACAAAACACCATTTTCAAGACTCAGCGTTTTAGGCTGATTTCATGTGATTTTACCCCTCCACCTGTCTTCTTCTCTTCCCTTAGTTGTTTGGCATCATTTTTCAGCCGATGCTTTATTTTGATGTCTCATGGAGCTTGAACTGTGATATTTGCATCTTCTTTTCAGTAAGTGCTGACCCTCTTTAATTGGGCGTCATGTAAAACTAAAGTAAGTGTCATGTAAAACTAAATTTTGTGTCCAGGATCCTACTCTTCTTGTTGTTGTTGCCACTGAATCGTTTGTCAGAGTGCTTGAATTACTGATTTCTCTTTTTGTGCTCAAATTACTGATTTCCAGGACCACGATTGTCATCCCAAATACTGTGTACCATTCATGGCTTCAAGGTTCTTCTGACATTATGTTAAGAGGAAGGAGAGGTAAAAAGGTATGTTTCTCATCTGAATATTCGTCTGATTCTCAATAGATTTAGTAACAGATCTCAAATCTTGACCAAACCAATCAGATATATATGGTTGCTGTCTGTCATGCATACAAGTGGGAGACAATAAAATTTTGAAATGGAAAAATCATGAATATAGGCAAATTATCTTTAAAAAAATGCAAGATATAGTAGACGATTGATTAATTGGATCAGCTGATGAATGCAGATTACTTTAATTAGTTCTTCTCTGGTTAGTCATTGAAAGTTGAATAGCTGCAAGTAAAAGTGTAGTTGAACAGCTCATGTAAAATGCATACCATTAGGTGTCATGTAAAATACATTATGAACTCACCAGTATAATTTGGTCGTCTCTATGTTGCAGGACATTTACAAATACGATTCCTTGAGAAAAAAATACTAGACCAATTATCCCTTTATTTTGCAATCCAAATGTAAATGTGTACTAAGATCAAAAGAACATACAAGTTCTCTGGCAAACCCCGGGCAGAATCACAACAAAATCATCCATCTAATTAGCCAACTGAACCTAGCTTAAGGCATCCAACAAATATGCACGAATGAGTCAATACATTCAAGACACATGGATATGGGTCTAATTCTTTCTTAATTGGATCCTGAAGTTTAGAGTCTACGGTGTTTCTTGTAGCTTCTCTCAGAGAAAGGTGAACTTCCAACAAGGTTCGGCTCTGCAACGTTAGGGATCCTTCTGCTGCAGGTCTAGCTCCTTTAACCGACTCATTTGTCCTTTGTAAGTCTATACTAAGCGTTTTTTTTAACCATTCATTGAAATCATTTTCAATGCATGTTGCTTATTTGTGCAGGATATAGCGGTTGTCCCTTTGTTAGTTATACTCCCAGTAATCGAGACCCAGGTAGGCATTACTTCACCATTACTTTTGATTTGCCTTTTGAAAATCCCATCCTCTTCTAGTGTTGTTGTTCTGAAATTTGTATAGTGTTCATGTTTTAAACGATAGAGCTTGTACTTTCTGTGCTTATAACTATAACTGGAACTCCAAAATATAGCTTAACTAGTCAAGTGGTCTCCATCTAGCTCACCATTGCCTTGTGGTACTTAGCATTGGTAAAACATTTGATGATTCTCGGTATTCTGTTTCCATGATTTAACTAAATGGCTGATCACGTTATTAACTTATTTCCTGGAGATGCGTTTGGCAATGATGAATGCATCAGAATCTCATATGCGGCATCTCTTCCTTCCCTCCAGGAAGCTTATGAAAGGATAAAGAGCGCTATCAACCTACTCAAGCGTCCTATTGCAGTCTAATGCACCTAACCTCAAGCGTCCTTCCTCAAGGAAGCTTATGAAATGATAAAGAACGCTAGCATTATTGATTACTTTATACATCAATGTACTAGTGTGTAATAAATTTGCACATGATCAAGGGTTGTTTCTCCTGTGAACCCGTTATTTTTTGTTTTTATTTTAATGTATGCACCGTCTCCTTTATTTTGTTCGTCATTAGTTAGGTTGAAGAAGAAGATTATAAATGTACTTGATATGGTAGACTTCAGTGTTATTAGTGTTATTGTATCCAAAGGCATCTTAAGTCATCAAGCTTGCTAAACTTTCTTTGGCTTCATACAGATTGAGAATGTCGACGTTGGATTTCTTGCTACTGCAAGCTTGACATTTATCTATTTTCCTTCTTTATCTTATAGCTTTATCTATTTGCCTTGTATATATAATCTTCATTTAAAAAAGATATTGATGGTGAAAAGCTTGCTTTAATAAAAATAACATGACATGTTATACTATTTAACATGACAGGTAGTGCGAATAACATGACAGGCAACGCGAATTGATCATCTTCTCCTTAATGAAAGAAAATAACATGACATGTAATGCTATTAACATGACAGTTTATACCCTCTAACATGACAGGTAATGCGAATTGATCATCTTCTCCTTAATGAAATAAAATAACATGACATGTAATGCTATTAACATGACAATTTATACCCTTTAACATGACAGGTTATAACCTTTACCATGACAGGTGATGTGAATCGATCCTCTTCTTCTTAATGAAAGAAAATAACATGACAGGTAATGCTATTAACAAGACAGGTTATGCCCTTTAACATGACAGGTTGTTTGACCCAAAATTCTTGGTGTTCCTGAACCAAAACTTGTCTATCCAATAAATGAAAGCATGTTGTGCAAGATGCATTGCAGCTGGAAAAGCAAGCAAATTTAAGATTCCAAATATTTTCTGTAAATTCCTTGTCATGATCGACTTACTCCTGAATGCTCTTGATTTAAGTAATTGCCTTTGATTCCAAAAAAAAAGGTTTGGTTTCTTTCTCTACAGCTACTCAAAACTCTGTTTTTTAATCCAACCATCTTTTTCCAATGTGCTGATCGAGTTGAACTATCAAATGATTCAATAATAAAGGATTTAAGAAACTTGTTTACCAAAAAAAAAAAATTTAAGAAACTTAGATGATTGACAAATTCACGTACTTGCTTTTTATTCTCACCAAAATGTTAAATTGATCTAAACACTTTGATGGGCCTGAAAGTAAAGCAGATGCACCAAGACATACTAAGCGCTTTAAGTATGCGCTTTTCTCGTGTCATGTACATCTATTTGAATGACATGTTCATAGTAGTTCATATCATGTACATCGTCTTTGAATGATATGTTAATAGCAGTTCATGTCATGTATGCAGGATTTCCTTTGATCGATCTGATGTACCAAGTGGGGAGAATTATGTATTAAACATCAATGATTTTGCCATGTCCATATAAGGGAAAAAGTATGAAAACAATGATTTTGCCTATTAATCACCTGATATTGCGGTTTGGTTGGATTTTTATTTCAATTTATTGACTAATTTCATAATGATTTTGCCTTCTAATCACCTGAAATCGCGGTGTCTTTCGTTATCTTTCACTGTAAATAAATCTAGTTCACGAAAACTCCTATTAATCTTTGGTTTGTTCATCACTGTTTGCAGGGTTAGATGACACTTAAAAGTCCTAAAGATCAAGGCATCACGGGCACAAATCATCTGGTTCATTGCACGAGCCCACGAGCAGGACTCACTCGGGTGATTCACAATCAAAGGACTCTACTTCCGATCCTCGTGGATCCTTGGTATATAGATCTCTCTCTCTTGAATTCATCATAAGATGGGTTTTTTAACATAACCGATAATAGGTTTGACATGTCACCTACCTCACTTCACATTACAGTCAGAGTGAGTGGACTTACCTCAGAAATCATCCAAGGCTGAATTTGAAACCAAGTTCAAAAAAAAGAAGTCTAGCAGAAGAAATTATGAATAATAAAAAAGGAATAGAATATGTCTCAAATTCAGGTGTCAAGTAAAAAAATTCATATGTCAAGTACAATACATTATATGTCATGTACAATACATTATATGACATGTAAATCCGATATGGGTGACATGTAAATTCAATATGGGTTATGGGTTATTTTTAGTGTTGCTATCACATAATTTAGTGGCATAAGTGCTTGGATTAGCATGTTTCTTTGTTTGATTTTTCGTAAACGGAACTCTTTGTAGTCACTAAATGAAAATCATTACGGCAACCATGATACGAGAATTGCTTTACATGACACGGGAATTGCTTTAACATGATGGTTATACCCTTTAACATGACCGGTTATAACCTTTAGCATGACCGGTTATAACCTTTAACATGACAAGTAATGCGAATCGATCATCTTCTTCTTAATGAAAGAAAATAACATGACAGGTAATGTTATTAACATGACAAGTTATACCCTTGCCAATCATGACCTTGTTAGGTGTTTGCTTGGTAAAAAGGTTGTTTTTATAATTTGGATATAAAAGGACTAAAATGCCCTTGCCAATCATGATCTGTTTATGTGTTAGACGAGTGAGGAGCTATTCTCATGGTCCATGTTTAGCTTGTAGTATATTTCCATGAAAGTGCACCAGCTTGTAACATAATGATGATGTACTGCCATTAATCATTTGCCTAATAGAGATAGAGAATGGTAAATGCTTTTGACTCATTCTGCACATTACAGTATTGCACATAAGTCTAGCATCACTATGTTTTTCATAAAAAGCCATTTGTTTTTCACATGAAGTGTGATAAAATATTCATACAGAAAAATGCAAATCATCATCATATCTGAAGACAAAAGAGTAACCACATTCTATAGAGTGATCTCTCACAAAATGCCGATCAACCATCATCTAGAAACAACTCGTCATTATACATGCTCAAGTTAATGTTCCAAAAGTTACACTATGACCAATTAATAAAACCGATCCAAGTGTTTTGCCTTGCAGATGTTTAATGAACGTACGTCTCTTGAACTTTCTGCAATACAAAGAATACATGCATGTGAAAAACTTATTCAATCCATTATCAACACAATTCTTCTTTAGTGCCAATAAAAAAAAATGAGCATGCATTGCCATCAAATTTATACAATAATGGAATTACATTTTCCCATTCAAAAATGAACACAACAACACATAATAGTTTCAATTCTATCCGAAACTGCTTAGCCAGCAAGCAACAAATCGAACATCATACCGACTATATTACACACTCCCTGATTTCAGCTATATAGCCAATACAACAAATCAGACAAACTTCCTGCCATGAAATCAGCAATAAACTAGCCCTTCTAACTTGATAATTCTTTCCTATCTTTTTACCCCTTCTGTTCAATGTCATAGGAAACATCAAACATATAAATTTTGAGCCTCTATCCTCTTCTAGTGTTATATATAAAATGCTAATTAATTTCTAAAAGAAAGAATACAACACCCATAAGATATATCAAGTAGCTGGAGTAAGTCTGATGACAAAAGAAACACAGATTTGCAACAAGATCCCATCGCTTGAATCAAAAGTAGAATAAATCAGATGAATTCATATAAAGTATGGGAACGATTACCAGTTGATCAGAGCAAACATTGGGGCAGAATCACCCCAACTGGCCCCCCCTTTAATCCGCGTCGATCACACCGGCACCCACATCGATCAAATGCTTCCACGCCAACCCCGATCTCGGCGCTGCAAACAGCCCGACGGAAATCAGCAAACTCCCCAAATTCAAGGTTGTAAGAGAAAGGAAAGAGAGTCATACCAACACAAGCATAAGTTCCCTCTGGAATGGCTATGCTGAGATCAGTCGGCACCAGCGCTTTCCCCCTCGCCGGCACCTTTGTTTCAACCGCACTGCAACTACCGTCGTACTGTCAAAATCTTCAAGAGATGCGTTGATTTAAAAAAAAATTGGGGGAACCTGGAGAGATCGTAGAAGGCAGAGAGAGGGGAAGCCCAGATGGGAACCTGGAGAGATTGGTGCTTCAGATTATCAGGGATGCCGCCGTTAACTTGCTCAACCTCTTCAGAACCCTTGTTATTCCGAATCAAAACCCTTGCTGCTACTCAGAACCCTTAATCACGCCAAGTCGCCAACCACTGCAAACCATTTTTCCGATTATTATTTCCGTCAATTGATTTCAGAATCAACCCGTAGCAATTATCTCCCTCGCATCTGCACCGTCAAGCTCCAGCGCATGCGCGTCTTCCTCCTTCCTCCATGTCCTTCTTGTGGACTCGATCGGCTCTACTTTCAATCTCTCTCCCTGATTTTCCGCAATCGATTTGGGGCAAGAGAGAGGCAAAGGAAAGGGCGGAACCACCGGTTTCTCCAGGTAAACAATACCGGATGGGGTGAAATTTTTTAAGGGGGGAGGGTTAGCTCTTGCAAATTGAACCGGATAGAGGGTTAGGCGTGCAAACCAAACCGGGGCAAGGGTTACTTCCTTTAATTCCCTCCATGATTATTTTGAGCTTAACGTAATAAATACTCCTGAAGCCATGATAACAATACTGATGAGTGATCATTCATAGAAATTTCTTTGAGTCTCTTGTCTTTCTTTTTCATCATGTCTTTGCTTTGTGGATAGTTTGTTTGGGGACAAGCAAAAGTCTAAGCATTAGGTAGTTTGATGAGTCTATTTTAGTTATGTTTTAAGTATAAATTTATATATTAATTTAGAGCATATTTTACATATTTTATAGTTAATTTGTATTATTTAGTTTTCGGATTCTACACTAGTGTTTTGATATATTTCAAGTATTTCGGGTAGGATCGTATGAATTGGGAGATTGCTTACCATTTATGGGGTTATTTTGCTATTTGAACGATGGAGATGGTCAAGCTAAGCAATACATGTTGTGAGCCTAATCTGCCATGTTTTACAGTAACTTTTATATCGATTTCTGTATACATTGCATTCATTTGGGCTAAGATAGTACAGAATCTATGTAGTTTATGCTTATTTGCAAAATTATGGAATCTACACCAGTTTCTGTTTAAATCGCAGAAATCGAGGTGTTGTACAACAATTCTACAGAAGGTCGGAAAAGCTCGGAAGACCACTACAGAAGTCCAAAGTCAAAGCAGCGGAACAAGTCTGAGAGCCGAGGCTACTCGATCTCGAGTAGGCCTACTCGACCTAGACGAGCCTGTCCGAGCATCGCCTTGTCGAGCAGAGCCTGATCGAGAGAGCCAGACCACCCAGCTCCGGGAGTCTACTCGACCTCGACAAGCCATGTCCGAGCAACCTTGTCGACAGAGCCTGATCGAGAGAGCCAGACACCTGAGGTCCGAACCCTACTCGATCTCGACAAGAACTGGTCGAGGTCGACGAAGCCCAGCGCCACCACCCGGAGTCGACGAGGAGAAGCTGCCCGAGAAGCCGAGGACGAAGCTGAGGACGACCAGGAGCACCCGCTGCCAGCGGAAGACTCGACTCGCTGCAGCGGATCACTCGCTGCCGCGGAAGAAGCAACTCGCTGCCAGCGGAAGAGCCAACTCGCGAAAGCACCCTACTCGATCTCGACAAGAGGTGGTCGAGATCGACGAGCGCCTGAGCCCTTGTCCGAGCCTTACCGAGAAGACCAACCCGAGGAAGCCTGGTCTACCGAGCCATCCTACTCGAGATCGACTAGGGTTACTCGAGGTCGACGAGCCCAGGAGCCCAAGTCCGAGCCACATCGAGCATCAGCAAGCCGAGACGACGAACTCTACTCGAGGTCGACGAACCTTACTCGAGGTCGACTAGACCAGTGTCCGGAAGCTTCTCGACGAGCCTTGTCCGACTAGACTTGGGATTCCTTGGGCGCGAAGGCGGAAGATTCTATCCAACTACATCAAGTTCTATCCAAGGAGACAAGATCTATCAACATCATGAAGACCTACCTTAATTAGTTTTATCTTTTCCTAGTTGATTTAAATCCTTTAAACATTTATTTATCTTTTATGCTTTTAGATATAATTTTAGATAGAGATAGATATCTTCTTTCCTAGAATAGCTAGGGAATGAAGGCTATAAATAAGGCCCTAGGGGGCTCAGTTTTAATCATTCAATTTGAGAATTCAGACAACAATTCCATTCAAGTAGAGTAGTTTAGGAGTTCGAAGGTTTTAGGGTTTTGGCTTTCTGCGAAAGTTGATTGCCAGGATTGTAAAGGCTTTGAATTTAGTTTATGCAATTCAGTTTCTTTTCATCAATCAATGTCTGCGATTGCGATGAGGCGTGAGTAGTCCACCCACTTCTAGGGCTGGGGCGAGCCCAACGGTGGCCATGTGAGGCGATGCGATAGAGGTCAGATCTTTTTGTGCGATTCATCTTCTATCCCTATGAGCATGATTCTTTTGCGAGAGTTGAAGGTGATCCTTGTTTGTGTTATTGAAGCGAAAGTGATCTTAATGCAACTTGGATTAATTATGTGAAAAAGGGTTAGTAACAATTAGGGTTTATTCGAGAGCCTCTATATGCCTATTTGTTAATAACGAAAGTTATTTGATGGAAAGCATGATCTTTTATGCCTTTATGTGTTACTTTGCATGGTTATCGTTGTGGTGTTGAAACCCTGGCCTTGGAAGTCTTTTAATATATTGAAGTTTATTTCCGTAAAAAATCTGCATTTGTCTTTAAATTCTGCAATTTTAAGTTTTCTGCATTGTTACTCGATCTAGACGAAGCTTTGTCGATCTCGAGGAATATCTTGTCGAGATCGAGTTGGTTTGCCTTTGTCGAGTCGTTTGTTTTTAGTTTCTGAGTTTCTGCTGTCGACCACCTTAGTCGACCTAGAGGACAGTTACTCGAGATCGAGTAGCTTCTGTATCCTTGCTTTTAGTTTCTGCTTTGCTTCTGTTTTGCTTTGTTCCTTACTTCCTTTGCTTTACTTTCTGTCTTTAGTTTCTTTGCTTTTGTTTTAGTTGCCCTTGCCGGGTTATTTGTTTCTTTCTTGCTGTTTCTGCGATTCTGTCTGTTCTGCTGCTTCTGTGAGAATTTACAGCTACCTAAGAATTGCTGACGTGCTTCCTCGTGGATTCGATCCTGACTTTTCTCTTACTACAACGGGAGGAGTCTTGTATTATTTGCTGAGACAGGGAAGTCAGTCTGAACTATATTTTATATCTACTTCATACTTGACACATCCTCCTGCAACAACAAATTGGCGCCGTTGCCGGGGAGCACACCCCCAAAGCCTGCAGTCTTGTCGAGATCGACTAACCCTAGTCGAGATCGACCAAATACAGTGGTCCCCGATTCCGTTTCCGCAAAGGTGAGTCAAGGTATGGATCTTTCTTCTCCTATTTCCATTAAAGATTTATCTATACATGGGAGAGGGCTGCCTTGGTATGTGCGATTGTGCAGGATTTCCAATGATGAGCCTAAGGAGTATGAAGTTGGAGACAAGCTCTATGTCTCTAAGTCAAAGGATCATTGGTTCCCAACAAATTCAACAAGAAGCGGATGGGACCATTCGTGGTGAACAAGATCCATTCTGGAGGATTACAACTGATGGACAAGAATGGAGTCTTATTTGAGGCCCAAGCTACATGGGCCCTGCAGATGCCACCTTGAGCAGAAATGGAAAGTCGGCCTAGCGACTATAACATCTAGAGCATGTACATAGACTTTTTAGGACATTTGAGACTTTGTTTTTGTTTTTGGTTTTGAACATTTTGGTTTTTTCTATTATAGGTATATGTCTTCTAACTTTTCAAGTCAATGGATAGAACCAAGCTACATTAATACTCGGACTAGGAGGTGCTCCATTCGAAATTATGAGGCTCTGCACACATGTCTTGTTAGTTTCTTTCTTTACCCTTTACATTGTTTTTATACAGTGAGGACACTGTAATGTTTAAGTATGGGGTGGGGGAAGGGCTTACTTTATGCATATTTGCCATATTTGACATTATGTGTGCATTATTTCTTTGAATTGCTACATGGCTATTTTGGAAGGCATTATTTATTTATGTGCTTATATATACATGTTTTCCAAAGTGTTGAAAAATGACCCCAAAGTGTTGAAAAATGACCCCCATTGAAAATTTGGTTAATGTCATGGAAGCTTATATTGAACTCGACGATGCAAAATTGGATTCATTAGAGATATAGCATGAAATTGCCTAGTAAAGGGAAGTCACAATGAAGTGCATTGTTTTCTTGAAAACCATAAAATGAGGTAAAATTTGAAGTTGCTTTTGACATATTGCATGATAAGATGATGGAGGACTTTATATTTCCATATAATGCTCATTGTTTATTCCTAGCCATACCTATGCTTATGCATCACAAAAGCCATAATATGCCCTATTTCAATTATTGCTCCACATGATCTAAATATTTTCCATTCTTTACCTTATCCGGGGATTATGCTGAGAATGATGTTACATTATGGAGATTGTTATATGGTTGTTTGTGTTGTTATTATCATTATTGGAGTTTGGCAAGGAAATTGTTTGAAATATATGGAAAATTTAATGAGTGAAAGAAAATCCAATCACCTCAGGAGATAAAGGTAGATTGACCCTGCTCTCTAAGATAATAGTTTGGAGAGATGGGACACATTGTGAGGAGTCCGACGCACTAAGTATCCGGGGCCATTCATGACACCCATGTTTGCGACTCGCGAGAAGGCAGTGCTGAGGTTAGAGAGGTAAAAGCATTATTATTGAGAAAAGCAATATGAAAGGTGATGAATTATATGGAGAAAGAATGTGGAATGAAACTCAAGTTCGGAAATACTCCATTTCCCCGGATCATAAAAGCACCACCTTGCCAAAAATTGCCCACCTTTTAGCCTTTTACCAATCTACTCCTTCATGAGCTTAAATTAAAGTCTTCTTGATTATCAAATGCTTTGTCACTTATATTGTTTTTGCATAACCCTCCTTTTGTGAGTAGATGTTGCTTTTACATATTTGCACATACATGAATCTGTGACACTAGTACCTTTTCGAGGATGGTAATTGATTGCAGGGTTATATGAGAATGAATCTAAGATGTTGAGAGTTTTGAATTCTTCCCCTGAATGACAAATAAAAGTATTGCTTGAGGACAAGCAAGCTTAAGTATGGGGTGTTTGTTGTGAGCCTAATCTGCCATGTTTTACAGTAACTTTTATATCGATTTCTGTATACATTGCATTCATTTGGGCTAAGATAGTACAGAATCTATGTAGTTTATGCTTATTTGCAAAATTATGGAATCTACACCAGTTTCTGTTTAAATCGCAGAAATCGAGGCGTTTTACAGCAATTCTACAGAAGGTCGGAAAAGCTCGGAAGACCACTACAGAAGTCCAAAGTCAAAGCAGCGGAACAAGTCTGAGAGCCGAGGCTACTCGATCTCGAGTAGGCCTACTCGACCTAGACGAGCCTATCCGAGCATCGCCTTGTCGAGCAGAGCCTGATCGAGAGAGCCAGACCACCCAGCTCCGGGAGTCTACTCGACCTCGACAAGCCATGTCCGAGCAACCTTGTCGACAGAGCCTGATCGAGAGAGCCAGACACCCGAGGTCCGAACCCTACTCGATCTCGACAAGAACTGGTCGAGGTCGACGAAGCCCAGCGCCACCACCCGGAGTCGACGAGGAGAAGCTGCCCGAGAAGCCGAGGGCGAAGCTGAGGACGACCAGGAGCACCCGCTGCCAGCGGAAGACTCGACTCACTGCAGCGGATCACTCGCTGCCGCGGAAGAAGCAACTCGCTGCCAGCGGAAGAGCCAACTCGCGGAAGCACCCTACTCGATCTCGACAAGAGGTGGTCGAGATCGACGAGCGCCTGAGCCCTTGTCCGAGCCTTGCCGAGAAGACCAACCCGAGGAAGCCTGATCGACCGAGCCATCCTACTCGAGATCGACTAGGGTTACTCGAGGTCGACGAGCCCAGGAGCCCAAGTCCGAGCCACATCGAGCATCAGCAAGCCGAGACGACGAACTCTACTCGAGGTCGACGAACCTTACTCGAGGTCGACTAGATCAGTGTCCGGAAGCTTGTCGACGAGCCTAGTCCGACTAGACTTGGGATTCCTTGGGCGCGAAGGCGGAAGATTCTATCCAACTACATCAAGTTCTATCCAAGGAGACAAGATCTATCAACATCATGAAGGCCTACCTTAATTAGTTTTATCTTTTCCTAGTTGATTTAATTCCTTTAAACATTTATTTATCTTTTATGCTTTTAGATATAATTTTAGATAAAGATATATATCTTCTTTCCTAGAATAGCTAGGGAATGAAGGCTATAAATAAGGCCCTAGGGGGCTCCGTTTTAATCATTCAATTTGAGAATTCAGACAACAATTCCATTCAAGTAGAGTAGTTTAGGAGTTCGAAGGTTTTAGGGTTTTGGCTTTCTGCGAAAGTTGATTGCCAGGATTGTAAAGGCTTTGAATTTAGTTTATGCAATTCAGTTTCTTTTCATCAATCAATGTCTGCGATTGCGATGAGGCGTGAGTAGTCCACCCACTTCTAGGGCTGGGGTGAGCCCGACGGTGGCCATGTGAGGCGATGCGATAGAGGTCAGATCTTTTTGTGAGATTCATCTTCTATCCCTATGAGCATGATTCTTTTGCGAGAGTTGAAGGTGATCCTTGTTTGTGTTATTGAAGCGAAAGTGATCTTAATGCAACTTGGATTAATTATGTGAAAAAGGGTTAGTAACAATTAGGGTTTATGCGAGAGCCTCTATATGTCTATTTGTTAATAACGAAAGTTATTTGATGGAAAGCATGATCTTTTATGCCTTTATGTGTTACTTTGCATGGTTATCGTTGTGGTGTTGAAACCCTGGCCTTGGAAGTCTTTTAATATATTGAAGTTTATTTCCGTCAAAAATCTGCGTTTGTCTTGAAATTCTGCAATTTTAAGTTTTCTGCATTGTTACTCGATCTAGACGAAGCAATTAGGGTTTCTTGAAAGAGTTGTCTAATTGTTGGAAAAGGCGAAAGCTTAGTCCTTCGATGCAAGTTATATGATTATCTGTTTTATTCTTGCCTTATGCATGCTTGGTTATCGTTGTTGAAAACCCCAATCTTGGAAGCCTTTTACATAAAATTTATTTCGAATCCCAAAGCATTTGTTTTTACTTTATTTCGTTTTTAGTTTTCTGTCTTCCTCGATATCGACTTGCACTCCTCAATATCGAGTACTGATTCTCGATCCAGATCGTTGTAGCTTCTGTATGCAGGTGATCGACCAACCCAACTCGACGTCAGCAACCCTACTCGATCTCGAGTGACCCTTAGTCGAGATCGACTAAACCCTGCGACTGCTGTTGCGCTGTGCCCGACTTGTCCGATCTTCTGTCGACTAACCCTAGTCGAGATCGACAACCTGTGGTCGACTTCTGTCCGTGAGATTTCTCCGCTGCATAGGATCCGCTGACACGCATCCTCGTGGATCGATCCTGACTTCCCACTGCTACATTAGGAGGAGGTTTTGTAATTATTTGCAAGGGACATAATCTGGTTTGCTGTGATTTGTTTATATATAATTTTGCATACTCGATTTTCCTCCTACAACACCCGCATCATCCGTTGCCACCACTATTACCGTCGATGCTGCTGCACCAGTTCTGTCGTTGTTTTACTTAGTTTTATTTACTTGTTTTCCTTTCTTTCACAATAGTTCAAAGTCTTTATTGTAATTAATTGTAAACATCGAGAATACCAAGGATAATTGCAAGATCGGGCCATCAACAGTTTGGTGTTCTTGATCCTGAACCCACAGGCAAAGGATCGGGGATTCCAAACGTATCAAGTGGCATCAGAGCCGTAGGTTTCGCAAGTTCTTGTCTTTTCTTGATGTTATTCACAATTTGATTGGATGGCTTGGGAAATTTGCGGTGATTTGGATGATGATCCCGATCCATTGGATGGATTCTTTGCTTTGGAATGTGCTAAACAACAATGACGCCAACGCTTGTTGCAGCGGAGAGCCTTGGAACAACAACAACTTGAGCATCAACGACAACAAGAGGCTCAAAGGCGTCACCTTTGGCTTCAAAGGCAAGAAGAGACCCATCGACAAAAACAACAACTCCTTGAGTGTCAACGTCAAGCCGCAATTGAGGAAGAGAAACGACAACAACAACGTCGCCTCCGTCAGATTTGGCTTCTCCAACAACGATAAGTTGAGGAGGAACGAAAACGAAAGTTGGAGGAAGCTGCCCAATGGCAAGCTAATTGGCTTAATGACGCTTGGAGGATGGCTTATATTCAGAAACTTCTTAATAGTCAGCCTCTGAGATCTTGGAGATATCCTCCCCCAACGTGGACGTGATTTTTTTTTACTATACGGCCAACGGGAAGGTAAAGGAGGTTGTTTCGGATACTTTCGTTGGCCAAGAGACTGCACTGCGCGATGCTTTTGTTTCGCAGATTTCCGTTGAGAACTACCTCGGAATTGAGTCAACTCAGTCTTGTTGCGAAGCTGATTCCACGAGCTTTCCAACGGTGGGTCACACGCTACAAGACCCCCCCGAGAAGACTTCCGAAATGGCTCTACAAGTGGACTGTAGTGCTGCGCCAGATGATGTGGTTGCTTCTGACGACAACGATGAGGACGTTGGGGACACTTCTCTTGAGTTAGCTATTGTACCTCTTGAGAATGTTTCTAATTGAGTCAACTCAGTATTTATTTATCTAAGCCAAAAATCTATCTTTTGCACAAGATAGAATTGGTATAGTTCCCTATTTAAACCCTTGTACTTTTTCTGAATTAATTAGATTGGAAAATTATATTGTAGAACCTTAATAGGATTTTAAGGTTTCTAAAATTCCTCCAATCCAAAGGCTTTTTATCCCCTTTGTTCTTAGTTTACTCGGCAACACAAGATCCTCCACAAAGACAATCAAAATCAATCGGCAATACACACGTCCAAACACAATAACAAAAGTTGTCCGGAAACCGTAGAAACAGCAGGCAAACCCGTCGCGCCTGCCGCTGGTAGCGGCCGCAGCAATATCTGTTGCGCCCGCAGCATCCATCGCCACCACCATTGCGGTCGCTGCTGCTGCACCAGTTCTGTCGCTGTTTTACTTAGTTTTATTTACTTGTTTTCCATTCTTTCATAATAGTTGAACGTCTTTATTGTAATTAATTGTAAACATCGAGAATAGGAAGGATAATTGCAAGATCGGACCATCAACAGTTTGGTGTTCTTGATCCTGAACCCATAGGCGAAGGATCGGGGATTCCAAACGTATCAAGCAGCATCAGAGGCGTAGGTTTCGCAAGTTCTTGTGTTTTCTTGATGTTATTCACAATTTGATTTGATGGCTTGGGAAATTTAAGGTGATTTGGATGATGATCTCGATCCATTGGATGGATTCTTATATATATTTTTATATCGATTTCTGTATACATTTCATTCATTTTGGGTTAGAATAATACAAAATATGTGTAGTTTATGCTTAGTTGTTATATATGGAGGTCTACACAAGTTTTTGTCATATTTCGCAGAAATCGGACGCATTTTGGAGCTTAATGGAAAGTCATGGAGAAGCCAAGAATGGTGCAGCTGGAGAGAAGGCCAATTTCCGGCTTTCATCGTTCTGAATCAGGCTGTGATGTCTTCATGAGAGTTGTAGCCCTCGGAAAGAGCTTTCCAACGCATGGTCATATGCGTCAATCCGACAAACGAGGCAGCGGGAAAGTGCGTTTTACAAACAGAGCTGGAAGTAGAGGAAAGTTATCGATGTCGAGAAGACTTGTCGACATCGAGAAGTATCAACTCGACATGTGCACTGAAAGACGAGGTCGAGTTGATGAACTCAAGACGAAGACATCGACAACTTTTGTCGATATCGAGAAGACATGTCGAGAAGATTTGTCGAGCAGCTCAGGAATCCGAGATCGAGGAGAAGTCCGAGCGGGATTGGATACTTGCAAGCTAAGATTCGTCCAATTCTATCAAGATCTATCAAGACCAAAGAAGATGTCCACACATTAGATATAATCCTAGTCTATCTATTTTATTTAATTACACTATGTTATTTATTTATCATTAAGTTTTAGATATAGTTTTAGATAAAGATAGATATCTTCTATCCTTGATTAGCAAGGATTAGAAGCCTATAAATAAGGCCCTAGGGGCTGACTTTTCATTCATTCCAAGTTACAGACAATTCCATTCAGAGATACAAGTAGAGTAGTTTAGGAGTTTGAGGTTTTTAGGGTTTTTGGCGATTTGCGAAAGTTGATTGCCGGAATTGTAAAAGCGTTGAATTTAGTTTAATGCAAGTTGTTTTCTCTCAATCAATGATGTCTGAGTTCGCGATGAAGAGCGAGTAGTCCACCCACTTCTGGGGCTGGGGTGAGCCCGACGGTGGCCATGTGAGGAGATGCAATAAAGGTCAGATCTTTTGTGCAATTCGTCTTCTATCCCTATGAGCATGATTCTTTTGCGAGAGTTGAAGGTGATCCTTGTTTGTATTATTGAAGCGAAAGTGATCTTAATACAACTTGGATTAATTATGTGAAAAGGGTTAGTAACAATTAGGGTTTATGCGAAAGCCTCTATATTCCTATTTGTTAATAACGAATGTTATTTAGATGGAAAGCATGATCTTTTGTGCCTTTATGTGTTACTTTGCATGGTTATCGTTGTGGTGTTGAAACCCTGGCCTTGGAGGTCTTTTAATACATTGAAGTTTATTTCTGTCAAATTTCTGCATTCTGTCTTCAATTCTGCAAAGTTTTAAGTTTCTGTTCTTAGTCGACATAGACCAGCCTTTGTCGATCTCGAGTTACTCTTCTCGAGGTCGAGGAGGGGTTGTCTTTGTCGAGTTGTCTTTTCTTCTGCTTTTGTCGATTTAAAGTTTCTGTCTTTGCTTTCCTTTGTCGAAGTCGAGTAGTAGTGGTCGAGATCGAGTTGGCTTGTTTTGTCGAGTTGCTTCGTTTTCGATTCTGAGTTACTGTTTTGTCGACCTAGAGGACAGCTTGTCGAGATCGACCAGCTTCTGTGTCCTCGAGTTACTTTTTGTCTTTGCTTTCGTTTTTTTTTGCTTTGTTCTTTATTTTGCTTTGCTTTTATTTCTGTCTTTATTTGTTCTTTGCTTTTTTTTGTTGCCCTTGCCGGGATTATTTGTTTCTGGTTTATTTCTATTTCTGTCTTTGTTTCTGCTTTTTCTGCTGCTTCTGTGAGAATCTGATAGCTACCTGAGAACTGCTGACGTGCTTCCTCGTGGATTCGATCATGACTTTTCTCTTACTACAACGGGAGGAAGTCTTGTAATTATTTGCTGAGACAGGGGAGTCGTTCTAAACCATATTCTATTCTATACTTGACTTACTCCTGCAACAACAAATTGGCGTCGTTGCTGGGGAAGCTATCAATCGCGCCTTAGGTAGTCAGTTCTCACTGTTTCTTTGAGTTACTTCGCAGGTGTATGCGCCGTTCTGGTCAACTACCTGAGTTTGACACCTTAAGATGATCCGGAACGCATCCTACACATCCATTCTAAACTGAAAAGAGCCATGGCGGCCGCAGAAACACAGGAGCAGCTGATACAGAGGCTTACAAAGGAACTGGCCGCAAAAGATGCTGCTCTCGCCGCTGAGAGAGCAGAAAAGGAACAAGCACAAGCTAAGCTTGCGTTGCTTAGACGAGAATACCCATTCTATGAACCCGTTGATACCCAGGTATGTCCCTCCACGATCTCAATTCCAACTTTGCTACCTATCTTTGAAAAACCATTTGAAGGATCCCAAAAAGAAGAAGAGCCACCAACGAAGAAGTCGGACGTCGTTGCCCATGATGTTTCAAAGTCGCTTTTGCCTTATGAGGTGAAAGCTATCCCCGATGATTTTGAGCAACCGATGTTCGTATTCAAGTATGGGGTCCTCGCAAAGTGGCATGAAATCCCACAAGATAAGGTAGAAGTATCTCTTCCAACTCCACCGGTTTGCTGTGGTGGAGATGTGTAAACAAATCAACCAATGAAGCGGAAGAGGTATGATGATGAGGTATGCAAATTTCCTGTATATATTCCTTTATGCATGCCAGTTGGAGCACATGAAGATGGGTGGGTGAAGCCATGGAGCATTCACTCGGGGAGGTTGAAGCTCCTTCACATGATGCCCCCAGATGACATTCCAAGCTTCCCACCACCGGAGGAACCACCAGATCCACCTATACCTCCGGACAAAGAAGAGTCAGGCTAATGCCTAACGGAGAAAGTCGGCCTAGCGACTATAAAATCTAGAGCTTGTAAATAGACTTTTTATTTTGGGACTTTTTGGACATTGTTTTTAGGATTATGCTATTGTGGGTATTTCTTTTCTAACGAATCTTGCAGGTATGAAGAAGCTACAGTCTTGTCGACATGAGGGAAGGAACTCGACATCGACAAACCACATCGAGTTAGCCTCTGTCGAGAAGATCACCCTGGAGGCAACAGGAAAAACTCGATGTCGAGGAGATGTTGTCGACATCGACAAGTTCTCGAGATCGACTAGAATTGTCGAGATCGACAAGCACTGCATCACTTCTTCACTCGATTTCCGACGATCCGCACACCTGTCTTGTGAGTTTCTTTCTTTACCCTTGTTTTTTATACAGTGAGGACACTGTAATGTTTAAGTATGGGGTGGGGGAAGGGCTTACTTTATGCATATTGATCATATTTGACATACTTGTGCATTATTTCTTAAGAATTGCTACATGGCTATTTTGGAATGCATTATTGATTTATGTGCTTATATGCATGTTTTCCGAAAATCTTGAAAAAATGACCCCCATTGAAATTTTGATTAATGTCATGGAAGCTTAAATTGCACTCAACAATGCAAAATTGGATTCATTAGAGATATAGCATGAAATTGCCTAGTAAGGGGAAGTCACAATGAAGTGCATATTTTCTTGAAAACCATAAAAGGAGGTAAAATTGAAATTGCTTTTGACATGTTGCATGATAAGATGATGGAGGACTTTTAATTCCATATAAATGCTCATATGTTTAAATTCCTAGCCATACCTATGCTTATGCATCACAAAAGCCATAATATGCCTTATTTCAAATATTGCTCCACATGATCTAAATAATTGCCATTCTTTACCTTATCCGGGGATTATGTTGAGAATGATGTTACATTATGGAGATTTTATATGATGTTTGTGTTGTTATCATATTTGGAGTTTGGAAAGAAATTGTTTGAAATATATGGAAAATTTAATGAGTGAAAGAAAATCCAATCACTTCAGGAGATAAAGGTAGATTGACCCTGCTCTCTAAGATAATAGTTTGGATAGATGGGACACATTGTGAGGAGTCCGACGCACTAAGTATCCGGGGCCATTCATGACACCCATGTTTGCGACTCGCGAGAAGGCAGTGCTAAGGTCAGAGAGGTAAAAGCATGATTATTGATAAAAGCATTATGAAAGGTGATGAATCAAATGGGAGAAAGAATGTGGTATGAAATTCAGTTTGGAAAGTACTCCATTTCCCTGGATCAAAAACACCACATTGCCAAAAATTGCCCACCTTTTAGCCTTTTACCAATCTACTTCTTCATGAGCTTAAATTAAAGTCTTCTTGAGTATCAATGCTTTGTCACGAATGAATGTTTTGCATAAACCTCCTTTTGTGAGTAGATGTTGCTTTTATATATTTGCACATGCATGGATCTGTGACACTAGTACCTTTTCGAGGATGGTAATTGATTGCAGGGACATATGGCAATGAATCTAAGATGTTGAGAGTTTGAATTCTTCCCTTGAATGACAATTAAAAGTATTGCTTGAGGACAAGCAAGCTTAAGTATGGGGTGTTTGTTGTGAGCCTAATTTACCATGTTTTATATATATTTTTATATCGATTTCTGTATACATTTCATTCATTTTGGGTTAGAATAATACAGAATATGTGTAGTTTATGCTTAGTTGTTATATATGGAGGTCTACACAAGTTTTTGTCATATTTCGCAGAAATCGGACGCATTTTGGAGCTTAATGGAAAGTCATGGAGAAGCCAAGAATGGTGCAGCTGGAGAGAAGGCCAATTTCCGGCTTTCATCGTTCTGAATCAGGCTGTGATGTCTTCATGAGAGTTGTAGCCCTCGGAAAGAGCTTTCCAACGCATGGTCATATGCGTCAATCCGACAAACAAGGCAGCGGGAAAGTGCGTTTTACGAACAGAGCAGGAAGAAGAGGAAAGTTATCGATGTCGAGAAGACTTGTCGACATCGAGAAGTATCAACTCGACATGTGCACTGGAAGACGAGGTCGAGTTGATGAACTCAAGACGAAGACATCGACAACTTTTGTCGATATCGAGAAGACATGTCGAGAAGATTTGTCGAGCAGCTCAGGAATCCGAGATCGAGGAGAAGTCCGAGCGGGATTGGATACTTGCAAGCTAAGATTCGTCCAATTCTATCAAGATCTATCAAGACCAAAGAAGATGTCCACACATTAGATATAATCCTAGTCTATCTATTTTATTTAATTACACTATGTTATTTATTTATCATTAAGTTTTAGATATAGTTTTAGATAAAGATAGATATCTTCTATCCTTGATTAGCAAGGATTAGAAGCCTATAAATAAGGCCCTAGGGGCTGACTTTTCATTCATTCCAAGTTACAGACAATTCCATTCAGAGATACAAGTAGAGTAGTTTAGGAGTTTGAGGTTTTTAGGGTTTTTGGCGATTTGCGAAAGTTGATTGCCGGAATTGTAAAAGCGTTGAATTTAGTTTAATGCAAGTTGTTTTCTCTCAATCAATGATGTCTGAGTTCGCGATGAAGAGCGAGTAGTCCACCCACTTCTGGGGCTGGGGTGAGCCCGACGGTGGCCATGTGAGGAGATGCAATAAAGGTCAGATCTTTTGTGCAATTCGTCTTCTATCCCTATGAGCATGATTCTTTTGCGAGAGTTGAAGGTGATCCTTGTTTGTATTATTGAAGCGAAAGTGATCTTAATACAACTTGGATTAATTATGTGAAAAGGGTTAGTAACAATTAGGGTTTATGCGAAAGCCTCTATATTCCTATTTGTTAATAACGAATGTTATTTAGATGGAAAGCATGATCTTTTGTGCCTTTATGTGTTACTTTGCATGGTTATCGTTGTGGTGTTGAAACCCTGGCCTTGGAGGTCTTTTAATACATTGAAGTTTATTTCTGTCAAATTTCTGCATTCTGTCTTCAATTCTGCAAAGTTTTAAGTTTCTGTTCTTAGTCGACATAGACCAGCCTTTGTCGATCTCGAGTTACTCTTCTCGAGGTCGAGGAGGGGTTGTCTTTGTCGAGTTGTCTTTTCTTCTGCTTTTGTCGATTTAAAGTTTCTGTCTTTGCTTTCCTTTGTCGAAGTCGAGTAGTAGTGGTCGAGATCGAGTTGGCTTGTTTTGTCGAGTTGCTTCGTTTTCGATTCTGAGTTACTGTTTTGTCGACCTAGAGGACAGCTTGTCGAGATCGACCAGCTTCTGTGTCCTCGAGTTACTTTTTGTCTTTGCTTTCGTTTTTTTTTGCTTTGTTCTTTATTTTGCTTTGCTTTTATTTCTGTCTTTATTTGTTCTTTGCTTTTTTTTGTTGCCCTTGCCGGGATTATTTGTTTCTGGTTTATTTCTATTTCTGTCTTTGTTTCTGCTTTTTCTGCTGCTTCTGTGAGAATCTGATAGCTACCTGAGAACTGCTGACGTGCTTCCTCGTGGATTCGATCATGACTTTTCTCTTACTACAACGGGAGGAAGTCTTGTAATTATTTGCTGAGACAGGGGAGTCGTTCTAAACCATATTCTATTCTATACTTGACTTACTCCTGCAACAACAAATTGGCGTCGTTGCTGGGGAAGCTATCAATCGCGCCTTAGGTAGTCAGTTCTCACTGTTTCTTTGAGTTACTTCGCAGGTGTATGCGCCGTTCTGGTCAACTACCTGAGTTTGACACCTTAAGATGATCCGGAACGCATCCTACACATCCATTCTAAACTGAAAAGAGCCATGGCGGCCGCAGAAACACAGGAGCAGCTGATACAGAGGCTTACAAAGGAACTGGCCGCAAAAGATGCTGCTCTCGCCGCTGAGAGAGCAGAAAAGGAACAAGCACAAGCTAAGCTTGCGTTGCTTAGACGAGAATACCCATTCTATGAACCCGTTGATACCCAGGTATGTCCCTCCACGATCTCAATTCCAACTTTGCTACCTATCTTTGAAAAACCATTTGAAGGATCCCAAAAAGAAGAAGAGCCACCAACGAAGAAGTCGGACGTCATTGCCCATGATGTTTCAAAGTCGCTTTTGCCTTATGAGGTGAAAGCTATCCCCGATGATTTTGAGCAACCGATGTTCGTATTCAAGTATGGGGTCCTCGCAAAGTGGCATGAAATCCCACAAGATAAGGTAGAAGTATCTCTTCCAACTCCACCGGTTTGCTGTGGTGGAGATGTGTAAACAAATCAACCAATGAAGCGGAAGAGGTATGATGATGAGGTATGCAAATTTCCTGTATATATTCCTTTATGCATGCCAGCTGGAGCACATGAAGATGGGTGGGTGAAGCCATGGAGCATTCACTCGGGGAGGTTGAAGCTCCTTCACATGATGCCCCCAGATGACATTCCAAGCTTCCCACCACCGGAGGAACCACCAGATCCACCTATACCTCCGGACAAAGAAGAGTCAGGCTAATGCCTAACGGAGAATGTCGGCCTAGCGACTATAAAATCTAGAGCTTGTAAATAGACTTTTTATTTTGGGACTTTTTGGACATTGTTTTTAGGATTATGCTATTGTGGGTATTTCTTTTCTAACGAATCTTGCAGGTATGAAGAAGCTACAGTCTTGTCGACATGAGGGAAGGAACTCGACATCGACAAACCACATCGAGTTAGCCTCTGTCGAGAAGATCACCCTGGAGGCAACAGGAAAAACTCGATGTCGAGGAGATGTTGTCGACATCGACAAGTTCTCGAGATCGACTAGAATTGTCGAGATCGACAAGCACTGCAGCACTTCTTCACTCGATTTCCGACGATCCGCACACCTGTCTTGTGAGTTTCTTTCTTTACCCTTGTTTTTTATACAGTGAGGACACTGTAATGTTTAAGTATGGGGTGGGGGAAGGGCTTACTTTATGCATATTGATCATATTTGACATACTTGTGCATTATTTCTTAAGAATTGCTACATGGCTATTTTGGAATGCATTATTGATTTATGTGCTTATATGCATGTTTTCCGAAAATCTTGAAAAAATGACCCCCATTGAAATTTTGATTAATGTCATGGAAGCTTAAATTGCACTCAACGATGAAAAATTGGATTCATTAGAGATATAGCATGAAATTGCCTAGTAAGGGGAAGTCACAATGAAGTGCATATTTTCTTGAAAACCATAAAAGGAGGTAAAATTGAAATTGCTTTTGACATGTTGCATGATAAGATGATGGAGGACTTTTAATTCCATATAAATGCTCATATGTTTAAATTCCTAGCCATACCTATGCTTATGCATCACAAAAGCCATAATATGCCTTATTTCAAATATTGCTCCACATGATCTAAATAATTGCCATTCTTTACCTTATCCGGGGATTATGTTGAGAATGATGTTACATTATGGAGATTTTATATGATGTTTGTGTTGTTATCATATTTGGAGTTTGGAAAGAAATTGTTTGAAATATATGGAAAATTTAATGAGTGAAAGAAAATCCAATCACCTCAGGAGATAAAGGTAGATTGACCCTGCTCTCTAAGATAATAGTTTGGAGAGATGGGACACATTGTGAGGAGTCCGACGCACTAAGTATCCGGGGCCATTCATGACACCCATGTTTGCGACTCGCGAGAAGGCAGTGCTAAGGTCAGAGAGGTAAAAGCATGATTATTGATAAAAGCATTATGAAAGGTGATGAATCAAATGGGAGAAAGAATGTGGTATGAAATTCAGTTTGGAAAGTACTCCATTTCCCTGGATCAAAAACACCACATTGCCAAAAATTGCCCACCTTTTAGCCTTTTACCAATCTACTTCTTCATGAGCTTAAATTAAAGTCTTCTTGATTATCAATGCTTTGTCACGAATGAACGTTTTGCATAAACCTCCTTTTGTGAGTAGATGTTGCTTTTATATATTTGCACATGCATGGATCTGTGACACTAGTACCTTTTCGAGGATGGTAATTGATTGCAGGGACATATGGCAATGAATCTAAGATGTTGAGAGTTTGAATTCTTCCCTTGAATGACAATTAAAAGTATTGCTTGAGGACAAGCAAGCTTAAGTATGGGGTGTTTGTTGTGAGCCTAATTTACCATGTTTTATATATATTTTTATATCGATTTCTGTATACATTTCATTCATTTTGGGTTAGAATAATACAGAATATGTGTAGTTTATGCTTAGTTGTTATATATGGAGGTCTACACAAGTTTTTGTCATATTTCGCAGAAATCGGACGCATTTTGGAGCTTAATGGAAAGTCATGGAGAAGCCAAGAATGGTGCAGCTGGAGAGAAGGCCAATTTCCGGCTTTCATCGTTCTGAATCAGGCTGTGATGTCTTCGTGAGAGTTGTAGCCCTCGGAAAGAGCTTTCCAACGCATGGTCATATGCGTCAATCCGACAAACAAGGTGATAGAGTATATTTTAGTCATGTTTTAAGTATAGATTTGCATATTAGTTTAGATCATTTTTACATATTTTATAGTTTAATTTATATTATTTGGTTTTCGGAGTCTACACTAATATTTTTATATATTTCAGGTATTTTTGGCTGGATCGTATAAAATTGGAGGTTGATGATAGCTTATGGGATTATTTTGCAATTTGAAAGACAAGATGGACTAGCTATGGGCTGATGACCGAATGTGAAGGAGATGCGGCTCCGGACGGCAAGACGAGTGTTCAACAAATCAAATTGGGCCGAGTGCGGCTACGCTCCACGCTACTTTTATTATTATCATCTCATGATATTTAACTCACATGTGATAGATAATTAGATAGCATTATATTAATATTATATATTTATAATAGGATATACTCCGTATTAAATTAGATAGATAGATTAGGATAGATGGAATATATACATTCCTACATTCATACGGCAGAGGGGAAGCGGAACATACATTCATACGGCCGACTACCGTTTCCAACCATTAACCCTAAGTATGTTTTGTTTTAGTTTTATGGAGACCTAAACTCTCCCGTTCTATCTACGATTTGAAGCTTTGTTTGGATTGATTGTGAGTTTTCTACTCTTGTTCGTCCTTTGTTAATTGTTTCGATCTCCTGAGCTTATTGCTTGATTGCTTATTATTGATTTATCTGGATTGATCACCTAGGTTTATCGATACTAGTCATATTGCTAGGGTTTCCAATTCCAGGTTTGGGGTTGTAGATTCATTGTAGCAAACACAATCTCCATACGCGGGTTGCTTGTGGTAGATTGTGAGGGAGATTCGATTACAGGCTGTTTTAACGGGTTGTTAGAATCGCTTGTATCTCATTATAATTCATGTTTGAATGCTATTGCTTTATTATTTGGTGAAGGTTTTCCCTTATAATTTGGTGATAAGTGCTTTTAGGACTGGTAGGACTAAAAGCTATTACACGATCTGAATTGAGAACAATTACTGGACATTAGAACTTGAGATTCATTACAATATCAATTCAACCAAATAAAGTGGATAGTTGTAGGTAGAACGATTTTCTCTAAATTGCTTTGCATTAATTTGTTTATAGTTTATTTTATTTCTTTTTTTATTTCAATCACTCAAAACCCCCTGTTTCCTATTAATTGGTAAATAAACTTAACTTAGGAATAACTTGATTCTCTGTGGGATCGACTCGTGCTTACCACGCTACATTAGTTAGGTAGGTACGAATATATTTTGATACGGTTTAGGCGACTAAAAAACCGACCATCACAAGGCAGCGGGAAAGTGCGTTTTACGAACAGAGCTGGAAGAAGAGGAAAGTTATCGATGTCGAGAAGACTTGTCGACATCGAGAAGTATCAACTCGACATGTGCACTGGAAGACGAGGTCGAGTTGATGAACTCAAGACGAAGACATCGACAACTTTTGTCGATATCGAGAAGACATGTCGAGAAGATTTGTCGAGCAGCTCAGGAATCCGAGATCGAGGAGAAGTCCGAGCGGGATTGGATACTTGCAAGCTAAGATTCGTCCAATTCTATCAAGATCTATCAAGACCAAAGAAGATGTCCACACATTAGATATAATCCTAGTCTATCTATTTTATTTAATTACACTATGTTATTTATTTATCATTAAGTTTTAGATATAGTTTTAGATAAAGATAGATATCTTCTATCCTTGATTAGCAAGGATTAGAAGCCTATAAATAAGGCCCTAGGGGCTGACTTTTCATTCATTCCAAGTTACAGACAATTCCATTCAGAGATACAAGTAGAGTAGTTTAGGAGTTTGAGGTTTTTAGGGTTTTTGGCGATTTGCGAAAGTTGATTGCCGGAATTGTAAAAGCGTTGAATTTAGTTTAATGCAAGTTGTTTTCTCTCAATCAATGATGTCTGAGTTCGCGATGAAGAGCGAGTAGTCCACCCACTTCTGGGGCTGGGGTGAGCCCGACGGTGGCCATGTGAGGAGATGCAATAAAGGTCAGATCTTTTGTGCAATTCGTCTTCTATCCCTATGAGCATGATTCTTTTGCGAGAGTTGAAGGTGATCCTTGTTTGTATTATTGAAGCGAAAGTGATCTTAATACAACTTGGATTAATTATGTGAAAAGGGTTAGTAACAATTAGGGTTTATGCGAAAGCCTCTATATTCCTATTTGTTAATAACGAAAGTTATTTAGATGGAAAGCATGATCTTTTGTGCCTTTATGTGTTACTTTGCATGGTTATCGTTGTGGTGTTGAAACCCTGGCCTTGGAGGTCTTTTAATACATTGAAGTTTATTTCTGTCAAATTTCTGCATTCTGTCTTCAATTCTGCAAAGTTTTAAGTTTCTGTTCTTAGTCGACATAGACCAGCCTTTGTCGATCTCGAGTTACTCTTGTCGAGGTCGAGGAGGGGTTGTCTTTATCGAGTTGTCTTTTCTTCTGCTTTTGTCGATTTAAAGTTTCTGTCTTTGCTTTCCTTTGTCGAAGTCGAGTAGTAGTGGTCGAGATCGAGTTGGCTTGTTTTGTTGAGTTGCTTCGTTTTCGATTCTGAGTTACTGTTTTGTCGACCTAGAGGACAGCTTGTCGAGATCGACCAGCTTCTGTGTCCTCGAGTTACTTTTTGTCTTTGCTTTCGTTTTTTTTTGCTTTGTTCTTTATTTTGCTTTGCTTTTATTTCTGTCTTTATTTGTTCTTTGCTTTTTCTTGTTGCCCTTGCCGGGATTATTTGTTTCTGGTTTATTTCTATTTCTGTCTTTGTTTCTGCTTTTTCTGCTGCTTCTGTGAGAATCTGATAGCTACCTGAGAACTGCTGACGTGCTTCCTCGTGGATTCGATCCTGACTTTTCTCTTACTACAACGGGAGGAAGTCTTGTAATTATTTGCTGAGACAGGGGAGTCGTTCTAAACCATATTCTATTCTATACTTGACTTACTCCTGCAACAACAAATTGGCGCCGTTGCCGGGGAAGCTATCAATCGCGCCTTAGGTAGTCAGTTCTCACTGTTTCTTTGAGTTACTTCGCAGGTGTATGCGCCGTTCTGGTCAACTACCTGAGTTTGACACCTTAAGATGATCCGGAACGCATCCTACACATCCATTCTAAACTGAAAAGAGCCATGGCGGCCGCAGAAACACAGGAGCAGCTGATACAGAGGCTTACAAAGGAACTGGCCGCAAAAGATGCTGCTCTCGCCGCTGAGAGAGCAGAAAAGGAACAAGCACAAGCTAAGCTTGCGTTGCTTAGACGAGAATACCCATTCTATGAACCCGTTGATACCCAGGTATGTCCCTCCACGATCTCAATTCCAACTTTGCTACCTATCTTTGAAAAACCATTTGAAGGATCCCAAAAAGAAGAAGAGCCACCAACGAAGAAGTCGGACGTCGTTGCCCATGATGTTTCAAAGTCGCTTTTGCCTTATGAGGTGAAAGCTATCCCCGATGATTTTGAGCAACCGATGTTCGTATTCAAGTATGGGGTCCTCGCAAAGTGGCATGAAATCCCACAAGATAAGGTAGAAGTATCTCTTCCAACTCCACCGGTTTGCTGTGGTGGAGATGTGCAAACAAATCAACCAATGAAGCGGAAGAGGTATGATGATGAGGTATGCAAATTTCCTGTATATATTCCTTTATGCATGCCAGCTGGAGCACATGAAGATGGGAGGGTGAAGCCATGGAGCATTCACTCGGGGAGGTTGAAGCTCCTTCACATGATGCCCCCAGATGACATTCCAAGCTTCCCACCACCGGAGGAACCACCAGATCCACCTATACCTCCGGACAAAGAAGAGTCAGGCTAATGCTTAACGGAGAAAGTCGGCCTAGCGACTATAAAATCTAGAGCTTGTAAATAGACTTTTTATTTTGGGACTTTTTGGACATTGTTTTTAGGATTATGCTATTGTGGGTATTTCTTTTCTAACGAATCTTGCAGGTATGAAGAAGCTACAGTCTTGTCGACATGAGGGAAGGAACTCGACATCGACAAACCACATCGAGTTAGCCTCTGTCGAGAAGATCACCCTGGAGGCAACAGGAAAAACTCGATGTCGAGGAGATGTTGTCGACATCGACAAGTTCTCGAGATCGACTAGAATTGTCGAGATCGACAAGCACTGCAGCACTTCTTCACTCGATTTCCGACGATCCGCACACCTGTCTTGTGAGTTTCTTTCTTTACCCTTGTTTTTTATACAGTGAGGACACTGTAATGTTTAAGTATGGGGTGGGGGAAGGGCTTACTTTATGCATATTGATCATATTTGACATACTTGTGCATTATTTCTTAAGAATTGCTACATGGCTATTTTGGAATGCATTATTGATTTATGTGCTTATATGCATGTTTTCCGAAAATCTTGAAAAAATGACCCCCATTGAAATTTTGATTAATGTCATGGAAGCTTAAATTGCACTCAACGATGAAAAATTGGATTCATTAGAGATATAGCATGAAATTGCCTAGTAAGGGGAAGTCACAATGAAGTGCATATTTTCTTGAAAACCATAAAAGGAGGTAAAATTGAAATTGCTTTTGACATGTTGCATGATAAGATGATGGAGGACTTTTAATTCCATATAAATGCTCATATGTTTAAATTCCTAGCCATACCTATACTTATGCATCACAAAAGCCATAATATGCCTTATTTCAAATATTGCTCCACATGATCTAAATAATTGCCATTCTTTACCTTATCCGGGGATTATGTTGAGAATGATGTTACATTATGGAGATGTTATATGATGTTTGTGTTGTTATCATATTTGGAGTTTGGAAAGAAATTGTTTGAAATATATGGAAAATTTAATGAGTGAAAGAAAATCCAATCACCTCAGGAGATAAAGGTAGATTGACCCTGCTCTCTAAGATAATAGTTTGGAGAGATGGGACACATTGTGAGGAGTCCGACGCACTAAGTATCCGGGGCCATTCATGACACCCATGTTTGCGACTCGCGAGAAGGCAGTGCTAAGGTCAGAGAGGTAAAAGCATGATTATTGATAAAAGCATTATGAAAGGTGATGAATCAAATGGAAGAAAGAATGTGGTATGAAATTCAGTTTGGAAAGTACTCCATTTCCCCGGATCAAAAACACCACATTGCCAAAAATTGCCCACCTTTTAGCCTTTTACCAATCTACTTCTTCATGAGCTTAAATTAAAGTCTTCTTGATTATCAATGCTTTGTCACGAATGAATGTTTTGCATAAACCTCCTTTTGTGAGTAGATGTTGCTTTTATATATTTGCACATGCATGGATCTGTGACACTAGTACCTTTTCGAGGATGGTAATTGATTGCAGGGACATATGGCAATGAATCTAAGATGTTGAGAGTTTGAATTCTTCCCTTGAATGACAATTAAAAGTATTGCTTGAGGACAAGCAAGCTTAAGTTTGGGGTGTTTGTTGTGAGCCTAATTTGCCATGTTTTATATATATTTTTATATCGATTTCTGTATACATTTCATTCATTTTGGGTTAGAATAATACAGAATATGTGTAGTTTATGCTTAGTTGTTATATATGGAGGTCTACACAAGTTTTTGTCATATTTCGCAGAAATCGGACGCATTTTGGAGCTCAATGGAAAGTCATGGAGAAGCCAAGAATGGTGCAGCTGGAGAGAAGGCCAATTTCCGGCTTTCATCGTTCTGAATCAGGCTGTGATGTCTTTATGAGAGTTGTAGCCCTCGGAAAGAGCTTTCCAACGCATGGTCATATGCGTCAATCCGACAAACGAGGCAGCGGGAAAGTGCGTTTTACGAACAGAGCTGGAAGCAGAGGAAAGTTATCGATGTCGAGAAGACTTGTCGACATCGAGAAGTATCAACTCGACATGTGCACTGGAAGACGAGGTCGAGTTGATGAACTCAAGACGAAGACATCGACAACTTTTATCGATATCGAGAAGACATGTCGAGAAGATTTGTCGAGCAGCTCAGGAATCCGAGATCGAGGAGAAGTCCGAGCGGGATTGGATACTTGCAAGCTAAGATTCGTCCAATTCTATCAAGATCTATCAAGACCAAAGAAGATGTCCACACATTAGATATAATCCTAGTCTATCTATTTTATTTAATTACACTATGTTATTTATTTATCATTAAGTTTTAGATATAGTTTTAGATAAAGATAGATATCTTCTATCCTTGATTAACAAGGATTAGAAGCCTATAAATAAGGCCCTAGGGGCTGACTTTTCATTCATTCCAAGTTACAGACAATTCCATTCAGAGATACAAGTAGAGTAGTTTAGGAGTTTGAGGTTTTTAGGGTTTTTGGCGATTTGCGAAAGTTGATTGCCGGAATTGTAAAAGCGTTGAATTTAGTTTAATGCAAGTTGTTTTCTCTCAATCAATGATGTCTGAGTTCGCGATGAAGAGCGAGTAGTCCACCCACTTCTGGGGCTGGGGTGAGCCCGACGGTGGCCATGTGAGGAGATGCAATAAAGGTCAGATCTTTTGTGCAATTCGTCTTCTATCCCTATGAGCATGATTCTTTTGCGAGAGTTGAAGGTGATCCTTGTTTGTATTATTGAAGCGAAAGTGATCTTAATACAACTTGGATTAATTATGTGAAAAGGGTTAGTAACAATTAGGGTTTATGCGAAACCCTCTATATTCCTATTTGTTAATAACGAAAGTTATTTAGATGGAAAGCATGATCTTTTGTGCCTTTATGTGTTACTTTGCATGGTTATCGTTGTGGTGTTGAAACCCTGGCCTTGGAGGTCTTTTAATACATTGAAGTTTATTTCTGTCAAATTTCTGCATTCTGTCTTCAATTCTGCAAAGTTTTAAGTTTCTGTTCTTAGTCGACATAGACCAGCCTTTGTCGATCTCGAGTTACTCTTGTCGAGGTCGAGGAGGGGTTGTCTTTTTCGAGTTGTCTTTTCTTCTGCTTTTGTCGATTTAAAGTTTCTGTCTTTGCTTTCCTTTGTCGAAGTCGAGTAGTAGTGGTCGAGATCGAGTTGGCTTGTTTTGTCGAGTTGCTTCGTTTTCGATTCTGAGTTACTGTTTTGTCGACCTAGAGGACAACTTGTCGAGATCGACCAGCTTCTGTGTCCTCGAGTTACTTTTTGTCTTTGCTTTCGTTTTTTTTTGCTTTGTTCTTTATTTTGCTTTGCTTTTATTTCTGTCTTTATTTGTTCTTTGCTTTTTTTTGTTGCCCTTGCCGGGATTATTTGTTTCTGGTTTATTTCTATTTCTGTCTTTGTTTCTGCTTTTTCTGCTGCTTCTGTGAGAATCTGATAGCTACCTGAGAACTGCTGACGTGCTTCCTCGTGGATTCGATCCTGACTTTTCTCTTACTACAACGGGAGGAAGTCTTGTAATTATTTGCTGAGACAGGGGAGTCGTTCTAAACCATATTCTATTCTATACTTGACTTACTCCTGCAACAACAAATTGGCGCCGTTGCCGGGGAAGCTATCAATCGCGCCTTAGGTAGTCAGTTCTCACTGTTTCTTTGAGTTACTTCGCAGGTGTATGCGCCGTTCTGGTCAACTACCTGAGTTTGACACCTTAAGATGATCCGGAACGCATCCTACACATCCATTCTAAACTGAAAAGAGCCATGGCGGCCGCAGAAACACAGGAGCAGCTGATACAGAGGCTTACAAAGGAACTGGCCGCAAAAGATGTTGCTCTCGCCGCTGAGAGAGCAGAAAAGGAACAAGCACAAGCTAAGCTTGCGTTGCTTAGACGGGAATACCCATTCTATGAACCCGTTGATACCCAGGTATGTCCCTCCACGATCTCAATTCCAACTTTGCTACCTATCTTTGAAAAACCATTTGAAGGATCCCAAAAAGAAGAAGAGCCACCAACGAAGAAGTCAGACGTCGTTGCCCATGATGTTTCAAAGTCGCTTTTGCCTTATGAGGTGAAAGCTATCCCCGATGATTTTGAGCAACCGATGTTCGTATTCAAGTATGGGGTCCTCGCAAAGTGGCATGAAATCCCACAAGATAAGGTAGAAGTATCTCTTCCAACTCCACCGGTTTGCTGTGGTGGAGATGTGCAAACAAATCAACCAATGAAGCGGAAGAGGTATGATGATGAGGTATGCAAATTTCCTGTACATATTCCTTTATGCATGCCAGCTGGAGCACATGAAGATGGGTGGGTGAAGCCATGGAGCATTCACTCGGGGAGGTTGAAGCTCCTTCACATGATGCCCCCAGATGACATTCCAAGCTTCCCACCACCGGAGGAACCACCAGATCCACCTATACCTCCGGACAAAGAAGAGTCAGGCTAATGCTTAACGGAGAAAGTCGGCCTAGCGACTATAAAATCTAGAGCTTGTAAATAGACTTTTTATTTTGGGACTTTTTGGACATTGTTTTTAGGATTATGCTATTGTGGGTATTTCTTTTCTAACGAATCTTGCAGGTATGAAGAAGCTACAGTCTTGTCGACATGAGGGAAGGAACTCGACATCGACAAACCACATCGAGTTAGCCTCTGTCGAGAAGATCACCCTGGAGGCAACAGGAAAAACTCGATGTCGATGAGATGTTGTCGACATCGACAAGTTCTCGAGATCGACTAGAATTGTCGAGATCGACAAGCACTGCAGCACTTCTTCACTCGATTTCCGACGATCCGCACACCTGTCTTGTGAGTTTCTTTCTTTACCCTTGTTTTTTATACAGTGAGGACACTGTAATGTTTAAGTATGGGGTGGGGGAAGGGCTTACTTTATGCATATTGATCATATTTGACATACTTGTGCATTATTTCTTAAGAATTGCTACATGGCTATTTTGGAATGCATTATTGATTTATGTGCTTATATGCATGTTTTCCAAAAATCTTGAAAAAATGACCCCCATTGAAATTTTGATTAATGTCATGGAAGCTTAAATTGAACTCAACGATGCAAAATTGGATTCATTAGAGATATAGCATGAAATTGCCTAGTAAGGGGAAGTCATAATGAAGTGCATATTTTCTTGAAAACCATAAAAGGAGGTAAAATTGAAATTGCTTTTGACATGTTGCATGATAAGATGATGGAGGACTTTTAATTCCATATAAATGCTCATATGTTTAAATTCCTAGCCATACCTATGCTTATGCATCACAAAAGCCATAATATGCCTTATTTCAAATATTGCTCCACATGATCTAAATAATTGCCATTCTTTACCTTATCCGGGGATTATGTTGAGAATGATGTTACATTATGGAGATGTTATATGATGTTTGTGTTGTTATCATATTTGGAGTTTGGAAAGAAATTGTTTGAAATATATGGAAAATTTAATGAGTGAAAGAAAATCCAATCACCTCAGGAGATAAAGGTAGATTGACCCTGCTCTCTAAGATAATAGTTTGGAGAGATGGGACACATTGTGAGGAGTCCGACGCACTAAGTATCCGGGGCCATTCATGACACCCATGTTTGCGACTCGCGAGAAGGCAGTGCTAAGGTCAGAGAGGTAAAAGCATGATTATTGATAAAAGCATTATGAAAGGTGATGAATCAAATGGAAGAAAGAATGTGGTATGAAATTCAGTTTGGAAAGTACTTTTTGGTGGTTGATCATTCCCCTTTGATCATCAATGACTCGATTCGAGGACGAATCGAAGCTAAGAAGGGGAGAATGATGCGGATCAAGATGACCTTTTGTGGGTCAAACAATGATCTTGATCCAGGAGAGCTCTTAAGAACGATTCGAGGGCCATTGATGGGAAATAATGTCTTCCTCAAGAGAAAGAAGAAGGTACCACCATGGATTAAGGAAAAGATATTATTTAATTATTATTATTATTATTATTATTTTTAGTTATTTCCATATTTAGTAACTCCTATGTAGTAATTGGAGCTATTTATGGAATCCCTTATTTTTAGAAATACTTAGTTAGGTGAATAAATGTGGAAAAGGAAAGTTTATATCTTCTAGATATTTTCCTTGACCACTAAGTACGAATATTTATCTAGGATTTATTTATTAGTATTATTAGGATTTAGTATTTATTTATCTAAGTCAAAACTCTATCTTTTCCAGAAGATAGAATTGGTATAGTTCCCTATTTAAACCCTTGTACTTTCATTAAATTAATTAGATTGGAAAATTATATTATGGAACCTTAATAGGAACTTTAAGGTTTCTACAATTCCTCCTATCCAAAGGCTTTCTATCCCCTTTGTTCTTAGTTTACTCGGCAACACAAGATCCCCCACAAACACAATCAAAATCAATCGGAAAAACACACGTCCAAACACAATAACAAAAGCTGTCCAGAAACCGTCGCAACAGCAGGAAAACCCATCGCGCCAGCCGCTGGAAGCGGTCGCAACAATATCTACTGCGCCCGCAACATCCGTCACCACCACTATTGCCGTTGCTGCTACTGCACCAGGTATGTCGTTGTTTTATTTAGTTTTATTTACTTGTTTTCTTTTCTTTCACAATAGTTCAAAGTCTTTATTGTAATTAATTGTAAACATCGAGAATATCAAGGATAATTGCAAGATCGGGCCATCAACAGTTTGGTGTTCTTGATTCTGAAACCACAGGCGAATGATTGGGGATTACAAACTTATCAAGTGGCAAGTTCTTGTCTTTTGTTGATGTTATTCACAATTTGATTTGATGGCTTGGGAAATTTGGGGTAATTTGGATGATGATCCCGATCCATTGGATGGATTATTTGCTTTGGAACGTGCTAAACAACAACGACGCCAACGCTTGTTGCAGCGGAGAGCCTTGGAACAACAACAACTTCAGCGCCAACCACAACAAGAGGCTCAAAGGCGTCACCCTTGGCTTCAAAGGCAAGAAGAGACCCATCGACAAAAACAACAACTCCTTGAGCGTCAACGTCAAGCCGCAATTGAGGAGTAGAAACGACAACAACAACGTCGCCTCCGTCAGATTTGGCTTCTCCAACAACGAGAAGTTAAGGAGGAACGAAAACGAAAGTTGGAGGAAGCTGCCCAATGGCAAGCTAATTGGCTTGATGACGCTTAGAGGATGACTTATATTCAGAAAGTTCTTAATAGTCAGCCTCACGCGCCACCTACCTCTGAGATCTTGGAGATATCCTCCCCCGACGCGGACGTGATTTTTCTTGACTATACGGCCACCATGAAAGTATAGGAGGTTGTTTCAGATACTTTCGTTGGCCAAGAGACTGCACTGCGCGATGCTTTTGTTTCGTATATTCCCGTTGACTCCAGCCTCGGAATTGAGTCAACTTAGTCTTGTTGCAAAGCTGACTCGACGAGCTTTCCAACAGTGGGTCACACGCTGCAAGACCCCTCCCCCCCCCCCCCCGAGAAAACTTCCGAGATTGCTCTGTAAGTGGACTGCAGTGCTGCGCTAGATGATGTGGTTGCTTCTGACGACAACTATGAGGACGTTGGGGACACTTCTCCTGAGTTAGCTATTGTACCTCTTGAGAATGTTCCTAATGTTGAGACTTATGAAGTTCATAGGGTTCTTGAGCCTAATGATATTGTTCCTCTTGAATGGTCAATGTTCCCTATGACAGGTGTTGTTTTTGAGGTTCCTTTGCCTCAAATTCTGCTGGCGTCATCTCAAGTTGATTGCCAAGGAAGTTACTTTTTGGTGGTTGCTCATTCCCCTTTGATCATCAATGACTCGATTCGAGAACGAATCGAAACTAAGAAGGGGAGAATGATGCGGATCAAGACGACCTTTTGTGGGTCAAACAATGATCTTGATCCAGACGAGCTCTCAAGAACGATTCGAGGGCCACTGATGGCAAAGAATGTCTTCCTCAAGAGAAAGAAGAAGGCACCACCATGGATTAAGGAAAAGATATTTCTTAATAATAATAATTATTATTTTTAGTTATTTCCATATTTAGTTACTCCTATGTAGTAATTGGAGCTATTTATGGAATGCCTTATTTTTAGAAATACTTAGTTAGGTGAATAAATGTGGAAAAGAAAAGTTTATCTCTTCTAGATATTTTCCTTGACCACTAAGTAGAAATATTTATCTAGGATTTATTTATTATTATTATTAGGATTTAGTATTTATTTATCTAAGCCAAAACTCTATCTTTTGCACAAGATAGAATTGGTATATTTCCCTATTTAAACCCTTGTACTTTCATTGAATTAATTAGATTGGAAAATTATATCGTGGAACCGTAATAAGATTTTAAGGTTTCTACAATTCCTCCAACCCAAAGGCTTTTTATCCCCTTTGTTCTTAGTTTACTCGGTATCATAAGATCCCCCACAAACACAATCAAAATCAATCGGCAAAACACACGTCCAAACACAATAACAAAAGCTGTCCAGAAACCATCGCAACAGCAGGCAAACCCGTCGCGCCAGCCGCTGGCAGCGGCCGCAACAATATCTGTTGCGCCCGCAGCATCCGTCACCACCACTATTGCCGTCGCTGCTGCTGCACCAGTTCTGTCGTTGTTTTACTTAGTTTTATTTACTTGTTTTCCTTTCTTTCACAATAGTTCAAAGTCTTTATTGTAATTAATTGTAATCATCGAGAATAGCAAGGATAATTACAAGATTGGGCCACCAATAGTTTGTTGTTCTTGATCCTGAACCCACAGGCGAAGGATCGGGCATTCCAAACGTATCAAGTGGCATCAGAGCCGTAGGTTTCGCAAGGTCCTGTCTTTTCTTGATTTTTTCACAATTTGATTTGATGGCTTGGGAAATTTGGGGTGATTTGGATGATGATCCCGATCCATTGGATGGATTCTTTGCTTTGGAACGTGGTAAACAACAACGACGCCAATGCTTGTTGTAGCGGAGAGCCTTGGAACAACAACAACTTGAGCGCCAACGACAACAAGAGGCTCAAAGGCATCACCTTTGGCTTCAAAGGCAAGAAGAGACCCATCGACAAAAATAACAACTCTTTGAGCGTCAACGTCAAGACGCAATTAAGGAGGAGAAACGACAAAAACAATGTCGCCTCCGTGAGATTTGGCTTCTCCAACAACGAGAAGTTGAGGAGGAACGAAAACGAAAGTTGGAGGAAGCGGCCCAATGGCAAGCTAATTGGCTTGATGACGCTTGGAGGATGGCTTATATTCAGAAACTTCTTAATAGTCAGCCTCACGCGCCACCTACCTCTGAGATCTTGGAGATATCCTCCCCCGATGTGGACGTGATTTTTCTTGACTATACGGCCGACGGGAAGGTAAAGGAGGTTGTTTCGGATACTTTCGTTGGCCAAGAGACTGCACTGCGCGATGCTTTTGTTTCGCAGATTCTCGTTGACTCCGACCTCGGAATTGAGTCAACTCTGTCTTGTTGCGAAGCTGACTCGACGAGCTTTCCAACAGCGGGTCACACGCTGCAAGACCCCCCCCCCCCCCGGGAAAACTTCCGAGAATTCTCTACAAGTGGACTGGAGTGCTGCGCTAGATGATGTGGTTGCTTCTGACGACAACGATGAGGACGTTGGGGACACTTCTCTTGAGTTAGCTATTGTACCTCTTGAGAATGTTCCTAATGTTGAGACTTATGAAGTTCATAGGGTTCTTGAGCCTAATGATTTTGTTCCTCTTGATTGTTCAATGCTCCCTATGATAGGTGTTGTTTTTGAGGTTCCTTTGCCTCAAATTCTGCTGGCGTCATCTCAAGTTGATTGCCAAGGAAGTTACTTTTTGGTAGTTGCTTATTCCCCTTTGATCATCCAACTTGGAATGCTTAGTAAGGAAGCATCGATGTAGGGGGAGCAATCGTATCTTATGATATCAATATTATCTTATGATATCAAGTCTTACTATGCAATAGTTTGGCGTTATATTGAAATTCGAAAACAAATATACGGATCAAATCTTTTAGGTAATATCTCTCTAGATATTTACCAAAAAGGATTTTTTTTTTTGGTTTTTCTTCACAGGGTTAAAGTTTTTTTTTTCGGATTTACCTTATCAAAATTCGTTGTATTTATCCTATTTTTTCAATTTTGAAAAGTGGTTGTTCTCTTAAATGGATTTGAACGGATTTTTGTACGGGATATGGAAGTTCTAAAGACTCATCTCCCTTATTTATACCTTTCACTCTGTTGTGAGCCTAATTTGCAATGTTTTACACTTACCTTTATATCGATTTCTGTATGCATTTCATACATTTGGGCTAGAAGAATAGTACATAATTTGTGTATATTATGTTTATTTGCCAAATTATGGAGTCTACACTACTTTATGTTTAATTTTGCAGAAATCAAAGCATTTGATGGCAATTCGGAGAGAGGACGGAAAGCTCGAAGTCAACTACAGAAAGTCCAAGGTTAAGAAGTAGCCAAACTAGGACAAATCGAGTTGGCAACAAGGAAAGAACAATCGACACAAGTCTAGTCGACGTCGACTACTTCTAGTCGATGTCGAGTACAAATGGGCCAGAAATCAGCAAAGTCGAGAAGCCACCCCTCGAGGAGCCAAAGTTAGTCGACGTCGAGTAGACGTACTCGATGCCGAGTACATGTCGACGAGTCCAGAAGCTACTCGAGCTCGAGTGCAGCCTACGGAGAGAAGACCCTGCTTGATGTCGAGTACTTCTTGTCGATGTCGAGTAGAAATGTCGAGCAGTCCGAGTCCGAGATCGAGTTTGCCGAAAAGATAGAGTTATTTGCAAGCCAAGAGATGTGGAATTCTATCCATCTACATCAAGTTCTATCAAGTCAAGAGGGATCTATCCACATTTATCCTAGTTTCCTTTAGAGATTTACTTCCTTTATCATAATGTTTTATCTTTATGCTTTAGATAGATAGTTTTAGATATAAATAGAATTGTTCTTTCCTTGAATAACGGGGTTTGAACACTATAAATAAGGCCCTAGGGGCTGAGATTTAGGACATCTTTCAACACACAATTCAATTCATAGCAAGTAGGAGAGAGCTTAGGCCGAGTGGAGCAAGAAAGGCGAAAGCGGATTTGGCTTTATTCGGTTGTAAGTTTTTTTTTATTTCATTAATGAAATATAGTTCCTTTTTATTATTGACGTGTTTCTTGATGATGAAGAGCGAGTAGTCACCCAACTTCTAGGGTCGGGTTGAGCCTGACGGTAGCCATGTGAGGTGATGCGGTAAAGGTACAATCTTTTGAAGCAATTCGTCTTCTATCCATATGAGCATGATTCTTTTGCGAAAGTTGAAGGTGATCCTTCTTTGTGTTATTGAAGCGAAAGTGATCTTAATGCAATTTAGATTAATTATGTGAAAAGGGTTACCAACAATTAGGGTTTATGCAAAAACCTCTATATTCCTATTTGTTAATAACGAAAGTTATTTGATGAAAAACATGATCTTTTATACCTTTATGTGTTATTTTACATGGTTATCGTTGTGGTGTTGAAACTCTGATCTTGGAAGTGTTTTAGTTTATTGAGTTTTATTTACGAAATTTCGTGTTTGCCTTCGTTTTTATGCAATTTAAAGTTTCGGTTTTTACTTCTGTGTTACTCGAGATCGACTAAATTTCCTCGAAATTGACTACTACAGTAGTCGATGTCGAGTAGGGTTTAGTCGACGTCGACCAGTTTTTACTTTCGTTTTGCGTTTCTATGTTTCTGTTTCTGTTTTAGTTGACAGCCTAGTCAAAGTCGAGTACCTTACTCGAAGTCGAGTATGCTTCTGGTCGAGATCGAGCTGAGTTCTAGAACTGAAAAGGCGAGCGCTGACACGCTTCCTCGTGGATCGATCCTGAATTCCGTACTACTACATCGGGAGGGATTCTTGTAATTTATCTACTTGGACATGGAGTTGGTTTGCTTTCATATTTCAATATATATTTTGCATACTAGTTTCCCTCCTAACAAACTCCACCCGGTCACATCACACGCCCACTTTCTTCTCCCTCTCCCTCTTTGATTTCTCCACTTCCCAAGACCACTCGAGCACTCTCCTCCTGCCATGGCTCCGAAGTAAACCTCTTGCTCTCCCTCTCCCCGGTCTGGTTTCAAGCGCCTTCGCTCCTCCGATTACAAGGGCAAGGGCAAAGCAATTGAAGAAGACTACAAGGGAAAGGCGACTCTTTGCCAGTTGGAGACCTCCTCGGAGAGTGAGGATGAAGCATCCCATGGTCGCCGGAAGATCATCAAGAGGGAACCTCGTCCTCCACCTCACAATCATCCTCGCTAGGTGAATTCTCGCGCCTCTAATAAAGTTCCGCATCAACACCGCCTCCAGGCTCTGATCAATCATGAGGTAGTCACACAAAATCCGGGATATGGAAGGATGGGTATGTTAATCGACCCATCAACTTCTGTGAGCATGTGGATCTAGATTTTCTAGAATCCGTAAACCTCCCGTGTGTCAATTTGTTGAAAAACTCTCATGTTTGGTCCCTCCTAAACCCCAGAACCATTGCCTGTCCTCGCCTCACCAGGCTTTTCTTTGTGAACCTTACTGCCAGTAGGAAGAAGGGAGTACTCGCTCTCTCTTCTCAAGTGAAGCAATGCCAGATTACTCTTACCCATTCCTCCTTAGCCCTCATCCTTGGCACCTCTGAAACCGTCAGCACCCAAGATCACCCCTCCAAGGAGTACTATCTTCGCAAAGCGCAAAAAGAGTTATTTGTGTGTCATGTCCCTCCTCCTGAAGCTCTCAAGCCTAATCCTAAACACACACACACAACATTCTTACCCTTAAGGCTAAAGTGGTCTTCACTCTCCTCCCTCGTTGTATCTTGCCTAGAAAGAACTCTCGCGGGCTTGTCACTGACAACTTTGCTTCACACCCTCTATCTAATCTTGACGGGTCACGAGGTTGATGTTCCGAATCTCATTCTCACCTACATGCTTCACACTATCAACACCCCTCTGACCTCTCCACTGCCTTATGCCAATTTCCTCCCTAAGATCTTTGAGTTTTTCAACATTGACATACGAGGGGAGGAACATGTCTCCCACACTAGCCGAATTGATGAGGATTGCTGGAAGAGATTGGGAGTAGAACAGACTCTGGCCGATGGCTGGATTCTGAGAACACCATCCCAGGGAGATACTGTTAAGCTGGAGCAGAGGGTTGAGTACATGGAAGCTGAGATGGACGCGCTTCGGATGGATCTAAACGCCGCCAGAGCAGATGTTGTGGACCGCCAGGATGACAGTCACCTGATAGCATGCATTTAGGTAGGCATAATTGGTTGCATTTAGCTTTAAGTTAAGATGCATTTCATTGATGGATTAAGCACGATTTGCATATTAGTTCTCTATGTTGCCGGAGTCGGAATCTACACACTTTTATTGATTATTTCAGGTAATGGTGGATCCGAGGAGGAGACATGAGTTGATAACGCATTGGATGAGAATATCTAGTTGATCGAAGAAGCTTACATGAAGATCTCAAGAGGTCCTGAGAAGAAGAAGCGCGCCTAAACGAAGAACAAGTCTGCAGAAGTTGTCGCCAGACATGCTGAACCTGTTTTTCAGTTTCTGGAGGCCTCGGTTGTCCGATTGACAGTTATGACCATGCGTTCGAAAGCTCTTTCAGAGAGCTACAACTTTCATGTTGAAAAGAAGAGCAAATTCGAGATGGATTTTCCGGGAGAGACCGATGCAGCGGCCGCCGCCAGGGCCGATGCAGAGGAAATGCTGATCCTGCGGTCGCAGCATACATGCGGCGGCCGCCGCATCTGCCGTCAGCGCGTATACGCTGCGTTTCGTTTAATGAAACCCTAGTTTTTATTCTTAGTTGTTTTGTGGCCAACTTTGGATGATATTTAAGGCCACTTTTAGTTATTTTTCCATAACGACTATTCTATTGTTACGTTCATCAGACACTTTAGAGATTTTGAGCGATGTCTTCCATGAGGAACTAAACTCATCTATTATTCCTACAATTTGAAGCTTTATTTGGATTGATTGTGAGTTTCTAATTCTTGTTCCTTGTTTTCTATATTTGAATGCTTCAACTTCTTTGTGCTTGATTGTTTATTGTTTTGTTCTATCTTGTCTGGCCAAGTTGTTAGATCAATTCAATTGTTATGGTTTTGTAGATTCCTGGTTGTGAACCTTAACCTAAGTAGCAAACTTGTTCCTTTAGGGCTGATTGACCTAATTGAATGAGTAGGAAGTTGAATGTGTTGTTAAATCTCTCTTTAGGGACTGCAAATACCTTTGTTAATCTCTGAACTTAAAGTTATCAATTGGGTTAAATCCTTCTTTAGGGACTGTTCGATTGATAAGGATTTCTAGGACTGATTGGACTAGTAACTATATTAGGTTGGGACAAGGGCATTAATAGGAAACTTAATAGGACGAGAAGAAGTTACAAGGATCGCTTCAACCAAATAAAGTGGAAAATTGTAGGTAGAATTGCTTCTCCTAATTGTCTGAATTACAATCATTTACTTTTGTTTGCTTCAATCCGCTTTGATTAAAGGCAGAACTTTTACACACTCAAAAACCCCCCTTTTGGTTACTTAATTGGCACTTAATTCACACTTGAATAATAATTTCCCTGTGGGATCGACCTCTTACTTATTGCTATACTAGTTATAGGTTTGAGTTTACTTTGACGGGATCAACGACAGGTTTCCCCTCAGTCAAATTTGGCGCCGTTGCCGGGGAAATTTATTAATTCTTGTGTGTTTTTAGTGCTGATTTTTTGTGTAGACCACTTACATGGTCTGCACTCTTGCTAATAACATATGTTGATGCTGAGTTTTTGCAATTACCTAGAGAGAATTGTCATCAATACTTTATCAGACTGCATGAGTACATTAACGATGTTTATTCATTGGGATATCAAGCTAGTATAAGGGAAGTGCTTCTATGCATCTTTGATGGCATGACTGCTGAGACACGAAGTCTTGCCGAGCGCCTGAGTGATGGAGGTTTATTAGATATGGGACTCTCGGAGATGTGGGAATTTTTCTGCTACATGGATAATCAATGTGCGCAGAACGAGTCACTTTCTCCAGTATCTCAAATCGTTGAGACCTCTGTTGCACCTCTTGAAGTCGTTGTGGAAAATCACAATGAGAAGATTGAGGAAGAAGACACTCCATCTGATGAGATCATCCCTAGCTCGCTCATTGATGAATCAGGTCCAGAGCCTATTGCTGAGGCTACAAAGCAGGTAAAGGTCGTCTCCTGCACTCGAAAGAATATTGGTGAATACATTGATCCATTTGACTGCTACTTTGACAAGCCACCAGTAGAACTGAATTGGTGGTATTATATACCCTTTGTGGGTAGTCAAGCTCCTGAATACAATAAGTCTAAACGGTTCTTAAATGTATTATTATTTAGTTTCAATTTATTTGTATGTAGCGCATGCTTGTTTGTTAGTTGTGCACAAGAGTTTGACAGGTTGCTGAGGGCTTTGACTATGTCTGATTAGTTTTGTAAGCTTAAGTAAAACGTCGAGCCAACGACTTGAAACAAAGGCGCTTCTCAGGAGGCAACCCGAGGTAAGTTTTTCTTTCTTTTTCCTTTTTCTTTTCCTTCACCCTGATTATATTTTATTTACTTTTGTTGTCTTTATTGTTTCATTGAGGACAATGAAAACTTTAAGTGTGGGGGAGAGGAATTATGTATATATAGACGCATATAGGAGATCATATTTAAATTTCTGCACCATGTTTAATTTATTTCATTTTTTTTAATTAATTTCTTGTTTATTTTCGTAATAAATTTTTTTTCAAAAATTCCAAAAATAAGCATGCATTGCATACATATGTTTTTTTCAAACACCCATCTAGCTTAGTTTGTCCTCTAATTTAAATTTCAAGCATAATCATATAAATCTCATGGAGTTTTGGATGTTTTAGCCTTGTCTGTATTTGATTTATTTGGAACATGAGCTAGCAAATATAGTTGAACATGTATGATTGAGCTAAAGTATGATTGAAGTCCTAAAAACATGACCATGTGTGAATGTTTGGCCTTATTTGAATTCTTTTACTTATTTGTATGAATTACTCTCCTTGTGTTGCTACCTCTTGGCATTGACTGCAATATCTATTTTTAAAGACCGACTTACATGTTGGTTGCTTGTGGAGTTTATGTTTATATTTTGAGTCTATTATTTGAATTTTTGCATATTTAGTGAATAAGATTGCAATGGTTAATGCACTTAGTAACCGGATCTACGCATGACACCCATGGGTATGATTCGCGCAAATCAGTGTTGAAAACTATCCACTAGGAGATAAAGCTTGATCATTGAGTAACCAGGTTCATTTATGACACCCATGTTTGCAACTTGCGTCAAAAGATGCTCAAGTGGACTTCATATTAGTAGGTTGAGGTGTTGATAGACCGGGGCCATTCATGACACCCATGTTTGCGCCTCGCGCAAGGAAAGCACCAAGACAAGAAAAAAAAAAGAAAAAAAAAGAGTGTCACATTTTATTTAGTTGTCTTTATTGTGTCCCGCAAGTAATGACATTTCGGTAGATATTTGGCGATATGGTGGTCAATGTCTATGAGCTTAGTGCATTTTTGATTGAGTTGAGAGTTGTACCTTAAAGCCTAAACACATGAGTGAAACACATATTTCCGGTGAGGTTGGATGATGTCTACTTCTAAGCTTTGATCACTGAAATACGTGCTATGAAGTTTGTTTGCTTGGTTTATGTTTTCACCTGCTATGATGTTGCTTTTTGATGAGGTTGAAATTTCAAGGGATTTCATGTGGGATGCGTTGATTCATGTTCATTCTATCATTGCTTGAGGACAAGCAAAAGTTAAGTGTGGGGGAGTTTGATAGCATGCATTTAGGTAGGCATAATATGTTGCATTTAGCTTAGTTAAGATGCATTTCATTGATGGATTAACCACGATTTGCATATTAGTTCTCTATGTTGCCGGAGTCGGAATCTACACGCTTTTATTGATTATTTCAGGTAATGGTGGATCCGAGGAGGAGACATGAGTTGATAACGCATTGGATGAGAATGTCTAGTTGATCGAAGAAGCTTACATGAGGATCTCAAGAGGTCCTGAGAAGAAGAAGCGAGCCTAAACGAAGAACAAGTCTGCAGAAGTTGTCGCCAGACATGCTGAACTTGTTTTGCACTTTCTGGAGGCCTCTGTTGTCCGATTGACTATTATGACCATGCGTTGGAAAGCTCTTTCAGAGAGCTACAACTTTTCTGTTGAGAAAAAGAGCAAATTCGAGATATATTTTCCGGGAAAGACCAATGCAGCGGCCGCAGCATGTATGTAGCGGCCGCCGCCAAGAAGAAAAGAGAAAAGGCTGATAGCCGAGTTTTTGTTCTTTTTATTTTAATTATGAATCGTTTTTTTTTAAATTCCAAACCGTGTCCATTATTTGTGAACCGTGTCCAAGCCGTTTCCATCCCGTTTCTATATGTGTTCAAAGTCTGACCGTTTCTTGACTGTGTCCAGGCGTTTCCGAGGTGTTTCGTGTCGTGTCCGTGCTTTGGACATGACATTGTGCCCCACATAGGCGTTTCTGTGCTACATAATGTAAGGGTAGTATACATAGCTGATTGCCTGATTGATTCACAATAGTGACAACCGAAAATACAGTAACACACACATACGTACAGTTTGGGCTTAAGCTTTTGTTGACAAGAAGGCGATCGGTCGACAAGATAAGTTTCCATGAAAACACACTCTCCCTAGTATTTTAAAGGTAAATTGGATTGGAAAAGCAAGGCTTTTGAGGTTTCTATGTTTGTGTTTTCTCTCAACCACCCCATTTTGTTGCGGTGTATAAGGGCAACTTGTTTGATGGAGAATTTCTTGAGCTTTAAAGTAAGCAGATGCCTCATGATTGGACCCCAATTCGAAAGCATTATCAGTTATGAAGGTTTTGGGAGTGTAGGAAAATTGAGTTTATATCATTTTGACAAAGGCGTTAAGAAGAGAAAAAGGATTATTTTTCACACTCAGAAGGTGTGTCCATGTACATCGAGAGAAATCATCCACAACTGTCATAAAGTACTTGTAGCTATCATGAGTAGTTGTATGATAAGGTCCCTACAAATACCAATTCAAAAGGAAACTTAGAAGAAATTTGGCTAGAAGGAAAAGGTAATTTGTGCTTTGGGACAAATATCACATGGAGTATGTACTTTCTTACAAGCTGAGATTGCATGATCAATTATAGAGACAAGTCTATTAAGTTTATTAAAAGGCATGTGACCAAGTCTAATATGCCAAAGAGTAAAGGAATCAAGCATACAAGCAACTGTTTTGCTAAAGGACAAAATACAATCAGATTTAGGCAAAGAAAGTTGTAAAGAAAGCTTAGTGTCCATGAGCATGGCCTTTTGCTTGCAATGCAGCAGGTACAATCCTCCATGTTTACTACAAGGAGCCAGATGCCTCTTTAGAGAGGACCCTGCAAAGTGAAAAGTGTGGATGAGAAATCAATGGTGCACTGCAATTGAGCTGTCAGCTTACTAACAGAGAGAAAGTTGAACTTGAAATCAGGAACAAAGAGCACGTTGTGATGGTTAAATTGGGAAAAAATTTCACAGAACTGTGAGAAGTAACGGTGATACAAGAAGCATTTGGTAAAGTAAATTTGTGAGACGTTGAAAGGGATTACAAGGATGTGAAAAGGTGTTTTGTGGAGCACATATGATCGGTTGCACCAGAATCTATTGTCCAAGTTAAATCATCAAATTTTGAACCACAAGTTGCATTGAAACCATACTTCAAATAGTAGTTCATGACAAAGGACTCAATACCAGACATGGTGCAACCTGCCATGGGAGGAGACTGAACCTCAAGGGATTGACCTTGATTGAGCAAAAGACAAACTTGAGCACATTGTTCAGTTGTGAAGCCAAGAATGGGAGATGATGACTCATTGCTACTGGCAGCATTTGCAGCAATCTTCTTCTTCGAAGAACCAAATGAACCAGAAGGATATCCGATGAGCTTATAGCAAAATTCCACTTTATGTGCAGTTTTCTTGTAGTGAGAAAAAACATAAGATGGTCTTCTTGATGGAACCATTCCCTCCTGCTTCGTCTTCTGGCCTTGAGATAACATGGCCGAAGAATCCGAGACCATCTGATGAGTGGATTTCATTTCCCTTTGTTTCTCGAACCAAGGGATGAATATTGTTTTGAACTTATCGAGATGAGTGTGATCATCTTTATGAAATTTTAATTTAAACATAGTTTGTTGAAGTAAATTATGTTATTTATGTGGTGTAAATTTTATAATCTAATAACGGGAAAATTTTGTAAAATAGGATGGGTAAGACCTAACCCTAATTTGAACCCGTATACAAAGGGGGTTTTTTACACTCTTCTCTTCATTTTCACCTCCTGCTTCAGTTCAGCCGCTCTCCTTCCCACTGACAGTGAAGGCCACAAGGGGTGCGGGAGAGCGGGGGGGGGGGGGGGGGGGGGGACCGCCCCACCCTCCGATGACGGAACATCGTAGTATTTTTTTAAATTAAGGCAAAAAAAAATAAAAAATGATACAGAGAACATAAAACTTGTCTAGTTTAGTTGGTAAAAGGAGGGAAGGAAATTTAATTTACCAAGAGGTCAAGGGTTCCAATCTCATTCCTTTCCCTTTTGCACTATTTTTTCTTCCTACCAAAATTTTCTACTATAAATGTCATATTTAAATCAAATTGTATATATTTTCTTTTAATATTTTCATAAGATAATCATTATGTTACACATATATTAATAAAAAATCTTCAAATATTTATTCATATGAAATTTTTTTTACTATTAATGTCATATTTAAACAACAATTTATGAGGTTTTTTTGTCATACTTTTCAAATCCTATCAATTTTTTTCATTTACCAATGAAAAATACTTTAAAAAATTTATAATTTTTCTTTTAATATAAAAAAAAACTTAGTCAAGTACACATATATATATAATTATTAAATTATTGTATAAATATTTTTAATAAAATATCATATTTATATACCATTATTGTATAAATATTTGTAATAAAATCCTGTGACCACCACTGTGCTGGTGACCTTCATATCCGAGAAGGCGGGTTCCCTTGGCCGCCCTTGTCCATCCTTCTTCTTCGCTCTCTCGTCTAAGGCTTCCTCTCCCGAGCCATCGCCTCTCAATCTTTCGTAGTCATCATCGAGGACCCCACGACCGAAGCCTCTTCTTTCTCCCCTTTCTTCCTTATCCACCGCTAGGGGCGGAGCTGAGGGGGGCCTAGAGGGTCATGTGCCCCCCCTCTTACGCGATGAACCACCTAGTTATATTCTCCTCATCGATAGCTTCGTTTTAATATATAATACGCCTTAATCCGACATCTGAGTAAAAAGTTATGAGTATATAAAAATTAAATGCATATTAATCAATTTAATTTTATTTCAACGGGATATAATGTTTTTATATTTTACATAAATTAACATTTACATACTATATTTCATCTCGGGAGCTTCGACATGAGAGGTTATACTAATCATTCCGACAATTAGATAGAAGTTACGCAAGTTTAAAATTTTTATATCTGGTTATACATTATTATATGTTATGAGTACAACAAGTTATATATATTAACTAGGGTTTTTATTTGAGCCAAACAAGTCTAGTATTAATGTTTGATTATATTTAGCTCATTTAGAAACAAGTCAAGCTCGAGTAGAACCTATATTTGAATCTAAGCTCATACTCGACTTTTTTAGTAAATGAACGAGTTTGAGCTGAGGAATTTTTTTTTTTGCAAGTATTATGCAACTTTACTTGTTCATGACATAGTCTCAAGCATTATTTACAAAATGAGTTTCACCGGCCACCATGCCTCTAAGTCTAACCCCTTGAACGATCGAACCCTTGGAATTGGAATGGTATAACTTTTGGGATTTTTATGCGATTGATTGAGATTTTTTTTTTTGGTGAAAACACCGGGGACAGAGACCCCGTTTTATTAAGCCTCTAACAGGGCAGACTCACTGAACAATCCAAAGCCGGGTCTTTGACACCCCTTGCGCATCATTGAGTAGCAGACCAACCCCATCAGAAGGAACAGAGTTCAGAAGAAAAATACCCAACGGAAAGGAAATAGCAAAATGAGAAAGGAAATCAGCTAGGCAATTGCCTTCGCGAAAAGTATGGCGGAACTGGATAGTCCAGTCCCTACTAGAGAAGCCTTCACAACACAACACCAAGCTAGCACTCGGGTGTGACAGGTTCAAAGACTTCTTGATCAGATTCAGGACCAACTATGAGTTGGATTCGCAAATCACCTTCCTATATCCTCGCATCCAAGCCACCTCGAGACCTTTGGCGATTTCCCATAATTCAGCGCCAGTCACAGAGCAGGCACCGATGTTATGCGCGTAACCCACTAACCAATCTACTTGATCGTTACGGATCACACCACCCATCGAGGTAGCTCCATCACCCCTGAAAGCACCGTCTGCGTTCAGCTTAACCCACCCACAATCGAGAGGAGTCCAACTAATGCTCATGTGAACTCTAGTCTTCTCCACCGTTGTGGCCATCAAATCCTGTTTCGCCCATCCGTACTCCTGTTGTGAGATGAATTTGCCATGTTTTATAGTAACTTTTATCTCGTTTTCTTCATACATTTCATGTATTTGGGCTAGAATAATACAGAATTTATGAAGTTTATGTTTATTTTCCAAATTATGGAATCTACACCAGTTTCTTTTTAAATTCGCAGAAATCGAAGAAATCTACAGCAGTTTTGAGAAGGGAAGAAAAGCTCGAAAGTCAACTATAGACGTCCAAGGTCTAAGAGCAGCGGAACCAAGACAAATCAAGCTAAAGTCAAGTATTACTCGATATCGAGAAGCTTTACTCGATATCGACAAGATTTGTGCACCCAAGCATGGTCGAGTAGGAGCTTGATCGAGGAACTAAAGACGAAGCCAACCCGACTCCAGGACCCTACTCGATATCGAGTAGTTTACTCGATATCGACCAAACCCTAAAGCCATACCCGGAGTCTAGGAAGCCACACCTGACCAGGCCAGCCAAAGTCCGAGCCATTTAATCGATATGGAGTAATGTACTCGATATCGACAACACCAAGATCCCATGTCCGAGCCAAGTCGAGAACCAGTTACTCGAGAGGACCAGTGAAGTCGAAGTCGACGACGATGTTACTCGATATCGAGTAAACTCCTCGATATCGAGGGAAACTCTCCTGGGCCGCGTTACGCGGTTTGGCTGTCCGAGTCGAGTTGGCATTGCTTGGGAGCGAAGTTGTCCGATTCTATCCACATCTATCAAGGCTTATCAAGATCTATCAACTCCATCGAAGATTTACCTACTTTAGATATATTTCCTTTTTGGATATAATTATTTATTCCATTATTTTATCTTAAGTAATTAGATAAAGAGATATAGATATAGATAGATATTTCCTTCCTTGATTAGCAATGATTGGAAGCCTATAAATAAAGCCCTAGGGGCTGGTTTTTAGTCATTCAATTTTAGAGACAATTAGTTACATAGAGAGAGTAGAGGAGAGAGCTTGTGGTAAGAGAAGTTGGAAAGGCGAAAGCGGATTTGGCTTCGATTGGTTGTAAGGTTTCTTTGGTTTATTTAATACAAGTTATTTCCTTTTGTTTATTGATGAGTTTCTTGATAATGAAGAGCGAGTAGTCCACCCACTTCTAGGGTCGGGGTGAGCCCGACGGTAGCCATGTGAGGTGATGCGGTAAAGGTTTGATCTTTTTATGCAATTCATCTTCTATCCCTACAAGCATGATTCTTTTGCGAGAGTTGAAGGTGATCCTTGTTTGTGTTATTGAAGCGAAAGTGATCTTAATACAACATGGGTTAATTATGTGAAAAGGGTTAGTAACAATTAGGGTTTATGCGAAAGCCTCTCTATTCTTATTTGTTAATAATTAAAGTTATTTGATCAAAAACATGATCTTTGATGCCTTTATGTGTTACTTTGAACGGTTATCGTTGTGGTGTTGATACCCTGGCCTGGGAAGTCTTTTAGTTTATTGAATTAATTCATCGAAATCTGAGTTTTGTGTTCGAAAGGGTTGCACTTTTATGTTTTTATTGCTTGTTGATTCCGAGGAGTTTTGTCGATATCGAGTATTGTTTACTCTATATCGAGGAGACTTTTGCCGAGATCGAGTTTTTGTGTTTCGTTTTCGTTTCTATTTGTTGATTCATGTTTCTGTTGTCGATTAAGTTTAGTCGATATGGAGGACCCTTTAGTCGATATCGAGTAGTTCTATGCTTTGCTTTCGTTTTTGCTTTTGTCTGTTATTTCTGTCTTTTTGTTTGCTTTTCTGTCTATGAGATTTACAGCTACCTGAGATCCGCTGACACGCTTCCTCGTGGATCAATCCTGACTTCCCACTGCTACATCGGGAGGAAGTCTTGTAATCATTTGCGTGGGCATGAATCTAGTTTGATTTATATTCTTATTTATTGAACTTGATTTCCTCCCCTACAACAAATTGGAGCCGTTGCCGGGGAAGCAATCATTCACGCCTTACGTAATCAGATCTCACTTTTCTTTTGAGTTACTTCGCAGGTATATGCGCCGCTCTGGTCAAACACCTGAGTTTGACGCCTTAGACGAACCAGAGCGCCTTATACACGTCCATGCTAAAATGAAAATAGCCATAGCGGCCGCAGAGACACAAGAACAACTGATTGAGAGGCTTTAGAGGGAACTAGCCACCAAAGATACTGCTCTCACCGTTGAGAGAGCACGTAATACACAGGAAGTTGCGCGAAGAAGGCTATTGGAAGAGGAGCTTGCCCAATATCCTACCACTGCAGAGGATTAAATGCACCCAACTCTCATCGTGCCTGAATCGGCTATTCTAATCCATGAGAATAACTATGAAATTCGCACTCCTTTCTTAATAGAAATTAAACATAATGCTTTTCATGGTAGATTTAATGAATGCCCTCTTCAACATATTACCAATTTTACTAATATGTGTCGTACTCTTGCTGAAGGTACCACCTTGGAGTATATCTTGATGAAGGCTTTTCGTTGGTCTCTAGCTGGCCCAACATTGAAATGGCTTGAAGGGCTGAAACCGCGATCCCTCACGACAGGGGCTCAAGTAAAGCAGGAATTTTTCAATAAATTCTTCCCTCCTGCCAAGACAACGCTCCTCCACCGGAAGATTATATCTTTCAAACAACAGCCTGGAAAGCCGCTGGCAAAGGCATGGGAACGCTATAAGGATCTACTGCGATCCTGGCCTACACATGGACAACAACCTTGCGTCGTTCAAGAGATCTTCTTCAATCCTTTTGACCTTGCGGCTAAGGATAGGATCAACACATATACTCACTATGAGTATCTTACAATGCCGCCAGCTGACGCATGGGCTGCCCTCGACAAGCTGACCAACTATGATAACAAATATGCGACTCAAATCAACTATGATGAGAATGCCTATGCCAGGCCAGCCCCGTCCATGCCTCTCTATGAGCCCTCTAAAGAAATTGATCCAGATGTCAAGGAACAATACTACAGAGATAAAAATCGCAAGCTCCTCAAGCAAGTCCAGTATCTTTCTGTCAATAAACCCTGCATTGAATGCGGATCACAGCAGCACACCACTACTGAGTGCCCACACACAGAGCAAGTCAGGCTGTGAGAATACCACAAAGAGGCAGCTTACGCAGGGGGTCCTAATCGCTATATGGGGGACCAAAGGTTTCATCAACCACAATGAAACCAAGGTGCCCCTAGGAACCCCCCGCCATATAGAGCTCTAGGACATCCGGAAAGGGACCAGAAGAGGGATAATCTACAGACCATCCTAGAGGAAATGCGGAGGAACCATTTAGACACCAAGCAATCCTTCAACTCAGTCTACACTCAGATACAAGGTGTCAACTCTAGGCTTGGAGAGATTGATATATGGCGGAAATCAATAGAGACACAGATTGGCCAGCTAGCAGCAGGCGTCCCGAGACAGTAAGGTTCGCTCCCTGGATCTTCATAACCAAATCCCAAGGGGAAGACCGGACACATCGCTGTTGTGAAACTTAGAAGCGGCCATCAACTATGCAAGCTAGAGGTCAGAAAGCAGCAGGACGAAAGAGCTGAATAGCAACTCGATATCGATGAGCAGCAAGTCGATGTCGACCAGACTTTGGTCGATATCGAGGAGAGCCAACTCGACGTCGAGGACAGATTGGACCATCCTTCGTCTGCACAGCACAACAACTCGATATCGAGGAAAGTAGTCGATATCGAGGAGAATCTGGTCGATGTCGAGGAGAACCAAGTCGACGTCGAGAAAGCTGCAACACCTCCGACATCTGTTCTGGCTCCGAACCAGAAAAAGAAGCTGCCCTTCCCAACAAAATCTCCAAAGGATCCAACAGAGAAGAAGTTTCAGCGCTTCATCAAGATGCTTCTAAAGCTCAATGTCACCATACGCTTCACAGAAGCTCTCAATGAAATGCCATCCTACGTCAAATTCCTCAAGGAGATTCTAAGCAAGAAGCGATCAATGGCTGAGATTACAGAGGAGTGCAACCATATGAACATACTTTAGAAAAGGTCAGATCCAGGTAAGTTTTCTATAACCATTGGATTTGGTCAATATAAATTTAATGCATTATGTGATCTTGGAGCTAGTGTGAGTATAATGCCTTTAACGATATGGTCCAAGATTAAGATAGGTGCCCTAGAGCCTGTGGATGCTAAACTTTATATGGCCAACAACACGGTGGTCATTCCAACATGCATGGTGGACAATGTGCCAGTGCAAGTAGGTAAGTTCTTTGTCCCTGTTGATTTCTTAGTTATTGATATGGCGGAGGACCCTGCTTGTCCAATTATTCTAGGAAAGCCCTTCTTGACGATGGTGGATGCCAACATAAGCGTAAGGAAGGGAGTACTCACTTTCAACATCAGCGATGAGGTAATTGAGTATTCTTTTAATAAAACTGAAAGGCATACAGGTCCAATGGAAGAGGTAAAATGTATATCAGCTGTTTACATCACTTGCGGGGAGCCTACGGTAAGAAATATGACTCTTGAAGAGCTGGAAAAGAGGGATATGGAAGCCCAGGTGGAGAAGATCATGTCCATCACGAACGAAGAAGTATAGGATCCACTCGACACGGACCAAGGTACGTCGATTTGGACTAACTATTTTTTAAATGCCTTGACAGGATGCAAGTATAGGGTCGAAGTCGGACCAAATTCCTCGACATCGACGAATTTAGTCGACATCGACCAAACTCAGAACTCTCCACCAGCAGTAGTCTCGTCGAGCAGCCAACCTGAAGTCATGGACTCCTCGATATCGAGGAAATTGGTCGATATCGACCAACCATCTTCATCCTCTACTTCGCCTTCATCGACGAGAAAACCACTGGAAGCCGATAAAAAATCCTCGACATCGACCAACTTGTTGTAAGGAGGAAATCGAGTTTAAAATATAAAATATAAATCAAACCAGATTCTGCCCACGCAAATAATTACAAGACCTCCTCCTCATGCAGCAGCGGGAAGTCAGGATCGATCCACGAGGAAGCGTGTCAGCGGATCCTAGGCAGCGGAGAAATCTCACAGAAGTGGTCGACAACAGGGGTCCTAGATCTCGAGTACATTTACTCGACAGAAGATCGGACAGTCGAACAGCGCAGCAGCAGCTCCAGGCGATGTTGGTCCAGTCGAGTAACCTTTACTCGAGATCGAGTAAGGTTGTTGATAATGCACATTTCTAATGGGCATTATAGGATAATTTAGTTGCATCTACATTGTAGAATATGCATATTTTAGTGTTAATTTAGATTAAACTCTTTTTGTGGAAAAGTTCGGAATCTACGCTATTTCTGTTGAATTGTGCAGAATCGTAGATCTGACATGGTGGAAAGCAAGGGAAAGCTGTCAAACATGGCCAAGTGAAGTCAAGAAATCAAGCTAAGAAGAGAAAGAAAGGAGGAAAGAAGGAACGAGGGAAGAACAATGAAGAATCAAGATTCTGGGCATTAGTCGCTGCCAGCGAATGCTCCAGTCGCTGCCAGCGAGTGGAACCAGAAGCCTGGAGCCCAGCAAGCTGAAAGGAAGCAGCGAGAGAGAGCCAGCGAGAAGAGAGAGCCAGCGAGAGGAGGAGCCAGCGAAGCGAGAAGAGCAAGCCAACACTGTCCGCTGCCAGCGAGATTCCACTCGCTGCAGCGAGCCACTCGCTTCCGCGGAAAAGAAGTCGCTGCCAGCGAGAATCACCAGGACGACTAACACTCGGCAACTCGCTCCAGCGGATGAAGGCTCTCGCGCACGCGGATGGACGAACTCGCTGCAGCGGATTGAGGGACTCGCGGCAGCGGAATCACGAGGACCATGGAGGCTCCAGCGGAAGAAAGAACTCGCTCCAGCGAGTTGGATCTTTCACGACAGCGGATTCAGTGTCTCGCGGAAGCGGAAGGAAGGACTCGAAGAGGATGGAAAAAATTATAAGGCATGAAGATTCGCTGACAGCGAGTGTGGTAGCGAAAATCCAACAGGAGCTCAATCAAGGCCATTCGCTGTCAGCGGAATTTCTCGCTGCCAGCGGAATCCACGCTTAGTTAAATTAGGAAAGTTCTATCTTTTATCTAGTTTGTTTAGGAAATTTCTATCTTTTACCTATCTTTTATGGAAGACATTAGGCTTATAAATAGGATGTTCTAGGGTTAGTTTAATAAGATTTCAATTGGAGCAATCACCATAGAAGAGAAGAGAGCTTAGGTAAGCCATGAGCGGCTAATTTTCCTAGTGTTTTGTCTACGTTTTCGGAGAGTTGGTTGGTGAATTGTGAGTTTTTAATTCAAGTTATCTCTCCTCTATTTTAATTCCTTCAACTTCCTTGTGCTTATTGTTATGTTATTGATGTTATCTTGCTTGGCCGACTTGATAATATTGATTTCGTGCTAAGATTTAATGCTTTCGTATTTGCGTTATTTCTATAGTAGCATGCATAAGATTGTGGATTCCGTGTTTGAAGCATGATTATATAGGAAGTTGACATATATCTTAAACATCGATTTACCGTGTTTAATTGGTGTTATTTATGTGCTCAAGTTCTTGGGATGTTGTGCTATCTCTTTGTTAAATCTTAACCGTGTTATGATTGCATTGAGGTGTAAGGGATTAATTGGACTCTTAGGACTTTTAATCCATATAAACCAAGACGAGAGGAATTTGTGGGAAAGTGAATAGCTTGAAAAGAATTCGATGATCGATAAGCCAACCAATGTCATAGAATTTGTGGGTGGAACCATTCTCTACTCTTGATTTTACAACAAAATTCCATCTTTACTTTACTTTACTTGTTCTTAATTAAAATTCGCATCTTTTCCCACTTTTGTTACTTGTTGGTGATCAAATGGCATTGTGAAATCTTAAATCTCCCGAGGATTCGACCCCTTTCTTGCCAATTATACTAATTTGTGAGAGTGGGAACTATTTGATTGGGAATCAACGATTTTCATCCTGTCAAGTTTTTGGCGCCGTTGCCGGGGAGATTGATTTAGATATCTTTGTGTAGTTTAATCATCAACTTTTGTGTGGACCACTCGCATATTCCACACTCATTCTACTAATTCCAATCTCTTACCTTTTGATCCAGAAATTGAAAGAACGACTTCTAGGTTGCGAAGAGAGCACTCATCCAACCCGAAAAACGAAGAAGAGATGGGCGACAACAACGGAAACAACAATCAACCACCGCCAAACGGCGGCAATGTGCTCGTGGTTCCACAACGATGCACTTTGAAGGAGCTAAAGGAGCCAAATTAACTAACACAACCATTGGCTATTAGGCTCACACCACTCCCAGACGGCACCAAGTTTGAATTCAAGTCACCATGGGTCCATCTTTTGCCAATGTTTCATGGCATGAGTGGAGAGGATCCAAAAAGGCATCTTGCGGAGTTTCACGGAATATGCGATCGGTGGAGACCTCACGGCATCACGGAGGATCAAATGATGCTAAGGGCCTTCCCATTTACCTTGAAGGATGCGGCCAACGATTGGCTCTATTATTTACCCACGGAGAGCATTACTACATGGATGGAGATGAAAAAGGCCTTCTTGCGCAAATACTTCCGCGCCACTAGATACAATATTTTGAAGAAGGAGATATCAAGCATCGAGCAATCGGCCACGGAGACTCTCTACGAATATGTGGAGAGATTCAAGAAGCTAAAAGCGAGTTGCCCCTATCATGGCTTTTCGGATGACGATTTGGTCCTATATCTTTATGAGGGGCTACTCGATAATGATCGTGGGACAGTTAACTCGGCTAGTGGAGGGAACATCCTCAACAAAACACCGGAGGAAGCTATGGAGATATTTGAGGAGCTAGCTAATGCTTCTCAACAATATCGATGGTCTCATAGAGCTAGAGGAGTCTTGCACTTGGACTCCCCAACATCAAGCATGCAGAACGAGCTTAATGAGATTAGAGAGGCTCTAAAGAATCTAACTTTGCAAAGAGGTCAACAACAACAACTCAAAGCATGTGGGTTGTGTGGAGACCCATCCCATCCTATGGATCAATGTCCCGACGTGCAAGATGGAGCCATGGAGGTCAATGATATGGGAGACTACGGTCCACGCCGCAACTATGGTAATAATCTCTATAATTCTAATTTTCAAAAACAAGGTTATGATGGCCGGTTCAATCAACAACAACAACCTCCCTATCAACAAGGAGGACCCCAACATAGAGCACCCTATGATAATCATCAAAGGGGGGCTCCTCAAGCTAATCAACAAGGTGAGGATCCATACAAGCTCATTCTAGAAACCCTTAAAGCTCAAACGGAGAAGATGAATGCACAAGAGAAGATGATGGGCCAAATGGCTCAAGCAATTGGAGAATTACAAGCAAAGGACTCGGGCAAGCTACTACCACAAGTGGTGGTCAACCCAAGGGAGAACGTGAGCGCCATCACCCTAAGGAGCGGTAAGGAACTGTTTGTCGCACCTAGGGGTGAGAAAGAAGCCTTAGAAGAGATCATGGAAGAAGGCTACGAAGAAAACAAGGAGGGGACAAGTTCTGTGCAAATTCCGCTAACAGCGAAACCAGACTCGCTGGCAGCGAATGGGGTGAATGCATCTGCTGAACCAGGTACGATCCCAGTCGCTGACAGCAGAACTCGACTCGCTGCCAGCGAACCTGACTCGCCACCAGCGAAAAACAATTCGCTGACAGCGGATTCTGCCTAGAAAACTAACGTCCCCACATCCGGACACGCTGTTGCCGATTCCAAACCTCCTCTTGACGATTTTAAGCCGGTGGCACCCTTTCCGGAGGCTTTGAGGAATCCAAGGAGGCCGGCGAGCGACACCGAACTCTTTGAAACATTCGCCAAGTGTGAGGTAAACATCCCCATACTCAACCTAGTTAAAGCTATTCCTCGTTATGCAAAGTTTTTGAAGGAATTATGCACGGTGAAGAGGAATCAAAAGTTGAAAGGGAAGCAAAAAGTTCAAGTAAGTGAACATGTCTCCGCTTCGAAAAGTGTCGCGATCCGGGTATGTTTACTATCCCTTGCACAATTGGAGATGCTAAATTTAATCATGCTTTGCTAGATTTAGGAGCATCCATTAATGTTATCTCATACTCCCTCTATAAATCGCTTGGTCTTGGTGCTTTGTAAGAAACAAGAGTTGTGATCCAATTGGCAAATCGTTCTCAAATCTATCTTAGGGGGTTTGTAGAAGATGTTTTAGTTATGCTGGACAAGCTAATCTTTCCCACAGATTTCTTTGTTTTGGACATGGAGCATGGAGTAGCGGAGGCGCCTATCCTCTTGGGTAGACCCTTCCTAAGGACCGCCCGAACAAAGATTGATGTCTATGCCGGTTCACTCACTATGGAGTTCGATGGCGAAAAGGTAGAGTATTGCATATTTGATGCAATGAAGTATCCTCATGATGAACACTCTCTATTTGCTATTGGTACTATTGAACCTTGTGTGGAAGATGTTTTTGAGCTTAATGGAAAAGATGAATTGCAAGTAGCTTTAGAAACCCCTCTAGATGAGCTTAAACTTGAATATTCTATTTCACCTTACTTGCATGAAGTTTTGGGAGCATTAGAGGCACAACATACTCACCAAAGAAATGATGCCTTAACACTAACCCTCCCAAGCGAGAGGCTTTTACCTTCTATTGTTCAGGCACCCGTGATAGAGCTTAAACCATTGCCGGATCACCTCAAGTATGCCTTCTTGGGTGATGGAGATACCTTGCCGGTCATCATATCAAATAAGCTCACTCTTGAGCAAGCGGAGAGGTTGATAGCGGTGCTTAAGGAACACAAGACGGCCCTTGGATGGACAATTGCGGACATCAAAGGAATAAGCCCAACCATGTGCATGCATCGCATACTCTTGGAGGAAGGAGCCAAACCATCAAGACAACCCCAAAGGAGACTCAACCCACCAATGATGGAGGTGGTCAAGAAGGATGTTCCAAAGCTACTACAAGCCGGTATGATCTATCCTATCTCCGATAGTAAATGGGTTAGTCCTACGCAGGTGGTTCCAAAGAAAGGAGGCATCAAGGTCGTAGAGAACAAAGAAGGAGAGCTAGTGCCCACGGGAGTCCAAACCGGATGGAGAGTTTGCATCGACTATCGCAAATTGAACGCGGAGACTCGCAAGGACCACTTCCCTCTCCCATTTATTGACCAAATGGTGGAGCGCCTCGCTGGAAGAGCTTGCTATTGTTTCTTGGATGGCTACTCGGGCTACTTTTAAATTGCCATCGCACCGGAGGACCAAGAGAAAACAACATTCACATGTCCTTTTGGCACTTTTGCATATCGCCGAATGCCTTTTGGACTATGCAAAGCTCCGGGTACATTCCAAAGGTGTATGGTAAGTATTTTCTCCGAATATATTAAAAAGTTCATTGAAGTTTTTATGGATGACTTTACCGTTCATGGCGATGATTTCAACTCTTGCTTAGACCATTTGGCATTGGTTTTAAAAAGATGTGTTGAAACAAATTTGGTTTCGAATTTCGAAAAATGTCACTTTATGGTAGAGAAAGGGATTGTTTTAGGTCACATCATCTCCTGAAAGGGAATTGAGGTTGACAAGGCAAAGATTGACATCGTTCAATCTTAGCCTTGTCCTACTAATGTGCGCGAAGTTCGCTCCTTCCTTGGTCATGCAGGATTTTATCGCCGATTCATCAAGGATTTCTCCAAGATCACCGCACCTCTTTGTGAACTCCTCAAGAAGGACACCATATTTGAGTTTGATGAGAAGTGTAAGAAGGCTTTCCACGAGTTGAGAAGTCGTCTTGTTACCGCACCGGTGTGGACCCTCCCATTCGAGCTAATGTGTGATGCTAGCGACTACGCCGTCGGAGCGGTTCTTGGACAAAGGATTGACAAAGCCTCACACGTCATCTACTATGCTTCAATGATGCTAAATGGAGCCCAACAGAATTATACAACCATGGAGAAGGAGCTATTGACCGTGGTGTTCACCTTGGACATGTTCCGCGCATACTTGCTAGGCGCAAAGGTAATAATTTACTCCGATCATCCAGCCCTTAGGTGCGCGGAAAACTATGTGGCCGATCACCTTAGCCGCAGTGTACACCCGAATAGCGTGGGGGAGAAGCTACAAGCACTTGGAGAATTTCCGGACGAAACTCTACACTTCGTTTTAAGTTGTGCTGAAGACTCGCTGACAGCGAACACTCCTGTAAGCCAGCGGACCCAACTCGCTGACAGCGAACCCAGCCCGCTGCTAGCGAGTCAAGTCACCAGCGAGGCTCTCCAGTCGCCGGCTGTTGTGAGCTGAATCTGCCATGTTTTACAGTAACTTTTATATCGATTTCTGTATACATTGCATTTATTTGCCAAATTATGGAATCTATACCAGTTTCTGTTTAATTCGCAGAAATCGAGGCATTTTACAGCAATTCTACAGAAGGTCGGTAAAGCTCGGAAAACCACTACAGAAGTCCAAGGTCAAGGAAGCAGCGGAACCAGTCGAATCGAGCCGAGAACCCAGGCTACTCGATCTCGTGTAGGCCTTACTCGACCTCGACGAGCATGTCCGAGCAACCTTGGTCGAGCAAGCCTGATCGAGAGAGCTGAGTCAACCCGACGTCCGGAGCCAACTCGACCTCGACAAGCCCTAGTCGAGATCGACTACACCTCAGTGCCACACCCGAAGTCGAGGAGAGCCGAGGACGAGAAGCCGAGCACACCTCTACTCGATCTCGACAAAGCCTTGTCGAGATCGACAAGCGCCACCACGCCAGTCCGAGTCCTTGCCGAGGAAGAGTTGCTCGACCAAGAAGACCACACCTCTACTCGATCTCGACGAACCCTGGTGGAGATCGACGAGCCCCTGAGTCCAGATCCGAGCTTGCCGAGTAGAGCCACCCGAGGAGACCTAGTCGATGACCCATTCCTACTCGAGGTCGACTAGGGCTACTCGAGGTCGACGAGCATCAGGAGCCAAGTCTGAGCCACATCGAGTAGAGCTAGCCGGGAAGTCCAGTCGACGATGAACCCTACTCGAGGTCGACGAAGCCTTGTCGAGGTCGAGTAGACCCGAGTCCAGAAACGTGTCATCGATAGCTGTCCTAGTCGACTTGGGATTCCTTGGGCACGAAGGAAGTCGAGTTGGCCGAAGATCTATCCGATTCCATCAAGTCTATCCATGGGGGACAAGATCTGTTAACATCATGAAGACTTACCTATTTAGATTTATCTTTTTCCTTTTAGATTTATTTCCTTAAAGCATTTTATTTATCTTTTAGCAAAGTAGATATAATTTTAGATATAGATAGATGATTCTATCCTTGATTAGCAAGGGTTAGAAGGCTATAAATAAGCCCCTAGGGGCTCAGTTTTATCAATTCAATTTCACACACAATTAGTTAGTTCCACAGAGAAGTTTAGGAGTTCTAAGGTTTTTAAGGTTTTGGCTTTCTACGAAAGTTGATTGCCAGGATTGTAAAGGCTTTTGAATATAGTTTTACGCAAGTTATTTTTTTTCAATCAATGTTTGTTATTGCGACTCATCTTCTATCCCTATGAGCATGATTCTTTTGCGAGAGTTGAAGGTGATCCTTGTTTGTGTTATTGAAGCGAAAGTGATCTTAATGCAACTTGGATTAATTATGTGAAAAAGGGTTAGTAACAATTAGGGTTTATGCGAAAGCCTCTATTTGCCTATTTGTTAATGACGAAAGTTATTTGATGGAAAGCATGATCTTTTATGCCTTTATGTGTTACTTTGCATGGTTATCGTTGTGGTGTTGATACCCTGGCTTTGGAAGTCTTTTAGCATATTTGAGTTTATTTCTGTCAAAGATCTGAGTTTTGGTTTCGAAAATTTGCAATTCAAAATTTTTGAGTTTCTGCAATTCTTGTCGACATAGAGGAAGCCTTTGTCGAGATCGAGTACTGTTCTTGTCGATCTCGAGTAGGAGCTGGTCTAGGTCGAGTTGGTTTTTTTCTGTTTTTGTCGATTTTCACTTTCTGTTTTCTGTGTCGAGTAACTGTGGTCGATCTCGAGTTGACTCTTGTCGAGATCGACGAGCCCTTTGCTTTGCTTTTACTTGCTGTTTTGCTTAGTTCATTGCTTTTGTTTGTTATTTTCTGCTTTTATTTGTCTTTCTTTCCTTTCTGTGTTTCTGTCTTTCTGCTGCCTTGTCTGTGAGAATCTACAGCTACCTAAGAACTGCTGACGTGCTTCCTCGTGGATTCGATCCTAACTATTCTCTTACTACAACGGGAGGAAGTCTTGTATTTATTTGCTGAGACAGGGAAGTCAGCCTGAACTATATTTCATATTTATTTCATACTTGACACATCCTCCTGCAACAACAAATTGGCGCCGTTGCCGGGGAAGCAATCATTCGCGCCTTAGGTAGTCAGTTCTCACTGTTTCTTTGAGTTACTTTTCAGGTGCATGCGCCGTTCTGGTCAAACACCTGAGTTTGACGCCTTAGACGAACCGGAACGCCTATTTCACATCCGAGCTAAACTACAAAGAGCCATGGCAGCTGCGGAGACACAGGAACAACTGGTCGCTAGGCTTACCAGGGAATTGGCCGCAAAGGATACTGCTATCACCGCTAAGGATGCTGCTATCGCCGCTGAAAGAGAAGCAAGGGAACAAGCACAGGCTGAGCTTGCCCAATATCCAACCATGGCGGAGGACTACATGCACCCAACTCTCGTCGTGCCTGAATCGGCGATTCTAATCCCTGATAACTCTTTTGAAATTCGCACTCAATTTCTTATAGAGCTTAAAAATAATGCCTTTTATGGTATGAGTGTCCTCTTGAACATATTACAAACTTTTCTGACATGTGCCGTACTATTGTTGAAGGTACAACCTTGGAATATGTCAAGATGAAATCTTTTCGCTGGTCTCTCGCTGGACCTGCACTCAAATGGCTGGAAGGGCTGAAAGCAAGATCACTCACAACCTGGGCCCAAGTAGAGCAAGAGTTTCTGAACAAATTCTTCCCACCCGCCAAAACAGCACAGCTCCACCAGAGAATCACCGCCTTCAAACAGAAGCAAGGGGAACCGCTGGCAAAGGCATGGGAGCGCTACAAGGAACTTCTGCGATCTTGCCATACTCATGGACAACCACCCTACGTCATTCAGGAGAACTTCTTCAACTCTCTTGATCAAGTCACTAAGGATAGAATAGACCATTATACTCGCTATGAGTATCTGACAATGCCGCCAAGTGACGCATGGGGTGTGCTAGAGAAGCTCACTAACTACGACAACAAGTATGGGTCTACTGCAACTTATGAAGAGAACCCAAACGCCAGGCCAGCACCATCCATGCCCCTCTATGAGCCACCTAAGGAGATTGATCCTGATGTTAGGGAGCAGTACTACAGAAACCAGAATAAGAAGCTCATCAAGCAAGTAAAGTATCTCTCTGTCAACCAGCCTTGTATTGAATGCGGATCGCAAAGGCACACCACTCATGAGTGCCCACACGCAGAGCAAGTCAGGATGGCAGAGCACCATGAGGATGCAGCTTACGCAGGGGGTCCCAGTCGCTACATGGGAGACCAAAGGTTTCAGCAACCACAATGGAACCAAGGTGTCCCTAGGAACCCCCCGCCCTACAGAGCTCCAGGACATCCGAAAAGGGACCAGAAAAAGGATGATATATAGACAGTCCTGGAGGAAATACGGAGGAACCACTCATAAACTAGGCAATCCTTCAACTCCGTCTATAATCAGATGCAAGGTGTCAACTCTAGGCTTGGGGAAATTGATATCTGGCAGAAATCAGTTGATACACAGATTGGTCAGCTGGCAGCCGGAATTCCCAAACAGTCAGGTTCGCTCCCAGGATCTTCAGAACCAAATCCTAAGGGAAAGACTGGACATATTGCTGCTGTAAAACTCAGAAGTGGCCATCAATTAAAAAAGCCAGAGGTCGGAAAGCAGCAGAACAGCGAGGAACAGCTAGTCGATGTCGACAAGAGCCTAGTCGATCTCGACAAAGACCTACTCGACCTCGAGGAGAACCTGCAAAAATCTTCGTCCGCACCACACAACAACTCGGCTGATCCCAACCTAGTCGATGTCGACAAAACTGTAGTCGATGTCGAGGAGCCTCTGGTCGACATAGAGTAGCCTGCAGCACCTCCGACGTCTGTTCTGGCTCCGACTCAGAAAAAGAAGCTGTCTTTCCCCACAAAATCTCTAAAGGACCCGGCAGAGAAAAAGTTTCAGCGCTTCATCAAGATGCTTTAGAAGCTCAACGTCACCATCCCCTTCACAGAAGCTCTCAATGAAATGCCATCCTATGTCAAATTCCTGAAGGAGATTCTGAGCAAAAAGCGATCAATGGCTGAAATCACAGAGGAATACAGCCATCTGGACATATTGGAGAAGAGGCCGGATCCAGGTATGTTTGCTATAACTATTGGATTTGGTCCATATAAAATTAATGCCCTATGTGATCTTGGAGCTAGTGTGAGTATAATGCCTTTAACGATTTGGTCCAAGATTAAGATAGGTGCCCTAGAGCCTGTGGATGCTAGACTTTACATGGCCAACAACACTTTGGTCATCCCAACAGGCATGGTGGATAACGTCCCAGTACAAGTAGGTAAATTCTTCGTCCCAGCTGATTTCTTAGTTGTTGATATGCAAGAAGATCCTGCTTGTCCTATTATTCTAGGAAGACCATTCTTGGCGACGGTGGATGCCAACATAAGCGTAAGGAAAGGAGTGCTCACCTTCAACATCAGCGATGAGGTAATTAAGTATTCCTTTAATAAAACTGAAAGGCATACAGGTCCAATGGAAGAGGTCAAATCTATCTCAGTTGAATACATCACCTGCGGGGAACCGAGGGTCAGAAATATGACCCCTGAGGAGATAGAAAAGAGGGACATGGAGGCCCAGATGGAGGAGATCATGGCAATCCTCAAAGAGAACACAGAGAATCCAATCGACACGGACCAAGGTATGTCGTTGTGGATTAATTATTTTTCGGATGCCTTGACAGGGACTAAGTATGGGGTCAAGATCAACCAAGGCTCCTCGACATCGAGTAGAACCCTAGTCGATCTCGACCAGACCAAGGAGACTCCACCAGCACCAGCATCGTCGAGCTGCAACACTGAAGGGCCAGGCTCATCGAGATCGACCAGCCTTGTCGAGATCGACAAGACTTGCCCCTAGATCGACTTCGCCCTCCTCGACGTTGAAAATATCGGAGCCAGGAGCCTCGTCGATCTCGACCAGCCTTGTCGAGATCGACCACCAACCGGTGCCACCAGACCTTTCTTCCTCGACGCCACAGCAACTAGGAGGAGAGCCCTCGTCGAGACCGACTACCCTAGTCGAGATCGACCAAGATCATCGGGCACCGTCTTCCTCGACAGAGACTCCACCAGAGCTAGGACCAGCCTCGTCGATCTCGACCAGCCTTGTCGAGATCGACCACCACCCGACTCCACCAGAGCCCTCTTCCTCGACGCTGCAGACACTAGGAGCGGAGCCCTACTCGAGATCGAGTAGGTTACTCGAGGTCGACAAGCCTTCTTCGTCGACTTCTGCCTCTTTGACCAGACCACAAACAGAAACTGCAGACTTGTCGAGATCGACCAAACACAGTGGTCCCCGATTCCGTCTCTGCGAAGGTAAGTCAAGGTATGGATCTTTCTTCTTCTATTTCCATTAAAGATTTATCTATACATGGGAGAGGTCTACCTAGGTATGTGCGATTGTGTAGGATTTCCAATGATGAGCATAAGGAGTATGAAGTTGGAGACAAGCTCTATGTATCTAAATCAAAGGATCATTGGTTTCCCAACAAATTCAACAAGAAGCGGATGGGACCGTTCGTGGTGAACAAGATCCATTATGGAGGATTGCAGCTGATGGACAAGAATGGAGTCTTATTTGAGGCCCAAGCTACATGGGCCCTGCAGATGCCACCTTGAGCATTAATGGAAAGTCGGCCTAGCGACTATAAAATCTAGAGCTTGTACATAGACTTTTTAGGACTTTTGAGACTTTGTTGTTTTTTGTTTTGGTTTTGAACACTTTTATTTTTGCTATTATGGGTATATGTCTGCCATAATTTTTAGGTCCATGGATAGAACCAAGCTATATTCAAACTCGGCCTAGGAGGTGCTCCAGTCGAAAATATGAGGCTCTGCAAACCTGTCTAGTGAGTTTCTTTCTCTACCCTTGTTTTTATACAGTGAGGACACTGTAATGTTTAAGTATGGGGTGGGGGAAGGGCTTACTTCATGCATATTGATCATATTTGACATTACTTGTGCATTATTTCTTTGAATTGCTACATGGCTATTTTGGAATGCATTATTTATTTATGTGCTTATATGCATGTTTTCCAAAATTTGAGAAAAATGACCCCCATTGAAATTTGAAATTTTTGATAATGTCATGGAAGCCTTAATTGAACTCGACGATGCAAAATTGGATTCATTAGAGATATAGCATGAAATTTCCTAGTAAAGGGAAGTCACAATGAAATGCATATTTTTATTGAAAACCATAGAAGGAGGTAAAATTTGAAGTTGCTTTTGTCATGTTGCATTATAAGAGGATGGAGGACTTTATATTTCCATATAATGCTCATTGTTATAATTCCTAGCCATACCTATGCTTATGCATCACAAAAGCCATAATATGCCTTATTTCATATATTGCTCCACATGTTCTAAATATTTGCCCATTCTTTACCTTATCCGGGGATTATGTTGAGAATGATGTTACATTATGGAGATGTTATATGGTGTTTGTGTTGATAATTATCATTATTGGAGTTTGGAAGGAAATTGTTTGAATATATGGAAAATTTAATGAGTGAAAGAAAATCCAATCACCTCAGGAGATAAAGGTAGATTGACCCTGCTCTCTAAGATAATAGTTTGGAGAGATGGGACACATTGTGAGGAGTCCAAAGCACTAAGTATCCGGGACCATTCATGACACCCATGTTTGCGACTCGCGAGAAGGCAGTGCTGAGGTTAGAGAGGTAAAAACATTATTATGAGAAAAAAGCATTATGAAAGGTGATGAATCTTATGGAGAAGGAATGTTGAAATTCAATTTGGAAATACTCCATTTCGCCGGATCAAAAGCACCACATTGCCAAAAATTTCCCACCTTTAGCCTTTTGCCAATCTACTCCTTATTTGAGCTTAAATTAAAGTCTTCTTGATTATCAAATGCTTTGTCACGAATGAATTATGTTTTGCATAACCCTCCTTTTATGAGTAGATGTTGCCTTTACATATTTGCACATGCATGAATCTGTGACATAAGTACCTTTTCAAGGATGGAAATTGATTAAAGGGTTATATAAGAAAGAATCTAATATGTTGAGAGTTTTGAATTCTTCCCCTGAATGACAATTAAAAGTATTGCTTGAGGACAAGCAAGCTTAAGTATGGGGTCTTTGTTGTGAGCTGAATCTGCCATGTTTTACAGTAACTTTTATATCGATTTCTCTATACATTGCATTCATTTGGGCTTAGATAGTACAGAACCTATGTAGTTTATGTTTATTTGCCAAATTATGTAATCTACACCAGTTTCTGTTTAATTCGCAGAAATCGAGGCATTTTACAGCAATTCTACAGAAGGTCGGAAAAGCTCGGAAAACCACTACAGAAGTCCAAGGTCAAGGAAGCAGCGGAACCAGTCGAATCGAGCCGAGAACCCAGGCTACTCGATCTCGAGTAGGCCTTACTCGACCTGGACGAGCATGTCCGAGCAACCTTGGTCGAGCAAGCCTGATCGAGAGAGCTAAGTCAACCCGACGTCCGGAGCCAACTCGACCTCGACAAGCCCTAGTCGAGATCGACTACGCCTCAGTGCCACACCCGGAGTCGAGGAGACCCGAGGACGAGAAGCCGAGCACACCTCTACTCAATCTCGACAAAGCCTTGTCGAGATCGACAAGCGCCACCACGCTAGTCCGAGTCCTTGCCGAGGAAGAGTTGCTCGACCAAGAAGACCACACCTCTACTCGATCTCGACGAACCCTGGTCGAGATTGACGAGCCCCTGAGTCCAGATCCGAGCTTGCCGAGTTGAGCCACCCGAGGAGACATAGTCGATGACCCATTCCTACTCGAGGTCGACTAGGGCTACTCGAGGTCGACGAGCGTCAGGAGCCAAGTCTGAGCCACATCGAGCAGAGCTAGCCGGGAAGTCCAGTCGACGATGAACCCTACTCGAGGTCGACGAAGCCTTGTCGAGGTCGAGTAGACCCGAGTCCAGAAACGTGTCGTCGAGAGCTGTCCTAGTCGACTTGAGATTCCTTGGGCACGAAGGAAGTCGAGTTGGCCGAAGATCTATCCGATTCCATCAAGTCTATCCATGGGGGACAATATCTGTCAACATCATGAAGACTTACCTATTTAGATTTATCTTTTTTCCTTTTAGATTTATTTCCTTAAAGCATTTTATTTATCTTTTAGCAAAGTAGATATAATTTTAGATATAGATAGATGATTCTATCCTTGATTAGCAAGGGTTAGAAGGCTATAAATAAGCCCCTAGGGGCTCAGTTTTATCAATTCAATTTCACACACAATTAGTTAGTTCCACAGAGAAGTTTAGGAGTTCTAAGATTTTTAAGGTTTTGGCTTTCTGCGAAAGTTGATTGCCAGGATTGTAAAGGCTTTTCAATATAGTTTTATGCAAGTTATTTCTTTTCAATCAATGTCTTTTATTGCGATGAGGCATGAGTAGTCCACCCACTTCTGGGGCTAGGGTGAGCCCGACGGTGGCCATGTAAGGCAATGCGATAAAGGTCAGATCTTTTTGTGCGACTCATCTTCTATCCCTATGAGCATGATTCTTCTGCGAGAGTTGAAGGTGATCCTTGTTTGTGTTATTGAAGCGAAAGTGATCTTAATGCAACTTGGATTAATTATGTGAAAAAGGGTTAGTAACAATTAGGGTTTATGCGAAAGCCTCTATTTGCCTATTTGTTAATGACGAAAGTTATTTGATGGAAAGCATGATCTTTTATGCCTTTATGTGTTACTTTGCATGGTTATCGTTGTGGTGTTGATACCCTGGCTTTGGAAGTCTTTTAGCATATTTGAGTTTATTTCTGTCAAAGATCTGAGTTTTGGTTTCGAAAATTTGCAATTCAAAATTTTTGAGTTTCTGCAATTCTTGTCGACATAGAGGAAGCCTTTGTCGAGATCGAGTACTGTTCTTGTCGATCTCGAGTAGGAGCTGGTCTAGGTCGAGTTGGTTTTCTTCTGTTTTCGTCGATTTTCACTTTCTGTTTTCTGTGTCGAGTAACTGTGGTCGATCTCGAGTTGACTCTTGTCGAGATCGACGAGCCCTTTGCTTTGCTTTTACTTGCTGTTTTGCTTAGTTCATTGCTTTTGTTTGTTATTTTCTGCTTTTATTTGTCTTTCTTTCCTTTCTGTGTTTCTGTGTTTCTGCTGCCTTGTCTGTGAGAATCTACATCTACCTAAGAACTGCTGACGTGCTTCCTCGTGGATTAGATCCTGACTATTCACTTACTACAACGGGAGGAAGTCTTGTATTTATTTGCTGAGACAGGGAAGTCAGTCTGAACTATATTTCATATTTATTTCATACTTGACACATCCTCCTGCAACAACACCGGCACCAGCTCACATTCTGACTCCATTCGCTGACAGCGAACCCGACTCGCTGCCAGCGAAATCTGCCCAGAAGGTACCTCCGGAACCCTTTACTCCTATCTCTTTAATGGCAGCCAACGTTCCTCGGCCATAGTTCGCGGACATAGTCAATTTTCTTGTCACGAAGAAGTTTCCACCAAACATTCCCAAGTACAAGAAAGACAAGATTCGCCACAACGCCCGATTCTATGTTTGGGACGATCCGTTTCTTTGGAAGCATTGTGCGGATCAAATCATTCGGAGATGCCTTCCGGATAATGAGGTAATGTCCGTCCTTAGCTTTTGTCATTCTTATGCATGTGGGGGACACTTTGGACCAAACAAAATGAAATACCCCAAAGTATTTTTGGGGAATTCGTTTTAAAAAAAATATATATTTATAAAAATTCTTTTATTTTGAACTTAATAAGGATTTTTGAAAATTAAATATATATAAAGTTCGTAACTATTTTCACGCATTTCATTTTATTCATTTGAGTGAAATTTAATAAATAAGTTATTTATTTTAAGTTATATTATTTTAAAACAACTGCATATTTTTCTTCAAATAAAGAGGTGTAACTTATTTTAGTTTCCGTAAAATATAAGTATATGAGGTTTTAGGAAAAATATTGTATATAAAATAAAATGTATTTCAGTAAATGTTTTGTTAGTTCATTATTTAAATTGTGTGGGTTTTTAATAAAAATTTATTCGGATATATCTATATATGCATATATTATAAACAAGTAAGGGCTAAACCGGTTTTTCTTTGAGTTGGGTGAACCGAACCGGATTTAAAAAAAATGTTGAACCGGGTGGGCTAAACCCTTCTTCTTCCTCTCCTACGTTCAGCTTACTGTTACACGCGGTTGAAATGGGTGATTTTTAACTTTCCTCAAATCTCGCCCAAAGCTCAACGATTTTGTTTCTAGAACGTTCTTAATCCGATGCTAATGAGATTTATGCAACAAATTTGAAGATTCGGGATCGAATTGAAACCGAACGAGCTTATCCGCAATTTCGAAAATCACCCCAATCCGCTCCAGTCAGGCCGAATCTCACCAAATTGAGGATCGGGATAGCGTTAAGAGTGATTATCTGATCGATTTGTGGAATTATTTTAATTCAATTCATCCCCTAATCATCCTCCTATAAATACCCCTTTCGGGATCACTTTCGAAGCACACCATCACCACTCCTCTCCATCTCCGAGCTCTCAACCTATTCCATGGCATTCTAAACGCCTCTAGCAACATTTCCCTTCACAAAGTTTTCAGAAAATCATTACGAAACCGAAAGCCCCAATTTTCGAATCAAACCTCGCCGGAGCCACCCTCGTCCACCCTCGTCCGCCGCTGCCGGAGACACCAGCCGCCACCCGGAGGAGCGCCCAGTCACCACAAATCCGTAGTCACCGATCGCGTGTCATTCCGAGTACTAACGAAACCGCTACGACTCGCCGAAGTACCGCCGGAAGCTCGCCGGAAAATCGCTGGGTGTTGCTGTCGGGTGTGAGGTTGAAGAAGGGTAATCGCATAAAACCTCCCATAATTCTGATTTTCGCAAAATATGCCCTTGTTCAGTTTTCTAAAATTCCAGATTCTAACCCGTATTTTTATGTGGGCATAAATTGCTTCCAATATCGTTAATTCGCAGAAGATAGGCTACCCTTACGCCGCTACCAAGGAATTTGAGTCCGACCAATCGTTAACGCTTGCAACTCCAAATCGAGGCAAGTGACTTTCTGAGCTTTTCCGCTCATTTCGGTGCCTTCGTGTCTTGTTGTTTTTGTTCCTTGAAATGCTTGCCAAATTAATTAAAATAAATTACAATTCATCCGCCTTGTGTGATTTATTTATCCGTTAGCTTGAATTTGGCAAGTATAATTGGATAATGTTATTATTCAACATATATATATATTAATGACATAGATACCCACATGTTTATTAAAGCATGATTTATTTTGTTCTTTCATGCTAATTGGTTAAAAAAGGGATATGTATCCATTCTATTTATTTCGTTGTGATCAATGTTAAATTGTAGTAATAATGTGAGGATCGTTTGTTGCGAGTGAAACTAAATTGAATCCAAACCAATCAAAAACAATGTGAATCATACAGTTAAAATTGTAAAATTGTAAAGTAATGTAAAGAATTGTATAATCAATCAATCAAACGAAAAACAATGTGAAATGGTAAAACAATGTGTGAAGTAAAGTGAAAGTGATGTTGTAAAGTGTAGGTCGGGGCCGTTACTCCTCGGTCTTAAGGTTTCATGAAACCACACTTCCATGCGAGGTGTTACACAACCAATGGTTGTAGGTCGCTATCCACTATAGACAGAGTGGGACCGGTAGTAGTCCATAAAAAGATAAAAGACGTAAAATGCATATCATGTGTGTAAGTGAGTGAAGATTAATGTGTAATCAACGAACATGGTTTGAACTAGGTATTGGGGGACACAAGATAAACCCTTAATCGACTGTCTCAGCCCGCGCTTTAAAACTCTCCGGGAGTCCTGCCCTCTGGGTCGATTTTGGGCCACATCGAGTACCTTTTGAACCAATACTTAGTTTAGACATTATCATAAAAACGTATTAATAATGTAATGGGTAGTAATCATGAATCGTTTCAAGCTATGTCGTATTCCATCCTTAATCGGAATATGATTCCTAATACATCTTTTGTTACTCAATCCTTTTGGATTATCCGTGTCATAGGAGGGTCGGGTTACAAATAAGCCAATTCACTTCAAATATTCCAATCTCATTTGGATTTAATTCTTACCGTTTCATGGTCACTTGAATCCAAAGTTGTCTCTGCTTTCGTGCCGTCACTTGCTAGTTCTCGCGAACTAACCGTCCTTTGTTTGGATGGCTGGTTTCCACAGGTTTAGATAAAGCACTACAAGGTCGAAGGTTGGAAATGTGAGTCGGAATCGTCTTCAAATATTTCTAGTATTTTACCATCGTTTTGATTCAAGAGTCTCTTTTATCGTTAAAGTATAAATGTTATCTTGTTTTTGCTATCGAAATATTGTAACGGCATTGTTGTACATTATTTATGTATTTAATATTGTAACGGCATTGTTTTTGCTATCGAAATATTGTAACGGCATTGATTCAAAAGTCTTCCGCGATTTAATTGTACTTTATTTATGTATTTAATATTATCATCTTGTTTATGGGAGCATGGTTGCATGTCCCTTTAAGCCTAAGGTGGTTATGAAGACATTAAAGTCCGAGTAACCACTGGCGCTGTGGCATTCCTTTGGGTTATAAAAGGGGGTGTTACACAAAACGGCTAAAAAGGTACTTGATTATGGATTCTATTGGCCCACGATTTTTCGTGATGCATATGCTTTTTGTAAATCTTGTGATCGGTGCCAACTCATAGGGAATATTGCAACTAGAAATGAGATGCCTCAAACTAGGATGATGTTTTGTAAAAATTTTGATGTTTAGGGGATTGATTTCATGGGACCTTTTCCTAGTTCCTTTGGGAATCTTTATATCTTACTTGCGGTGGACTACGTCTCCAAATGGGTGGAGGAGATGAACCTCCAAGAGCCTACAAAGGAGACCCATTGAGGGGTCATACCGTCGAGCCTACGACATAAAACAAGGGCGCTTCTCGGGAGGCAACCCAATGTAAGTTTTTGTCTTGCAATTTCAATTTCATAATTAGTTAATTAGTTTTAGTTTTTTTGTATTAGGCTAAAAATTTCCTTATTTTATTAGATAGATATTTTTTTTTCGGAAAGTGTGGAGCTAACCTTTCAGGGTTAAGAGAATAAGTCGGAAAAAGGAAGCACTGGGCTGTTTTTGCTGGCAACGAACCTAATTCGCTACCAGCGAGAGCAACCAGCAGCAAACCAGGAGGAGCCGAGCCAAGCAGCCAGACTCGCTGCTAGTGAACCTAACCCGCTGGCAGCGGGTTCCGATGCTCCGAAGACCACCCGGATTTTCCAAAAAAAAAAAAAGAAGAATAAAATAGTGGAAATCCCTTTTACCCCTTTTTACCCACTTACCTTTTAACCACTTTCCTTTTTACCCATTATTCATATTTCATCATCCCCCACTTTCCATTTTTTCCATCTTCTTCCTCTTTCCAAAAATCCCATCAAACCTCCATTGGAACACCTCAAAGCTTCACAACTCCATAGCCACACCACCATCTCTGCCACCCCAAGACCAAATTCGGGCACCGGATTCTGACTCCCGACGAGCCGATCTACGTAACCACACCACATTCACCACATTCCGACCACCCATCAACCACCACATAACCACAAAATCACCCAAATCCCTTTTATTCATCCGGCATTGCGTAGATCTGGTCTATTTGGGAAACTTTCATGAAGGTTTTTTTGAATTCCAACGTTCGGACAACGACGTCGGAATCTCGGAAGCTCCGCCTCGCTCCCGCGAAATAGTAGCCGCCACCACAGCCGCCACAAGCGACACTGCAGAGCACAACAGGTGATCCCATTCGCTGCCGCAAAAACCAGTCGCTGCCAGCGAGTCTCACCAATTACGCAGCAGTTCCGGAGCCCGTCGGTGTCACCTTGTTCGCTGCCAGCGAGCACCCTTCACTGCCAGCGAGTCGCACCCATAACGCAGCTCCCCCGACCTGACTCGAGTCGCTGGCAGCGGGATCCCACTCGCTGCCAGCGAGAATCCTGCAGTGAGTCGCTTTGTTTGTGAGTTCTCGATCTCCATCCTATGATTATAATTTTTATGGCTTCTCCAACAATGGTTAGGTCTAGAGGATTGACTAGAGCTCAAAGGACTAGGTGGGATGATCTTGATGCTCGTCGGTATATTTCGACGAAATTTTTTGATATCCCCACATTGAGATTATTGGGACTTGAGGAGAGTGTGCGGACGTTTATGGGCATTGGAGATATTGATGGTTTGGTAGACAAATGTGTCCGCACTTATTCGGATTTGGTTAGGGAGTTTTTGGCAACCTTTGCAATGGCTAGTGAGGATGGTTTTACTTTTCGATTGGGTGGGGCAAATCAAGCTATGACTTTTGAAGAATGTGTTTGGGATCACGGGCAATCCCTCCGCCCATTGGTATGAATTGCCTCGTAGCTCCATCCCTCAACAAAGATGGTTGGAAGTCACACAAAAGGTCATGACCTCCGGCAATGACTACAATTCTAGCATCGTCCACCCTTCCCTTAGACTTTGCCACAAGGTCTTGAACAACACCTTCTTCGGTCATGCCGAGATCAACAAAGTTTCAAAGGGAAGTTGGGCTTGGATGACTTGCTTATTGCCCGAAGCACATGAGACCCCGGATTGGGTAGAGCTCTTCTTTGCCACTTGTAGCGAGGCTACTAAAAAGCATTCAAGGAAGGAAGAGGTGAAGATTGGCTTTGGAGGCTTAATTACTTTGCTTGCATTGGAGCTTGACAATGATTTGAATGCCTATGTCCCTTGTGCGGACAACTATAAGCTCAATTTGGCTTTGCTGAAGAAGGCTATCATCGTGAGGGAAAATGATTTTGGGGGGAGCTTCATTTGGTATGCCAGGGTCAATAAGTCCCACACTTTGGTACTCCCTCGCCCACTACCCACCGGTCCGTCCCCCGCCGATTTATATATTTCATCTGACGCCTTACCATTGGGCCCACCTCCGAACGCTAACGAAGGAGATGCTTATGAGGAGCCTTATGAAGAACCAACGGCGATGGAGTATGAGCAGGAAATGCATGTGGAGACATTCCAACCACGAGTGTCTTATGGCGAGGGAGCTAGTTCTTCACATGGAGGATACCATGGCGAGTCTTATGATAGATTTCCCTCTCATGGCTATTTTGAGAGTGCCTTCCGTCAAATCACCGATCGTCAAGATGCCACGGATCGACAAATTGCGGAGAACCATAACATCCTCATGGAGCAACAGCGAAAGAATCATGAGGAGATCATGGCCCAATTCAACGCTTGGGCACCTTTTGGGTGGCAAACCCAATTTCCACCACCACATTGAGCTCGTGAGTTTCCTTCTCCCTCACCTATTTCAATTGTTTAATTTTTGTTGTCTTTATTTCATTAGGGACAATGAAATATTCAAGTGTGGGGGAGGGGTTTAGTGTACATATTGCTTTAGTTAGGTCATATTTAAACTTTTCGTATGCATATCATGTTTATTTCTAGCATTTATATTGCATTAGAAAAAGAAAAAAAAATTGAAAAAAAAAATCAAAAACCCAAAAATATCATGCATTGCATTCATGTATTATTCAAATACCCATCTTGCCTTAATTGTCCTCTATTTTATTTGAGTTTTTGAGCTTGACCTATAAATCCCATGATATGTTTGAATTGGCTAATCTTGTCACATACTTGTGTTAATTTTTATTGGAGCATGACTTGTTAGTTTAATTGAGCAAATATGATTCTTATTGGCATCATTGAAATCCAACAAAACTTGTCCTAGTGAGAAATCTTGGCCTTATAAGGGATTTTCATCATATTTATTCCCTTTTGCTTTCTTGTGTGAAATAAAACTCTCCTTATGCACTTACCTCTTGAGATTCACATTGTTATCTATATTTGAGGCCGAATTTATATGTCTATTGCTTATGAGTTCCAAATGATAGAGGCATGATTTTCTTAGTCATATTATTATCCATATCCACCCTACATATGTGTCCTTTGCTTGTAGCAAATTTGAGCCTTAGCCTTTTCTTTGAAGCTCCACAAAATTTATCCTAGCCGATGATGAGCCTTACCCTATTCAGGAATTAGGATTAGAATTGGTGAATGATTGATTTGGTTAAGTGGAAAAGAGATTATTGTTGAAAAAGTTACAAGTTTAGGATGAGTATGTAATTTTAGTTTTACTCCTCACATTGTGCATTATTGTTTTGGCTCTAAAGAAAAAAAAGATGAATGAATGAAAAAAAAAATAGAAAAAGGAAGAAGAAAAGAAAAAAAAAAGAGCATGAGTTTGAGCTTTTTATTATGAATGTGAGAGTTGGAAATAATCTTTGGTTGAGAAATGAATGTCTTTTGTAAAGTTGTTGTGAGAGCTTGAGTTTAAGATGATGTTTTTGAGAGAGTGGATGGTTGATGTTTGATTATCTAGGATCTTGATTCCCGGATTTTGAGCACCACATGACCATAAATTCTCCTTGCCCTTAATTCCTTACCAAGCCCCATTACAACCTAGATAAAGACCTCTTGATGTTGCTTGTGAGTGATGGCATCCGCGGTTGAGAATATGTGATATATGTGTCAATTTCTATGTAGCTTTTTGCATTTTGGATTGAGTCGAGAGATATATTGTTAGGCCTAAACACAATGAGAGTGAGAGCAAACACATAATCCCGGTGAGGTTGGATGATATGTGCCTTATTTTGAATCGTTCATATACTTGTTAGGACGTTAGCTTTCATGTTCATGGCTCCTCCACTTGATGTTGCTTTTGACAAGGGTAATGCTTGAAGATTATATGTGTGGAATATTGGTTTTGCTCTTCTTTATTTTGCATTGCTTGAGGACAAGAAAAAGGTTAAGTGTGGGGGAGTTTGATAATGCACATATCTAATGGGCATTATAGGATAATTTAGTTGCATCCACATTGTAGAATATGCATATTTTAGTGTTAATTTAGATTAAACTCTTTTTGTGGAAAAGTTCGGAATCTACGCTATTTCTGTTGAATTGTGCAGAATCGTAGATCCGACATGGTGGAAAGCAAGGGAAAGCTGTCAAATAGGGCCAAGTGAAGTCAAGAAATCAAGCTAAAAAGAGAAAGAAAGAAGGAACGAGGGAAGAACAATGAAGAATCAAGATTCTGGGCATTAGTTGCTGCCAGCGAATGCTCCAGTCGCTGCCAGCGAGTGAAACCAGAAGCATAGAGCCCAGCAAGCGAAAAAGGAAGCAGCGAGAGAGAGCCAGCGAGAGGAGGAGCCAGCGAAGCGAGAAGAGCAAGCCAACACCGTCCGCTTCCAGCGAGATTCCACTCGCTGCCGCGGAAAAGAAGTCGCTGCCAGCGAGAATCACCAGGACGACTAACACTCGGCAACTCGCTCCAGCGGATGAAGGCTCTCACGCCCGCGGATTGACGAACTTTTTGCAGCGGATTGAGGGACTCGCGACAGCGGAATCACGAGGACCATGGAGGCTCCAGCGGAAGAAGGAACTCGCTCCAACGAGTTGGATCTTTCGCGGCAGTGGATTTAGTGTCTCGCGGAAGCGGAAGGAAGGACTCGAAGAGGATGGAAAAAATTCTAAGGCATGAAGATTCGCTGACAGCGAGTGTGGTAGCGAGGTGGTAGGGAAAATTCAACAGGAGCTCAATCCGACGCTGCCAGCGAGTACAGAAGGAAGGACTCGAAGCGGAATTTCTCGCTGCCAACGGAATCCGACGCTAAGTTAAATTAGGAAAGTTCTATCTTTTATCTAGTTTGAGTAGGAAATTTCTATCTTTTATCTATCTTTTATGGAAGACATTAGGCTTATAAATAGGATGTTCTAGGGTTAGTTTAATGAGATTTCACTTGGAGCAAGCACCATAGAAGAGAAGAGAGCTTAGGTAAGCCATGAGCGGCTAATTTTCCTAGTGTTTCGCCTACGTTTTCGGAGACTTGGTTGGTGAATTGTGAGTTTTTAATTCAAGTTATCTTTCCTCTATTTTAATTCCTTCAACTTCCTTGTACTTATTGTTATGTTATTGATGTTATCTTGCTTCGCCGACTTGATAATATTGATTTCGTGCTAAGATTTAATGCTTTCGTATTTGCGTTATTTCTATAGTAGCATGCATAAGATTGTGGATTCCGTGTTTGAAGCATGATTATGTAGGAAATTGACATATATCTTAAACATCGATTTACCGTGTTTAATTGGTGTTATTTATGTGCTCAAGTTCTTGGGATGTTGTGCTATCTCTTTGTTAAATCTTAACCGTGTTATGATTGCATTGAGGTGTAAGGGATTAATTGGACTCGTAGGACTTTTAATCCATATAAACCAAGACGAGAGGAATTTGTAGGAAAGTTAATAGCTTGAAAAGAATTCGATGATCGATAAGCCAACCGATGTCAAAGAATTCGTGGGTGGAACCATTCTCTACTCTTGATTTTACAACAAAATTCCATCTTTACTTTACTTTACTTGTTCTTATTTAAAAGTCGCATCTTTTCCCACTTTTGTTACTTGTTGGTGATCAAATTGCATTGTGAAATCTTAAATCTCCCGAGGATTCGACCCCTTTCTTGCCAATTATACTAATTTGTGAGAGTGGGAACTATTTGATTGGGAATCAACGATTTTCATCCCGTCAGTTGTCGACGTCGGCTTGGCTCTTGTCGATCACCTGCACACAGAAGCTACGGCAATGCTGGATCGAGAATCAGTAACTCGAGATCGAGGAGTGCTAGTCGATCTCGAGGAAGACAGTTAACTAAAACGAAATAAAGTAAAACAAATGCTTTGGGATTCAAAATAAACTATATGTAAAAGACTTCCAAGATTGGGGTTTGCATCAACGATAACCAAGCATGCGTAAGGCACAGATAAAACAGATAATCATGTAATTCGCATCAAAGGACTAAGCTTTCGCCTTTTCCAACAATGAGACAACTCTTTCAAGAAACCCTAATTGTCTCTACTGATTTTATGTTTACAATCCAAGTTGTTAGCATGGACCTCCATTAGATGGGTAATAAACAAATAACAAGTAGACGCTCAAAACAGGATAAAAGTCAGATCTTTACCTCATACATGCAGGGCTATCGTCGGGCTCGCCCCAACCCTAGAAGTGGGTGGACTACTCGCGCTTCATTGCAACCTCAGACATTGATTGAAAGGAAATAACAACTTGCATTAAACTAAATTCAAAGACTTTACAATCCCGGCGATCTAACTCTCGTTGAACGCCAAAACCCTAAAACCTTCGAACTCCTAAACCATCTCTGTGAACTACTTCTCTACTTCTGGATTGGATGCCCCTAAAATCAGCCCCATGGGCTTTATTTATAGCCTTCTACTCCTTGCTATTCAAGGATAGAATATCTATATCTATATCTAAATCTATATCTAAAGCATTAAAGATAAATAAATGCAACGACATAATTAAATCTAAAAAAAAAAGAATTATATCTAAAAGTCTTCAAGTGGATAAATCTTCTGCTTCATGATGTAACTTGATAGAATCGGATAGACTCGACAATCTTCGGCCCCAAGGAATCCCAATCCGAGTAGGACAGCTTAAACCGCGTTACGCGTCTCTGGAAGATTTCCTCGATCTCGAGGAAGTTTCCTCGATCTCGAGTGGGGTGGTCGTCGACTTTAGTGGCTCGGCGTCTCGGATTGCTGGTCCTCGATAGGGCTCGGATAGGTGACTTTTGGTCCTCGACATCGAGTAAATAACTCGATATCGAGTAAGATGGGTTCGTCGACTTATGTGCCTTGGGCTGGTCGGGCAGTTCTTCTCGACATGCCCGGACATGGGCTCCTGGGGTTGTCGATCTCGAGGACTTTCCTCGACATGGAGGAGTGCTGCTCAGCGTCCGACATGCTCGACCAGGTCGGGTAGCGCTCCTCGGTCTCCTCGGGTAGACTCTCCTCGACTTCCGGGCATGTTCTTCGCTCTTGTCGATCTCGAGGACCGTACTCGATCTCGAGTAAAGTTCTGGAGTCAACTTGCCTCGTCTTCAGCTCCACGACATGTGGTCCTCGATTAGTGCAGGTGCCTAGTCATGGGTTGTCGATATCGACGAAGACTAGTCGATATAGAGTAAAATGTGTCCTCCATCTTGACTTCTTTGTTTTCCCCCGAAATGGCTCCATATTCTGCAATATTAAACAGAAACTTATGTAGATCTCTATTTTTGGCAAATTAACATAAACTACATAGATTCGACATATTCCCAATCCGAAATATGCAAAGTGTATAGAATATGGAACTAAAAGATGCATAAAGACATGGCTACTTTAGAGACATCACAACTTCGTCGGCATCGAGAAGAAATCTTCATCCTCGACTTCACCTCTAGCGACGAGCACTACACTGACAGCGAAGGACTACTCGATATGGACAACCTTAGTCGATATTGACCAAACCTTGCCTTCCTCGACTTCGCCATCCTCGAGCAGCATCCCACCACTAGAAGCCGAAAATAACTCGATGTCGAGTACACTTACTCGAGATCGACCAAATACAGTGGTCCCCGAATCCGTTTCTGCGAAGGTAAGCCAATGTATGGATCTTTCTTCTCCTATTTCCATTAAAGATTTATCTATACATGGGAGAGGTTTGCCTTGGTATGTGCGATTATGTAGGATTTCCAATGATGAGCCTAAGGAGTATGAAATTGGAGACAAGCTCTACGTTGCCAAATCAAAAGATCATTGGTTTCCCAACAAATTCAACAAGAAGAGGATGGGGCCCTTCGTGGTGAAAAAGATCCATTCTGGAGGACTGCAGCTGATGGACAAGAATGGAGTCCTATTTGAAGCTTAAGCTACATGGGCCCTGCAAATGCCACCTTGAGCTTAATGGAGAAAGTCGGCCTAGCGACTATAAAATCTAGAGCTTGTAAATAGACATTTTTTCTGGGACTTTTTTGGACATTTTTGCTTTTGTTTGTTTTTTGGTTTTGAACTTTTAGTTTTTCTATTGTGGGTATTTCTCTTCTACATTTTTTTCAGGTCCATGGGGATAGAAGCAAGCTCAAATTGGACAGGGCCCAACAACATATCACTCGATTTCTAACATCCTGCACATCTGTCTAGTGAGTTTCTTTCTTTACCCTTGTTTTTATATAGTGAGGACACTGTAATGTTTAAGTATGGGGTGGGGGAAGGGCTTACTTTATGCATATTTGATTTTATTCGACATTATGTGTGCATATTTAAAGTTTATTTCTTGAATTGCTTATACATGGCTATTTTGGAATTCATTATTGATTTATGTGCTTACATGCATGTTTTCCAAAGTTTATAAAAATGACCCCCATTGAAAATTGAAATTTTGGAATAATGTCATGGAAGCTTAAATTGAACTCGACGATGCAAAAATTGGATTCATTAGAGATATAGCATGAAATTGCCTAGTAAAGAGAAGTTACAATGAAGTGCATTATTTTCTTGAAAACCATGAATAGAGGTAAAATTTGAAGTAGCTTTTGACATGTTGCAGGATAAGAGGATGGAGGACTTTATATTTCCATATAATGCCCATATTGTTATATTCCTAGCCTTACCTATGCTTATGCATCACAAAAGCCTTATTATGCCTTATTTCATATATTGCTCCACATGATCTAAATATTTTCCATTCTTTACCTTATTTCCTATCCGGGGATTATGTTGAGAATGATGTTAAATTATGGAGATGTTATATGGTGTTTGTGTTGTGGTTATTATCATTATTGGAGTTTAGTGGGAAATTGTTTGAAATATATGGAAAATTTAATGAGTGAATAAAAATCCGATCACCTCAGGAGATAAAGGTAGATCGGCCCTGCTTGCTTAGATAATAGTTCAGTGAGATGGGACACACAGGTGAGGAGTCCAAAGCACTAAGTATCCGGGGTCATTCATGACACCCATGTTTGCAACTCGCGAGAAGGCAGTGCTGAGATTAGAGAGGTAAAAGCATATTATTGATAAAAGCATTATGAAAGGTGATGAATCTTATGAAAAATGAGTGTGCTATGAAAAGTTTGGAAATACTCCATTTCCCTGGATTATTAGTAACACGTTGCCAAAAATTGCCCACCTTTAGCCTTTTACCAATCTACTCCTTATTGAGCTAAATTAAAGTCCTCTTGATTATTAATGCTTTATCACTTATGAATGTTTTGCAAAACCCTCCTTTTGTGAGTAGATGTTGGTTTTTAAATTTGCACATGTAGGGATTTGGGACACTAGTACCTTTTCAATGATGGTAATTGACTGCATGGACATATGAGAATGAATCTAAGATGTTGAGAGTTTTGATTTCTTCCCCTGAATCTAAGATGTTGAGATGTTAAGTATGGGGTGTTTGTTGTGAGCTGAATCTGCCATGTTTTATAGTAACTTTTATATCGTTTTCTGCATACATTTCATGAATTTGGGTTAGAATAATCCAGAATCTATGTAGTTTATATTTATTTGTCATATTATGGAATCTACCCCGGTTTCTGTTTAAATTCGCAGAAATCGAAGCAATTTACAGCAGTTTTGAGAAGGGAAGAAAAGCTTGGAAGTCAACTACAGACGTCCAAGGTCGAAGAGCAGCGGAACCAAGACAAATCAAGATGAAGTCAAGTGTTACTCGATATCGAGAAGCTTTACTCGATATCGACAAGATTTGTGCACCCAAGCCTGGTCGAGTAGGATCTTAATCGAGAAACTGAAGACGAAGCCAACCCGACTCCAGGACCCTACTCGATATCGAGTAGTTTACTCGATATCGACCAAACCCTAAAGCCATACCCGGAGTCGAGGAAGCCACACCTAACCAGGCCAGCCAAAGTCCAAGCCATTTACTCGATATCGAGTAATGTACTCGATATCGACAAGACCAAGATCCCATGTCCGATCCAAGTCGAGAACCAGTTACTCGAGAGGACCAGTGAAGCCAAAGTCGACGACGATGTTACTCGATATCGAGTAAACTCCTCGAGATCGAGGAAAACTCTCCTTGGCCGCGTTACACGATTTGGCTGTCCGAGTCGAGTTGGCATTGCTTGGGAGCGAAGTTGTCCTATTCTATCCACATCTATTAAGACTTATCAAGATCTATCAACTCCATGGAAGATTTACCTACTTTAGATATATTTCCTTTTTGGATTTAATTATTTATTCCATTATTTTATCTTAAGTAATTAGATAAAGAGATATAGATATAGATAGATATTTCCTTCATTGATTAGCAAGGATTGAAAGCCTAAAAATAAAGCCCTAGGGGCTGGTTTTTAGTCATTCAATTTCAGAGACAATTAGTTACATAGAGAGAGTAGAGGAGAGAGCTTGTGGCGAGAGAAGTTGGAAAGGCGAAAGCGGATTTGGCTTCGATTGATTGTAAGCTTTCTTTGGTTTATTTAATGCAAGTTATTTCCTTTTGTTTATTGATGAGTTTCTTGATAATGAAGAGCGAGTAGTCCACCCACTTCTAGGGTCGGGGTGAGCCCGACGGTAGCCATGTGAGGTGATGCGGTATAGGTTTGATCTTTTTATGCAATTCATCTTCTATCCCTACGAGCATGATTCTTTTGCGAGAGTTGAAGGTGATTCTTGTTTGTGTTATTGAAGCGAAAGTGATCTTAATACAACTTGGGTTAGTTATGTGAAAAGGGTTAGTAACAATTAGGGTTTATGCGAAAGCCTCTATATTCCTATTTGTTAATAATGAAAGTTATTTGTTGAAAAGCATGATCTTTGATGCCTTTATATGTTACTTTGAATGGTTATCGTTGTGGTGTTGATACCCTGACCTTGGAAGTCTTTTAGTGTATTGAATTATTTCATCAAAATCTGAGTTTTGCGTTCGAAAGGATTGCACTTTTAAGTTTCTGTTGCTTGTCGATTCCGAGGAGTTTTGTCGATATCGAGTATTGTTTACTTGATATCGAGGAGACTTTTGCCGAGATCAAGTTTCTGTGTTTGGTTTTCGTTTATGTATGTCGGTTTCTGTTTCTGTTGTCGATTAATTTAGTTGATATCGAGGACCCTTTAGTCAATATCGAGTAGTTCTGTGCTTTGCTTTCGTTTTTTCTTTTGTCTGTTATTTCTGTCTTTTTGTTTGCTTTTATGTCTGTGAGATTTAAACCTACCTGAGATCCACTGACACGCTTCCTTGTGGATCGATCCTGACTTCCCACTACTGCATCGGGAGGAAGTCTTGTAATTATTTGCGTGGGCACGAATCTGGTTTGATTTATATTCTTATTTATTGAACTCGATTTCCTCCCCTACAACAACTCCTTTGCCAAGCTCAGGCACCGCTTCGGCGTGACGGGACACCCCGTACCATCCTTGAATACCACATGGTTTCTCCTCAACCAGAGGCACCAAGAAAGCGCACCATTTCACACCATCTTCATTTCCTTCATCCAAGACACTCTGTCGCACCCAGGCAGCAAAAGGGAGTGTGAAAAAGTCCGGTTTCCTCCTCGCTCCTTGGACCTGCAACTAAAAATTCTAGTGGTACCACAGTCCCTAAACGGATGAGAAAGAGACTCGTTAAATTGGAGACATCAGGGGAAAAGATCGGAATTACCTAAGTGCCGTTGGAATCGTTCGTTGTTCGTCAAAATTTCCCCTTTGGAGGCAATCCATACAAATGTCTTGATTCTCTCATTGACATTGATTTTCCAAATGATTTTAAAAAACAATCTGTCTATGGAAGGGGTCTCATCGAACTTCCCAAGTAAAGAGTAGCTCGTACGAGCAACATAGCACTCATCTGCACTCGCCGGCTACCCGATTACATCATCTCTGTCCGACACCGCAGTAGCTGCGATTTCCATGAGGGTTGAGGATGGGAGAAGTGAAGCAAACACCTACCACTTCCACCCGACCTCGACATCCCACATGTGAGCCAAAGTAGAGCATTCGGAGTCGATCGGCTGATCCCCCGATACCAGTGAGGCTAAAGGCTCTCTCCCAACCCAAACGTCAGACCAGAACATGGTATCCTACTCGTTACCCAGGCACCTTCGGACATTGGGTTTGAGCACATCATCCACTGCCTTCACTATGCCTTTCCAAACGTGGGAGGATCCTGACCATCTCCCCAACGCCTTATTGACATATTTGATGAAAAGGATATCAGTCCACAACCCTTTCTCATGTTGCAAAAGCCTCCAACCAAGCTTCGCCACCAAAGACAAATTCCACTCCTTCACACGCCTTATCCCGAGACCTCCCAGATCCTTTGGCAGAATGATTTCATCCCAAGCCACTTTATAAAGGCGCCGCCTTTCCAAGGATGAATTCCAGATGAAACTTCTACATACCTTCTCCTCAATCTTCTTGCAAGTGCCATCCGGGAGGATCATGGTTGTCATCGAATAGACAGGATTTGATGACAACACAGATCTGGCTAGGGTAATTCTGCCAGCAAAGCTAAGCAGAGAGGATTTCCATCCTGCAAGTTTGCAAGCAAATTTATCGAAAATAGAGGAGAAAGTACCTTGGGTAACACGCCTGCGGAGGATAGGGATTCTGAGATAGTGACCAAGATCTATCGTGGCCTCTATGCCGCCCTCCAATTGAATTTTCTCACGGAGGTCTTGCTTCACATTCTTAGAGACGAAAACTTTAGATTTTTGAAAGCTCACCTTCTGCCCCGAGTAGTTGCAGAACAATTCAGACATCTCTGGATGACCTTAACCTTGGCATCAGATGCCTCCGCTAATAGGAGAATGCCGTCAGCGAAGAATAAATGAGACAGTTTGGGCCCTCCCCTCGCGATGCAGATTGGCTTCGAATCCCCGTCTTCAACCGCTTTCCGAAATAATGTGGCTAAGCCTCTCCATAAACAAAATAAATATGTATGGCGAGATTGGATCGCCTTGCCGGATACCCCGGGTCGGGGTGAACTGCTCAGTAGCCTCCCCGTTTCATAAAACCTGCATTCTAGGCGTCCAGATGCACTCCATGATCCAGGTGATCCAAACAGATGGAAGATTGGCCTGGAGCAATGTGTCCCCGATAAAGTCCCAACTTAATCTATCTGAAGCCTTTTCAAGATCAAGTTTCAAACACATCCACCCTTCGATACCCTGTTTCCGCCTCATATAATTGACCACCTCTTGTGCGACGACAATGTTGTCCGAGATGAGCCTCCCGGGGATGAAACTCCCCTGCGTCGGCCCCACGAGCTTTTCCATATGCGGCCTCAGTCGAGTAGCTAGGATCTTCGTGATGGCTTTATATATAACGTTGCAAAGACTAATATGGAGAAACTGTTTGATCCTCTCCGGTTTCCCGACCTTAGGCAGAAGTGTAATATGGGTATCATTCACTCCAACTGGGAGTTTAGAGTGGGAGAAAAAGTTCTTAATAAACTCAATAACAGATCTTCCAACAACATCCCAACACTTAGTAAAGAAGACTGACTGGAAGCCGTCGATACCTGGGGCTTTGTAGGCACCCATCTGCCTAAACACCTTCTTTATTTCCTCACCAGAGAAGTGAGAACATAATTCCTCTATCGTCTGATCAGGGAGCGGAGGGAAGGCACACGTCACCTCATCAAATTGCAAGTCCTCACAATTAGCGGTGTAAAGATCTTTAAAATAATTCAGCGCCATGGCTTCTAAATCCTCTTTCTCCTCGACCCAGTCACCATTGTCAGTGTATCCTCCAGAGGATCTCCTCTGGAGGATTTTCGCAGGATTTCTGAAACCAGAGGATCTCCTCTTGCTCAAGTGTATCCTCCAGATCTTGGCGGATCTTAGCCTCCTGCTCAAACCCTATGTGGGAGGCACATCTAGTGTTTTTTGTCTTGATATTATCGAGGGCGTGCAACAAGCTGTCCTTCCGAGCTTGAATGTTCCGAAAGACCTCCTTATTCCATTTGCGAAGATTGCCACTCAGCTTTTCCAGCGCCTCGGGCACCTCGCAATCACGTTTCCATTTTGCATCAATTAAACCCGGGAACTCCTTGTGGGTCATCCAAGCCGCCTCAAAATGAAAATGTTTTCTCCTGCAGTTTTTGGTGATAGACGGGTTCAAATCTAGAAAGAGCGGGCAGTGGTCGGAAGAATAGCGGGGGAGACGACGCACCCTAGCATCTGGCCACTTCAACCTCCATTCCAGATTAGAGACAATTCTATCTAGACGTTTAGAAATCACCCGATCACCTAACGATATCTTACTCCAAGTAAAATTCGGGCCGGAGAATCCAAGATCAATTAAATCGCAGCGATTGATCAGACTTCGAAAGATACTAGCATCGTGATGGAGAGCACCAGTACCCCCGGAGGTTTCATCCGTGCTAATAATGCAGTTAAAATCACCTCCCACCACCAGCGGCCCTTTAATACTTTCAAGACAAGCCATGAGGTTACTCCAGAACGACGCCCTCCTGGCCATAGTTGGAGAAGCATAGACGGCAACCAAGTGGGTTCTAACCCTTCCCACTAACCAGGAGGCATGAATGAAGTTTGCAGACATCTCATGAACATCAATCTTGTGCTTGTTGTCATTCCAAAGAAACAAAACACCACCAGCGAAACCAGTAGCTTCGATACGAAAACAATTCGAGAAACCAAGTTTGTCGCACAATTTCTTAGCTCTGTCCCGCGATACTCGGGTTTCCATAAGCGCGAGTATATCCACAGCGCAATGCTGCCAAATGTAGCAGATAGCCCTGCCGAAACTCTTCTTACCTGCGCCAAAACAGTTACAAAAAAGTACATTAGTTCTATTATCCCTAAGACACAAAAACGATCAATCCAAATGAGGAAAGGATATAAACGAAGGCGGAAGAAGGGAGAGAAATTAAATCCCCTTCTTAACATTCCCGACTTGAGCCGGATGTTGTTCCACTTCTAGCGTCAAAACCATCACCGGAGCCCAGAATTTCCCTTCTAAGGCGGGAGATGAGGTGCTCGATTGGCCACCCACCCAATTGACATCTTTACCGGTTGTCGAGCAATGAGGATCGGGGACTTTCTTACCGTCGGAGTTCTCCAACGACCTATTCGGATTTTTGATCTTCTTATCGCATGGCACCACCAATTTTAATCCTCTAGCCTTCCTGGACTTATTCATGCCTTTTCTTTTGAACTTTGAGGCTTGGGAAGTCTTGAGCTTGGGACCTTTGATCGACCCATCAGAGCTCGTTTGTTTGATTATCTGGGCCCCACCGGCCTTGTTCACATCCGACCTCTCCTCAGACCCAACATCAACCTTTGGCCCACTAACATTAGGCCCATCTAACTTGTTGACTTCATCCCACTTTCCTTTCCCTTTGGGAGAACCCGTCTCTTTCAACTCTTTCTCAAGTTTCTTTACGCCACCATTAATGCCTTTATTCTCTTCCCCATTAATCCCCTCGTGCTCTCTTTTGACGATCCTGAGGCTCCACCATTATGGATGCCCTCCCTTTGACTGTTATGGTTCGGAACCCTAGTAACGGGATAAAATCCCTTCGACTTCTTCCCCGGTGTCGGCGTCGCGTCCGTCCTACTCTCCATCTAAGGACCATGATTCTTGTCTTCGTCATCGCTCTTTCCTTCTTTCTTCCGGGAGGCCGAAGTAAAACAGTTTCGTTTCTGGGCAGAACGTCGTCCAGTGGCTGACCCTCCCAAAAGTAAAACAGATCTTCAGCATAACTTCGTATTCTAATCGAAAGCTGTCACCATTGATGGTAATTGAGCCTTTCAAGGGTTCCTCCAGGTTGACTTCCACACAAACTCGCATAAAGTTTCCTCTATTTTTATAGATCGTATAATGATCAACCTTAAGCGGCTTTCCATACCTTCTGCAATTATTATAAGAACGTCCTCCTAATACAGGAGCATTGGAAGATCGACGATTCTGTTCCAAGTGAGGGCTGTTTTTATAACTTCCGATGGCCTGACATCCGGCGACCAAACCTTAATGATCAGGCACTTTCCGAAAACCGACCAAGGACCACCAGTAAGTATCTTCAACCCGTCTTTTTTCCTCTCAGGACGGACTAAGAAATTCCCGAAGGGTAGATCTATAACTTGGAACCTCCCACAGTCCTTCCACATTTCCCTTAGCTTTCTATCCATGACATGGAGGGGTATTTCAGGACCCAGCATCCTAACAACAAGAGATTTTTACCAAGCTCCTGCTAGGGCATCTAGGACTGAAGGATAGATGGTGACCATCGGATTACCGCCCAACCCAGGTGGGAAGGAAACATCAATTTTCTTCTCAAGAAAGCCTTCATGTAGAATCGTCTATTGCATCGCAACCCCACCCATCACTACTTTATCACGCCAGGGTGGAGCTTCCGTAGAGGCGACGATTGCCTAGGCGTTGGAAGATGCTTTTTCCGGTCCCGGATCATCAAGGGGAGGGGCGTCCGGCACCGGATCAGTCTGCATATCATCGGAGGTTTTTTCTTCGGAGGTTTTCTATTCTGAGCTCATTATGCACTCAAAAAGCCCATCGATCTTACATATAGCCTTATTTTAGCAAATGTATCATTTCTGCTTTGTTGTACAATCTTACATTTTGATATATATAAAGTGCCAATGATAAAGTTCGGTTGTGTTATCTTGTATTATGTTATAGTGGTCTTACAATTAAATGATATAATCATAACAACATATTATAAATTCACGAATGTTGTTATAATAAGTCAGCTAAATACATACATACTCTAAATTCATGCTTATTAATATAATAACCTATTATAAGCTTAATTTAATATGTTCACTTTTTTATTATACTGTATTAAACACGTAGGGTGCCCATCTCATAAGCTCAAAATAATTGTGGACACTTTTATTAATGTAGGGTGTTGTTTCCATAAGCAACCTAAAATTTGGACAATTATTAATAATATCTGGAAATGATGAATGTAGTGGATTTAAAATTCTTCTATTAAGTTGAACCCAACATACTAAGCATTCCACAAAAAAGAGAGGCCCAACCTATAAAAGCCAACGAAACCCTAGAACTCAACTCCCACTTCTGAGGTCTTTCATGCCACTTCTGAGGTATCCGTCTTGAATTGGTAAATAAAGAGCAACTATCCGGGTGTTCGAACCGGGGACCTATGGGTACTACCCGCAAGTCCTTTTCGGTGAGCCATTCCGAATGTCACCCGAGATCTCCGTCACCGTCTCCGTCTCCTGCTACTTTCTTCTACAACCTCGCTTTCCACTTGAGCTACCCTTGGTAGTGTTTTCGTTGGCTTCATCAACCTTATCAATGGAGTTTTTGTTAAAAAATGGAATCTCCCTCCCCCTCAAATCGAGCACAAATTCATAGTTATTCGTTGGATTTTGGTACTAATCCAGATCAATCTCAACCTTTTCTTTCTTATGGATCGAAAAGAAAATATTAAAACGAACTATTTGATTTGGAGATGAACTCGTTTGGGAATAAATTGCTTGACTTCACTCCCGATTTCATAATGAACTGTTTGATTTTATTCTCAAATTCCAGTCTCCGTTAGTGCATGAGCAACCACCGAGGTGTTTTTATTAGCCTCCTGTTGTGAGCTGAATTTGCCATGTTTTACATTACCTTTTATGTCCATTTCTGTATGCATTTCATTCATTTGCCATGTTTTACATTACCTTTTACAGCAATTCTACAGAAGGTCAGAAAAGCTCGGAAAATGGCTACAGAAGTCCAAGGTCAAGAAAGCAGCGGAACCAGTCGAATCAGTCTGAGAGTCAAGGTTACTCGATCTCGAGTTGACCCAACTCGATCTCGACGAGCTTGTCCGAGGAGCCTTGGTCGATAGTGCCTGATCGAGAAAGCCAGAACAGCCCGACTTCCGGACCCAACTCGATCTTGACAAGACCCTAGTCGATATCGACGAAGCCCAGTGCCACACCCGGAGTCGACGAGGAGAGAAGCCGAGGACGAGAAGCCGAGCACACCTCTACTCGATCTCGACAAAGCCTTGTCGAGATCGACTAGCCACCTAGAGGTTGTCCGAGTCCATGCCGAGGAGCTCTAGTCGACACCATCAGAGAACCATCCTCGACCAACCCTAGTCGATCTCGAAGACGTCTGGTCGAGATCGACGAGCCCAAGTACCCAGATCCGAGCCTGTCGAGCAGATCTAGCCGAGAAGTCCCATCGACGAACAATCCTTGTCGAGGTCGATGAAGCTCTTGTCGATGTCGAGTAGACTGGATTCCAGAAACGTGTCGACGAAGTGCTGTCCGTGTAGAGTTGGGATTCCTTGGGGGCGAAGGAGGAAGATTCTATCCAAATATATCAAGTCTATCCATGGAAAGGGAGATCTATCAACACATGAAGACTTACCTACTTTAGAACTATCTTTTCCTTATTGATTTATTTCCATTAAGCATTTTATTTATCTTTTAGCAAATTAGATATAGATTTAGATATAGAGATAGATGATTATTTCCTTGATTAGCGAGGTTTGATCACTATAAATAAGGCCCTAGGGGCTCAGTTTTATTCATTCAATTTTCAGAGACAATTAGTTACTTACATAAAGAGAAGAGATTGTAAGTTGGAGTTTGTTTTAATGCAAGTTAGTTCTTTTCATCAATCAATGTCTGTTGTTGCGATGAGGCGTGAGTAGTCCACCCACTTCTGGGGCTGGGGTGAGCCCGACGGTGGCCATGTGAGGCGATGCGATAAAGGTCAGATCTTTTTGTGCGATTCATCTTCTATCCCTATGAGCATGATTCTTTTGTGAGAGTTGAAGGTGATCCTTGTTTGTGTTATTGAAGCGAAAGTGATCTTAATGCAACTTGGGTTAATTATGTGAAAAAGGGTTAGTAACAATTAGGGTTTATGCGAAAGCCTCTATATGCCTATTTGTTAATGACGAAAGTTATTTGATGGAAAGCATGATCTTTTATGCCTTTATGTGTTACTTTGCATGGTTATCGTTGTGGTGTTGAAACCCTGGCTTTGGAAATCTTTTATTATATTGAATTTATTTCTTTCAAAAATCTGAGTTTTGGTTCGAAATTTGCATTTTAAAGTTTCTGCATTCTTGTCGACATAGAGTAGAGTTTTGTCGAGATCGAGTACCACCTAGTCGATCTCGAGTTGGCTTGTCTACGTCGAGTTGCCAGTTTCGTTTTCTGAGTTTCTGTTGTTCACTGCTGTTGTCGATCTCGAGTGCCTCTTGTTGTTGTAAGGAGAAATCGAGTATGAAATATAACGAAATAGATCAAACCAGACTTAGGCCCCAACAAATAAATACAAGACTCCTCCAATGCAGTAAGAGAAAGTCAGGATCGAATCCTCGAGGAAGCACGTCAGCAGTTCTCAGGTAGCTGTTGATTCTCACAACAGCAGAGCAGAACAGACAGAATCACAGAAACAGCAAGAAAGAAACAAATAACCCGGCAAGGGCAATAAAAACAAAAGCAAAGAAAGAAACTAAAGACAGAAAGTAAAGCAAAGGAAGTAAAGAACAAAGCAAAACAGAAACGAAAAGCAAGGACACAGAAGCTACTCGATCTCGAGTAGCTGTCCTCTAGGTCGACTAAGGTGGTCGACAGCAACAACTCAGAAAACAGAAATCGACAAAGACAGAAAAGTTCAACTCGACCTAGACTAAGCTCTCCTCGAGATCGACCAGATCTCCTCTATGTCGAGTAACAATGCAGAAAACTGTAAATTGCAGAATTTAAGACAAACGCAGATTTTTGACAGAAATAAAGTCAATATATTAAAAGACTTCCAAGGCCAGGGTTTCAACACCACAATGATAACCATGCAAAACAACACATAAAGGCATGAAAGATCATGCTTTCCATCAAAGAACTTTCGTCATTAACAAATAGGCAAATAGAGGCTTTCGCATAAACCCTAATTGTTACTAACCCTTTTTCACATAATTAACCCAAGTTGCATTAAGATCACTTTCGCTTCAATAACACAAACAAGGATCACCTTCAAATCTCGCAAAAGAATCATGCTCATAGGGAAAGAAGATGGATTGCACAAAAGACCTGACCTTTATCGCATCGCCTCACATGGCCACCGTCGGGCTCACCCCAGCCCCAGAAGTGGGTGGACTACTCACGCCTCATCGCAATTGCAGACATTGATGTATAAAAAGAAACTTGCATTAAAACTATATTCAAAGCCTTTACAATCCTGGCAATCAACTTTCGCAGAAAGCCAAAACCCTAAAAACCTTAGAACTCCTAAACTTCTCTGTGGAACTACTTAATCGTCTCTGAAATTGAATGATTAAAACTGAGCCCCCTAGGGCCTTATTTATAGCCTTCATTCCCTAGCTATTCTAGGAAAGAAGATATCTATCTATATCTAAAATTATATCTAAAAGCATAAAAGATAAATAAATGTTTTAAGGAAATAAATCCATAAGGAAAAGATAAAACTAATTATGGTAGGTCTTCATGATGTGATAGATCTTGTCTCCTTGGATAGAACTTGATGTAGTTGGACAGAATCTTCCGCCTTCGCGCCCAAGGAATCCCAAGTCTAGTCGGACAAGGCTCGTCGAGAAGCTTCCGGACACTGGTCTAGTCGACCTCGAGTAAGGTTCGTCGACCTCGAGTAGAGTTCGTCTTCTCGGCTTGCTGATGCTCGATGTGGCTCGGACTTGGGCTCCTGGGCTCGTCGAACTCGAGTAACCCTAGTCGATCTCGAGTAGGATGGCTCGGTCGACCAGGCTTCCTCGGGTTGGTCTTCTCGGCAAGGCTCGGACAAGGGCTCAGGCGCTCGTTGATCTCGACCACCTCTTGTCGAGATCGAGTAGGGTGCTTCCGCGAGTTGGCTCTTTCGCTGGCAGCGAGTTGCTTCTTCCGCGGCAGCGAGTGATCCGCTGCAGCGAGTGGAGTCGCTGGCAGCGAGTCTCGCCTGGTCGTCCTCGGCTTCGTCCTCGGGCAGCTCTCCTCGTCGACTCTGGGTGGTGGCGCTGGGCTTCGTCGACCTCGACCAGTTCTTGTCGAGATCGAGTAGGGTCCGGACCTCGGGTGTCTGGCTCTCTCGATCAGGCTTCGTCGACCAAGGCTGGTCGGCCAGGCTTGTCTATGTCGACTAGGCCTACTCGAGGTCGAGTAGCCTTGGCTCGTAGACTTGTTCCGCTGCTTTGACCTTGGACTTCTGTAGTGGTTTTCCGAGCTTTTCCGACCTTCTGTAGAATTGCTGTAAAACGCCTCGATTTCTGCGATTTAAACAGAAACTTGTGTAGATTCCATAATTTGGCAAATAAACATAAACTACATAGATTCTGTACTTTCTAAACCCAAATGAATGTAATGTATACAGAAATCGATATAAAAGTTACTGTAAAACATGGCCGATTCAGCTCACAACAAACACCCCATACTTAAGCTTGCTTGTCCTCAAGCAATACTTTTATTTGTCATTCAGGGGAAGAAATCAAAACTCTCAACATCTTAGATTCATTCTTATATGTCCCTGCAATCAAGAGGACTTTAATTTAAGCTCATGAAGGAGTAGATTGGTAAAAAGGCTAAAGGTGGGCAATTTTTTGGCAATGTGGTGCTTTTGATCCGGGGAAATGGAGTATTTCCAAATTTTGAGTTTCATACCACATTCTTTCTCCATATAATTCATCACCTTTCATATTGCTTTTCTCAATAATAATGCTTTTACCTCTCTAACCTCAGCACTGCCTTCTCGCGAGTCGCAAACATGGGTGTCATGAATGGCCCCGGATACTTAGTGTGTCGGACTCCTCACAATGTGTCCCATCTCTCCAAACTATTATCTCAGAGAGCAGGGTCAATCTAACTTTATCTCCTGAGGTGATTGGATTTTCTTTCACTCATTAAATTTTCCATATATTTCAAACACTTTCCCGCCAAACTCCAAATATGACAATAAGCACAAACACCATATGATAATCTCCATAATGTAACATCATTCTCAACATAATCCCCGGATAAGGTAAAGAATGACAATATTTAGATCATGTGGAGCAATAATTGGACTAAGGCATATTATGGCTTTTGTGGTGCATAAGCATAGGTAAGGCTAGGATTTATAATAATGAGCATTATATGGAAATATAAAGTCCTCCATCATCTTATCATGCAACATGTCAAAAGCAACTTCAAATTTTACCTCCTTTCATGGTTTTCAAGAAAATATGCACTTCATTGTGACTTCCCTTTACTAGGCAATTTCATGCTATATCTCTAATGAATCCAATTTTGCATCGTCGAGTTCAATATAAGCTTCCATGACATTATTCAAAATTTTTCAATGGGGGTCATTTTTCTCAAATTTTGGAAAACATGCATATAAGCGTATAAATCAAATAATGCATTCCAAAATAGCCATGTAGCAATTCAAAGAAATAACGCACAAAGTAAAGTCAAATATGCACAAATTAAGCTCTTCCCTCACCCCATACTTAAACATTACAGTGTCCTCACTGTATAAAAACAATGTAAAGGGTAAAGAAAGAAACTCACAAGACATGAGTGCAGAGCCGCAAAATTTCGAATGGAGCACCTCCTAGTCCGAGTATTAATGTAGCTTGGTTCTATCCATTGACCTGAAAAGTTAGAAGACATATACCTATAATAGCAAAACCAAAAGTGTTCAAAACCAAAAACAAAAACAAAAGTCTTAAATGTCCTAAAAAGTCTATGTACATGCTCTAGATTTTATAGTCGCTAGGCCGACTTTCCATTAATGCTCAAGGTGGCATCTGCAGGGCCCATGTAGCTTGGGCTTCAAATAAGGCTCCATTCTTGTCCATCAGCTGTAATCCTCCAGAATGGATCTTGTTCACCACGAAAGGTCCCATCCGCTTCTTGTTGAATTTGTTAGGAAACCAATGATCATTTGATTTAGAGACATAGAGCTTATCTCCAACTTCATACTCCTTAGGCTCATCATTGGATATCCTGCACAATCGCACATACCAAGGCAGACCTCTCCCATGTATAGATAAATCTTTAATGGAAATAGGAGAAGAAAGATCCATACCTTGACTTACCTTCGCAGAGACGGAATCGGGGACAACGGTGTTTGGTCGATCTCGACTAGGGTTAGTCGATCTCGACAAGAGTGCAGGCTCTGGTGGTGTGCTCGTCGAAGAGGCAGAAGTCGAGGAAGGGGGCTTGTCGACCTCGAGTAGTCTGGTCGACCTCGATAAGAACTCTGCTCCTGGTGGTTGGCTCATCGAGGAAGGCGGGGCTGGGCTCTCCGAGTGGTGGTCGATCTCGACAAGTCTTGTCGAGATCGACGAGGGTTCTTCTCCTGGTTGCTGCGGTGTCGAGGAAGCTGGGACTAGGGGCGCCGAGTTGTGGTCGACCTCGACAAGACTTGTCGAGATCGATGAGGCTCCTGGCTCCGGTGTTGTCATCGTCGAGGAAGGCGCTGTCGAAGTAGGGCGCTGGTGGTCGACCTCGACAAGCCTACTCGAGGTCGACAAGAGTGGCTCCTCTGTTTTGCTGCTCGACGAAGCTGGCTCTGGGGGAGTCTCCTTGGTCTGGTCGAGATCGACTAGGGCTCTACTCGAGGTCGAGGAGCCTTGGTCGATCTTGACCCCATACTTAGCTCCTGTCAAGGCATCCGAAAAATAATGAATCCACAACGACTTACCTGGATCTGTGTCGATTGGATTTTCTGTGTTCTCCTTGAGGATTGCCATGATCTCCTCTACCTGGGCCTCCATGTCCCTCTTTTCTATCTCCTCAGGGGTCATATTTCTGACCTTGGGTTTCCCGCAGGTGATGTAGCCAGCTGAGATAGATTTGACCCCTTCCATTGGACCAGTATGCCTTTCAGTTTTGTTAAAGGAATACTCAATGACCTCATCGCTGATGTTGAAGGTGAGCACTCCTTTCCTTACGCTTATGTTGGCATCCACCGTCGCCAAGAATGGTCTTCCTAAAATAATTGGACAAGCAGGATCTTCTTGCATATCAACTATCAAGAAATCAGCAGGAACGAAGAATTTACCTACTTGTACTGGGACATTTTCCACCATGCCTGTTGGAATGACCACCGTGTTGTTGGCCATGTATAGTCTAGCATCCACAGGCTCCAAGGCACCTATCTTAATCTTAGACCAAATCGTTAAAGGCATAATACTAACACTAGCTCCAAGATCACATAGGGCATTAATTTTGTATGGACCAAATCCAATAGTTATAGCAAACTTACCTGGATCCGGCCTCTTCTCCAATATGTCCAGATGGCTGCACTCCTCTGTGATTTCAGCCATTGACTGCTTTTTGCTCAGAATCTCCTTCAGGAACTTGACATAGGATGGCATTTCATTGAGAGCTTCTGTGAAGGGGATGGTGACGTTGAGCTTCTGAAGCATCTTGATGAAGCGCTGAAACTTTTTCTCCGCTGGGTCCTTTAGAGATTTTGTGGGGAAAGGCAGCTTCTTTTTCTGCGTCGGAGCTAGAACAGACGTCGGAATTGCTGCAGGCTGCTCTTTGTCGACTAGGGGCTCCTCGATGTCGATCAGGCCTTTGTCGACATCGACCAGATTGGGCCAAGTCGAGTTGTTGTGTGGTGCAGACGATGATTCCTGCTGGTTCTCCTCGAGGTCGACGAAGGTTTTGTCGAGATCGACCACGGCCTTGTCGAGATCGACTTGTTGTTCCTCGTCGTTCTGCTGCTTTTCGACCTCTGGCTCTTGCAGTTGATGGCCGCTTCTGAGTTTGATAGCAGCGATGTGTCCAATCTTTCCCTTAGGATTTGGTTCTGAAGATCCTGGAAGTGTCCCTGACTGTCTAGGGATTCCGGCTGCTAGCTGACCAATCTGTGTATCAACTGTTTTTCGCCAGATATCAATTTCCCCAAGCCTAGAGTTGACACCTTGCATCTGGGTATAGACGGAGTTCAAAGATTGCCTAGTTTCTGAGTGGTTTCTCCGTATTTCCTCCAGGACTGTCTGTATATCATCCTTTTTCTTCTCCCTTTCCGGATGTCCTGGAGCTCTGTAGGGCGGGGGATTCCTAGGGACACCTTGGTTCCATTGTGGTTGCTGAAACCTTTGGTCCCCCATGTAGCGATTGGGTCCCCCTGCGTAAGCTGCATCCTCATGGTGCTCTGCCATCCTGACTTGCTCTGTGTGTGGGCACTCAGGAGTGGTGTGCCTTTGCGATCCGCATTCTATGCAAGGCTGGTTGACAGAGAGATATTTGACTTGCTTGATGAGCTTCCTATTCTAATCTTTGTAGTATTGCTCCCTAACATCAGGATCAATTTCCTTTGCTGGCTCATAGAGAGGCATATATGGTGCTGGCCTGGCGTATGGGTTCTCTTCATAGGTTACAGTAGACCCATACTTGTTGTCGTAGTGGGTGAGCTTCTCTAGCATACCCCATGCGTCACTTGGCGGCATCGTCAGATACTCGTAGCGAGTATAATTGTTGATTTTGTCCATAGTGACTTGATCCAGAGAGTTGAAGAAGATCTCCTGGATGATGTAGGGTGGCTGTCCATGAGTAGGGCAAGATCACAGAAGTTCCTTGTAGCGCTCCCATTCCTTTGCCAGTGGTTCCCTTTTCTGCTGTTTGAAGGCGGTGATTTTCTGGCGGAGATGTGTTGTTTTGGCAGGTGGGAAGAATTTGTTCAGAAACTCTTGCTCTACTTGGGCCATGGTTGTGAGTGATTTTGCTTTCAGCCCTTCCAGCCATTTCAGTGCAGGCCCAGCGAGAGACGAGCGAAAAGATTTCATCTTGACATATTCCAGAGTTGTACCTTCTGCAAGAGTACGACACATATCATGAAAATTAGTAATATGTTCAAGATGACACTCATTAAATCTACCATAAAAGGCATTATTTTTAAGCTCTATAAGAAACTGAGTGCGAATTTCAAAAGAGTTTTCAGGGATAAGAATCGCCGATTCAGGCACGATGAGAGTCGGATGCATATAATCCTCAGCAGTGGTTGGATATTGGGCAAGCTCAGTTTCCGCTTGCCTCGCGCGTTCAGCTGCTTGTTCCCTTGCTGCTCTCTCAGCGGCGATAGCAGCATCCTTAGCGGCTAATTCCCTGGTAAGCCTAGCGATCAGCTATTCCTGTGTTTCAGCGGCCGCCATGATCCTTTTGAGTTTGGAGTGGATGTGTAGGTAGCGCTCCGGTTCGTCTAAGCTGTCAAACTCAGGTGTTTGACCAGAACGACGCATACACCTGCAAACTAACTCAAAGAAATAGTGAGAACTGACTACCTAAGGCGCGATTGATTGCTTCCCCGGCAACGGCGCCAATTTGTTGTAAGGAGAAATCGAGTATGAAATATAACGAAATAGATCAAACCAGACTTAGGCCCCAGCAAATAAATACAAGACTCCTCCAATGCAGTAAGAGAAAGTCAGGATCGAATGCTCGAGGAAGCACGTCAGCAGTTCTCAGGTAGCTGTAGATTCTCACAACATCAGAGCAGAACAGACAGAATCGCAGAAACAACAAGAAAGAAACAAATAACCCGGCAAGGGCAATAAAAACAAAAGCAAAGACATAAACTAAAGACAGAAAGTAAAGCAAAGGAAGTAAAGAACAAACCAAAACAGAAACGAAAAGCAAGGACACAGAAGCTACTCGATCTCGAGTAGCTGTCCTCTAGGTCGACTAAGGTGGTCGACAGCAACAACTCAGAAAACAGAAATCGACAAAGACAGAAAAGTTCAACTCGACCTAGACTAAGCTCTCCTCGAGATCGACCAGATCTCCTCTATGTCGAGTAACAATGCAGAAAACTGTAAATTGCAGAATTTAAGACAAACGCAGATTTTTGACAGACATAAACTCAATATATTAAAAGACTTCCAAGGCCAGGGTTTCAACACCACAATGATAACCATGCAAAACAACACATAAAGGCATGAAAGATCATGCTTTCCATCAAAGAACTTTCGTCATTAACAAATATGCAAATAGAGGCTTTCGCATAAACCCTAATTGTTACTAACCCTTTTTCACATAATTAACCCAAGTTGCATTAAGATCACTTTCGCTTCAATAACACAAACAAGGATCACCTTCAACTCTCGCAAAAGAATCATGCTCATAGGGAAAGAAGATGGATTGCACAAAAGACCTGACCTTTATCGCATCGCCTCACATGGCCACCGTCGGGCTCACCCCAGCCCCAGAAGTGGGTGGACTACTCACGCCTCATCGCAATTGCAGACATTGATGTATAAAAAGAAACTTGCATTAAAACTATATTCAAAGCCTTTACAATCCTGGCAATCAACTTTCGCAGAAAGCCAAAACCCTAAAAACCTTAGAACTCCTAAACTTCTCTGTGGAACTACTTAATCGTCTCTGAAATTGAATGATTAAAACTGAGCCCCCTAGGGCCTTATTTATAGCCTTCATTCCCTAGCTATTCTAGGAAAGAAGATATCTATCTATATCTAAAATTATATCTAAAAGCATAAAAGATAAATAAATGTTTTAAGGAAATAAATCCATAAGGAAAAGATAAAACTAATTATGGTAGGTCCTCATGATGTGATAGATCTTGTCCCCTTGGATAGAACTTGATGTAGTTGGATAGAATCTTCCGCCTTCGCGCCCAAGGAATCCCAAGTCTAGTCGGACAAGGCTCGTCGAGAAGCTTCCGGACACTGGTCTAGTCGACCTCGAGTAAGGTTCGTCGACCTCGAGTAGAGTTCGTCGTCTCGGCTTGCTGATGCTCGATTTGGCTCGAACTTGGGCTCCTGGGCTCGTCGACCTCGAGTAACCCTAGTCGATCTCGAGTAGGATGGCTCGGTCGACCAGGCTTCCTCGGGTTGGTCTTCTCGGCAAGGCTCGGACAAGGGCTCAGGCGCTCGTCGATCTCGACCACCTCTTGTCGAGATCGAGTAGGGTGCTTCCGCGAGTTGGCTCTTTCGCTGGCAGCGAGTTGCTTCTTCCGCGGCAGCGAGTGATCCGCTGCAGCGAGTGGAGTCGCTGGCAGCGAGTCTCGCCTGGTCGTCCTCGGCTTCGTCCTCGGGCAGCTCTCCTCGTCGACTCCGGGTGGTGGCGCTGGGCTTCGTCGACCTTGACCAGTTCTTGTCGAGATCGAGTAGGGTCCGGACCTCGGGTGTCTGGCTCTCTCGATCAGGCTTCGTCGACCAAGGCTGGTCGGCCAGGCTTGTCTATGTCGACTAGGCCTACTCGAGGTCGAGTAGCCTTGGCTCGTAGACTTGTTCCGCTGCTTTGACCTTGGACTTCTGTAGTGGTTTTCCGAGCTTTTCCGACCTTCTGTAGAATTGCTGTAAAACGCCTCGATTTCTGCGATTTAAACAGAAACTTGTGTAGATTCCATAATTTGGCAAATAAACATAAACTACATAGATTCTGTACTTTCTAAACCCAAATGAATGTAATGTATACAGAAATCGATATAAAAGTTACTGTAAAACATGCCAGATTCAGTAGCTTTCTGTCTTGCTTTGTTCTTTACTTTCATTCGTTATTTCCTGTTTTGCTTTGCTGCTTTGCTTTTATTTGTCTTTCTTTCCTTGTTTCTGTGTTTCTGTCTTTCTGCTATTCTGCCTGTGAGATTTGTTGCCACCTAAGAACTGCTGACGTGCTTCCTCGTGGATTCGATCCTGACTATTCTCTTACTACAACGGGAGGAAGTCTTGTATTTATTTGCTGAGACAGGGAAGTCAGTCTGAACTCTATTTTATATTTATTTCATACTTGACCATCCTCCTACAACAACACCTCCACTCCCAAGTTATCACTAAGGTGGTTTTAGTTGCCAGACTTCACATGAGCTTTTGTCTAATGGGCTAATGTGAACTGTGGCTGGTTAGGTGTGTTTTGCCGATGTGAATTGCTCAATGAATGGATTGAAGCAAGTAATTGATAATAGTATATATAACTACACATACATTAGAGTTTAGGATTTTTTTTTTGGAAGCTGATAAGGATTAGGAAACATGCCAATGATCCGGCATCTTTCCTAGTGCGTCCGAGCGAAGGAGAACCCGAAGTTCTGGATCATCAGTGAAGCTACCATCGGCAGGGATAGAGTAGGCCAGACGTGCAATCCTGTCGGTCACCGCATTAGAATCCCTGAAAATATGACGAATAGCAACATGATAGAAAGAATATAAATCGACATTTACATCAGCCAACAGCAGCTCGATCTCCCAGGGGCTAGACCAGTCCCCCAACAGAGCCTTTATAACATCCAAGAAGTCCCATTCGACAAGAAGTTTATTAAAACCCATTAATTTGGCCTATGAGACCCCCATGCGAAGACCCATAGCCTCGGCTAAAACAGCGGAGCTATTATTACATTGGCCCGCTCAAAAGAACATCACTTGTCCTAAATGATCTCGGATCACAAAACTGCAGGTTCCGACCCCCGACTAGCAGTACGATCCATCGAAATTGAGTTTGTAGTAACCTAAATGTGGCTTTTTCCGTATCTCCGATCTGGATGTCTGGCCTCTCTTTGTATTAGGCCTTGTAGTGGTCGATCTTGTCTTTCTGTTAGTTTTTACTGAGATTTACCGTCTCGGAGTCATCAATTCGAGCATTCCAAGTTTGGTATGTCGAATTGCAGAACAAAGAAATAGCCTGAACCAAGATGTTGGTTATATGTTGAAAGACCATATGGCTGCGAAAATACCATATACCCCACCAAGCAAGAGCCAACTTAGTGAAAACATTGGTGCCTAGATTGTTGTCAATATCGTGAAGCAGCCCATTGGGCTTCATGTCTAAGTCGAGATCATCCTCCGAGTGGTGGCTTATATTTAGCATTTTGGTCAGAGAAATCGTCATGGGGCATTGAACAAGAATAGGACTAGTAGTTCAATAGGACATCCGCAGAAAATACACCCTGATGGTAGTGAAACATGAGACCGTTGCAGTCTGTCAGTGGTCAGTAGGCCATCACGTGCAATTTTCCATATGAAATGCCTTATTTTGTAAGGATTGTCCAGTTTCCAAATCTAGTTACAACCGAAATTTTTGCCGCCCCCATGATTGGGTATAATTTTAGTTGCTGATGCCATGGAGGACCAACCATTTTCACTAGATCCCCAAAATAGTATGTTAGAGAATGTATTATGAGGGAGGTGAATCCTTGAGATTGTGGATATGACATCCATGTGAAGTTTGTGCATGTTCCAAGTGTGACTTTCGTTAATAAATCTAACGACCGACCAAGTCGCTACCTCATCCAGGATTGGTTGGGTAGCCATGTGAGTGAGCGGTTGTTTGCTGACCCAATTTTCATTCCAGAAATTAACGGTTTGTCCGTCCTCGATTGACCAGCGCAGGCCTGAATTGAAGAGTTCTGTAATATACTTTAATCGACAAAGGCAATAAGAACGCTTGCATGAGGAACAGAGATGAGGGTTTCCATTTAGTCAGTTGAACCTTAGTTTTGAGGATGATATCCGTGAAAGTGTTTTTATTGACACGACCATTGATAATGGGACAACCTAGATAATTTTCTAGGTTATTTGCACGAGGGATACCCATAGCAGTCGTAACCGTATGGATGGTTGTGGATGAAGTGTTTGGGGAAACTTGGAAACTGGACTTATATGTAGATTTACCTTTTGGCCAGAGATCTGACAGAAACATTGTATTATGTTGGAGAACTCAAAACAAGTAGATTGGTTTGCTCTACCAAACAGCATGATATCATCAGCAAAAGCCATGATGGGATTCTTCACCCGATCCCTACCTAGGGTGAAACCTAAGTCTCTTGATATATTTCATCGTTGTTGTAGCGTTCTAGCAGAAACCTCTGCAGTGAGGATAAAAAGGAAAGGTGATAGGGGGTGTCCCTGTTTGAGTCCTCGTGATGGTAGGAAAAAAGAAGATGGTTCATCATTAATAAGCGATGAATACGAAACCGTCTGTACACATTCCTTGATCCAAAGAACAAATTTTTGGTCGAATCCGAATTCAGTGAGAGTCGAGAAAAGAAAGGACCATTCTACACGGTCGTAAGCCTTCTCCATGTCTAGCTTGACAGCCATGTAGCATGTCTTAGTTTTTGTTAGTGTAAACGAGTGGAAAATTTCGTGAGCAACGAGAATATTGTCTTGGTTCGACCTACCTTTAGTGAAAGCACTTTGTAAGGGATGGATGAGTTGGTCGAAAACTTTAGCCAATCTGGCTGTCAGAATCTTGGAGATGATTTTGTAAATCGTCGAACAAAGGGTGGTTGGCCTGTAGTGACCCACATTTTGAGGGTCGTCATTTTTCTGAATAAGAGTGATGAACGTGTGATTGATTTGTCGTAGCATCTTGCTAATCGAAAAGAATCCTTTCACTGCTTTAATGATCGAGGGGCCGACAATATGCGAGTAATTTTGGTAGAAACTTGCCTGCATACCGTCAGGGCTCGACGCCTTATCGACACCAATCGAGAAAAGGACTGACTTAATATATGCATTTGTGACGGGCGCAATAAGCAACTGATTATGATGATCAAAGATCTCATGGTTTATGATTATCATATCCTCATCCCGGGAAATTTCGTGATTGTAGAATGACTTGAATCTTTTCGAGAAGTCGGTAACAAATTCGTCCCTGATTTGGTTATGGTCTGATAGGATCAGTCCCAAATCTGTGGTAAGGAATTTAAGCATTTTCCTGCCCCGTTTGGCCGTAGCTATTCAGTGAAAATACCTGAAGTTTGTATCATTTAGTCAAATTTGTCTAAACTTAGCCCGTTTGCTCCAATAGCAACGCTGGAAATCAAGCTTTCGCTCACGCTTGTTGAGCAAACACTTATGTCTAGCGTTGAGCTCCTAATTTGGATTGGTAATCAGAGTTTGTTGTAACTGTTACAATGTTTCATCCGTCTCAAAAATTTGTTTGTGGATGTTGTTAAAGGTGCGTTTATGCCAACGTTTAGCTAAATTTTTTAGAAGGATCTTCTTTTTTACGAGCTTAAACATGTAGGATCCGTTACGATTCCGTCTCCAAGCCTGTTTCACTGGGTTTGTAAATTCGGGTTTAGTCGTCCAAGCCATTTCAAAACGGAAAGGTCTCCTATTGATCTGAGATGGGGATCTCAAATCGATAGAGATGTGAGCGTGGTCGAAGTTGGTGAACGGGTGGATTTTAACTCGAATGATGTCGAAAGCTGCAATGATTTCATCCTACACTAGTAAACGATCCAATTTGGCGTAGCTATTTTTTGGCATATCCGATTATCTTTTCTGCCAAGTATAACTGCCCCCATGGGTAGGTACTTCTGTTAAATGAAGTGATTGTTTGATGTCATGAAGTCTTTTGAATCTAGCTTGGGATGGGTAGATGCCCCCCCAATTTTTCTTCTGGTTTTGAGATTTCATTGAGATCCTCAATAATGCAGAACGGGATGTTTAGATTGGTTGCGTAATTGGTAAGGTTTTCCCAAAATTCGTCGATTGAACGACGGTCCGGCGATGCGTAAACCACAAGAATTGCTATCGATTTATTGACTGTCTTGTTAAGATAATTAATATGAATAAGTCGCTGATTGACTGAGATGAGAGTAATAACACCCTCTGACACAGGGAGATCTTTCCATATCAGACAAATACCCCCAGAAAAACCCCTTGATGGGTCGAAAGCCATGTGAGCAAACCCACATTTTTTCCAAACAACTTCCGGGGATAATTTATTAGTCTTGGTCTCAAGCAAAGCTAGTGCATTGATGCAATTGTTTTTGCAGAACAGTTCCGTGTTAGTCGAGAAGTTCCTTCTCCTCATACCCCTACAATTCCATGAACATATATTCATTTAAACATTTTTATTTGGTAACTGTTTGTAACTCATAAACCTTAGGAAGGCGTTGTGTTTGTGACTTGTATTTGTTAGTGTTGGTAATTATCATAAAAGATTGGCATTTGGCTCCCATGCGAAAAGGATTGAAGCTTGTAGACATACGCAAGGGTAGGCAACTGAACATCATGAATGTTATATAATGTACTTGAGTCCATCGGCTAGTGTAGAGCCTAAGGTGTAGTACACACACAAATTGTAAGGTAATAGTCATGTGATTTGAAAGTTTAGCAAAAGGAGTGTTGAGCAGCATTCATTGTTTTGATGGAACATAAATGTTTACAATGTTCTTATAGAGCGTTTTCGATATATAGTAAAAGTTCACAAGATGAATCTTGTGGACCTAGACTTGTCGAGTGGCTTGTAGCCGATGGAGTAAGACAACAACAAATTGATAGGAGAAAACACTGACAAAGGATATCGCACTGTAGTGTGCAGCAACTAGCACTAACGCCGAGGCCAAATTGGACAGATAAACTACAACAAAGACCAACACAAAAACACTCCCAACAAAGGGATTTCGAAGGATCCATTTTAGAACCCAAAAGAGGAGTAATAGAGAACATATGCTTGAAATCGTAAATTAAATGAGTGAGTGAACTGAAAGAGGGGCGAGATGCCCAACTGTACAGTTGCATTACATTGCATGTTAAATGAGTTAAAAAAACCAAAAAAGAAGGATACACAAATTGTATCCGAACAGTTGGTAAGTAAAACGAAATAACAAATCTCAAATTTGAATCTGAAGCAATTATATCCCAATAGCATTTGTACATAAACCAGCCCTGAAAAGTAACTCTTGCCCAGCCATAATGCCTACACTGACATCCTGGAAGAGTACTTGAACAAGGCACAAAATAGTTGTATAGAAAGTACATGGTCCTATAAGACAACATAAAGTTTGAAATGATTTGAATACAAATGAGAATGCATTTATTTCTTGAGGACTTGTAGTGATACGTGGCTTGTGAGCCAACAAAAATATCATGATGCAGGTAGCATTGGTAGCGATTTTTAAAGTTGAAGATGCTAAGTAGAAACCAAGTCCCACCAGACAAAGAGAGCGAGCATGGTCGAGCAAAAGGTCGGTCAACCTTACGAGAATCGGATATAAAACTAGAGAAAAGGTAAATCAAATTAGACATGAAAGGCATGTGATTGCATAAAAGATCAAATATCAGTAAGAAAGTGTTAAGCAAGATGTAAAAATCTTGAAATGGAGGTTCACCAATAATATAGAAGGGAAAAACCCATGTAATCTTAATAAATTCGGGGTAACCCAAAATTGGAGGGGTACTAACCACGATTAGATTCAGGGATAAGGGGTAGAAAAGACCCAACCCGTGGGGAGAAAAGCGACAAAATTCACAATCACAAGAACCCAAGTGGTAAAGTAGGCCAACACCATTCAGAGCCAAAATCACAAAAATTCAATTCTTGCTGAAACGAAGCATACATAAGTAATACAACCTATTCATAGCATAAATTGATTGGCTTGTGAAGCCGTAAAGATTTACAGAACAACCAGATCTTTGCTTAGTACAACTTGTCAACCAAATGGATAAAGAACCGAAATTAAGGTCTAAACGCAGAGGAAAGCGAGCATGCTGGTTGCAAGTAAGGAAAGTCGTGTGAGGATAACATACCTCATGAGTTTGTAGATTCAAGTGGTAGGGGTACAGGTGCCTGAGCACCGACAACATTAGGACCAAACAAACAGGGAGCAAAGGATAAGGAGGAACCCCTCTCCACTCCGCCACCCAAAATCCCACCTCCAGGGCCAAATCAGACGACGGGCCGACTTTGAGAGTATCAACTCCAACCACCTGCCAGCTTCGCAACAGAGCACCTATTCAGAGGTCGAACAGGACTTTGCAAGAATGACGAAGTCTTCAGGTCCATTAAAAGAGCAATTTGAGTTATTAGGACTCAAATCTGATATCAAATCGCAGCAGGAGGGAGCTACCTCCTGTAATTTTACTTTAGAATGATATTTGTAAGAATTTTTCAGCGATAAGCACGGAAAGTGGTGAGGATTTTGGTTGGCTGATGAGCAAATGCATCGGTCGACGACAAGGAGGGGGGGTAGGGAGAAATTGAGAAGGCGTGTGAGGCGCGTAGATTTTTTTAGGGTTTTCATTGTCTTGGATTAAATTGCAGTAGTTTAGATAATTCTATTGAATAATGGGTTCTATTTAGACCTGTCAAAACATAATCCGACCCGGTCGATCCGACCCGAACGTACGAAAAATTTCCTACCTGAACTCGAAAATTTTGAGCCGGAAATTTTTTTCGACCCGAACTCGAAAAACTGAAAATTTTCCGGGTAATTTGGGTTTCGACCCGGTGACCCGATTGACCCTGTAATTTTGACCCGACTTACCCGCTAACCTGATTGACCCAGTTGATTTATAATTAAATATAATAATTTTTTTTATATATAATTAAAATTTATCACAAAAATATCAAATCATGATTATTTTAATTTAAAAAAGAAAAAATTGACAAACCCGAAATCGACCCGAAACCCGGTCAAACTTGGGTTCTAATCAACCCGAAAATACCCGGAACCAGTTTTACCCGAGACCCATTTTACCCGAAACCCGAAATGACCCAACCCGATCCCGATCCGAATGACCCATTTGACAGGTCTTGTTCTATTGAAAAATGGGATTTTTTTTGTAAATGACTAAAAATCCAAATATAATTAGGGAAATAGTGAAAATGTGAAATATTTGAGGGATTTAACCAAAACAACCCAAGATTGTTTTTTAAAATAATAAAAAATGTAAGTCGCTTATTATAACAACCAATTACAAGCATTTCGTTCTTTTGTTTTTAAATTTTTGGGTTTTATTTCATATAAGTTAACTGAAAAGAAAAAAAATATATATATATTGGGAGAAACAATATATATATATATATAGAGTATGGATCATATGTACTCAAGCCTTATTGTGTATCATGTACACACATCTAGGCTGTTGATCTAAAAGAAATTAAAGGTCAAGATTATGCCACATAAGGGGGTAACTTTGTAAAAAGAAGTGAAAAAAAATGTCCCACCTTAAATGGAAGCGCGTGAAAGGAATCCCCCAGCAACCCTAATTAAAAAGGAGAGAAAAAGGGCCAGATGGGAGCCGCCTCCTTCTTGCTCCCTTCTTCTTGCTCCCATGGAGGATTGCATATGAGATGGCGACGACGGCTAGCGAAGGTGGCGGCGGAGGCGATCAGCGAAACCACCAAGACACGCAGCGAAGGGCCAGGGCGCCGCCTCTATATCCGACGATGGCAAAGGTGTCGATGGCGGCGACGATGAGGGTTGCAGAGGCGGAGGCGATGGCGATGGTGGTTCCTCCGCTGCTTCTTCGTGTTGCTCCCATGGCGGATTGACGAATTTGATGTTCAGATCTGGGTTCCTCTATTCGAGATCTGAGCCTCCTATCGCCCTCGCTGCTCCTCGTCGCCCCTCCGTCCTCGTGTCTGGCATCGGCGCAGCTGCTTCCTCCTCGATCTGCCCCTCCTTCCTTTGGATTCGACGTCGCTGCTTCTTCCTCCGCTACTACTTCCTCCGGGCTCGGCGCATCTGACATTCGACGTTGAATATGGATGTTCAATAATCTGTCTTCAGGTTTTATTTTTGAACTTTCAATTGAATTTTGTCCTTATATTATGATGTCTCTATTATTTTACATCTTATTTCTCTCAATTTTTTGATTTTCGAATAGATTCCATAGTTTTGATAAATTTAGGGTTTTCAATTTGGTGGAATTGTTGAAATCGATTTAGGGTTTTCATTATTGTTATAACTCTTGCAATTTCAGCACACAAATTTCAGCAACCCTGGTTACACAAACCAGAAAAGAGTCCTGGGGGTTGAAGGTTGCCTGTAATTTTATTTTTGAAGGTTGAATGTTGAATGTTGAATGTTAAATGTTAAAGTTTCCTGCAATTTATTCAATGTCAGAGGTATTCGGTAGAAAAGCCGAATTATTCAGGTGTATGGAGCGAATTATTCAGGTGTATGAACCGATTTTGAGTTTAAGGATATGAGTTTTTTTTTTAGGTTGGCATTCATATGAATGAAAAATGCATATACTATCGAATAATCATGTGATACCATTGAATAATCCAGCGATTCCATCGAATAATATTTAGTTATTTGTTAAAATGACAAGCGAATAACATTGTAACATCATCGAATAATCAAGCAATATCATCGAATAATCAAGCGATATCATTGAATAATCAAGCGATATCATCGAATAATTATTAGTTAAAAGTTTTAGGGTGTTTTCAAGGCGGTAGCCAATTAGAATAATCCATCGATACCATCGCATAATCCGTCAATACGATAGAATAATCTAGATATACCATCGCATAATTCTTCGATACGATCGAATAATCCAGATGTACCATCGCATAATCCGTCGATACGATCGAATAATCCAGATATACCATTGAATAATGTCAAGAGAGTGCATCACACACGCCCCCAATTCAGCAAGTGAGCAAGAAAAAACGTGGGTCCCACTGAGTTTTAATTAAAAAAAAAGCTAAAATTGACTTTTAATCTCAGCCATCAATTTCATTTAATCAACGGCTCAGATTTGTGTACTTGATACACGTTAAGGGCTGAGTACACCGGAACCAACCCCTATATATATATATATATATATATATTCAATTTTGTGTATTAAAAATGAAAAGAAAAGAAAAAAATTAAAAAATCCAGAGTCGTTGTTACAAACAGTGACTCTAGGGTTATTGCGAGTCAACGGGATTCGCTACACTCCCTGCCTCCCCTGCTGAAGGGAATATACTCCATGAACAGCGACTAACTCGTCTCCTCCTTCAAACTTTGTAATTGTCCCCACTATTTAACCTAGCCGATGTTATGAAAAAAAGAAAAGAATGAAGTAGATTATACCCGATGTTATGAGAATCGACAGAATTTTAGAAAATTTTGGTCACTTATGATTGTGTTAATTATTCATATTGTTTATGTTGTAAGAACTTTAGAAAATCCAAAAAAAAAAAACCTGGTATTCTAAGAACTTTAGTAAATCCAAAATATATGGAAAAGTTGGTATACTATTGTTCGATTGGAAAAATAAGTTAAATGTTAACTAGATGTTAGTTATAGATTGCTAATTATAGATAAAGATGATACTATTGTTCGATTGCAAATTATAGATAAAGGTATCTAAGTATCTGAAAATCCAAACAGAAGTTAATGATCGATACTAATAATATCCAAACCACGACTCTAAAGCAATCCTATCGCCTACGACGACTACATTGTAGATGATCCTTCTCACTGTCATCTTCATCCCCCTCGTGTTCATTTCCACTCTCCTCATCTAGTTAGTCCTCCTGCATACCCTCTTACTGGACGCCCTCATCCCACACCACACCGTCGGCTACTGTAGGCGGGACGGCGGCTTGTTGGGGTCGTTTGTGGCAAGCGAGAGATTCTCGCACATTCTGATTGCCCATAGAAGTAGAGGGTGGAACTGGACCCACATACTATAATGACATGGTAAGCATCGTTGTAATTGAGGAGCTCGCATCAAATGAAGGCCCAACATCTGCTGACATATGCACCGGTGGACACCAGAAGGAGGTAGAAAATGTCTGTTCTACCCACTACGAGAGTGAAGATGGAATGAACTGCGATGCTGATGGAGGTGTAAACCCGAACGACGGTGCGAACTCATGTGTTTGAGCACCACTCGGTAAATGAGCATACACAGATGGGTGCACATGGTCAGTAGATCCCGACGCCGGAGCATGCCCTAACTACTTAGCATATCCCGAGGGCGACGCAAATCCCGAATGCCCAACATACCCCGAGTGGCTTCCATCTCCCGAGTGATGGGTCGGGTGCGGGGTAGATTGCGAGAAAGATGAGCCCGTGCCGGCGAAACCACTGCCAAAGTAAGCTTGGTCAAATGACACATGATCTAATACCTCCGAGCTTTTGGTGGAGACATACTCCCCAAAGGATGCTACGATACTAGCCAGACCAGAGTAATCACGCAGCTGCGATGCTTGTTGCGCGATCTCACCTACTTGGCATCCTCGATCACCAATGTCCACAATGTAGTGCCCCTACAAATAGATGCGATTATAAATTAGTAACAACGACCTCAGCTCATGTTATTGCAACAATTGATACATACTACTCACTCATCAGTGTGTATATGTCACGTGCGGCCGGCTGGTATCGTTCGGGCGGGGCAACAACTTGTCGGCTGATAAACAAATGGGTGCGCGCTCTATACCAGTGCATGTACACATCATGCACATATGATGGAGGGATCCCCTGGACAAGCTGCGCTCACGATTGTTCCAGTTATTAATATGCTTCGCAAATAGTGCAGCCCATTTCGTAGTATGCTTTCCTCGATGATCTACAACGTGTAACTGCGCATCATACCCTACATGCCCTAGGGAAACTGAGCGTGGTCAAACTGGCGCAAAACATAATCAGGTCGATGCGCCTCAACATCGTCAAAGCAAATCAGTGGGACATGTGCCATCTAAATATCGATTCCTTCTCGACAAATTCCCCCGAGCTCGCTCAGGATCGCCGCTGTGTATGGCTCCCATATGAGCTGCATTCAGTGTACGTGACCATTAGTTGAAGAACAATGCAAAATATTTTCAAACGAACAAGGAATTCAATATTGAAATGAACCTGATTCTCCTGCTGTTTGTCAAAATAACTCAAACCAGATTTGAGCCTCAGCAAATAATTACAAGACTCCTCCAATGCAGTAAGAGAAAGTCAGGATCGAATCCACGAGGAAGCGTGTCAGCGGATCCTAGACAGCTGTAATTCTCATAGAAAAGCAACAGAATACAGAAACAAATGAACAAAGAAAGAAAGACAGAAATAACAAACGAAAGCAAGAAATAAAACAAAGACAGAATCTTTACTCGATCTGGACCAACTGTTACTCGAGATCGATAACAGAACTGGACAACAGAAACTCAGAAATCACAGTAGACAGCAAACCCGGCAAGGGCAACTCGATCTCAACAACACCTAACTCGAGATCGACAAGAAATAGCAGAAACAGAAATTGCAGAATCGAAAACAGAAACAGAAACTCAACTCGACATAGACAAAAGCCAACTCGAGATCGACTAAGGGTTTACTCGATCTCGACAAGCCTCTCCTCTGTCTCGACTAAAACACAGAAAATATAAATTCCAAATTCGAACACAGATTTCATAATTTCGACAGAAATAAACTCAATATAATAAAGAACTTCCAAAGCCAGGGTATCAACACCACAACGATAACCATGCAAAGTAACACATAAAGGCATAAAAGATCATGCTTTCCAATCAAAATAACTTTCGTTACTAACAAATAGGCATATAGAGGCTTTCGCATAAACCCTAATTGTTACTAACCCTTTTCACATAATTAACCCAAGTTGCATTAAGATCACTTTCTCTTCAATAACACAAACAAGGATCACCTTCCACTCTCGCAAAAGAATCATGCTTATAGGGATAGAAGACGAATTGCATAACAAGATCTGACCTTTACCGCATCACCTCAGCCCCAGAAGTGGGTGGACTACTCGCTCTTCATCATCAAGAAAGACATCAAATAACAAAAGAAACTAACTTGCATTGAATTAAATAAAGAAAGCTTACAACCAACAAGACAAATCCGCTTTCGCCTTTCCACCTTGCTTGCCACAAACTCTCTCTCTCTCTACTCCTACTTACTTGAATGGAATTGTGTCTGAAATTGAATGAATGAAAAACCAGCCCCTAGGGCTTTATTTATAGCCTTCTATTCCTTTCTAATCAAGGATAGAAATATCTATCTTTATCTAAATCTATATCTAAAGGCTTAAAAGATAAATAAAAGCAATTTAGGAATTAAATCTAAAAGGGAAATAATAAATCTAAATAGGTAAGATATCTTCCATGTGTTGTAAATCTTCTCCATAGATAGAACTGGATAGATCTCGGCCAAATCGATCTCCTTCGGCTTCAAGGACTCCCAGCTCGACACGGACAACCAAAGCGCGTAACGCGGTTTCGGACACGGCTCTCCTCGATCTCGACTAGGGCTCCTCGAGATCGAGTACGGTGGTCGTCGACTGGGGCTGACTGGCTTTGTCGGGTAGCTGTGCTCGACAAGGCTCAGATCTTGGCTCCTGGCTCCTCGATCTCGACTAAGCCTCCTCAAGATCGAGTAGATGTGGTGCTCGGCTTCTCCGTTTTCGGCTTCTCGACATGGCACAGCTCGTCGACTCCGGACATGGAGTCGAAGTGTGGTCGATCTCGACAAGAGTTACTCGAGATCGAGTTGGCTTCCAGAGTCGGGTTGTCTCTGACTCAGTGTCCTCGATCAGCTCTGCTCGACCAGGTGTGCTCTGTTGTGAGCGGAATCTGCCATATTTTACAGTAACTTTTATATTGATTTATGTATACATTTCATGCATTTGGGTTAAGATAGTACAAAATCTATGTAGTTTATGCTTATTTGCCAAAATTATGGAATCTACACCAGTTTCTGTTTAAATCGCAGAAATCGAGGCGTTTACAGCAGTTCTACAGAAAGTCGGAAAAGCTCGGAAAATCACTACAGAAGTCCAAGGTCAAAGCAGCAGAACAAGTCGGAGAGTCAAGTCTACTCGACATCGAGTAGGTCTACTCGACCTAGACGAGCATGTCCGGGCCCATGTAGCTTGGGCCTCAAATAGGACTCCATTCTTGTCCATCAGCTGTAATCCTCCAGAATGGATCTTGTTCACCACGAACGGTCCCATCCGCTTCTTGTTGAATTTGTTAAGAAACCAATGATCCTTTGATTTAGAGACATAGAGCTTGTCTCCAACTTCATACTCCTTAGGCTCATCATTGGAAATCCTGCACAATCGCACATACCAAGGTAGACCTCTCCCATGTATAGATAAATCTTTAATGGAAATAGGAGAAGAAAGATCCATACCTTGGCTTACCTTCGCAGAGACGGAATCGGGCACCACGGTGTTTGGTCGATCTCGACTAGGGCTCCTCGAGATCGACGAGACTGCAGGCTCCGGTGGTGTCCTAGTCGAAGAGGCAGAAGTCGACGAAGAAGTCTGGTCGACCTCGAGTTGGCTGGTCGACCTCGACAAGGACTCTGCTCCTGGTGGGATGCTCCTCGAGGAAACAGGGTCTGGTGGCGCCGCTTGGTGGTCGACCTCGACAAGCCTACTCGAGGTCGAGTAGGGCTTTGGTCCTGGAGTCACCATCGTCGAGGAAGATGCCGTCGAGGAAGATGGCTCTGGTGGTGCTGAGTGCTGGTCGACCTCGACAAGCCTTGTCGAGATCGACGAGGGTTGTCCGTCTGGTTGCTGCGGCGTCGAGGAAGCAGGATCTGGGCTCCTCGATCGGTGGTCGAGATCGACGAGGGTGTGGTCGACCTCGAGTAGACTCGGCTTGTCTGGTTTGCTGCTCGACGAAGCCGACTTCGGTGGAGTCTCCTTGGTCTGGTCGAGATCGACTAGGGTTTGGTCGATCTTGACCCTATACTTAGTCCTTGTGTTCTCTTTGAGGATTGCCATGATCTCCTCCACCTGGGCCTCCATGTCCCTCTTTTCTAGCTCCTCGGGGGTCATATTCCTGACCTTTGGTTCCCCGCAGGTGATGTAGCCAGCTGAGATAGATTTGACCTCTTCCATTGGACCTGTATGCCTTTCAGTTTTATTAAAGGAATACTCAATTACCCCATCGCTGATGTTGAAGGTGAGCACTCCTTTCCTTACGCTTATGTTGGCATCCACCGTTGCCAAGAATGGTCTCCCTACAATAATTGGACAAGCAGGATCTTCTTGCATATCAACAATTAAGAAATCAGCAGGAACGAAGAATTTACCTACTTGTACTGGGACATTTTCCACCATGCCTGTTGGAATGACCACCGTGTTGTTGGCCATGTATAGTCTAGCATCCACAGGCTCCAAGGCACCTATCTTAATCTTAGACCAAATCGTTAAAGGCATAATACTAACACTAGCTCCAAGATCACATAGGGCATTAATTTTGTATGGACCAAATCCAATAGTTATAGCAAACTTACCTGGATCCGGCCTCTTCTCCAATATGTCCAGATGGCTGCACTCCTCTGTGATTTCTGCCATCGATCGCTTTTTGCTCAGAATCTCCTTTAGGAACTTGACATAGGACGGCATTTCATTGAGAGCTTCTGTGAAGGGGATGCTGACGTTCAGCTTCTGTGAAGGGGATGGTGACGTTCAGCTTCTGAAGCATCTTGATGAAGCGCTGAAACTTTTTCTCTGCTGGGTCCTTTAGAGATTTTGTGGGGAAAGACAGCTTCTTTTTCTGATTCGGAGCCAGAACAGACGTCGGAGTTGCTGCAGATTTCTCGACCAAGGGCTCCTCGACATCGATGAGACCTTTGTTGACATCGACCAGATTGGGCCCAGTCGAGTTGCTGTGTGGTGCTGACGAAGATTCTGGAATTTTCTCCTCGAGGTCGACTAGGGTCTTGTCGAGGTCGACCAGATGTTTGTCGAGATCGACTACTATTTTGTCGAGATCGACTTGCTGTTCCTCGTCATTCTGCTGTTTCCCGACCTCTGGCTCCTGTAATTGATGGCCGCTCCTGAGTTTCACAGCGGCGATGTGTCCAGTCTTTCCCTTAGGATTTGGTTCTGAAGATCCAGGGAGTGCGCCTGACTGTCTGGGGATTCCTGCGGCTAGCTCACCAATCTGTGTATCAACTGTTTTCCGCCATATATCCATTTCTCCAAGCCTAGAGTTGACACCTTGCATCTGAGTATAGACGGAGTTGAAGGATTGCCTAGTTTCTGAGTGGTTCCTCCGTATTTCCTCCAGGACTAGCTGTATATCATCCTTTTTCTGGTCCCTTTCTGGATGTCCTGGAGCTCTGTAGGGCGGGGGATTCTAGGGACTCCTTGGTTCCACTGTGGTTGCTGAAACCTTTGGTCCCCCATGTAGCGATTGGGTCCCCCTGCGTAAGCTGCATCCTCATGGTGCTCTGCCATCCTGACTTGCTCTGTCTGTGGGCACTCAGGAGTGGTGTGCCTTTGCGATCCGCATTCTATGCAAGGCTGGTTGACAGAGAGATACTTTACTTGCTTGATGAGCTTCCTATTCTGGTCTCTGTAGTATTGCTCCCTGACATCTGGATCAATCTCCTTTGATGGCTCATAGAGGGGCATGGATGGTGCTGGCCTGGCGTATGGGTTCTCTTCATAAGTTGCAGTAGACCCATACTTGTTGTCGTAGGTAGTGAGCTTCTCCAGCACTCCCCATGCGTCACTAGGCGGCATTGTCAGATACTCATAGCGAGTATAATTGTTGATTCTGTCCTTAGTGACTTGATCAAGAGAGTTGAAGAAGATCTCCTGAATGATGTAGGGCGGCTGTCCATGAGTAGGGCAAGATCGAAGAAGTTCTTTGTAGCGCTCCCATGCCCTTGCCAGCGGTTCCCCTTTCTGTTGTTTAAAGGCGGTGATTTTCTGGCGGAGATGTGCTGTTTTGGAAGGTGGGAAGAATTTGTTCAGAAACTCTTGCTCTACTTGGGCCCAGGTTGTGAGTGATCTTGCCTTCAGCCCTTCCAGCCATTTCAGTGCAGGTCCAGCGAGCGACCAGCGAAAAGATTTCATCTTGACATATTCCAGAGTTGTACCTTCTGCAAGAGTACGACACATATCATGAAAGTTAGTAATATGTTCAAGAGGGCACTCATTAAATCTGCCGTAAAAGGCATTATTTTTAAGCTCTATAAAAAATTGAGTGCGAATTTCAAAAGAGTTTTCAGGGATTAGAATCGCCGATTCAGGCACGACCAGAGTGGGGTGCATGTAGTCCTCTGCCGTGGTTGGATACTTGGCATGCTCAGCTTGAGTAACATCTTGCCGTAAAAGGCATTATTTTTAAGTTTTTGTTCTTAGTCGACATAGACCAGCCTTTGTCGATCTCGAGTAACATCTTGTCGAGGTCGAGGAGGGGTTGTCTTAGTCGAGTTGTCTTTTCTTCTGTTTTTGTCGATTTAAACTTTATGTCTTTGCTTTCGTTTTTGCTTTATTCTTTATTTGATTTGCTTGTTTGCTTCTGTCTTTGTTTTTATTTTAGTTGCCCTTGCCGGGATTATTTGTTTCTGTTTTATTTCTGCTTCTGTCTTCGTTTCTGCTGTGCTGCTGCTGTGAGAATCTGATAGCTACCTGAGAACTGCTGACGTGCTTCCTCGTGGATTCGATCCTGACTTTTCTCTTACTACAACGGGAGGATGTCTTACTCCTGACTTTTCTCTTACTACAACGGGAGGATGCCCAGTATCCAAGAACGGCAGAGAACTACATGCACCCAACTCTCGTCGTGCCTGAATCGGCGATTCTAATCCCTGAAAACTCTTTTGAAATTCGCACTCAATTTCTTGTAGAGCTTAAAAATAATGCCTTTTACGGCAGATTTAATGAGTGCCCTCTTGAACATATTACTAACTTTCATGATATGTGTCGTACTCTTGCAGAAGGTACAACTCTGGAATATGTCAAGATGAAATCTTTTCGCTGGTCGCTCGCTGGACCTGCACTGAAATGGCTGGAAGGGCTGAAGGCAAGATCACTCACAACCTGGGCCCAAGTAGAGCAAGAGTTTCTGAACAAATTCTTCCCACCTGCCAAAACAGCACATCTCCGCCAGAAAATCACCGCCTTTAAACAGCAGAAAGGGGAACCGCTGGCAAGGGCATGGGAGCGCTACAAGGAACTGCTTCGATCTTGCCCTACTCATGGACAGCCGCCCTACATCATTCAGGAGATCTTCTTCAACTCTCTTGATCAAGTCACTAAGGACAGAATCCACAATTATACTCGCTATGAGTATCTGACAATGCCGCCAAGTGACGCATGGGGAGTACTGGAGAAGCTCACTACCTACGACAACAAGTATGGGTCTACTGCAACTTATGAAGAGAACCCATACGCCAGGCCAGCACCATCCATGCCACTCTATGAGCCATCAAAGGAGATTGATCCAGATGTCAGGGAGCAATACTACAGAGATCAGAATAGGAAGCTCATCAAGCAAGTCAAATATCTCTCTGTCAACCAGCCTTGTATTGAATGCGGATCGCAAAGGCACACCACTCCTGAGTGCCCACACACAGAACAAGTCAGGATGGCAGAGCACCATGAGGATGCAGCTTACGCAGGGGGTCCAAATCGCTACATGGGGGACCAAAGGTTTCAGCAACCACAGTGGAACCAAGGTGTCCCTAGGAATCCCCCGCCCTACAGAGCTCCAGGACATCCAGAAAGGGACCAGAAGAAGGATGATATACAACTGGTCCTGGAGGAAATACGGAGAAACCACTCAGAAACTAGGCAGTCCTTCAACTCCGTGTATACTCAGATGCAAGGTGTCAACTCTAGGCTTGGAGAAATGGATATATGGCGGAAAACAGTTGATACACAGATTGATTAGCTAGCCGCAGGAATCCCCAGACAGTCAGGCGCACTCCCTGGATCTTCAGAACCAAATCCTAAGGGAAAGACTAGACACATCCCCGCTGTGAAACTCAGGAGCGGCCATCAATTACAGGAGCCAGAGGTCGGGAAACAGCAGAATGACGAGGAATAGCAAGTCGATCTCGACAAAACAGTAGTCGATCTCGACAAACATCTGGTCGACCTCGACAAGACCCTAGTCGACCTCGAGGAGAAAATTCCAGAATCTTCGTCAGCACCACACAGCAACTCGACTGGGCCCAATCTGGTCGATGTCGACAAAGGTCTCGTCCATGTCGAGGAGCCCTTGGTCGAGAAATCTGCAGCAACTCCGACGTCTGTTCTGGCTCCGAATCAGAAAAAGAAGCTGCCTTTCCCCACAAAATCTCTGAAGGACCCAGCAGAGAAAAAGTTTCAGCGCTTCATCAAGATGCTTCAGAAGCTGAACGTCACCATCCCCTTCACAGAAGCTCTCAATGAAATGCCGTCCTATGTCAAGTTCCTAAAGGAGATTCTGAGCAAAAAGCGATCGATGGCAGAAATCACAGAGGAGTGCAGCCATCTGGACATATTGGAGAAGAGGCCGGATCCAGGTAAGTTTGCTATAACTATTGGATTTGGTCCATACAAAATTAATCCCCTATGTGATCTTGGAGCCAGTGTTAGTATTATGCCTTTAACGATTTGGTCCAAGATTAAGATAGGTGCTCTGGAGCCTGTGGATGCTAGACTTTACATGGCCAACAACACGGTGGTCATTCCAACAGGCATGGTGGAAAATGTCCCAGTACAAGTAGGTAAATTCTTCGTTCCTGCTGATTTCTTAATTGTTGATATGCAAGAAGATCCTTCTTGTCCAATTATTCTAGGGAGACCATTCTTGGCAACGGTAGATGCCAACATAAGCGTAAGGAAAGGAGTGCTCACCTTCAACATCAGCGATGAGGTAATTGAGTATTCCTTTAATAAAACTGAAAGGCATACAGGTCCAATGGAAGAGGTCAAATCTATCTCAGCTGGCTACATCACCTACGAGGAACCAAAGGTCAGGAATATGACCCCCGAGGAGCTAGAAAAGAGGGACATGGAGGCCCAGGTGGAGGAGATCATGGCAATCCTCAAAGAGAACACAAGGACTAAGTATAGGGTCAAGATCGACCAAACCCTAGTCGATCTCGACCAGACCAAGGAGACTCCACCGAAGTCGGCTTCGTCGAGCAGCGAACCAGACAAGCCGAGTCTACTCGAGGTCGACCACACCCTCGTCGATCTCGACCACCGATCGAGGAGCCCAGATCCTGCTTCCTCGACGCCGCAGCAACCAGACGGACAACCCTCGTCGATCTCGACAAGGCTTGTCGAGGTCGACCAGCACTCAGCACCACCAGAGCCATCTTCCTCGACGGCATCTTCCTCGACGATGGTGACTCCAGGACCAAAGCCCTACTCGACCTCGAGTAGGCTTGTCGAGGTCGACCACCAAGCGGCGCCACCAGACCCTGTTTCCTCGAGGAGCATCCCACCAGGAGCAGAGTCCTTGTCGAGGTCGACCAGCCAACTCGAGGTCGACCAGACTTCTTCGTCGACTTCTGCCTCTTCGACTAGGACACCACCGGAGCCTGCAGTCTCGTCGATCTCGAGGAGCCCTAGTCGAGATCGACCAAACACCGTGGTGCCCGATTCCGTCTCTGCGAAGGTGAGCCAAGGTATGGATCTTTCTTCTCCTATTTCCATTAAAGATTTATCTATACATGGGAGAGGTCTGCCTTGGTATGTGCGATTGTGCGGGATTTTCAATGATGAGCCTAAGGAGTATGAAGTTGGAGACAAGCTCTATGTCTCTAAATCAAAGGATTATTGGTTTCCTAACAAATTCAACAAGAAGCGGATGAGACCGTTCGTGGTGAACAAGATCCATTCTGGAGGATTACAGCTGATGGACAAGAATAAAGTCCTATTTGAGGCCCAAGCTACATGGGCCCTGCAGATGCCACCTTGAGCATTAATTGAAAGTCGGCCTAGCGACTATAAAATCTAGAGCATGTACATAGACTTTTTTAGGACATTTGAGACTTTGTTTTTTTGTTTTGGTTTTGAACACTTTTAGTGTTTCTATTATGGGTATATGTCTTCTACTTTTCAGGTCAAAGGATAGAACCAAGCTACATTAATACTCGGACCAGGAGGTGCTCCATTCAAAATTATGCAGCTCTGCACATCTGTCTTGTGAGTTTCTTTCTTTACCCTTTACCTTGTTTTTTTATACAGTGAGGACACTGTAATGTTTAAGTATGGGGTGGGGGAAGGGCTTACTTTATGCATAATTACCATATTTGACATTACTTTGTGCATTATTACTTGGAATTGCTACATGGCTATTTTGGAATGCATTAATTTGAAAAAAATGAACCCCATTGAAATTTTTGAATAAATGTCATGGAAGCTTATATTGAGCTCTACGATGTAAAATTGGATTCATTAGAGATATAGCATGAAATTGTCTATTAAGGGAAGTCACAATGAAGTGCATATTTTATTGAAAACCATAAAAGGAGGTAAAATTTGAATTTGCTTTTTACATGTTGCATCATAAGATGATGGAGGACTTTATATTTCCATATAATGCTCATTGTTAAATCCTAGCCTTACCTATGCTTATGCATCACAAAAGCCATAAATATGCCTTATTTCATATATTGCTCCACATGATCTAAATATTGCCATTCTTTACCTTATCCGGGGATTATGTTGAGAATGATGTTACATTATGGAGATGTTATATGGTTGTTGTGTTGTTATCATATTTGGAGTTTGGAAGGAAATTATTTGAAATATATGGAAAATTTAATGAGTGAAAGAAAATCCAATCACCTCAGGAGATAAAGGTAGATTGACCCTGCTCTCTGAGATAATAGTTTGGAGAGATGGGACACATTGTGAGAAGTCCAAAGCACTAAGTATCCGGGGCCATTCATGACACCCATGTTTGCGACTCGCGAGAAGGCAGTGCTGAGGTCAGAGAGGTAAAAGCATTATTATTGAAAAAAGGATTATGGAAGGTGATGAATCAAATGGAGAAAGAATGTGGAATGAAATTCAAATCGGGAAGTACTCCATTTCCCCGGATCAAAAGCACCACATTGCCAAAAATTGCCCACCTTTAGCCTTTTTACCAATCTACTCCTTCATGAGCTTAAATTAAAGTCTTCTTGATTATTAATGCTTTGTCACATAAAAATTATTTGTGCATAACCCTCCTTTTATGAGTAGATGTTGCTTTTACATATTTGCACATGCATGGATCTGTGACACTAGTACCTTTTCGAGGATGGTAATTGACTGCAGGGACATATAAAGAATGAATCTAAGATGTTGAGAGTTTTGATTTCTTCCCCTGAATGACAATTGAAAGTATTGCTTGAGGACAAACAAGCTTAAGTATGGGGTGTTTGTTGTGAGCGGAATCTGCCATGTTTTACAGTAACTTTTATATTGATTTCTGTATACATTTCATGCATTTGGGTTAAGATAGTACAGAATCTATGTAGTTTATGCTTATTTGCCAAAATTATGGAATCTACACCAGTTTCTGTTTAAATCGCAGAAATCGAGGCGTTTACAGCAGTTCTACAGAAAGTCGGAAAAGCTCGGAAAATCACTACAGAAGTCCAAGGTCAAAGCAGCAGAACAAGTCGGAGAGTCATGTCTACTCGACCTAGACGAGCATGTCCGGGCACCAACTTGTCGAGCAGACCTTGGTCGAGCAAGCCAGACACCCAGACTCCGGACCCTACTCGACCTAGACAAGCACTAGTCTAGGTCGACGAAGCCCATACACCCAGATCCGGAGTCGACGAGAAGAAGCTGTCCGAGGACGAAGCCGAGGACGACCAGGAGCATTCGCTGCAGCGGAAAAGGAAACTCGCCGCCGCGGAAGAAGTCACCCGCTGCCAGCGGAAGAGCCAGCTCGCGGAAGCGGAAGAAGACCCAACTCGATCTCGACGAACTCTTGTCGAGATCGACGAAGACCTTGAGACATGACCGAGCTTGCCGAGGAGACACACTCGAGGAGGGCTAGTCGACGGAGCCACCCTTGTCGAGGTCGACGAGGCCAACTCGAGGTCGACGAGCGCCAGTGAGCCCACTCCGAGCCACATCGAGCAGAGTCAAGCCAAGCCGAGCCACCCTTGTCGAGGTCGACTAGACCTTGTCGAGGTCGACTAGACCCAGTGTCCAGAATCTTCTCGACGTAGCCCTGTCCGAGTAGAGTTGACGTTGCTTCGTCGCAAAGTTGCTGAAATCTATCCGAAACTATCAAGTTCTATCCAAAGGAGACAAGATCTATCACATCATGAAGACCTACCATAATTAGTTTTATCTTTTCCTTATGGATTTACTTCCATTAAACATTTATTTATCTTTTAGCAATTTAGATAGAAATTTAGATATAGATAGATATCTTCTTTCCTAGAATAACTAGGGAATGAAGGCTATAAATAAAGCCCTAGGGGGCTGATTTTCATTCATTCAAATTCAATTCCAGTTCAGATTCAATTCGAAGAGAAGTAGTTAGTTCCACAAAGAGAAGTTTAGGAGTTCTAAGGTTTTTAGGGTTTTGGCTTTCTGCGAAAGTTGATTGCCGGAATTGTAAAAGCTTTGAATTTAGTTTAATGCAATTTATTTCCTTTCGATCGAAGATGTCTGTTATTGCAATGAAGAACGAGTAGTCCACCCACTTCTGGGGCTGGGGTGAGCCCGACGGTGGCCATGTGAGGCGATGCGATAAAGGTCAGATCTTTTGTGCGATTCATCTTCTAACCCTATGAGCATGATTCTTTTGCGAGAGTTGAAGGTGATCCTTGTTTGTGTTATTGAAGCGAGAGTGATCTTAATGCAACTTGGATTAATTATGTGAAAAGGGTTAGTAACAATTAGGGTTTATGCGAGAGCCTCTATATGCCTATTTGTTAATAACGAAAGTTATTTGATGGAAAGCATGATCTTTTATGCCTTTATGTGTTACTTTGCATGGTTATCGTTGTGGTGTTGAAACCCTGGTCTTGGAAGTCTTTTAATATATTGAAGTTTATTTCTGTCGAAAATCTGCGTTTGTCTTTAATTCTGCAATTTTAAGTTTTTCTGCATTCTTGTCGAGATCGACTAGCTTCTGTGTCCTCGAGTTACTTTCTGCCTTTGCTTTCGTCTTTGCTTTGCTTTGCTTTTACTTTCTGTCTTTAGTTTGTTCTTTGCTTTTATTTTAGTTGCCCTTGCCGGGATTATTTGTTTCTGTTTTATTTCTGCTTCTGTCTTCGTTTCTGCTGTGCTGCTGCTGTGAGAATCTGATAGCTACCTGAGAACTGCTGACGTGCTTCCTCGTGGATTCGATCCTGACTTTTCTCTTACTACAACGGGAGGAAGTCTTGTATTTATTTGCTGAGACAGGGAAGTCAGTCTGATCTATATTTCATATCTATTTCATACTTGACACATCCTCCTGCAACAACATGCTCGGACAGCGTTTGTTGAGATCGAGTAGATGTACTCGAGATCGAGTAGAGTTCTCTCAGCTTTCTGCTCTGTTCTTGCTACGCACTTTCCCCAGTCCTCGTTTTTTGGATTGACGTATATAACCATGCGTTGGAAAGCTCTTTTCGAGGGATACAACTTTCATGAAGACATTAAAGCTTGATTCCGAATGATGAATACCGAAAAATGGCCTTTTCTCCAGCTGCACCATTCTTAGCTTCTTCATGACTTTCCTTCAAGCTCCAAAGTGCGTCCGATTTCGGCGAAATATAACAAAAACTTGTGTAGACCTCCATATATTGCAAATAAACATATACAACATAGATTCTGTATTATTATAACCCAAATGTATGAAATTTATGCAGAAAACGATATAAAAGTTACTGTAAAACATGGCATATTCAGCTCACAACAAACACTCCATACTTAAGCTTGCTTGTCCTTAAGCAATACTTTTATTTGTCATTCAGGGGAAGAATTCAAACTCTCAACATCTTAGATTCATTCTCATATGTCCCTTGCAATCAATTACCATCCTCGAAAAGGTACTAGTGTCACAGATCCATGCATGCACAATAATACAAAAGCAACATCTACTCACAAAAGGAGGGTTATGCAAAAAACAATTTTTGGCAATGTGGTGTTAGTGATTTTGGGAAATGGAGTATTTCCAAACTGAATTTCATACCACATTCTTTCTCATAAGTTTCATCACCTTTCATAATGCTTTTTCTCAATAATAATGCTTTTACCTCTCTAACCTCCGCACTGCCTTCTCGCGAGTAGCAAACATGGGTGTCATGAATGGCCCCGGATACTTAGTCCTTTGGACTCCTCACAATTTGTCCCATCTCTCCAAACTATTATCTTAGAGAGCAGGGTCAATCTACCTTTATCTCCTGAGGTGATTGGATTTTCTTTCAATCATTAAATTTTCCATATATTTTAAAACTATTTCCTTCCGAACTCCAAATATGATAACAACACAAACACCATATAACATCTCCATAATGTAACATCATTCTCAACGTAATCCCCGGATAAGGTAAAGAATGGCAATATTTAGATCATGTGGAGCAATATATGAAATAAGGCATATTATGGCTTTTATGATGCGTAAGCATAGGTAAGGCTAGGATATAAACAATATGAGCATTATATGGAAATTTAAAGTCCTCCATCATTTTATCATGCAACATGTCAAAAGCAACTTCAAATTTTACCTCCTTTTATGGTTTTCAAGAAAATATGCACTTCATTGTGACTTCCATTTACTAGGCAATTTCATGATATATCTCTAATGAATCAAATTTTGCATCGTCTAGTTCAATAAAGCTTCCATGACATTATTCAAAATTTTCAATGGGGGTCATTTTTCTCAAATTTTGGAAAACATGCATATAAGCACATAAATCAATAATGCATTCCGAAATAGCCATGTAGCAATTCAAAGAAATAAATTTTAAATATGCACACATAATATCAAATATGGAAAATATGCATAAAGTAAGCTCTTCCCCCACCCCATACTTAAACATTACAGTGTGCTCACTGTATAAAAACAAGGGTAGAGAAAGAACTCACTAGACAGGTGTGCAGGGCCTCAAAATGTCGAATGAAAGAATCGCCTGGGCCGAGTATGAATATGGCTCATCCATGGACCTGAAAAGTACAGAAGACATATACCCACAATAGAAAAACTAAAACATGTTCAAAACCAAAAACAAGCAAAACAATGTCCCAAAACGTCCCAAAAAGTCTATGTACAAGCTCTAGATTTTATAGTTGCATTAAGATCACTTTCGCTTCAATAACACAAACAAGGATCACCTTCAACTCTCACAAAAGAATCATGCTTATAGGGATAGAAGACGAATTGCATAACAAGATCTGACCTTTACCGCATCACCTCACATGGCCACCGTCGGACTCACCCAAGCCCCAGAAGTGGGTGGACTACTCGCTCTTCATCATCAAGAAAGACATCAAATAACAAAAGAAACTAACTTGCATTGAATTAAATAAAGAAAGCTTACAACCAACAAGACAAATCCGCTTTCGCCTTTCCTCCTTACTTGCCACAAAACTAGCCCCTACGGCTTTATTTATAGCCTTCTATTCCTTGCTAATCAATGATAGAAATATCTATCTTTATCTAAATCTATATCTAAAGGCTTAAAAGATAAATAAAAGCAATTTAGGAATTAAATCTAAAAGGGAAATAATAAATCTAAATAGGTAAGATATCTTCCATGTGTTGTAAATCTTCTCCATAGATAGAACTGGATAGATCTCGGCCAAATCAATCTCCTTCGGCTTCAAGGACTCCCAGCTCGACACGGACAGCCAAAGCGCGTGACGCGGTTTCGGACACGGCTCTCCTCGATCTCGACTAGGGCTCCTCGAGATCGAGTACGGTGGTCATCGACTGGGGCTGACTGGCTTGGTCGGGTAGCTCTGCTCGACAAGGCTCGGATCTTGGCTCCTGGCACCACCTCCTCGAGATCGAGTAGAGGTGGTGCTCGGCTTCTCCGTTTCCGGCTTCTCGACTTGGCTTCCGGAGTTGGGTTGTCTCTGACTCAGTGTCCTCGATCAGCTCTGCTCGACCAGGTGTGCTCGGACAGCGTTTGTCGAGATCGAGTAGATGTACTCGAGATCGAGTAGAGTTCTCTCAGCTTTCTGCTATGTTCTTGCAATGCACTTTCCCGAGTCCTCGTTTTTGGGATTGACGCATATAACCATGTGTTGGAAAGCTCTTTTCCAGGGCTACAACTTTCATGAAGACATTAAAGCTTGATTCCGAATGATGAATACCGAAAAATGGCCTTTTCTCCAGCTGCACCATTCTTAGCTTCTTCATGACTTTCCTTCAAGCTCCAAAGTGCGTCCGATTTCGGCGAAATATAACAAAAACTTGTGTAGACCTCCATATATTGAAAATAAACATATACTACACAGATTCTGTATTATTCTCACCCAAATGTATGAAATGTATGCAGAAAACGATATAAAAGTTACTGTAAAACATGGCAGATTCAGCTCACAACAGAAAGCATCGTTGTAAATGAGGAGCTCGCATCAAATGAAAGCCCAACATCTGTTGACATATGCACTGGTGGACACCAGAAGGAGGTAGAAAATGTCTGTTCTACCCACTACGAGAGTGAAGATGGAATGAGCTGCGATGCTGATGGAGGTGTAAACCCGAACGACGGTGCGAACTCATATGTTTGAGCACCACTCGGCAAATGAGCATACACAGATGGGTGCACATGTTCAGTAGATCCCGACGCCGGAGCATGCCCTGACTGCTTAGCATATCCCGAGGGTGACGCAAATCCCGAATGCCCAGCATACCCCGAGTGGCTTCCATCTCCCAAGTGATGGGTCGGGTGCGGGGTAGATTGCGAGAAAGATGAGCCCGTGCCGGCGAAACCACTGCCAAAGTAAGCTTGGTCAAATGACACTTGATCTAATACCTTCGAGCTTTTGGAGGAGACATACTCCCCAAAGGATGCTAAGATACTAGCCAGACCAGAGTAATCACGCAGTTGGGATGCTTGTTGCGCGATCTCACCTACTTGGCATCCTCGATCACCAATGTCCACAATGTAGTGCCCCTGCAAATAGATGCGATTATAAATTAGTAACAACGACCTCAGCTCATGTTATTGCAACAATTGATACATACTACTCACTCATCAGTGTGTATATGTCAGGTGCGGCCGGCTGGTATCGTTCGGGCGGGGCAACAACTTGTCGGTTGATAAACTAATGGGTGCGCGCTCTATACCATAGCCTGTACTCATCATGCACATATGATGGAGGGATCCCCTGGACAGGCTGCGCTCACGATTGTTCCAGTTATTGATATGCTTTGCAAATAGTGCCGCTTATTTCGTATTATGCTTTCCCCGATGATCTACAGTGTGTAACTGCGCATCATACCCTACATGCCCTGGGGGAAACTGAGCGTGGCCAAACTGGCGCAAAACATAAACAGGTTGATGCGCCTCAACAATGTCAAAGCAAATCAGTGGGACCTGTGCCATCTAAATATCGATTCATTCTCGACAAATTCCCCTGAGCTCGCTCACGATCGCCGCTGTGTATGGTTCCCATATGAGCTGCATTCAGTGTACGTGACCATTAGTTGAAGAACAATGCAGAATATTTTCAAATGAACAAGGAATTCAATATTCAAATGAACTTGATTCTCCTGCTGTCAATCAAGGGCGTCATGAAATTGTGGCAACGGTAGCCTTTCGTGCCCTCAATCATAGATGAAGTGCATCCACCTGTATATTCACTCATGAGTTTGTTTGTGTTGTGAGCTGAATCTACCATGTTTTACAGTAACTTTTATATTGATTTCTGTATACATTCATTCATTTGGATTTAGATAGTACAGAATCTATGTAGTTTATGTTTATTTGCCAAAATTATGGAATCTACACCAGTTTCTGTTTAATTCGCAGAAATCGAGGCATTTTACAACAATTCTACAGAAGGTCGGAAAAGCTCGGAAAACCACTACAGAAGTCCAAGGTCAAAGCAACGGATCCAAGCTGAAAGTCAGGGTAACTCGATCTCGAGTTGATCTTAGTCGACATAGACGAGCATGTCCGAGCAGGCCTTGTCGAGAGAGACTGATCGAGAAAGCCAGACCAACCCGGCTCCGGACCCAACTCGATCTCGACAAGCCCTAGTCGAGATGGACGAAGCCTAGACACCACACCCGGAGTCAACAAGGAGAGAAGCCGAGGACGAGGACGCCGAGCAACCCTACTCGATCTCGACAAGCCCTAGTCGAGATAGACAAGACCCACCGTGCCAGTCCGAGTCCTTGCCGAGGAGAAGCCTGCTCGACCAGACGTTCACCACTCTAGTCGATCTCGAGGACCCTTTGTCGAGGTCGACGAGCCCAGTGAGCCAAGTCCGAGCACATCGAGCAGATCTAGCCGAGGAGTCCAGTCGACGAACCACCCTACTCGAGGTCGACGAGCCGTGGTCGAAGTCGAGTAGACCATTTTCCAGGAGCTTCTCGACGAAGAACAAACTGACTAGAATTGGGATTCCTTGGGGCCGAAGGAGGAAGATTCGATCCAAATCCATCAAGTCTATCCATGGGAGACAAGATCTATCAACATCATGAAGACTTACCCTATTTAGTTTTATCTTTTCCTTTTAGATTTATTTCCTTAAAGCAATTTATTTATCTTTCAAGTTTTAGATATAATTTTAGATAGAGATAGATATTTCTTTCCTAGAATAGCTAGGGAATGAAGCCTATAAATAAAGCCCATGGGGCTCAGTTTTAATCATTCAATTTCAGAGACAATTAGTTAGTTCCACAGAGAAATTTAGGAGTTCTAAGGTTTTTAGGGTTTTGGCTTTCTGCGAAAGTTTATTGCCAGGATTGTAAAAGGCTTTGAATTTAGTTTTAATGCAAGTTAGTTCTTCTTATACATCAATGTCTGCGATTGTGATGAGGCGTGAGTAGTCCCCCCACTTCTAGGGCTGGGGTGAGCCCGACGGTGGCCATGTGAGGCGATGCGATAAAGGTCAGGTCTTTTGTGCAATCCATCTTCTTTCCCTATGAGCATGATTCTTTTGCGAGAGTTGAAGGTGATCCTTGTTTGTGTTATTGAAGCGAAAGTGATCTTAATGCAACTTGGATTAATTATGTGAATAAGGGTTAGTAACAATTAGGGTTTATGCGAAGGCCTCTATATGCCTATTTGTTAATGACGAAAGTTATTTGATGGAAAGCATGATCTTTTATGCCTTTGTGTGTTACTTTGCATGGTTATCGTTGTGGTGTTGAAACCCTGGCCTTGGAAGTCTTTTAATATATTGAATTTATTTCTGTAAAAAATCTGAGTTTTGGTTCGAAAATTTGCCTTTTAAAGTTTCTGTCTTTTACTGTACTCGACATAGAGAAGACCTTTGTCGATCTCGAGTTGATTCTTGTCGAGATCGAGTAGGGCTCGTCTAGGTCGAGTTGGTTTTCTCTTGTTTTTGTCGATTTTCAGTTTCTGTTTCTGCTTTTCTTGTCGATCTCGAGTTGGTCTTGTCGAGATCGAGTAGCTTGTCTTAGTCGAGTTGCCTGTTTCGTTTTCTGAAAGTTGTTGTCTTTGCTTACTGTTGTCGATCTCGAGTAGGAGCTTGTCGAGATCGACGAGCCCTTTGCCTTTGTTTTTCGTTTCTGCTTTGCTTTGCTTTATTTCTTGCTTTGTTCTTTGCTTTTGTTTTTCTGCTTTTATTTCTGTTTCTTTCTGTGTTTCTGTCCTTCTGCTGCTTTGCCTGTGAGAATCTACAGATACCTGAGAATTGCTGACGTGCTTCCTCGTGGATTCGATCCTGACTATTCTCTTACTACAACGGGAGAAAGTCTTGTATTATTTGCTGAGACAGGGAAGTCAGTCTGAACTTGATTTTATATTTATTTCATACTTGACCATCCTCCTGCAACAACAGTTTGCGACGTAAAAAAATATGGACAACAATTGTTATGAGAAAATATTACCTCACTGCTAGAGAGTCTTGCTCCACTTGAAACTGTTGCCTAACAGGGGGTGGTTGGCTCCTTTGTATGGCTGGATTCCATTGCTGCATTTGTCTTGCTCTCCTGGCTTGTTGTTGCGTCATGTGCGACACAGGGGTGCAAACTGGCCTACCGATGGGGATGTGTTCCCATGCCCATATATGAAATACATGAAATTCAACGTCGATATTTTGTATTTGGTAGAATTAAAAACATTTGACGAGTAAGTGTAAAGACTACTTGAAGTAAGTCAACTGGACTAAAGATCTTCATCTTCTCCTTGTGAGCGGCTCTGCATAACTGTAGGTACAAGTATGCCAGAGTTGCTGATCCCCATATATATTGCCCTGCCTGCTCCAGATTTGCCAAGAGTGGAAGGTACAGTGGTTGAACTCCCCCTCCACCACCGTCCAAGAAGAGGGCACCTGCCATCAATTGCAATATTTAAGGTCTCACATGACATTGAATTGTTGCATAATTAGTGTCATCAGAAAGTTGGCCGAACGTATTATGTATCCAATGGACTTTCACTGATGAGCCTCGGAAGTCCGCTAGTGGTGGCTTGACCCCAATTAGATCCCGGTAAACCTGGCGCCATTTGTGGCTAGCGGTACCTGTAACTGCCACTCCATCCACCCGTAGGCCCATGATAACCGCGACATCTTGCAATGTGATGGTGGCCTCCCCAACTGTCAAGTGAAACGTGTGTGTCGCTGGCCTCCATCTCTCCACGAGCGAAGTGATGAGATGCATATCCATCTCGAACGTCGACCCTAGGCGATGTACGCAATAGAACCCGGCATATCGCACATAATATATGATTCTCTCATCCACGTGTGCTCAACCAAACGTCCGGAGATGTAATATGTTCGTCAATGGCCTCAACTTATACATCAAGTTTGATAAGGAAAGGTGTCGGCAAGAGATGACATTGGAGGAACTTATAACTGTGCATTAATATCTTGCGTATGGGGGCATCGTTCCACACATCTGTGGAACGATGATGTAGCTTTCGAGTAATTAGCACATCCTTCACCTATGGTCCTGGATCCATGGCGATTGATCTACATGGGGATATATGAATTATATCGTCATACAGAGAGAACACACAATACAGTAGTCATGCAGAGGGAATACATAGAGCATCCCATAAAAATAAAGAATACATAAACCATCAATACAGAATAATCAGTCACACAATACATCACTCATACGAGTAATTAGAAATACAAATCCAATGAAGTCACACAAATACATAATACATAAGCCACGACTGCCTCATGAACAAGGTCATATGAAGCTACAAACAACTCCAACATCTGAGCTTTGCACCTACGACAAACAACCTCAAACAAGAAGCACAAAGACCTACGACCCCAATGGCCCGACGCGGTTCCGACAAGTGTGAATGTTGTGACCCTCCTGCTTGCATAAGGGACAATGAACTCTTGATGGGACAGACTCATCCATCTCGTTATGAATACGTCCTGACCGTGGTCTCCCTGTTTCTCTCTTTCGCTTGTCATCTGGAACGAGGATAGGATAAGTCAGTGGAGGCCAGTATTGCTCTTCACCATATGGTCTAAAATGCACTCTTATGTCTCCACCTAAGCCTCAGAACTAAACCAAGGGGACACATATTGCAAGAACGACAATCCCCTACCATGACACACAACGAGCACATGGGTGCACGAAATATGGTATAGATTCTACCCCTGACAAGTGTAAGTCCTCTCCTCGAGGTTTACAGTAAACCTTCTTTGAACAACTCTAACGTGTCCCATTGGGGCGAAGACAACAACCTCAAACAAGTTACATTGCACGCTGAAGTTCTTCCCGAGTGCCTTATCCAATGCCTGCATGGAATCATGGCCTTCTGCGAAGTGTGATAGTCCCTGATCAAACGGGACACAAAGTAGTTGTTCGATTTGTAGAAGTTTGCCTCAACCAGGGCCTTGAAGGGCAAGAATCTTGCACCCTTCATGACCCCATTGAAAGACTTAGACATGTTCGTGGTCCTAATACTGTATCTGAATCCTTCGTCACATGCGAGAGACCACTTCTCGGGCGGTATTTCGGGAAGGTAGTTGTAGGCCTGCTCATCACACCTCTGTATGGCCAACATCTCCTGATCGAATTCTTCTCGTTCCTTGATATACCTTTTTTTGGCAGAGCCTTAAGGGGGCGATTTTTGAACATGTTGTTCACATTCAATGCTAGATATCGGATGCAGAATCGATGGCGGACATGAGGTGGCATCCAATGAGGATGTTGCATCACTTCGAGGATGCCCTTATGGCGATAAAAAATAACACAAAGCCCAGTCTGTTGCGTCACTCGTTCGCGGATGAGTTGCATGAACCACGACCAACTTTCATTGTTCTCACTCTCGATAATCGCATAGGCTAGAGGGAATATGCGTTTTTCAGCATCAATTGACATTGCCATTAGCAACACTCCTTCGTAATTCCCATAAAGGTGGGTACTGTCAATGGAGATCACGATGGAATACGATGGAATACGCGGAACGACCCAACTGTCTCCGGTATTGCTGAGAGATCATATACCAACCCTGGGTTGCGGATGACTATTGCTTCCAACAAACATGGCAACTCGTCATATGATTCCTGATGTCTCTAAAGTAGCCATGTCTTAATGCATATTTCAGTTCCATATTCTTTACATTTTGCATATTTCGGGTTGGGAATATGTCGGATTTATGTAGTATATGCTTATTTGTCGGAAATGGAGATCTACATAAGTTTATGTTTAATATTGCAGAATATGGAAACATTTCGGGAGAAAACCAAGAAGCAAGAACCGGAGCACAAAGCTACTCGACATCGACAAACTCTAGTCGATCTCGACAAGCCATGCCTGGACACCTGCCAGGATCGAGGAGCCTATGTCGAGAAGCTGAAGACGAAGAACCTGACTTCACACCCTCCTCGAGATCGAGTGCCACAACTCGAGATCGACAAGACCTCGGGGAACAACCCGGAGTCGAGGAAAGCCTGCCCGAGGAGACTAAGGAAGAGAGTACCCGACCCAGCGCCCAGACACATTACTCGATGTCGAGGACCATACTCGATGTCGACGAAGCAGCTGAAGACCATGTCCGAGCATGTCGTGAATGGTTCCTCGACAACACCAGAAGGCCTAAGTCGATGACACACCCCTACTCGAGATTGAGGAATGCTCCTCGAGATCGACGAGACGAGGAGCCAAGCCCAGTCGACCAACAACTCTACTCGATCTCGACTAGCCTTACTCGAGATCGAGGAGGACTCCAGAAACCGCGTGACGCGTTTTGAGCAATTCTACTCGGATTGGGATGACTTGGGCTCGAAGTTTGCTGATTCTATCCGATCTATCAAGATACATCATGGAAGAGAGGGTTCTATCCACTTGAGACACTTTAGATATTATTTCCCTTGTAGATTTAATTTCTTTGTTGCTTTTATTTATCATTAAGCTTTTTAGATATAGTTTTAGATATAGATAAAGATTTCTATCCTTGAGTAGCACGGATTAAAAGCCTATAAATAAAGTCTTTGAGGTTGATTTCTATTCATTAAATTTCAGAGAGAAGTAAGTAGGAGTAGTAGAGAGAGAGAGAGTGAGCGGCCGATTGGAGTTGTGAAGCGAGAGCGGAATTGGCTTCAAGCGGTTGTAAACTTTGGTTTATTTTAATGCAATTAGTTTTCTTTCAATCAATGATGTCTGAGTTTGCGATGAAGCGCGAGTAGTCCACCCACTTCTAGGGTTGGGGCGAGCCCGACGATAGCCATGCACGCTTGAGGTAAAGATCTGACTTTTATCATGTTTTGAGCATCTACTACTTGTTTATGTGATTATTACCCATATAATGGAGATCCATGCTAATAACTTGGATTGTAAACATAAAATCAATAGAGACAATTAGGGTTTCTTGAAAGAGTTGTCTAATTGTTGGAAAAGGCGAAAGCTTGTCCTTTGATGCAATTCACATGATTATCTGTTTATCTCTGCCTTATGCATGCTTGGTTATCGTTGTTGCAAACCCCAATCTTGGAAGCCTTTTACATTAAGTTTAGTTCGAAATCCCAAAGCAATTGTTTTTACTTTCTTTCATTTCGTTTTTCTGCCCTTACTCGATCTCGACCATGTCTGGTCGACCTCGAGTTACTGATATTCGATCTAGTATCGTTGTAGCTTCTGTGTGCTGGTACTCGACAAGGCAAGCCGAAGTCGACATCGAGTAGGGCCCTTGTCGACTTCGGCTTGGCTTGTCGAGTACCTGCACACAGAAGCTACAACGATGCTAGATCGAATATCAGTAACTCGAGGTCGAACAGACTTGTTCGGGATCGAGTAAGGGCAGAAAAACGAAACGAAAGAAAGTAAAAACAATTGCTTTGGGATTTCAAACTAAACTTAATGTAAAAGGCTTCCAAGATTGGGGTTTGCAACAACGATAAACAAGCATGCATAAGGCAGAGATAAACAGATAATTATTTGAATTGCATCAGAGGACAAGCTTTTGCCTTTTCCAACAATTAGACAACTCTTTCAAGAAACCCTAATTGTCTCTACTGATTTTATGTTTACAATCCAAGTTGTTAGCATGGATCTCCATTAGATGGGTAATAAACACATAAACAAGTAGTAGATGCTCAAAACATGAAATAAGTCAGATCTTTACCTCAAGCGTGCATGGCTATCGTCGGGCTCGCCCCAACCCTAGAAGTGGGTGGACTACTCGCGCTTCATCGCAAACTCAGACATCATTGATTGAAAGAAAACTAATTGCATTAAAATAAACCAAAGTTTACAACCGCTTGAAGCCAATTCCGCTCTCCCTTCACAACTCCAATCGGCCGCTCACTCTCTCTCTCTACTTCTCCTACTTACTTCTCTCTGAAATTTAATGAATAGAAATCAACCTCAAGGGCTTTATTTATAGGCTTTTAAACCGTGCTACTCAAGGATAGAAATCTTTATCTATATCTAAAACTATATCTAAAAAGCTTAATGATAAATAAAAGCAACAAAGAAATTAAATCTACAAGGGAAATAATATCTAAAGTGTCTCGAGTGGATAGAACCCTCTCTTCCTTGATGTATCTTGATAGATCGGATAGAATCATCAAACTTCGAGCCCAAGTCATCCCAATCCGAGTAGAATTGCTCAAAACGCGTCACGCTGTTTCTGGAGTCCTCCTCGATCTCGAGTAAGGCTAGTCGAGATCGAGTAGAGTTGTTGGTCGACTGGGCTTGTCTCGTCGATCTCGAGGAGCATTCCTCGATCTCGAGTAGGGGTGTGTCATCAACTTAGGCCTTCTGGTGTTGTCGAGGAACCTTTCTCGACATGCTCGGACATGGTCTTCAACTACTTCGTCGACATCGAGTATGGTCCTCGACATCGAGTAATGTGTCTGGGCGCCAGGTCGGGTACTCTCTTCCTCAGTCTCCTCGGGCAGGCTTTCCTTGACTCCAGGTTGTTCTCCGAGGTCTTGTCGATCTCGAGTTGTGGCATTCGATCTCGAGGAGGGTGTGGAGTCAGGTTCTTCATCTTCAGCTTCTCGACATAGGCTCCTCGATCCTGGCAGGTGTCTAGGCATGGCTTGTCGAGATCGACTAGGGTTTGTCGATGTCGAGTAGCTTTGTGCTCCGGTTCTTTCTTCTTGGTTTTCTCCCGAAATGTTTCCATATTCTGCAATATTAAACAGAAACTTATGTAGATCTCCATTTCCGACAAATAAGCATATACTACATAAATCCGACATATTCCCAACCCGAAATATGCAAAATGTAAAGAATATGGAACTGAAATATGCATTAAGACATGGCTACTTTGGAGACATCAAATCACCCCATACTTAGACTTGCTTGTCCTCAAGCAATAACTAAACAATAACCAAGACCTACAACACATCCTTCCAAGTCTTCGCCTTTTGTCAAAAGCAACATCTCAAGGAGTAGCAATGTTAGACAAGTGAATTTAACGTCATCACACATATATGAGCGATCCATAGGCATAGGCAGTATAAATCCAACCTCACAGGGATAATGTGTTTACACTCAACTCTCAAATGTGTTTAGGCTATGAAGATCAACTCTCAACTCAATTCCATACACTATCTCATAAACATTGCAATTTAAATATGTATCCACTTCGCAACCAATTATGAAAATGCAACAAGAAATATCAGGAGGACTTCGCTCAATAGAAGTCTTCAAAGAAGATTTTATTCGGCGGGGTTGTAATGGGGCTTGGTAAGAAATAATAAGAAATGGAATTATTTGGCCATGTGGTGCTTAACAAAATTCGGGAATCAAGACTCCGAAATCTCCAACACAACCAAACCATAACTTCTCAATCATATGCATCAACCAAACTCTCCAAAGTGTGTATCTTGCAAATAATGAAAGAAATAAGGTAAATTTGGCTCATGCACTTTATTCACAAACATATGTACTTTTTCCTTTTCTTCTTTTTTTTTCGGATTTTTTTTTTCCGAAAATAAAAATCAAATAACACTAATAGTGCATTTATAATGTGAGCCAAAAATCCTTTTACATAATATGTATGGCAAGATAGTTATTTAAAACCAACCCCTATCTCAATAATTTCCACAATCCTTTTTACTTGAAATGCAAAATAAGCTCATTCTTTCCACAAATCACTATTCCTACCAACTCTAAGTCTTAATTCCCAAATGGGGGTCAGGCTCAATTTGGCTAAGGAAAATTTTGTGGAGTTTACAATAAAAGTCTCAGGCTAATGTTCTGGCTTCAAGCAAGGATAATGCAGCGTAGGTAAAGAGAGGATAAAATTGGCTTAAAAGGTGCCTCCATCATTTAATTCTCATCAACATAAACATATAAATGCATTGGCTTTGAATAACTATCACAACATTTAGAGATGCATAGGAAGAGTAAATACACTCAAGAACGCAAAGGGATTTTTAATGTTCTCCCTATAAGGCCAAAATTCTCACTAGGACAAGTTTTGTTGGATTTTAACCTTTAGCTTAGGATCATATGTGCTCAATTTCATCACAAGTTCACAATCCACATAAAAACCATTTTGAGGACTTAGGCTAAACCTTCCAAACACACCATAGGGTTCATATGATCAAGTCAGTCATTATTTATCATCATAGGACATCTAAGTTAGGGTATAAAAACTAAAACGATGCAAAAATTAAACATGCATATTTTTTTCATTTTTTCGACATTTTCTATTTTTTTTTTCTCTTATGCAACTAAAAACAAGACTTAAAGTATGACAAAAGACTAAAATACATAAAATTTAAACATGAATGCATAACATAAAAAATTAAAATTTCACCATGTAAAACCAAAAAGCAAGACTAACACATATGATACTGATAATGAGCCCTTCCCCCATCGCATACTTAAAATTTACAGTGTCCCCACTATATAAAATCAAATAAAAACAAGAGTAAAGGAAGGAACTCACAGGATAACACATCGAGGAGGGCGAATCAGTGCAGGTCGAGTAACTGGCTGGTCGATCTCGAGTACATGTTACTCGATCTCGATTCTCGAGTAGCTTTTCTGCGTCCAGTGGATTCTGAAGTCGAGGAGCGTCTTGCCTTCATCTATTCTGACTGGTTTCAGGGACTTCTTTATTCCACTTTTCGCGATCCTTATATGCTTGCCGACCTAAAAGTGTTAGATTGCACAAGAAACAAGACTATCCACATGAAATATTCTAAAAGACATAAAACCAAAACCAAAAACAAAAACCAAAAAGTTCAAAAAGTCCCAAAATTCATAAAGTTCTATATACATGCTCTAGATTTTAGAGTCGCTAGGCCGACTTCTCCGTTTGTGCTCAAGGACCATTATTGTGGGGCCCGCTCATGCTTGGCCCTTCTCCTGGATCATCTAGGTCTTGATGGTAGTATGCAAGCTCAGCTGACAGGTGGTTGCTTGCATCATCTCCCTTATCTTTCTTCTTCTTTCTTCCAGCTCTTAGTTTTCACAGATTCTCTCGCCATGTTGTCTTATCTCCCCTTAAATCATTGATAATTTTCTTTATGGACTGAGGAGGAGTAGAATTTATACCTGAACTTGCCTTTTCGGACCCAAAACAAGAATCTTTGGGTTCGGGGCTAGTCGAGATCGAGTACATCTGGTCGACCTCGAGTACAGGGACCCTATACTTAAGCTCTTGGCAAGTCAGTGGCTCAGCAGAGGTTGTTGATATCGACAAGGGCTTGTCGAGATCGAGTAGAAGCCTTGTCGAGATCGAGTTGGCTTGGTCGATCTCGAGTACAGTGTTGGCACCTTCTTCCGCTATTTGTTTGGTCCCGTGGTTGCTCATGCTTTTCACCTACAGTTAGGAAATTTCTTCTTTTGCAGGGCCAAAAGAGAAATCCCAAACCTCATCGCCTATGGTTAAGGTGAGCGAGCGATTCTTAACACTAATTCTGGCATCTGCAGTAACTAAGAATGGTCTACCAAGAATAATAGGGCTAGTAGGATCTTCAGCATACTCAATGATAAGGAAATCTGATGGAACAAAGAATTTACCAACCTGGACAAGGACGTTCTCAACTATACCTGTAGGGATGACTACTGTATTACTTGCCATGTATAGCTTGGGATCCACAGGTTCTATGCATCCTATTTTGACCTTCCGCTAGATTGATAGAGGCATGATGCTCACACTTGCTCCTAAATCACACAGAGACTCGTATATATATTGTCCAAAACCCATAGTAACAGAAAACTTACCAGGGTCAGGTCTCTTTTCAGGGAAGTGGAGTACTTTGCATTCGCCTGCGATCTCTGAGATGGATCGCTTCTTGCTCAGGATTTCCTTTAGAAATTTGACATATCCAAGCATCTCTTGCAGGGCTTCGGTAAAAGGAATAGAAACATTCAGTTCTTGCAGCATATTAACAAATCTGGTAAACCTACCTGCAGTGGGATCTTTCTGTGGGCTTTTGAAGGGAAATGCAGTGGCTTTTTCTGTTTTGGAGCCAGATCAGCTGTCGGAGGTTTTGCAGAGTCGTCGACGTTGGCCAAATGTTGCTCCTCGATCTCGACCACGGGCTCCTCGACATCGAGTTGGGTGGTCGACCTGGAGTTGCTGGTCTGCGCAGCGGAGTCCGAGCTCAGCTTCTAGTCTTTGTCGAGTAGCTTCTTGTCGAGGTCAAGTAGAGTCTCCTCGAGATCGAGTTGGGTCTGCTCTGTCTCGAGTTGCTGCTCTGCCTTGTTTTGCTGTTTCCCGACCTCTGGCTCGTGTAATTGATGCCCACTCCTGAGTTTGATAGCTGCTACGTGTCTGATCTTCCCTTTAGGATTTGATTCTGTTTGCCCATGGAACTGTCCGGACAGTCATGGGATCTGTGCAGCAATTTGACCCATCTGGGTATCTATTCCTCTTTTCCAGATATCCAGTTCCCCAAATTTTGTGTTGAAATTCTGGAGCTGATTGTTGATGGTGTTTGTAGCCTGCAGGTTCTCTGCATGATTTCGGCGCATCTCATCAAGGATCAGCTGCAAATCGTCCTTCTTTTGATCCCTTTCTGGATGTCCTCGAGCTCTTTGGGGTGGGGGATTCCTAGGAGGACCTTGGTTCCACTATGGTTGATAGAACCTTTGATCTCCTATGTATTGATTTGGACCCCCAGCGTAAGCTGCCTCTTCAGGTGTTTCCGCCATCCTGACTTGCTCTGTGTGTGGGCACTCAGTAGTGGTGTGCCTCTGTGATCCGCATTCGATGCAAGGCTGATTAACAGATAGATATTTGACTTGCTTGAGGAGCTTGCGATTCTGGTCTCTGTAGAACTGCTCCCTGACATCTGGGTCAATCTCCTTTGCTGGCTCATAGAGTGGCATAGATGGTGCTAGCCTGGCGCAGTAGTTCTCCTCATAGTTTGCAGTAGACCCATATTTGTTGTCATAATTGGTGAGCTTCTCTAGCACACCCCATGCGTCAATGGGCAACATCGTCAGATACTCATAGCGAGTATAATGGTTGATCATGTCCTTAGTGACTTGATCAAGGGAGTTGAAGAAGATCTCTTGAATGACGTAGGGTGGCTGTCCATGAGTAGGGCAATATCGCAGCAGTTCTTTGTAGCGTTCTCATGCCTTTTCCAGCCGTTCCCCTTGCTTCTGTTTGAAGGCGGTGATTTTCTGGCAGAGAAGTGCTGTTTTGGCGGGTGGGAAGAATTTATTCAGAAATTCTTGCTCTACTTGGGCCCATGTTGTGAGTGATCTTGGTTTTAGCCCTTCAAGCCACTTCAGTGCAGGCCCAGCGAGAGACCAGCGAAAAGCTTTCATCTTGACATATTCCAGAGTTGTACCTTCACCAAGAGTACGACACATGTTAGAAAAATTTGTAATATGTTCAAGAGGGCACTCATTAAATTTTCCATAAAAATCATTATTTTTAAGCTCTATAAGAAATTGAGTGTGAATTTCAAAAGATTTATCAGGGATTAGAATCACCGATTCAGGCACGACTAGAGTTGGGTGCATATAATTGATAGCATGCATTTAGAGAGTTATAATAGGTTGCATTTAGCTTAGTTATGATGCATATCATGCATGGTTTAAGTATAATTTGCATATTTGTTCTCTGTGTGGTTGGAGTCGGAATCTACATGTTTTTATTGATTATTCCAGGTAATCGTGGATCCGAGGAGGAGACATAGGTTGATAACGCATTGGATGAGAATGTCTAGTTGATCGAAGAAGCTTACATGAAGATCTCAAGAGGTCCTGAGAAGAAGAAGCGAACCTAAACGAAGAACAAGTCTGCAGAAGTTGTCGCCAGACATGCTGAACTTGTTTTGCACTTTCTGGAGGCCTCGGTTGTCCGATCGACTATTATGACCATGCGTTGGAAAGCTCTTTCAGAGAGCTACAACTTTCATGTTGACGTCGAGAGCTAATTCGAGACGGAATCTTCGGGAAAACCCAATGCAGCGCCCGCCGCATGGTTTGCTGCGCCCGCCGCAACTTTGCGGCGCCCGCCGCACGGACAGTCAGCGCGCCGTTTTGAGGAAAAAAAACCCTAGTTTCTATTATGTTGGTTTGAGTCCGACTTGGATGTTTTATTAGGCCACTTTTATATTATTTTTCATTAACTTCCATTCTATTCTATGTTCTATCAGACAATTAGAGAGAGAGCGATGTTCGCCATGGGCGACTAAACTCTCTTCGTTCTACTTGCAATTTGAAGCTTTATTTGGATTGATTGTGAGTTTCTGAATCTTGTTCCTTATTTCCTATATTTGAATGCTTCAACTTCTTTGTGCTTGATTGTTTATTGTTTTGTTCTATCTTGTATTGCCAACTTGTTAGATCAATTCAATTGCTAGGGTTTTGTAGATTCCTGGTTGCGAACCTTAACCCAAGTGGCAAACTTATTCCTTTAGGGCTGATTGAACTATTTGAATGAGTAGGAAGTTGAATGTGTTGTTAAATCCCTCTTTAGGGACTGCAAATACCTTGGCTAATCTCTGAACTTAAAGCTATCAATTGGGTTAAATCCTTCTTTAGGGACTGTCCGATTGATAAGGGTTTCTAGGACTGATTGGACTAGTAACTATATTAGGTCGGGACAAGGGCATTCATAGGAAAACTAAAGAACAAGAGGAAGTTACAATATCAATTCAACCAAATAAAGTGGATAGTTGTAGGTAGAGCAATCTTCTCTAAATTGTTTTGCATCAATCTGTTTATAGTTTATTTTGCTTTCTTTCTATTTCAATCAATCAAAACCCCCCTTCTACTAATTGGTAAATACACATTGCTGAGAAATACTTGATTCTTTGTGGGATCGACCTCTTACTTGCTTGCTATACTAGTTTGTAGGTTTGAGTTTTATTTTGATACGGTTTATGCGACTAAAACCGCTCATCAAATTGGCGCCGTTGCCGGGGAATCAAGTTTATTTCTTTGTTGTGTGTATTTATTAATTTTTGTTTATATATCTAACTTTGTTGTGAACCTATCTTACGGTTCACAACACCCTTGCTACTAACTTTTTCAAGATGTTGAGATTGTTGCAGTTTGAAGGTGAGAACTTTCACCAATATTTCACTAGATTGCATGAGTATGTTAATGACCTTGGTTCATGTGGTTATCAATATGGTGTGCGGGAGATGTGTGTTTGCATATTTGATGGGATGAATGCCGAAACACGAAATCTTGCTGAGTCCATGAGTAATGGAGGCCTATTGGATATGGGACTCTTTGAGATTTGGGATTTTTTCGGCAACATTAGTCGACAGGTTGAACGGGAAGTATCAATCCAAACTCTCACACAAGTGTTGCAGCAGTTGGAAGAAGAACAAATGAGCCGCTGTAAAAAATTGGAGAATCAGATGAGCCAACTCATTCAAATTCTAAGTGCAAAAGGTGAGAAAGAAAGGAGCTTCAAAGAAGAAGACGAGGAATTGGTTGCAGACAACGATAGTGTCTTCGACAATGGAGGAGAGGGTCTAGTGCTTCGTGACTTGGAATCTCATGAGTCGACGCATGAGGTTACATGTGATGTGTCTCCTACTCCATCTGCACCATCCATTCTGAGCTCGCCCATTGATGAACCAAGTCTAGAGCCATCAACTGAGGCTCAAGAGATAATAAAGGTAAACTTTTGCAATCTTGAAGGTAATGGTGATTATGTTGATCCTTTTGATTGCTATTTTGAGAAGCCACCAGCGGAACTGTGTTGGTGGTATCATATTCCTTTTGCAGAGAGTCATACTAGACTATTTGATAGATTGAAAGGGTTCTTGAGTTCCACATTTTATGCTTTCAATTTATTGTGCTATGATGTGCTTTGCAAGATGTGTGCACAGGAATATGATAGGTTACTGAGGGCCTTGACGATGTCTGAGAGATAAGGTCTTGAGATTGAGAATAAGTCAAGCCAATGACATTAAAGAAAGGCGCTTCTCGGGAGGCAACCCGAGGTAAGTTTTAGTTATTTCAATTCCTAGTGAGCTAGTTTTCTTTAACCCGCCGCAATCCTCAGATCCGACCTATAGAGAACCATCCACCACATTGTGAGTATTTCATTCATCTCTTTCTCTATGTTTTTATTTTTTGTTATCTTTTATGTTTCATTGAGGACAATGAAAGGTTTAAGTGTGGGGGAGGGATTGCATTGCATATAGATAGAGTTTGCATATCATGTTTATTTATGTTGTCATATTTATTTTTATTCATATATCACATTTGAAAAAAAAATCACAAAAATATCATGCATTGCATTTAAGTGTTATTAACGATACCCATCTTGGTTTAGTTTGTCCTCTAATTTATTTTTATGATCTTAATTGCATAAATCCCATGATTTGATTGAATTGCTTGAAAATGATTTTTGGAGCATGATTTGAGAATATAATTGAGCAAGTATGATTCATAGTTGAGGTTTAATTGAAATCTAAAACAACATAACCCTTGTGAGTTTGTTTTGGCCTTATAGGGACTTTATATCTTATTCCCTTTTGCTTTTATTGTGTGATTATACTCTCCATATGCTTCTTATTTCAATATCGTATTGCACATGTTTGTTGCTTGTGAATTTCAAATGATTGAGGCATGTTTTCTTTAGCCATATTATACCTTATCTACCCTTTGCATTATCCTCTGCTTGAAGCCATCTGAGCCTTAAAGCCTATTTTTTTTTATAGCTCCACAAAAATATATCATAGCCAATGATTAGCCTGACCCTATCCGGGAATTAGGAGGAGAATTGGTGAAAAATCTTTATGTTGGAGTTGCTTTGAGTGGAGATGATGTATGTATGGTTGTGCATTGCGAGAGGCATAGCCAAAATAAGGTAACCCTTCTTGCATAATAGAGATGACTTATTACTAGGGGCCTAAGGAGGATAAAATTCACTTAGGAGTAAAAGTCTAGTAAGTTTAGATCTAGGGAGGATAAAATTCATCTAGGGGCAAAAGTAAGCATAAAATAAAAGAAAAGAAAGTCATCATTCAAATGGAAAAATTGCATAAGTTGTATGGCTATTGAAATCGAAGAGTGCTTATTGATGTGTATTGGAGTTTATGTTATTGGAATGGTTTGTGAAGTATAGAAGTTTTGGTGTTGTTCTAGTTGGTTGTTGTTCCTTTTTCCCGGATTTTTAGCACCACAAGCCTAAATATTTCTGATGCCTTATGTTCCTACCAAAGCCCCATTACAACCCTATAAAAGTCCTCATGATGTTGTTTGCAAGTGATAACTTTCACGGTGTATAGAACATTTTGGATTGAGTTGAGAGTTGAACTTTAAAGCCTAAGCACATGAGAGCTTGAGTGAAACACATCATCCCGGTGAGGTTGGACTAAATTTGCTTTTACTATTGGATCGCTCATATATTTGCTAGGATATTTGTTCTCTTATTCATGGCTCCTATTGCTTGATGTTGCTTTTCTAAAACTATAGCATGAAGATCTTATTTGTGGGATGATCAATTCTATATTTGTTTTTGATTGCTTGAGGACAAGCAAAAGCTTAAGTGTGGGGGAGTTTGATAGCATGCATTTAGAGAGTTATAATATGTTGCATTTAGCTTAGTTATGATGCATATCATGCATGGTTTAAGTATAATTTGCATATTTGTTCTCTGTGTGGTTGGAGTCGGAATCTACATGTTTTTATTGATTATTCCAGGTAATCGTGGATCCGAGGAGGAGACATAGGTTGATAACGCATTGGATGAGAATGTCTAGTTGATCGAAGAAGCTTACATGAAGATCTCAAGAGGTCCTGAGAAGAAGAAGCGAACCTAAACGAAAAACAAGTCTGCAGAAGTTGTCGTCAGACATGCTGAACTTGTTTTGCACTTTCTGGAGGCCTCGGTTGTCCGATCGACTATTATGACCATGCGTTGGAAAGCTCTTTCAGAGAGCTACAACTTTCATGTTGACGTCGAGAGCTAATTTGAGACGGAATTTTCGGGAAAACCCAATGCAGCGCCCGCCGCATGGTTTGCTGCGCCCGCCGCATAGTTTGTTGCGCCCGCCGCCAGGGGCGGTATTCATGCTGCGCCCGCCGCATGGTTTGCTGCGCCAGCCGCAACTTTGCGGCGCCCGCCGCACGGACAGTCAGCGCGCCGTTTTGAGGAAAAAAAAACCCTAGTTTCTATTATGTTGGTTTGAGGCCGACTTGGATGTTTTATTAGGCCACTTTTATGTTATTTTTCATTAACTTCCATTCTATTCTATGTTCTATCAGACAATTAGAGAGAGAGCGATGTTCTCCATGGGCGACTAAACTCTCTTCGTTCTACTTGCAATTTGAAGCTTTATTTGGATTGATTGTGAGTTTCTGAATCTTGTTCCTTATTTCCTATATTTGAATGCTTCAACTTCTTTGTGCTTGATTGTTTATTGTTTTGTTCTATCTTGTATTGCCAACTTGTTAGATCAATTCAATTGTTAGGGTTTTGTAGATTCCTGGTTACGAACCTTAACCCAAGTGGCAAACTTATTCCTTTAGGGCTGATTGAACTATTTGAATGAGTAGGAAGTTGAATGTGTTGTTAAATCCCTCTTTAGGGACTGCAAATACCTTGGCTAATCTCTGAACTTAAAGCTATCAATTGGGTTAAATCCTTCTTTAGGGACTGTCCGATTGATAAGGGTTTCTAGGACTGATTGGACTAGTAACTATATTAGGTCGGGACAAGGGCATTCATAGGAAAACTAAAGAACAAGAGGAAGTTACAATATCAATTCAACCAAATAAAGTGGATAGTTGTAGGTAGAGCAATCTTCTCTAAATTGTTTTGCATCAATCTGTTTATAGTTTATTTTGCTTTCTTTCTATTTCAATCAATCAAAACCCCCCTTCTACTAATTGGTAAATACACATTGCTGAGAAATACTTGATTCTTTATGGGATCGACCTCTTACTTGCTTGCTATACTAGTTTGTAGGTTTGAGTTTTATTTTGATACGGTTTATGCGACTAAAACCGCTCATCAATAATCCTCTGCAGTAGTTGGATATTAGGCAAGCTCAGCTTCTGCTTGCCTTGCGTGCTCAGCTTCTTGTTCCCTCGCTGCCCTTTCATTGGCGATAGTGGTATCCTTTGCGGCTAGCTCCCTTGTAAGCTTGGCAATCAGCTGTTCTTGTGTTTCAGCGGCCGCCATGATCCTTTTAAGTTTAGAGTGGATGTGTAGGTAACGTTGTGGTTCGTCTAAGCTGTCAAACTCAGGTGGTAGACCAGAACGGCGCATACACCTGTATAGTAACTCAAAGCCGATGCGAGATTTAACTACTTAAGGCGCGAATGATAGCTTCCCCGGCAACGACGCTAGTTTGTTGTAGGAGGAAATCGAGTATGCAAATAAAATATAAATAAATCACAACAAACCAGATTTCGTCCCTTGCAAATAATTACAAGACCTCCTCCTGATGTAGCAGCGGGAAGTCAGGATCGATCCACGAGGAAGCGTGTCAGCGGATCCTAGGCAGCGAAGAAATCTCACGGACAGAAGTCGACAACAGATGTCCTCGATCTCGACTAGAGTTAGTCGATAGAAGATCGGACAGTCGAGGAGAGTAGCAGACACAGGCACTGGGGCTCGTCGATCTCGACTAGAGGCTACTCCATATCGAGTAGGTCCCTTGTCGACTTCGGCTTGGCTTGTCGAGTACCTGCACACAGAAGCTACAACGATACTAGATCGAATATCAGTAACTCGAGGTCGACCAGACTTGTTCGAGATTGAGTAAGGGCAGAAAAACGAAATGAAAGAAAGTAAAAACAATTGCTTTGGGATTTCGAACTAAACTTAATGTAAAAGGCTTCCAAGATTGGGGTTTGCAACAACGATAACCAAGCATGCATAAGGCAGAGATAAACAGATAATCATGTGAATTGCATCAAAGGACAAGCTTTCGCCTTTTCCAACAATTAGACAACTCTTTCAAGAAACCCTAATTGTCTCTACTGCTTTTATGTTTACAATCCAAGTTGTTAGCATGGATCTCCATTAGATTGGTAATAAACACATAAACAAGTAGTAGATGCTCAAAACATGATAAAAGTCAGATGTTTACCTCAAGCGTGCATGGCTATCGTCGGGCTCGCCCTAACCCTAGAAGTGGGTGGACTACTCGCGCTTCATCGCAAACTCAGACATCATTGATTGAAAGAAAACTAATTGCATTAAAATAAACCATAGTTTACAACCGCTTGAAGTCAATTCCGCTCTCGCTTCATGTTGTTGCAGGAGGTAATCGAGTATGAAATGAATGTAAAATATAGTTCAGACTGACTTCCCTGTCTCAGCAAATAAATACAAGACTTCCTCCCGTTGTAGTAAGAGAAAAGTCAGGATCGAATCCACGAGGAAGCCCGTCAGCAGTTCCCAGGTAGCTGTAAATTCTCACAACAGCAGCAGAAAAGACAGAAACACAGAAAGGAAAGAAACAAATAAACCCGGCAAGGGCAACTAAAACAAAAGCAAAGAAACTAAAGACAGAAAGTAAAGCAAAGAACAAAGCAAAACAGAAGCAAAGCAGAAACTAAAAGCAAGGATACAGAAGCTACTCGATCTCGACAAACACCAACTCGAGATCGACAAAGGCAGTAATGAAAACAGAAAACAGAAAACAAAGGCAATCAACTCGACAAACAAAGCGTACTCGACCTCGATAAACACCAACTCGAGATCGACAAAGGCAGTAAGACAGAAACTTTAAAATCGACAAAAACAGAAGAATCACAACTCGACTAAGACAACCCCTCCTCGACCTCGACAAGACACTCCTCGAGGTCGACAAAGCTTCGTCTAGATCGACAAGAAACAGAAAATGTAAATTTGCAGAATTAAACACAAACGCAGATTTTCGACAGAAATAAACTCAATATATTAAAAGACCTCCAAGGCCAGGGTTTCAACGCCACAACGATAACCATGCAAAACAACACATAAAGGCACCAAAGATCATGCTTTCCATCAAATAACTTTCGTCATTAACAAATAGGCATATAGAGGCTTTCGCATAAACCCTAATTGTTACTAACCCTTTTTCACATAATTAACCCAAGTTGCATTAAGATCACTTTCGCTTCAATAACACAAACAAGGATCACCTTCAACTCTCGCAAAAGAATCATGCTCATAGGGATAGAAGATGAATTGCACAAAAAGATCTGACCTTTATCGCATCGCCTCACATGGCCACCGTCGGGCTCACCCCAGCCCCAGAAGTGGGTGGACTACTCACGCCTCGTCGCAATAAAAGACATTGATTGATGAAAAGAACTAAATTGCATAAAAACTAAATTCAAAGCCTTTTACAATCCTGGCAATCAACTTTCGCAGAAAGCCAAAACCCTAAAAACCTTAGAACTCCTAAACTCCTCTACTTGAACTAACTAATTGTGTCTTGAATTATGAATCTGAACTGGAATTGAATAAAACTGAGCCCCCTAGGGCCTTATTTATAGGCTTCATTCCCTAGCTATTCTAGGAAAGAAGATATCTATCTATATCTAAAATTATATCTAAAACTTTAAAGATAAATAAATTGTTTTATGGAAATAAATCTAAAAGGAAAGATAAAACTAAATAGGGTAAGTCTTCATGATTTGATAGATCTTGTCTCCTTGGATAGAACTTGATGAAATCGGATAGATCTTCCGCCTTCGCGCCCAAGGAACTCCAATTCTACTCGGACAGGCCACGTCGTGAAGCTTCTGGAACGCGGCTCTACTCGACCTCGACTAGGTCTCGTCGACCTCGAGTAGGGTCTTCGTCGGCTGGACTCCTCGGGAGGCTTCTGCTCGATGTGGCTCGTCATGGCTTCCTGGGCTCTTGTCGACCTCGACCACCCCTCGTCGATGTCGAGTAGGAGGGGCTTGTCGACTGGGTTTGTTCAGGTAGGTCTAGTCGACTGGCTCGGACATGCTTGGACCTGGACTCAAGGTGCTCGTCGACCTCGACAAAGGGTTCTCGAGGTCGAGTTGAGTTCTCCCTTTCCGCTCCCGCTCCCGAGAGTTGCTTCATCCGCTGGCAGCGAGTGGCCTCTTCCGCGGCAGCGAGTGGTCCGCTGCAGCGAGTGGAGTCGCTGGCAGCGAGTCTCGCTTGGTCATCCTCGGCTTCGTCCTCGGCTTCGTCCTCGGCTTCTCGGGCAGCTCTCCTCGTCGACTCCGGGCATGACTTTGGGCTTCGTCGATCTCGACCAGTGCTTGTCGAGGTCGAGTAGAGTCCGGAGCTCAGGTTGGTCTGTCTTGCTCGACCAGCTCTGCTTGACAAGGCGATGCTCGGACAGGCTCGTCTAGGTCGAGTAGGCTTACTCGAGATCGAGTAGCCTCGACTCTCAGACTTGTTCCGCTGCTTTGACCTTGGACTTCTGTAGTGGTTTTCCGAGCTTTTCCGACCTTCTGTAGAATTGCTGTAAAACGCCCCGATTTCTGCGAATTGAACAGAAACTGGTGTAGATTCCATAATTTTGCAAATAAACATAAACTACATAGATTCTGTACTATCTAAACCCAAATGAATGCAATGTATACAGAAATCGATATAAAAGTTACTGTAAAACATGGCAGATTCAGTTCACAACAAACACCCCATACTTAAGCTTGCTTGTCCTCAAGCAATACTTTTATTTGTCATTCAGGGGAAGAATTCAAAACTCTCAACATCTTAGATTCATTCTCATATAACCCTGCAATCAATTACCATCCTCGAGAAGGTACTAGTGTCACAGATTTATGCATGTGCAAATATGTAAAAGCAACATCTACTCACAAAAGGAGGCTTATGCAAAAACAATATAAGTGACAAAGCATTGATAATCAAGAAGACTTTAATTTAAGCTCATAAAGGAGTAGATTGGTAAAAGGCTAAAAGGTGGGCAATTTTTGGCAATGTGGTGCTGTTGATCCGGGGAAATGGAGTATTTCCAAAATTTGAGTTTCATACCACATTCTTTCTCCATATAATTCATCACCTTTCATATTGCTTTTCTCAATAATAATGCTTTTACCTCTCTAACCTCAGCATTGCCTTCTCGCGAGTCGCAAACATGGGTGTCATGAATGGCCCCGGATACTTAGTGCTTCGGACTCCTCACAATGTGTCCCATCTCTCCAAACTATTATCTTAGAGAGCAGGGTCAATCTACCTTTATCTCCTGAGGTGATTGGATTTTCTTTCACTCATTAAATTTTCCATATATTTAAACAATTTTCTTCCAAACTCCAATAATGATAATAACAACACAAACAACCATATGACAATCTCCATAATGTAACATCATTCTCAACATAATCCCCGGATAAGGTAAAGAACGGCAAATATTTGGATCATGTGGAGCAATATATGAAATAAGGCATAATATGGCTTTTGTGATGCATAAACATAGGTAAGGCTAGGATTTTAAACAATGAGCATTATATGGAAATATAAACTCCTCAATCATTTTATCATGCAACATGTCAAAAGCAACTTCAAATTTTACCTCATTTTATGGTTTTCAAGAAATAATGCACTTCATTGTGACTTCCCTTTACTATGGAATTTCATGCTATATCTCTAATGAATCCAATTTTGCATCGTCGAGTTCAATATAAGCTTCCATGACATTATTCAAAATTTTCAATGGGGGTCATTTTTCTCAAATTTTTGGAAAATCACGCATATAAGCACATAAAGCAATAATGCATTCCAAAATAGCCATGTAGCAATTCAAAGAAATAATGCACACATAGTGTTAAATAAATCAAATATGCACAAATTAAGCTCTTCCCCCACCCCATACTTAAACATTACAGTGTCCTCACTGTATAAAAACAATGTAAAGGGTAAAGAAAGAAACTCACAAGACATGAGTGCAGAGCCGCAAAATTTCGAATGGAGCCTCTCCTAGGCCGAGTGTTAATGTAGCTTGGTTCTATCCATTGACCTGAAAAGTTAGAAGACATATACCTATAATAGAAAAAACCAAAATGTTCAAAACCAAAAACAAAAAACAAAAAACAAAGTCTCAAATGGCCTAAAAAGTCTATGTACATGCTCTAGATGTTATAGTCGCTAGGCCGACTTTCCATTAATGCTCAAGGTGGCATCTGCAGGGCCCATGTAGCTTGGGCTTCAAATAGGACTCCATTCTTGTCCATCAGCTGTAATCCTCCAGAATGGATCTTGTTCACCACGAATGGTCCCATCCGCTTCTTGTTGAATTTGTTGGGAAACCAATGATCCTTCGACTTAGAGACATAGAGTTTGTCTCCAACTTCATATTCCTTAGGCTCATCATTGGATATCCTGCACAATTGCACATACCAAGGCAGACCTCTCCCATGTATAGATAAATCTTTAATGGAAATGGGAGAAGAAAGATCCATACCTTGACTTACCTTCGCATAGACGGAATCGGGGACCACTGTATTTGGTCGATCTCGACTAGGGCTAGTCGATCTCGACAAGACTGCAGGCTCTGGTGGTGATCTGTTCGAAGATTCAGAAGTCGACGAAGACAGGGTCTGGTCGATCTCGACGAGCCTGATCGACCTCGACAAGGGCTCTGGTCCTGGTGTCTGCAGAGTCGAGGAAGGTGCCGTCGAGGAAGACGTGGTCTTGTCGATCTCGACAAGGTTACTCGAGATCGAGTAGCCTTCTCCTCCTGGTGGCTTGCTCGTCGAGGACGGCGGGGCTGCGCTCTCCGAGTGGTGGTCGATCTCGACAAGGGTGGTCGAGATCGATAAGCCTGGTGTCTCTGATCCGCTGCTCGACGATGCTGGCTCTGGTGGAGTCCCCTTGGTCTGGTCGAGATCGACTAGGGTTCTACTCGAGGTCGAGGAGCCCTGGTCGATCTTGACCCCATACTTAGCTCCTGTCAAGGCATCCGAAAAATAATGAATCCACAACGACTTACCTGGATCTGTGTCGATTGGATTTTTTGTGTTCTCCTTGAGGATTGCCATGATCTTCTCCACCTAGGCCTCCATGTCCCTCTTTTCTATCTCCTCAGGGGTCATATTTCTGACCATAGGTTCCCCGCAGGTGATGTAGCCAGCTGAGATAGATTTGACCTCTTCCATTGGACCAGTATGCCTTTCAGTTTTGTTAAAGGAATACTCAATGACCTCATCGCTGATGTTGAAGGTGAGCACTCCTTTCCTTACGCTTATGTTGACATCCACCGTCGCAAAGAATGGTCTTCCTAAAATAATTGGACAAGCAGGATCTTCTTGCATATCAACAATTAAGAAATCAGCAGGAACGAAGAATTTACCTACTTGTACTGGGACATTTTCCACCATGCCTGTCGGAATGACCACCGTGTTGTTGGCCATGTATAGTCTAGCATCCACAGGCTCCAAGGCACCTATCTTAATCTTGGACCAAATCGTTAAAGGCATAATACTAACACTAGCTCCAAGATCACATAGGGCATTAATTTTGTATGGACCAAATCCAATAGTTATAGCAAACTTACCTGGATCCGGCCTCTTCTCCAATATGTCCAGATGGCTGCACTCCTCTGTGATTTCTGCCATCGATCGCTTTTTGCTCAGGATCTCCTTCAGGAACTTGACATAGGATGGCATTTCATTGAGAACTTCTGTGAAGGGGATGGTGACGTTGAGCTTCTGAAGCATCTTGATGAAGCGCTGAAACTATTTCTCTGCCGGGTCCTTTAGAGATTTTGTGGGGAAAGGCAGCTTCTTTTTCTGCGTCGGAGCCAGAACAAACGTCGGAGTTGCTGCAGATTCCTCTATGTCGACCAGGGGCTCCTCGACATCGACAAGGCCTTTGTCGACATCGACCAGATTGGGCCCAGTCGAGTGGCTGTGTGGTGCAGATAAAGATTTTGGCAGGCTCTCCTCGAGGTCGACGAGTCCTTTGTCGAGGTCGACTAGTCCTTTGTCGAGATCGACCACAGCTTTGTCGAGATCGATCTGCTGTTCCTCGTCGTTCTGCTGGTTCCCGACCTCTGGCTCTTGCAGTTGATGACCGCTTCTGAGTTTTACAGCAGCGACATGTCCAGTCTTTCCCTTAGGATTTGGTTCTGAAGATCCTGGAAGTGTCCCTGACTGTCTGGGGATTCCGGCTGCCAGCTGACCAATCTGTGTATCAACTGATTTCCTCCAGATATCAATTTCCCCAAGCCTAGAGTTGACACCTTGCATCTGAGTATAGAGGGAGTTGAAGGACTGCCTAGTTTCTGAGTGGTTCCTCCGTATTTCCTCCAGGACTGTCTGTATATCATCCTTCTTTTGGTCCCTTTCTGGGTGTCCTGGAGCTCTGTAGGGCGGGGGATTCCTAAGGACACCTTGGTTCCATTGTGGTTGCTGAAACCTTTGGTCCCCCATGTAGCGATTGGGACCCCCTGCGTAAGCTGCATCCTCATGATGCTCTGTCAGCCTGACTTGCTCTGTGTGTGGGCACTCAGGAGTGGTGTGCCTTTGCGATCCGCATTCTATGCAAGGCTGGTTGACAGAGAGATATTTGACTTGCTTGAGGAGCTTCTTATTTTGGTCTCTGTAGTATTGCTCCCTAACATCAGGATCAATTTCCTTTGCTGGCTCATAGAGAGGCATAGATGGTGCTGGCCTGGAGTATGAGTTCTCTTCATAGGTTACAGTAGACCCATACTTGTTGTCGTATTTGGTGAGCTTCTCTAGCACACCCCATGCATCACTTGGTGGCATTGTCAGATACTCGTAGCTAGTATAATTGTTGATTCTGTCCTTAGTGACTTGATCAAGAGAGTTGAAGAAGATCTCCTGAATGATGTAGGGCGGCTGTCCATGAGTAGGGCAAGATCGCAGAAGTTCCTTGTAGCGCTCCCATGCCTTTGCCAGTGGTTCCCCTTTCTGCTGTTTGAAGGCGGTGATTTTCTGGCAGAGATGTGCTGTTTTGGCAGGTGGGAAGAATTTGTTCAGAAACTCTTGCTCTACTTGAGCCCAGGTTGTAAGTGATTTTGCTTTCAGCCCTTCCAGCCATTTCAGTGCAGGCCCAGCGAGCGACCAGCGAAAAGCTTTCATCTTGACATATTCCAGAGTTGTACCTTCTGCAAGAGTACGGCACATATCATTAAAATTAGTAATATGTTCAAGAGGACACTCATTAAATCTACCATAAAAGGCATTATTTTTAAGCTCTATAAGAAATTGAGTGCGAATTTCAAAAGAGTTTTCAGGGATAAGAATCGCCGATTCAGGCACGATGAGAGTCGGATGCATATAATCCTCAGCAGTGGTGGATATTGGGCAAGCTCAGTTTCCGCTTGCCTCGCGCGTTCAGCTGCTTGTTCCCTTGCTGCTCTCTCAACGGCGATAGCAGCATCCTTAGCGGCTAATTCCCTGGTAAGCCTAGCGATCAACTGTTCCTGTGTCTCCGCAGCTGCCATGGCTCTTTGTAGTTGAGCTCTGATGTGAAAAAGGCGTTCTGGTTCGTCTAAGGCGTCAAACTCAGGTGTTTGACCAGAACGACGCATACACCTGCAAGCTAACTCAAAGAAACAGTGAGAACTGACTACCTAAGGCGCGATTGATTGCTTCCCCGGCAACGACGCCAATTTTGTTGTTGCAGGAGGTAATCGAGTATGAAATGAATGTAAAATATAGTTCAGACTGACTTCCCTGTCTCAGCAAATAAATACAAGACTTCCTCCCGTTGTAGTAAGAGAAAAGTCAGGATCGAAACCACGAGGAAGCACGCCAGCAGTTCCCAGGTAGCTGTAAATTCTCACAACAGCAGCAGAAAAGACAGAAACACAAAAAGGAAAGAAATAAATAAACCCGGCAAGGGCAACTAAAACAAAAGCAAAGAAACTAAAGACAGAAAGTAAAGCAAAGAACAAAGCAAAACAGAAGCAAAGCAGAAACTAAAAGCAAGGACACAGAAGCTACTCGATCTCGACAAACACCAACTCCATATCGACAAAGGCAGTAATGAAAACAGAAAACAGAAAACAAAGGCAATCAACTCGACAAACAAAGCGTACTCGACCTCGACAAACACCAACTCGAGATCGACAAAGGCAGTAAGACAGAAACTTTAAAATCGACAAAAACAGAAGAATCACAACTCGACTAAGACAACCCCTCCTCGACCTCGACAAGACACTCCTCGAGGTCGACAAAGCTTCGTCTAGATCGACAAGAAACAGAAAATGTAAATTTACAGAATTAAACACAAACGCAGATTTTCGACAGAAATAAACTCAATATATTAAAAGACCTCCAAGGCCAGGGTTTCAACGCCACAACGATAACCATGCAAAACAACACATAAAGGCACCAAAGATCATGCTTTCCATTAAATAACTTTCGTCATTAACAAATAGGCATATAGAGGCTTTCGCATAAACCCTAATTGTTACTAACCCTTTTTCATATAATTAACCCAAGTTGCATTAAGATCACTTTCGCTTCAATAACACAAACAAGGATCACCTTCAACTCTCGCAAAAGAATCATGCTCATAGGGATAGAAGATGAATTGCACAAAAAGATCTGACCTTTATCGCATCGCCTCACATGGCCACCGTCGGGCTCACCCCAGCCCCAGAAGTGGGTGGACTACTCACGCCTCATTGCAATAAAAGACATTGATTGATGAAAAGAACTAAATTGCATAAAAACTAAATTCAAAGCCTTTTACAGTCCTGGCAATCAACTTTCGCAGAAAGCCAAAACCCTAAAAACCTTAGAACTCCTAAACTCCTCTACTTGAACTAACTAATTGTGTCTTGAATTATGAATCTGAACTGGAATTGAATAAAACTGAGCCCCCTAGGGCCTTATTTATAGGCTTCATTCCCTAGCTATTCTAGGGAAGAAGATATCTATCTATATCTAAAATTATATCTAAAACTTTAAAGATAAATAAATTGTTTTATGGAAATAAATCTAAAAGGAAAGATAAAACTAAATAGGGTAAGTCTTCATGATGTGATAGATCTTGTCTCCTTGGATAGAACTTGATGAAATCGGATAGATCTTCCGCCTTCGCGCCCAAGGAACTCCAATTCTACTCGGACAGGCCACGTCGAGAAGCTTCTGGAACGCGGCTCTACTCGACCTCGACTAGGTCTCGTCGACCTCGAGTAGGGTCTTCGTCGGCTGGACTCCTCGGGTGGCTTCTGCTCGATGTGGCTCGTCATGGCTTCCTGGGCTCTTGTCGACCTCGACCACCCCTCGTCGATGTCGAGTAGGAGGGGCTTGTCGACTGGGTTTGTTCAGGTAGGTCTAGTCGACTGGCTCGGACATGCTCGGACCTGGACTGAAGGTGCTCGTCGACCTCGACAAAGGGTCCTCGAGGTCGAGTTGAGTTCTCCCTTTCCGCTCCCGCTCCCGCGAGTTGCTTCATCCGCTGGCAGCGAGTGGCCTCTTCCGCGGCAGCGAGTGGTCCGCTGCAGCGAGTGGAGTCGCTGGCAGCGAGTCTCGCCTAGTCGTCCTCGGCTTCGTCCTCGGCTTCTCGGGCAGCTCTCCTCGTCGACTCCGGGCATGACTTTGGACTTCGTCGATCTCGACCAGTGCTTGTCGAGGTCGAGTAGAGTCCGGAGCTCAGGTTGGTCTGTCTTGCTCGACCAGCTCTGCTTGACAAGGCGATGCTCGGACAGGCTCGTCTAGGTCGAGTAGGCCTACTCGAGATCGAGTAGCCTCGACTCTCAGACTTGTTCCGTTGCTTTGACCTTGGACTTCTGTAGTGGTTTTCCGAGCTTTTCCGACCTTCTGTAGAATTTCTGTAAAACGCCTCGATTTCTGCGAATTAAACAAAAACTGGTGTAGATTCCATAATTTTGCAAATAAACATAAACTACATAGATTCTTTACTATCTAAACCCAAATGAATGCAATGTATACAGAAATCGATATAAAAGTTACTGTAAAACATGGCAGATTCAGTTCACAACACTTCAGAACTCCAATCGGCCGCTCACTCTCTCTCTCTCTCTACTTCTCCTACTTACTTCTCTCTGAAATTTAATGAATAGAAATCAGCCTCAAGGGCTTTATTTATAGGCTTCTAAACCTTGCTACTCAAGGATAGAAATCTTTATCTATATCTAAAACTATATCTAAAAAGCTTAATGATAAATAAAAGCAACAAAGAAATTACATCTACAAGGGAAATAATATCTAAAGTGTCTCAAGTGGATAAAACCCTCTCTTCCTTGATGTATCTTGATAGATCGGATAGACTCAGCAAACTTCAAGCCCAAGTCATCCCAATCCGAGTAGAATTGCTCAAAACGCGTCACGCGGTTTCTGGAGTCCTCCTCGATCTCGAGTAAGGCTAGTCGAGATCGAGTAGAGTTGTTGGTCGATTGGGCTTGGCTCGTCGTCTCGTCGATCTCGAGGAGCATTCCTCGATCTCGAGTAGGGGTGTGTCATCGACTTAGGCCTTCTGGTGTTGTCGAGGAACCTTTCTCGACATGCTCGGACATGGTCTTTAGCTGCTTTGTCGACATCGAGTATGCTCCTCGACATCGAGTAATGTGTCTGGGCGCCAGGTCGGGTACTCTCTTCCTCAGTCTCCTCGGGCAGGCTTTCCTCGACTCCGGGTTGTTCTCCGAGGTCTTGTCGATCTCGAGTTGTGGCACTCGATCTCGAGGAGGGTGTGGAGTCAGGTTCTTCGTCTTCAGCCTCTCGACATAGGCTCCTCGATCCTGGCAGGTGTCTAGGCATGGCTTGTCGAGATCGACTAGGGTTTGTCGATGTCGAGTAGCTTTGTGCTCTGGTTCTTGCTTCTTAGTTTTCTCCCGAAATGTTTCCATATTCTGCAATATTAAACAGAAACTTATGTAAATCTCCATTTCCGACAAATAAGCATATACTACATAAATCCGACATATTCCCAACCCGAAATATGCAAAATGTAAAGAATATGGAACTGAAATATGCATTAAGACATGGCTACTTTGGAGACATCAATTCCTCCCAATCCCCATAAATTTTTGTGATTGCACACTGCTTGCCATCCCATGCTCTGAAGTACCATACTAATACAACATACTGAAGAGTCTATAAGGGGATTAATAATACTTTATAAGAGGGGGGGGGGGTGAATAGAGTATTGACGATTTTTGCAACAATAGAAATTTAGTGCAACTTGTCAAGACCTTGATATAGGCTATCAGGACTTGACAAAGTAAAATCGAATATGATAATGTAAATGCGGAATATAAAAGATGAAACACTAATTGTTAACGAGGTTTGGCACCAACTGGCCTACGTCCCCGCCTAGGGTTTTCCAACCCGTAGGATTCAAACACTTCTTATTTCACTTCTCTTGAGCCTAGAACTTCCTAGAGAAACTACCCTTTCTCTATACAAAGCCTCACCGCTTCTGTTCTAGCTCTCAACCTTACAAGTGAAATAAAAGCTCAAACCACACACCAAGTGTGCTTTGATCGAGTATAAAATACTCTAAGTGTAAAAAGAATGACTTGTACAATAAGTGCTAGTGTTTCTCTCAACTCTTAAACAATGATCAACAACTAGGCTTTGGGAGAATGTAAGAGAAACTTGACGAATGCTTTAGGATGCTTATGATTTCTTCAGTGCTTGCTTAGTTAGCTTTCATCCTTCTTAGCCTTCGTCTCTTTATAGTCGGAACACTTGTAGAGCTTCTTGAAGGGAGACCGTTTGAAATTCAAATCCTATCCAAGATATTTGAATTCTTTCCGAAAATGATCCTTTGTGTGCCTTCCAAGATTGTTCTTTCAACTTTCTTCATGATCAAGTATGATCAACTATGGATTGGTTCTTTTCTTGTATGAAAAATGAAATCCTAAAAGAACATACATAATGTATCTAGCACATAAAATGGGTTAGATGAGAAACACATATATAAATCGATTAAGACCAAATCACATCTCATAGCCCAATAAAAATCCCATGATAATTTAGGCCCAACAAGGTTGGCCTCGGATTCTTTCATGTGAGAGAACAATTCAAATAGAGAAATGTATACGTGATATTCCAAAACCTTTTAGTCTAGGTTTCAAGACCTTGAAACCCAGCCTTTTGTCTTTCATCATCCTTTAGATCACCTGCACGTTAGGTCTCAAGATCTTACAATCAAGGTGGAGTCTTCAATCTCCCCCTTGATGGAAGACAAAACTTGTTTCAATATACATAATATATTTCCAGCAATCATTATGAGGATATAAGCATATTATATAATGTGAGCAGAAAATGTTTGGATCAACTAAGTTTTAACACATCAAGCACTTAACCAACCAGTGCCAAAACGCAGCAACCAAAACATTCTCCCCCTTTTTGTCTTCCAACAAAAGGGTAGAGAGGTGAAAATGTCTGAAAACATCAACCAAAAGCCAAAAGTTTTTAAGAGACGAGCAGCAAAATAACAGTTTTTAGAAAGTAGAGCAAAGAGGGTGGGAGATCAAGGCCTTGAGTCAGAATCCCCATCTGTAGCCTTCTTCTTCTTGCTCCTTAGAGCCTTCTTTCCTTTCTTAGCAGAGGATGGCCCAGCAGCAGAGGATGTACCTGGGGCACCAGGAGCATTAGGATCTTCAAGAGGGGCAATGCCAGCGCCTTCCTCAACCCATTCGCCGAAGGTGGGGTACTGCTTGTTGGGTGGAAGGTACTTCCTTCTTACCTTATCTCTGCACTTCTTCCTCCACCTATCAAGGGTGTCTCTGGTGACCATGTCTCTCTCCATTTCTGCAAGTTGTCTCTGACGCTCCACATCCCTGTATTTCTTGACCACACCATATTGCTCAACTGTGAGGATGGTGGGTTCATGACGAGTGGGGCGCCGAATGGGACGTTTCTTCACTTGATTTTCACAGTTGAGGATGACATTCCCTGTCTCCTCACGCACATGATCGAAGGTTTCTTGCTCCATTGGCATGATAGAGCCTGTAGCAGTGTAGGTGAGAGCATTGAAAAGCATCATCTGATCTAGCTTGAAGTTGACCATAGAGAGTAGCTCATGAGCCTGGTCCTGATGAATCACCACATCCGACCACATTCTGCTCAGATCAAACCTAAGGTCTTGAATCTTTGTCTCCACAGTAGCCAATTTGTCCTCATTCATATTAGGTTCAACAACCTGTTTTCCCTTCGAATCTTGCTTTAGAAACCATTGTCCCCTCAGGTTTTTGACAATACCCAATCTCTCTAGACAACCTTCATCAATGATCCCACTGTAGGTTTGCTTTTCTTCTCCTGATGTGTCGATGTCAAAGGCTTCAAAGATTTTGGGCAAGAGGTTTGCATAGGGTAATGGCATAGGCCGAGAGGAGGTAGATACATGGGTCATGTAGTCAAGAATGAGTTTGGGCAAATCAGGCTCGTATCCGTTTATGATTAGGAAAAGGATCTCGAGAAGATTCTCGGTCACCAATTCCCTGGAATGGATGCGTGGGAAGATATAGCGAGCTAGAATAGTGAAGATGAGCTTGGCTTGAAGGTTTAAGGCAGTGTGAGTGTGTTTGAGGGACGATGAAGATCCAGGGCCTTGAGATTTTAGGAAGAATTCATCTCGTGCTCATGAGAGACACTCAAATCGGCTTGGGAATTCTTTTGTGGGAATTTCAGTTGGAAGATCAAGGATGAAAGCAAGGCTTTCAGGAGAGAGGCGGATTCGGGTGTTCTTGACCTTAGATACTAGGGTTAGGGTTCCATTTACCTGATGAACAGTAAGATTAACATAAAAGAGTCGGGTAAGTTGGGGATAGACAAAATTGCCAGGGTTGAGCAAAGTCCAGAAGCATGTAGATTTGAGGAGGGAAATGCAAGGCAAGGGCATGGATTGGAGGAGATTGAAATCGACAGCATCCCAGAAGCATAATCTACGGTTGCAAAAGTCCTGTTTCCAGGACTCTTCAACCTCTTTAGAGCAAAACCAATTAGGGGAAATGCCAGAAGATACCTGGGGAGGCCGAACAGGAGCAGAAGTGGCTGGAGCTTTGCCTTTGGATTTCCTGATCAGAGGTGGTGGTGATGGTGAGTTCTCGCTGGAATCCTCGGAATGTTCTTCAAATTCCTCCATGATCTGCTTGCCCTTGTTGGCCGGCATCTTGGACCTCTTAGCAGAAGGAGCTGTAGACGGAGAGGCTGAAGAGCGCTTTGATCCCACCATTTTTTATTTCAGAAACAGGGAGGGTTTTTGGAACTCGGAGAGAGAGAGAGAGAGAGAATAAACACAGAGAGAGTGAGAGTGGAGTGGATTAGACCGAGAGGAGGGAGGGATTAAAAAGCAAAAAATCTGGAAACTGAATCGTTTCCCTACTTTTTCAAATTGGCAAGTACAGATTCATTAACTCACTTGAATAGTAAGTAATGATGATCTGATTTTTCTAAACCCAAAGTGTCAAATGCACTTGCAAAAATTAAAGAGATTTGGAATCATTTAAAAATGGGAACTAAAATATGTGAAAACCAATATTTGAAAGGGATAAATAAAATCAAAAGACACTCTTGTTAAATATTCATAAGATACTAACAGAGTTTGATCCAATATAATTTTATTCGGATGATCATCTCGGATCCTTATGGAGTCAAGGCCTTGAGATGTCATTTGAATTCTGAACTTTCATATAAGGAGTAATTACTCCCCCTAAGAAAGTGTTTCCCTATTAAGCATACCCAACTCCAGTCTAATAAAATTGAAACGATCTTCAGGGAGTGGTTTAGTAAAAATATCAGCTAACTGAAAATCAGTAGATATGAAGGATATTGATATATCACCTTTCTCCACATGATCTCTTATAAAATGATGTCTCACGTCAATGTGCTTGGTTCTCGAGTGCTGCACTGGATTTTTAGTGATGGAAATAGCACTAGTATTATCATACAATATAGGAATACCTTTAAGATCAATTCCAAGGTCTCTGAGCTGTTGTGCTATCCAAAGAATCTGAGAGCAACATGCACCAGCAGCAATGTACTCGACTTCTGCAGTTGATAAGGCCACTGAATTTTGTTTCTTAGAGTGCCAACTTATCAATAAGGATCATTGGAGTTGGCAACAACCAGAAGTGCTTTTTCTATCAACCTTGTAGCCTGCAAAATCTGCATCTGAGTAGCCTGTTAGATGAAAGTTACTCTGTTTGGGATACCAGAGTCCAAGGTCTTGAGATCCATTTATGTATCTAAAGATTCTTTTCACAGCAATAAGGTGAGACTCTTGGGGGTCACTTTGGAATCGAGCACACATACAGACACTGAACATTATATCAGGTCTACTAGCAGTAAGGTATAGGAGTGAACCAATCATACCTCTGTACTCTTTTTGGTTCACATTCTTACCATTCTTATCTTGATCAAGGGAGAGAGTGGAGCTCATAGGGGTCTTTGCTACCTTTGATTGTTCCATTTTGTATTTCTTTAGTAGATCCCTGGTGTATTCCCTTGATTCAGAAAGATACCCTTACTTGTTTGAAGAACTTGTAAACCGAGGAAGAAGTTCAATTCTCCCATGAGACTCATTTCAAATTCTTTGCACATAATCTCAGAAAACTCCTTGCAGAGGGAATTGTTAGTAGCACCAAATAATATATCATCTACATATATTTGAACAATCAAAAGATCATTTCCACGAGTCTTGATGAAGAGAGTTTTATCAATCAATCCTCTTTGAAAACCATTTTCAAGAAGGTATTTGGACAATCTTTCATACCAAGCTCTTGGGGCTTGTTTGAGACCATATAGAGCTTTGTCTAATTTATACACATGATTAGGAAATTCTTCACTTTCAAAACCTGGTGGCTGAGCAACATAAACCTCTTCTACTAAGAAGCCATTTAGGAATGCACATTTGACATCCATTTGAAATAGCTTGATACCCATGAAAGATGGAAAAGCATGTAATATTCGTATAGCTTCTAACCTTGCTACGGGAGCAAATGTCTCCTCGTAGTCTATACCTTCTTCTTGATTGTATCCTTGAGAAACAAGTCTTGCTTTGTTTCGAATGATCTTGCCTGCTTTATCCAGTTTATTCCGAACCACCTATCTAGTTCCTATGATTGATTGATGCTTTGGTCTGGGTTGAAGAGTCCATACCTTGTTCCTTTCAAACTCATTTAGCTTATTTTGCATGGCAGTGATCCAGTCCGAGTCCTTGAGTGCTTCAGCTGGGGTTTTTGGTTCTACAAGAGAAACAAAAGCATAGAAGGCACAAAGATTTTTTAATCTAGATCGAGTTTGTACCCAAGATGATGGATCTGATATGATATCTTGAGCTGAGTGTGAAGAGGCATGTTTGAACTTCCGTAGCTTTGGACCCTAATCGTTTGAAATAGTAGAAGGTCTTTCTTCAAGGTCTTGAGAGACAATTTGAGTGTTGGATTCTTCAATGACTGAATCCTGATTCTGTAGTCCTTTCTCAAGGTCTTGAGATAGCTCGCTGGTATCTTGGATTTGTTCTTGCATGTTTCTTTCTTGGTCCTGCTTATTTCCAGCCTTGTCCTCTTCTTCTCCATCCGAATCATGATGATTTAGATTGAGATCTGCAAAACCTTCACTTAACACACCATTGTTGCTTTCGTCGAATACCACATGGATACTCTCCTCAACAATTTTGGTGCGCTTGTTATAAACTCTATAAGCTTTGCTAATAGTAGAATAACCAAGGAAGATACCTTCATCACTACGTGCGTCAAATTTCCCAAGGTTATCTTTGCCATTGTTATGAACAAAGAAAGTGCATCCAAAAGGTTTAAAGTAGGAAATGCTAGGCTTTCTTCCTTTGAAAACTTCATAAGGAATATTTTTCAAAATAGGGTGAATCAAGCATCGATTTAAGATGTAATTGGCCGTATTAACAGCCTCAGCCTAGTAGAACTTTGGCAAACCATTTTCCAAAAGCATTGTCCTAGACATGTCCTCCAAAGTGCGGTTCTTTTGTTCCACAACTCCGTTTTGTTTAGGAGTTCTAGGAGCAGAAAAGTTGTGTGAAATTCCATATTTAGCACAGAACAAATCAAATTTTTGTTGATCAAATTCTCTACCATGATCACTCCTAATGGAGATAATAGGTATGTTTTTCAAGGTCTGCAACTCTTTGCAATGTTTAGAAAACTCGAGCAAAGCCTCTGATTTTTCTCTTAAAAAGAAGATCCATGTAAAACGAGAGAAATCATCAATAATAACCAGGATCTATTGTTTACCCTTTGGAGATTTGACACGCATAGATCCACACAGGTCCATATGTAACAACCCAAGAGGGCGAGAGGAACTTACAACCTTTTTAGGTTTGAAGAAACTGCGTGTCTGTTTGCCTCTTGTGCATGCATTGCATTGATCTTCTTTCTTGAAGTTCAGATCAGGTAATCCTCTAACAAGATCTCTTGTTTTAAGTTTATTGAGGGTGTGCATGCTTACATGACCTAGTCTTCTATTCCATAGGCTGGAGTCTTCTGTCAAGACCTTGAGACACTTGATTTTTGTACCTGTAATATGGTTAGCATTTACAGCATAAGTGTTGTTGTGCCTGTGAGCAGTGAGGATTAGATCATCAGTCTCTTCATTCCTGACTTCACACTTGTGTCTGTCAAAGCCAACTTTGTTTCCTTTGTCACACAACTGAGACACACTTAAGAGGTTATACATTAATCCGTCAACAAGATAAACATCCTTAATGCAACTTTCTGAATTACCAATAGTACCAATACCAATAATGTTGCACTTTCCTTTATCACCAAGAGTAATTGTTCTAGTGGTTTGTTCCTGAAGATCTTGAAATAGAGATTTCTTTCCACTCATATGTCGTGAGCATCCACAGTCTATTATCCATTTTGGCTCTTTGCTCTTGATGATATCCTGCAATACCAACATCAACCTTTCCGGCTAGACCAATACATAGTTTTAGATTCATAATGAGGATAGACCATGTTGGGTAGTCTTGTCCCCTTAGGAACCCAAACTTGTTTTATCTGTTCATTAAGTCGAACTGGAAATGTATTTCTAATGATGTAAGGATCATTTCGCCTATATGGACAAGTTTCTTTAACATGCTCTTTCTTACAACAGTGGAAGCAAGTAGGTGAACGCCAATAGCCTTTAGCTTTAACAAAAGTGGTACTAGGTTTCTTTGGAAAATTCTTGTTGTATCCAATACCACTTCTATTAATAGAGAGTTTTTGTTCACCCAACATCTTATCAAGATTAGCTTTAGATCTGGTGAATTGAATGAGTGAAGTCTGCTGGTCTTGACACTTATCGGTTAGCTTTGCCTTCTCTTTCTCTAAATCCTCATTACGATTCTTTAGAGATGAGAGGCTTTGCCTGAGATCAAAATTTTCTGAGCTCAAGGTATTGACTTTAATGTCAAGGGCCGACCGAGATGTTTCAAGATTTATCATTTCCAGCAACATATCACTAATACATTTCTATTGATCTATCAGCTTTTCCTTCAAGGTGTTGATTTCACTGTTGTAAGCATCTTCATTAGAAATCATATTTCTTAGGACTTCAGAAAGAACATCGGGGGGACTAGACATTAGGTTTCTTACCACTTGTTCAAGGTCTTGAGTCTGTGATCCTTCGTGTTCAGCCTTAAGACAGAGATTTGCCTGTTCTTTTTTGGTGTCTGAGTCATATGATGAATCTGAGTCACTCCAGGTTGCAAGCATGGCCTTTTTCTTTTTTTTTTCATATTTCTTGAACTTATTTCTTTTCTTCATAGGACACTCCTTTACGAGATGATCTGTCTCGCCACACTCAAAACATGTTAGCACTTTTGGCTTCTTTGACATGTTGGTAGACTTGCTTTTGAATCTAGATGAATCAGTATTTTCACGGTTGGAAAATTGTTTTTTCATCTTTAGAATTCGAGCTAATCCCCGTGTGATGAGAGCAAAGGGATCATCTTTGTCGTCTGATTCATCACTCTCAGATTGTGAGTGATCTTTCTTAACTTTGAGAGCAAGGTTCTTTGTTGTTGAGGGAACTTCTCCATCTTCCTCGTTTAATATCATCTCATGAGTAATAAGTTTTCCGAGAAGATCATCTAATGGTAGTGTAGAGAGATCTTGAGCTTCCTCAATTGCAGTAACCTTGGGACCCCACATGATTTTTGGGAGGCTCCTTAGAACCTTTCGAACCTTTTCTAGGTTGGAGAAGGTTTTTCCAAGTGAGTCGAGGTTGTTTACAATTTGAGTGAATCTCGTAAACATCTCCTTGACTGTCTCATCAGGATTCATCTTGAAAAGCTCGTATTGCCTGAGAAAGATATTAATCTTACTCTCTTTGACTTGACTTGTGCCCTCATAAGTAACTATAAGCTTGTCCCAAATTTCCTTGGCACTTTTGCAAGCTGTGACACGGTTAAACTCATTAGCATCGAGAGCGCAATACAGTAGATTCATAGCTTTGTAGTTCTTAGCAATATTTTCAAGATCAGTCTGATCGTAATCAGATTCAGTTTTATCAACTTGCTTTCCATCGACAATCTTTTTTGGAACGTGTGGTCCATTCTTGACCAGGCCCCATAGCTCAAGGTCTTGATCAATGATGAACATTTGCATCAGTGATCTCCAGTGGAAAACGTTATTGCCACAGAAAAGTGGAGGTCTATTGGTTGACCTTCCTTGAGCAAAACCTCAATCACCTATGGTAGACATGCTGAAAACTCCCAAGATTGTTAAATGGAAACAGTGAGGCAAGCTCTGGTACCAATTGAAGAGTCTATAAGGCGAAGAATAATACTCTAGAAGGGGGAGGGGATGAATACAGTATGGACGATTTTCGGAACAATAGAAATTTAGTGCAACTTGTCAAGTCCTTTATATAGGCTATCAGGACTTGACAAAGTAAAATCGAATATGATAATGTAAATGCGGAATATAAAAGATGAACACACGAATTGTTAACGAGGTTCGGCACCAACTGGCCTACGTCCCCGCCTAGGGTTATCCAACCCGTAGGATTCAAACACTTCTTATTTCACTTCTCTTGAGCCTAGAACTTCCTAAAGAAACTACCCTTTCTCTATACTAAGCCTCACCGCTTCTATTCTAGCTCTCAACCTTACAAGTGAAATAAAAGCTCACACCACACACCAAGTGTGCTTTGATCGAGTATAAAATACTCTATGCGTAAAAAGAATGACTTGTACAATAAGTGCTAGTGTTTCTCTCAACTCTTAAACAATGATCAACAACTAGGCTTTTGGAGAATGTAAGAGAAACTTGACGAATTCTTTAGGATGCTTATGATTTCTTCAGTGCTTGCTTAGTTAGCTTTCATCCTTCTTAGCCTTCGTCTCTTTATAGTCGGAACACTTGTAGAGCTTCTTGGAGGGAGACCGTTTGAAATTCAAATCCTTTCCAAGATATTTGAATTCTTTCCGAAAATGATCCTTTGTGTGCCTTCCATGATTGTTCTTTCAACTTTCTTCATGATCAATTATGATCAACTATGGATCGGTTCTTTCCTTGTATGAAAAATGAAATCCTAAAAGAACATACATAATGTATCTAGCACATAAAATGGGTTAGATGAAAAACACATATATAAATCGATTAAGACCAAATCACATCTCATAGCCCAATAAAAAGCCCATGATAATTTAGGCCCAACAAGGTTGGCCTCGGATTCTTTCCTGTGAGAGAACAATTCAAATAGAGAAATGTATACGTGATATTCCAAAACATTTTAGTCTAGGTTTCAAGACCAGCCTTTTGTCTTTCATCATCCTTTAGATCACTTGCACGTTAGGTCTCAAGATCTTACAATCAAGGTGGAGTCTTCACATACTTAATATTGATGATCGCTATGATGACATTTGGTCGCATTGTTCCGTCAACATGAATGAGTGGGATAATCTCACGACAGATGAACTCCGCAGTTATAATGCAATTATCCATAGCCATCACATCCTCCTTGCGTGTATCATTGTGAGGACCTGCGTATGATCCTATCATCCATAACCCAAGGGTGGCATCAACATGCCTCACCATCAGTTTCCATGTACATCACTTGAAGCATCTCGACTACAGACTGCTGCATACCTCTCAGTATTGTGCTTAACAACCCGAAATGATTTTTTGTTGGAGATGGAGTACACTCTCAAATTGTATATCAACTCTTCTATACGATTGATGAAAAACCTCTTCTGAAATCCATTCCGCACTTGAAAGTGGTTGCCGAGTCCCATGTTGTATATGTGTCCAGCTCCTGGGTGATGGGTTCGTGCGCATCGTTCCAAGATGGAGTTATACCCACATCTGCTTTCATGATAATCTCACTGGCCTTCTCCCTTGTCAGTTTGACATCTTCACCGTCCGGATCATTAGTGCCATCATCTTCTTGATCCAAATCGTCTTCATTGTCGATCCTAAATGCATCAGCTCGAACATCTTCACCGATCTCAAACTCTGTCATAGTCGAATGAGGTGTGCTAGTTTGATTCCCTTGTTGAACGCCGGCAAAGAGACCGGTAAATCCCTCGTACCGACGTACGAATACGTGGTTAGTTAAAATGATAATTATAAATGATATCTTGAAGTTTTAAGTATTTAATCTATTAATTGAATAAGATTTGATTATACCGTTCTCGATAAGTTAATTCGATAAATAAGATCTCTTATTGACTTCACTTGAGGTATTAAAACTCTAACTAATTGTTTGAAGAAAACTTGAGCTCATTGAAGAATGTTTTGAGTTGTTATTTGGAGATGACTTAAATCACGATTGAGATTTTATAGTTTTAGCCTTTGGTGTTTCATTATCTTGCTTTACTATTTAGCACGATTGCTTATACGATCTTGAAAACTTAATTGATAAATGATATTCCTTGAGTGCTTTTGAGGCAAGAAAAATATGTTGAGTATGCAACTTCACCATGGGTTAAAAAATAAACATGAGAATAGATGAGTTGTTGGTTGCTATATGCCTAATGTATTATAATATGACTACCGCCTAAGATGTGTATGCCTAAGTATAACTATGAGGATGCGTATACATGTTATAACTTTGAATAAAATATTATTTAGTCTTGTTATTGACTTGAAGGTCTGTTTGCGTGTTGATTAAACGTGTATTGATGAGCTACCCCTTTGCTTATTACTTGCTAGTGTGATTGGATGATTCTCTGAGTGACTTGTTTGCTGATGTATGATTCTCTGAGTGGCATGGGTGCTGATTAATTGGATGTGAAGACTCCATATATGTTTCCTACGGGAGCTTACTCAGTAACCAGACCTCATGTCTGATGTCATATAGTGCGTAGGTATTGCATAATCGCATGTCATGTAGTATCATGCTTAGGACTTGCATATATGAATAAGCATCTGTATTCTTTATGTGTTTGGAATAGAACGATCGTTATCTGTGAGTCCTAGAGTCTTTACTGGGGTCATAAGACAACTCATCCTCATCGGGTGTTGTCCTCCTCGAGTCATTTATATATCACGAGATATGATGAGCATGAGATGTGATGATGAGATATGATATGATATGCTATGATGAGACATGATATGCTATAACGAGACACGATATGTTATAGTATCGAATTGGACAGTCTCTACACTAACGGGAAGGGGTGTAGAGGTATGAGAGGGATATGCCACTTGACATTCTATGTGGATCCATTTATCGCTTTCTGCTTTATATAAACTGTCAGCATGCTTATGTGATTTAAATTCCAGTATTTCATTAGAACATCATTTATTATAGGTATAAGCATATTATATGTCCTCAGCGAGGTCTTCAGGGCCCACATGTGTCTCTTGGCCTGACTTCATGGTTAGTTCTAGGTACCCGCTCCCTTTTGCTTGCTGATTGCTTATATGGAGGAGTTTTCTCATGGGACGAGAGTGTTAAGAAGACTTCACACCTATTGCAACTTGGCTTTACAAACGTTTTGGTTAAGTTTGTCATTTAGAAATGTTTTGTAATTACTTTGATTTACACTCGTTTTGTTCCTTGGTGAGATTTGTCTAGTTGAAATAGGACAAGTTCCCATGCGGTAGCACAAAATCATGTTAGATTATTTCAATTGTTTTGGAGGTTGAAATCTCATTCTTTTGAATCCTAACATTTGATCCTTTAAGACTTAATTGAGTTATAACTTGGCGATGATAAACAAGCAGCTCGTACTTGGATTGCAAGATCTAGCAGAGGGATAATTCTTCCCTTCAAACATAACCCGATTTTTCTTCCTCCCAAAGACTCTTGATCTTCGTGAAAAATGTGGAAAAGTTGTCATTACCTTGAGAGATATTGCACAATTCCTTTTGAACGAAAAATTTATGCGCAAGATTTGATTGCTCAAATCTTGTGCACAAATCAGTCCAAATCTCAAAAGCAAGGGAGATCTGGATCACACTTTCTGCAATCTCCTTGCTAAGTGCATTTAGAATCCAGGACATAACCATATCATTGCATTGATCCCAAATCCGGCAACCAGAATCAACAACCTCCGGTCTTTGTAATTCCTGGTCATGAAACCGATATTGTTTTTGGCGAGAGAGCAATCAACACTAATCACTTCCAGGAATTGAAGCTGGAACCATCAAAGACTTTTGAAACCAAAACCATCCCCGGATTGTCCGAGGGATGAAGATAAAGGGGATTTTGAGAATCCATCGCCGACTATTGACCACCGACGAGAACTGAAGAGGATTCACCATGGAATGATGCAGAAAAACTCAAGCAGAAGACGAAAAGTAGCTTTGAAGCTCTAATACCATGTCGGAGTTGCAAGATCAGAAGAGGAAAAACATGGCGGAAATATCAGAAATGAAGAAAAAGAGAGATGAAGAGAGAATTTTTTGAACACATTTTTTATTGTTGAATGAATGAGTTGTACACTACAATGTTTAGCTATTTATACCCAATGTAACATCTTGACTAACAACCTGAGACTAAAACAGCGTGACTATATCCGACAGATCCATCATCCATTCATTCATTAATCTACCATCCACTAATTGGTCCATTTATTAGGGGTTTTATCTATATATTTAGGGTGGAATAATGGGCGAATCAGGTAATTGCAAGTTGATTTTCATCTCTAGTGAAAATTGGAATCGAAATGTATACAATTCATAGTTTTGGAACACTGATACAAAAATCATATTTGAGATTGATTTTTTAATATCAGTATAGCAACCGCTTCAAAAATTGTTTTAGAATTGGCTTTTTAAATTTATTTTTTGAAAAATTACAATGATAGCGGTACGGAACCAAAAATTAAAATTCAAGTGAGCTAAATAGACTAAATTTTTCTCATACACATAATTTTCATTAACAATACCCTTAATTTAATTAATAAATAAGTAGATTTTATTGATTTCCCTTAATTTTTTTTCTATTATTTTATTTAAAATAATGGTGCGGGCGGAGCCCGCCCTAGTTACGTCCCCAAATGATAGTCGTTATTAAATACTCCCTCCGTCCGATAATACATGCGCTTTTCACCTTTGAAATTTTATAAAAAAATACAAGAAATTTTAGGATAATTATTATCCTTAAAATTAGTACAAGCTAGTATCTTTTAGATAATTACTATGAAGATTATGCATTGGTCATGTTCTTATGATCAAGGATGAAGGATTAGTAACCATTTCTCATTCTTTTCTCCTTAGTCATTTTAGCTTATTTTATCATCTTTTATTAAGCTTTGTATTGTAGTGTAATAAGAGCTTTTGTCTCTTCTAGACACTATCATGTGCTTGGCACATGTCTCTTGTCTGGACTCATATAAAAGCATTGCATCCGCTACCATGAGAGGTAGGGTTTTAGGATTGATGCCATCAATCATGAGCCTCTAGGTTTCTATTTGTTGCTTCTGCTACTGCACATGAAGGTCCTATGTGACCTTGCTCATTTTCTGCTATTTCCTGCTCTAGAATCAGCTTATTGCAGCTGAACTTTTGCCTATTTTCACATGGTATCAGAGCTTGAGGTTAAATCTGAAGCTTAGATTGGTATTTCTACTCTATTTGGTCGTTGATTAGCTTATGTTCACAATCGTTAACTTTGGAGATAGACCATCAGACAACATGGCAGTGCAAGGTAATCTTGGAGACCCCGTGTTTCTTTCTAATTATGATCATCCTGGTGCACAACTTGTAGCTATTCCCTTTGATGGTACAAATTACATGACATGGAGTCGTGGTGTGGTAATGGCACTTTGAGCTAAATGTAAACTTGGATTTATCAATGGATCATGTGTTAAACCTGCTATTAGTAATGTTGATTTTGAAAGATGGGTTCGAGCAGATTATATGGTGAGATGATGGGTTTTAAATTCCATGACTAAGACTATTGCAGAGGGACTTATGTTTGTGGATTCATCCAAAGCCTTCTGGGATGAAATCATGGAGAGGTTTGGTCAAACCAATGCTCCTCTTATTTTTCAGATAAAAAAAAAGACTTGGAAACATTATACGAGGAAGCATGCCAATAGCTGATCTGTATAATGTTTTCAAGAGGAACTGGGATGAACGGCAGGTGTTAGAAAGGATACCAGAGTGATCCTGTGGTGCATTGGGTAATTCCACTTGTGATCTTAAGAAGAAATATACAAAGATTGAATCTCGGAACAGGTTGATGCAGTTATTGATGAGCTTGAATGATAAGTATGATGCTGCAACAAATTCCATATTGGCTACTGAAGTTCGATAATGTATAACAAAGTAATATAAAGATACTCTAGAAGGAGGGTTGAATAGAGTATGCCAACTTTTCGCAGATAAGCTCAAGACTTTTGAAATGCTTGCAAAACCCTTTGAGATTAGACGTAATTCTTTCCTCTGGAAAACCTGAATCACAAAAGAGTTATACAATTCCCACTTTAGAAAGAGTTATACAATTCGAAACAAGTGCGGAAATATGGTAAAGCAATAAGTAAAGGACGCAATGAATTATTAACGAGGTTCGACACGAACTTGGCCTACATCCCAACCTAGGGTTCTTCCACAACCATAGGATTCAACCGATTTTATTGATTCACAAGACTTAGGATCCTAATAGCTCACCGAAAAGCCTCTCTCCTATACAATTGCAATCTAGTCAACTCACGTTCCCTTGGAGTCCTAGACCAATCAAGAAGAGCCCCACCTCACTCACTTATCTAGTACAATCATCTTACACTTCGTGAATCAATCACCTAGTGTCCACTTCCTGAGTTACAAACTCTCGGGTATAACACTCTCTCGAAATATAGTCTATAAGCACACTGTGTAACTCTCAAATGCTTTGAAACAAAATATACGAGTCCTAACCACTAGCAGAGAGCACACGAAGAAGACAGATTGACTTGAAGGCTTGAGTGCGAATGGAAGCTTGTGTTCAACAACTGTGTATCTGTCTTCCCTTCTTTATTTCCTTTATATTGAACAAATCGGCGCCACCTTTCAAGAAAGATCTTCTCTTCAACGGCTAGACCGATCATGGCAATCTTCACAATCTTCTCTATTGGGAAACTCCGATGCCATAATCTCCAATTTGATTCTTCTCGACTTTAAGCTTAAAGGAGGAGATATTATTCGAAAAACTTGATGCATATGTTAGTGCATAATATACAATAATATCTGGCAATATATTTAATAATAATAACATCCGGAAATAATATGCACAAGCCATGTGTCAAAACTTGTGAAACCATTTCCAATTTTCATCAAGGGAGTGGAGTTATCAATCTCCCCCTTGATGAAAGACAAAACTTGTGCATCCCTGTAACTTAGTCAAGCAAATATATTATAAGCAAAATCAGATTAAGTACCTGCATGGGTTAGATAAATGTTGGATCATAAGTTTTTAAAGCCAAAGAGAAACATCCAACAAAAGTAAAACAAAACAAGGTCTTCTAAGACCCATGGTTTACATCAGTTTCAAAGTCTAAACCATCAAACCATCTCCCCCTTTTTGTCTTTCAATAAAGGGAGGAGGATAAAACAGTAACCAAAAGTTTTTTAAAAAGTAACCAAACCAGCAGTGTTTAGATTAAGGGTAGGGTAGGGTAGGGTAGGGGTTTAGGATTCAGAGCACCATCTGTGATCAGCAACTTCAGCTCATTCAACAACTTAGCCACCCCGACCATCTCCAGCATGAACTCTCGGTGCAGCTCCTTGACTTCCAGGCGAACTTCCTCCAAACCCAACTCCAGATTTTTCATGCGCTCATCGATGGCAGAGGCAGTGGGAAGAGTTTTTGAGGGAGAGGCAAGCCTCCATGTCCCTTGGGGGGACTGAGTGATGCCAATCTTCTCAAAGCTCTTGGAGTCGAATTTACCCATATGATGTTGTTTTTCTTCATTTTTAAAATCAAGTTCAGAAGCTTTGAAGACATAGGTCAAAAGGTTTGCGAAGGGGAGGGGAGTTTCTTTTCTTGCTTTGCGGGTGTGAGCCATGGATCCTAGAATAGTATTGGCCAGATCAAGATCATGGCCATTCAAAATTCGGTATAAAAGGACCATAGCGTTGTCAGTGAGTAAGGAGCCAGAGTTGATTCGGGGTAAGAGGCATCTCACAATGATGTTGACGATGATTTTTTCCTCGAGTGTAAGGGACGAGTGGGTAAGCTGTTTGGTGGTGATGTTTGATGCTTCGAGAAGCAAGTATTTGGATCGGGCAAGAGCAACACATTGTTCTTTTGTGGGGGTTTCAAGAGAGGGTGGACAAGGTCTAGGAAGGCCAAGGAGATCAACAAAGTCAAGGGAGTTGAAAGTGATTCTAACTCCTTTGACGACTGACTCCAAAGACCAACCATCAGCAGTGTGTTTGGCTTTGAGGTTTATGTAAAATAGACGGGTGAGTTAGGGGTAGTATACGGATTCAAGGTTCATAAGGGTCCAGGCAGAGGTTTGTTTTAGGAGATAGATGCAGGGTAGGTTCAAAGCTTCCAAAAAATCAAGATCAATGAAATCTGAACAACAAATCTTATGAGTTCTAAACTCATCTACCTACTTTCCAGCCATCTCAGTATTCTCAAACCAGGAGGATGGTAAGGATTGGTTTATCTGAATAAGTGCAGGCGGATTGGCGTTCCTCCTTTGACCTTTTGTGGGAGCAGACGTCTTGACAGGCGCGTCAAAGCTTCTGAGTGTGCCTTTCCTTGTGCGCTTGAGAGATGGAGGATTTGCTTTAGTGGCTTTGCGCTTCTTCGGAGATGGGGGAGGGGGAGTAGGAGAGGGAACAAGTTATGGTTGCTCATCCTCTTCTTCCTCAAACCTCGAGTCCTCAGCGGACACTTCAGCATCATCTCCCTCTGCCTCCTCGTCATCATCAGTCTCGTCGTCCTCCTCTTCCTCTTCCTCTGGTTCCTCTACAGTGAGAACCTCCTTCTCTGCAACTCATTGGGCCTCTTCCTCGACCTCTTTTCTTGGTTGCTCAGCCTCTTCCTCAACCTTTTTCTTTCTCTGGGCCTCTTTCTCGGCCTCCTTTGCAACAACTCGCTCTAGAATCTCATCAAGATCCTCCTCTTCCTCAACAATGATCTTTCTCTTCCCTTTTAGCTTTGCACTGAGAGACTTCTTAGTTGGGCGCTTCAGGGATCGCTTGATTTCGGCAATGGTGCTCTCAGGGACGGTGCTCGGGACAATGGCTTGAGGAGTAGGTTCGGGTTGAGGGGTAGCGCCAAGGCGTTTGGGTGTGGAGGTCTTTTTGGATTTTGGTGCCATGGATGGGATTCGGTGGAGCTTTCAGGGATAGGTTGAAGGAGAAGTTTAAGAGATATAGGGTTAAGGTAGTTCTGGGGAGGTGAGGAATAGTTAGGGTAAGAGTGTGTAGTTTAAAAAGGTGAGAGGGGTAAGTTGATGGGACGGGTTTATGGTTCCAAGGGTAATAATCATAACACTACTTCCCACAATTAAAAGATTTGATTGCCAAAAAATTCAAAATTCAAACCATCTTTTCACATTTCAAAATCAAGAAGGAATATTTCCAAAAAAAATATTTTCCATAATTAAATATATTCCGATATAAGATTTTTGGAAAAATGAAATGTGTAATGCATAAAGAAGGTTAAAACCATTAAAACTATATTTGATCAAATATCTAATAAGATATTAACCAAATATATGATCCGTTATATGTGATCTACCATTCAGTTCACAAACCTTGACATGAAGCTCAAAGGTCTTGACACTGAGTAGAAGTTTTCTTTCATAAGGGGAAAGCTCCCCCTACGAAAGTGCATCCTTATTAAGCATTCCAATCTCAAGTCTAATGAAGGTGAGCATGTCCTCTACCAAAGGATCAATATGTTTGGTCCTTGAATGTTGAACATGATTCTTTGTAATGGAGATGGCACTTGTATTGTCACACTTAATGGGAATGCCTTTGAGGTTGATGCCAAGATCTCTCATTTGTTGAGCTATCCAAAGGATTTGGGAGCAACATGCTCCAGCTGCTATGTATTCGACTTCGGTAGTGGATAGAGCAACTGAGTTTTGTTTCTTTGAGTGCAAACTGATCAAGGATGCTCCTAAGAATTGGCAACATCCCGACGTGCTCTTCTTATCCACCTTATAGCCTTCAAAGTCTGCATCAAAATACTCACTTAGTGAAAAATCTCTTTGCTTTGGGTACCACAAGCCAAGCTCCTTAGTGCCATTGAGATATTGAAAGATCCTCTTCACATCTACGAGGTGAGATTCTTTATGGTCAGCTTGAAACCTAGCACACATGCAAACATTAAACATGATGTCAGGTCTAATAGTAGTAAGATATAATAAAGATCCAATCATCCCTCGATACTCCTTTTGATTGACACTCTTCCCAGTCTTGTCTTGATCTAGAGATAAGGTTGAGCTCATGAGTGTCTTGGCTGCTTTGGATTAATCCATGTTGAACTTCTTCAAGAGATCCTTCGTGTACTTGCTTTGGTTGACAAAGATTCCTTTCTTAGATTGATGAACTTGCAAACCCAAAAAGAAGTTGAGTTCACCCATCAAGCTCATCTCAAGTTCACTGCACATAATAACAGAAAATTAGTTGCACAAATATGTGTTAGTAGCTCCAAACAATATATCATAAACATATATTTGAATAACCAAAATTTCCTTTCCTTTGGTCTTGATAAAAAGAGTCTTTTCGATCAACCCTCTTTTAAAATCATTTTCTAAAAGATATTTTGACAAGCGCTCATACCAAGCTCTTGGGGCTTGTTTCAAACTGTTGTGAGCCGAATCTGCCATGTTTTATACTTACTTTTATATCGTTTTCTGCATAAATTTCATGCATTTGGGCTAGAATAGTACAAAATCTATGTAGTTTATGTTTATTTGCCAAATTGTGGAATCTACACCAGTTTCTGTTTGAATTCGCAGAAATCGATGCAATTTACAGCAGCTGAGAAGGGAAGAAAAGCTCGAAAGACAACTACAGAAGTCCAAGGTCAAAGAACGGCGGAACCAGGACAAATCAAGCAGAGGCCAAATGTTACTCGATATCGAGAAGCTTTACTCGATATCGACAAAAGGTATGCACCCATGCACTAGTCGAGGAGAAACTACTCGAGACACTGAGAGAATAAGCCAACTCGAGTCCAGAACATTACTCGATATCGAGTAAACTACTCGATACCGACAAAGGATATGAACCTAATCTGATCGAGGAAAGCATAATCAAGGAAAGCCTAAGGAAAAAGCCAACTCGAGTTACAACTGTACTCGATATCGAGTAATTTGCTCGATATCGACTAAAGTCCAGCAGCCACACCTGATCGAGTATCCGGGGAAGAGCTGCTCGAGTTGACCAGACAAGCCGAGACCGACGACAAGTTTACTCGATATCGACTAATTTGCTCGATATTGACAAGACCAGAGACACATGTCCGAGCCGAGTCGAGAAGCAGTTACTCGAGCAAAGCCAGCAACCCAGTCGACGAACAACGTTCCTCGATATCGAGTAAACTACTCGATATCGACCAAAACCTTCCTGGGCCGCGTTACGCGGTTGGGCTGTCCGAGTCGAGTTGGGCTTGCTTGGAGACGAAGTTGTCCGTGTCTATCCACATCTACCAAAACTTATCAAGATCTATAAACTCCATGGAGGATTTACCTACTTGATATATTTCCTTTTTGGATTTATTTCTTTTATTCCATTTTTTTAATCTTTAAGTAAGTAGATAAAGAGATATAGATATAGATAGATATTTCCTTCCTTGATTAGCAAGGGTTGGAAGCCTATAAATAAAGCCCTAGGGGCTGGATTTTAGTCATTCAATTTCAGAGACAATTAGTGACATAAAGAGAGAAGGAGAAGAGGTTGTAAGTTTGGTTGAGTTTGTTGATGCAAGTTAGTTCTTTTTCATCAAAGATGTATGCTATTGCGACGAAGAGCGAGTAGTCCACCCACTTCTAGGGTTGGGGTGAGCCTGACGGTAGCCATGTAAGGTGATGCGGTAAAGGTACGATCCTTTTATGTAATTCGTCTTCTATCCCTACGAGCATGATTCTTTTGCGAAAGTTGAAGGTGATCCTTGTTTGTGTTATTGAAGCGAAAGTGATCTTAATACAACTTGGGTTAGTTATGTGAAAAGGGTTAGTAACAATTATGGTTTATGTGAAAGCCTCTGTATTCCTATTTGTTAATAACGAAAGTTATTTGATGAAAAGCATGATCTTTTATGCCTTTATGTGTTATTTTACATGGTTATCGTTGTGGTGTTGAAACCCTGATCTTGGAAGTCTTCTAGTTTATTGAGTTCATTCCGATTCAAAGTTTTTCAATTTAAGTTTCTGTTCTAATCGATATCGACCAAAACTGGTTGACATCGACTTCTGATATTCGATCGCCTAGATCGATGTAGCTTCTGGTGTGCAGGTACCCGACGTCGACGAAAGCTTTACTGGATATTGAGTAAAACTCCTCGATATCGACCAACCACCGAGAGTTGCTGCTGGTCTGTTCGACTTGTCCGATCTTCTGTCGACTAACCCTAGTCGAGATCGAGCATCTGTAGTCAACTTCTGCTGCGAGATTCAATCCGCTGCCTAGGATCCGCTGACACGCTTTCTCGTGGATCGATCCTGACTTCTCGCTTCTACATAAGGAGGAGGTCTTGTAATTATTTGCAAGGGACGGAATCTGGTTTGCTTTACTTTACTTATATTTTGAATTGCAAGTCTCGATTTCCTCCTTACAACACAAACCATATAGAGCTTTGTCTAGTTTGTAAACATGATTAGGAAATTCCGAACTTTCAAAACCTGGGGGTTGAGCCACAAAGACTTCTTCCTCTAAGAAACCATTAAGAAAAGCACACTTGACATCCATTTGATATAACTTTATGCTCATAAAAGATGCAAATGCTAATAATATGCGAATGGCTTCATGCCTGGCTACGGGAGCAAAAGTCGCCTCGTAGTCAATACCTTCCTCTTGATTGTATCCTTGAGAAACAAGCCTTGCTTTGTTCCTCGCGATCTTACCATTATCATCAAGCTTGTTTTGAAATACCCAACGTCTGCCAATGACTGATTGATGCTTTGGCCTGGGCTTAAAGGTCCAGACTTTGTTCCTTTCAAATTCGTTAAGCTCACTTTGCATAGCAATGATCCAGTCTGGCTCTTGAAGGGCCTCATCTACCTTCTTTGGTTCTATAAGAGAAACAAACGCGTGAAAAGCACATAGATCTTTAAGTTTATAACGAGTTTAAACACTAGATGTAGGGTCAGAGATGATATCCTTTAATGAGTGTGATGAGGAGTATTTGAACTTTCTCTTGCTAGTCTCAGCTCTCTGGTTCATCACATCAACAAGATTTATTTGTGGTACATCTGACTCCATGGATAAGTTAGGCTCAGTTACAGCAATTTCTGAAGTCTCAACACTTTTGGATTGGTCACCAAGGGCTTTGGACTGAGCTTCAACACCTTGGGCCAATTCTTCAGTGTTAAGAATCTGATCCTGCATGTTCCTCTTCTTTGTGTTCTTAGTAGCAATATCATCACCATCCTCATTCTCTGTATGGCTGTTAAGATCTAGATCTGCAACACTTTCACTTAAAGAACCGTCATTGCATTCATCAAATATAACATGTATACTTTCTTCAACCAACTTGGTCCTTTTGTTGAAGATTCTATATGCTTTACTACTTGTGGAGTAGCCAAGAAATATACCTTCATCATTACGCGCATCAAATTTCCCAAGGTTATCTTTTCAATTGTTATGAACAAAACAAGTACAACCAAAGGGTTTAAAATACGATATAAGGGGTTTGCGGCATTTGAAAAGTTCGTAAGGAGTTTTCTTTAAGATGGAACTAATAAGACAACGATTCAAAATATAGTTAGTTGTGTTAACAGCTTCAGCCCAATAGGTTTTAAGTAATGCATTTTCTAAAAGCATAGTCCTGACCATGTCCTCTTGGCTGCGGTTCTTTCGTTCTACAACCCCATTTTGTTGAGGTGTCCTTGGAGCAGAAAAATTATGGGAGATGCCATATTTAGCACAAAACAAATCAAACTGAAGTTGATCAAACTCCCTACCATGATCACTTCGAATTGACACTATGGGCTCGTTTCTTAAAGCTTGCAACTCCTTACAAAGTTTTGAAAACTCAAACAAGGCCTCTGATTTTTCTTTTAAAAATGCAACCAAAGTATATCTCGAAAAATCATCAACAACAACAAGCATGTACTTTTTACCATTGGGAGATTTGACTCGCATAGGACCACATAACTCCATATGTAAAAGTTCAAGGGGTCTAGAAGTACTTACAACTTTTTTGGGTTTGAAAGAGCTACGTGTTTGTTTACCTCATGTGCATGCTTTGCACATATCAATACCTTTGAAGTCCATCTCAGGTAGTCCTCTTACAAGCCCTTTGGACACAAGCTTTTGTAGTGTATGTGGGCTTACATGATCGAGTCTCATGTGCCAATGCTTTGGATCGTTCGTCAAAGCCTTTAGGCAGGTTAAGCTTCCTTGTGCCACTTGCTCGACATTCACAACATAGATTTTGTTATAGCGATATGGAGTTAGAAATATTTCACCTGTATCTTCTCTGCGCACTAGACATCTTTTCTTGTTAAATCCAACATCATTACCACTCTCACATAGTTGAGAAACACTAAGCAAATTATAATTCAAACCATTAACAAGATAAAGATTTTTAATGCTATGGTTAGGATCACTCCCAACACTACCGATACCAACGATGTCACACTTTCCTTTGTCACCAAGAGTGATTGTTCCAGTGGATTGCTTCTTTAGTTCATGGAAGAGAGACCTCTTCCCACTCATATGTCTCGAGCATCCACTATCAATAATCCATTTTTTCTCTTTCACCTTGGTGATCTCCTGCAAGACAAACATCTACCTTTGTGGCTAGACCAATAAGCAAATTTAGATCCATTATTGGGATAAACGATATTTGGTAAAATAGTGCCTTTGGGGACCCAAACTTGCATTATCCGTTCTTTTCTCAAGTGAACAGGAAATGCATTGCGAATGATATGTAGATCCTTTCTTTTATAGGGGCGGGTCTATTTTACATGTCTCTTTCTCGCACATTGGTGACATATAGGAGATGTTCTGCTTTCTTTTGCCTTTACAAAAGTGGTAATGTGCTGCTTCTTTAAAAACCTTGGATTGTAACCAATACCACTTATCAGAGTGCCTTTGGATTTGGTAAAACTTATCAGAGCTTTCTGTTGGTCTTGAATCTTCTTATTCAGTGAGATCTTCTCGTTCTCCGAGTCATGATGTTCATTTCTTAGAGACGAGAGATCTTGCTTGAGTTCAGATTTCTCTGAGTCAAGAGTCTTGACTTTAATGTCAAGACCTGAATAAGAAGTTTCAAGACATTTGACCCTCATAGACAAATCCTCAATAGTTCTTTCCTAGTCCACAATTTTCTTAATAAGAGTGTTGGTTTGGGCAATAAGTTTCTCTTCATTGGCAATCATATTAGAAAGGAATTCCGATAATACCTCTTTTGGACTTTCCATAACCTCTCTTACAGTTACCTCAAGTTGCTCATCGTGGGATTCATCTCCTGAGACCATAAGACAGACATTGGCTTTCTCATTATCGGAGTCTGCGTCAGAATTACTCCAAGTTGCCACCATGGCTTTCTTTTTCCATCTATCACCTTTCTTGAGCTGGTTCTTTGTCTTTTGAGGGCAGTCTTTCACAAGATGATCTGTTTCACCACATTCAAAACAAGACAACAGTTTAGTCTTCTTGTCATATTTGTTGTATTGTGACTTACCTCGAATTTTAGAAGACTCTGATCCATCCTTGTTGGTGAATTGCTTCTTCATTTTGAGGATTCGAGAAAGACCCCTTGTAATAAGAGCAAAGGGATTGTCCTCATCATCATCCTCATCTTCATAATCAGACATATCTTTGGGCTCATCCTTCTTAGACTTGAGTGCCAAGTTCTTAGTGCTTGTTGGAAGTTCTCCATCGTCTTCATTGAGAATCATATCATGTGTGATCAGCTTCCCAAGCAAGTCATCAAGGGGTAGAGTGGTGAGATTCTTGGCTTCTTCTATGGCTGTCACTTTCGGACCCCATTTGTCTTTTGGGAGGCACCTCAGTATCTTCCTCGCTTTCTCAACATTCTCAAAGGTCTTGCCGAGAGAGTTAAGGTTGTTTGTGATTTCTTTGAACCGTGTGAATATAGCCTTAATAGACTCATTTGGCTTCATTTTGAAGGAAGATGCTGATATAGATAACAACCAGTTTGTCCCAAATCTCTTTAGCCGACCTACAAGATGAAATACGATTAAACTCATCAGTGATAAGACTACAATATAGTAAGTTAATAGCCTTGTAGTTCTTGGAGACGAGTTCAAGATCCACTTGGATGAATTCCGCCTCGGTCTTCGTGACTTTGGTTCCATTTGGTCCGTCTTTCACTGGAACCTTCGGACCATTCTCTATAAAGTTCCAAAGTTCCAGATCTTGATCTATATTGAACATTTTCATCAAGGACCTCCAGTGGACGAAGTTGTTTCCTACAAAAAGTGGTGGTCTACTGGTAGACCTTCCTTGTGCAAATCCTCCGCTTGCTTCACCAGCCATGATCAAAACTCACAAGATTTTTAGATCAAAAAGCAGTGAGTAAGGCTCTGATACCAATTGAAGGTTCGATAATGTATAACAAAGTAATATAAAGATACTCTAGAAGGGGGGTTGAATAGAGTATGCCAACTTTTCGCAGATAATCTCAAGACTTTTGAAATGCTTGCAAAACCCTTTGAGATTAGACGTAATTCTTTCCTCTGGAAAACCTGAGTCACAAAAGAGTTATACAATTCAAAACAAGTGCGGAAATATGGTGATGCAATAAGTAAAGGACGCAACGAATTGTTAATGAGGTTTTCCATGAACTTGACCGACGTTCCCGCCTAGGGCTCTTCCACAACCTTGGGATTCAACCAGCTTTATTGATTCACAAGACTTAGGATCCTAATAGCTCACCGAGAAGCCTCTCTCCTATACAATTGTAATCTAGTCAACTCACGTTCCCTTGGAGTCCTAGACCAATCTAGAAGAACCCCACCTCTCTCAGCTATCACTACTAGAATTTTGTTATTTAACATCGGGTAATAGCCGATGTCTTTCAAAAAAAAATCGATGTCTATGTGGGGGATGTAAAAAGTCAAAACTTTTTAACATCTGGTAATAGCCGATGTCTTTGTATGTTATAACATCGGTTATATTTTCAAATCTGATGTCTTTGATGTGGTATGACATCGATTATAAAATATATCTGATGTTATAACATACAAAGACATCGGCTATTACCCGATGTTAAAAAGTCAAAACTTTTTACATCCCCCACATAGACATCGATTTTTTGTTTTGAAAGACATCGACTATTACCCGATGTTAAATGACATATTTGTAGTTTTTTTTTGTCATTTTAGCTGATGTTAAATGAAATATTTGTTTTGTTTTTTTTGTCGTTGTAGCCTATACGGGATTTGAACCCGCACCTTTGTGCTTGAACACATCGCTCTGCCAATTTGAGCTAATAGGCTTTAATTTAGCAATAATAAAACACATTACTACATCATTTACTAATCCAATACTAATGCCAAAAGAAACCATCAAACAAACTATTATAGATTCACCCCTAATAAACTAGGGTCTACCAATTTATCATAAGGTTAAGGACAGTCAGGGAAGTTGCTTAAGGGTATCCATATAATGTGTTCCCTAGTTAAACAAGATGACATCCATATAATGTGTTCCAGCATCCAGAATCACATTTAAAAAAACAATATTAAGACAAACACACTACAAAACAATATTACAGAATCACAAACTCGATGAATGGGCTTTCAAAGTTCTCCAGAAAGGAAGGATCATGAACTGAGGATAGAACCTGACCCTAGATTTCTGCTCTATTTCTCCCAAAAGGCCAAAACAAACAGCAAAAGAAAAAATCAAAGACGGCTCTGCATTCTATTACATGTCAGCAGACTACTGCTGTATTTCTCAGAATCACCAAACGTTCAACCCCAGAAACAACCTCCACCAAAAGATCGCCGTTTACCTCAATAGGAGAAGTATTGACTCAACTGGTTTGCTCAAGCCATTAGAAAGAAAAGTATTATAGTCCAAAACACACCTTATACTTCTTATGGTTGTTATTCATTTTACTTTGGCAAACACATACTAAAATTTAACTTCGGCGGGGATGTGTTTCATATATCTACTCGTAAACCCTTGTTTATAAAAAAGACAAAAGATAGTTGTTGCTAAGGGAAAGATTTGTAACGAGGGTAAAGTGTGCAGAGAAATTAATGGTCTTTAATTGTTTTCTTGTATATCGTAACCCTTTTGATTTTGGGCTAATGCTCTTTACCTAATATTAACTTCTCTTTCTTTCTTTCTTTCATAGCAATATATACTTGCCTTCACAAATAAAATGGTTGATAGTTCTAAAGATGTATAGTACAAACTATTAATCCGTTCACATAGATACCGAATCTGTTAAGTGGTGGGAAAGAAAGAGGAGTTAGATATCAAATGCAGATATAGAATACCTGAACACTGATTTCATAAGATGCAATAAATGCATAAATGAATGTTCTAAGGATGCTCTTACACCCGGCAATTGGTCCCTGAAATTATCCATGGATAGACATCAATCTTAATTACAAGAAACTTTATAATGACAGCTAAAATTTCAAGCAGATCACCGTTTAGTTGGCATAAGGCACAAAAATATGGAGTTTACATCCGGATTTCAAAATATTCTGTCAATTAATCAGATTTTACCTATCCGTAACATTGTCTTTAAAACATGTTCATAAGACTTACATGAAACTGATTTACATCTAATAGTATGAAATGTTTAGACTCACTAACCTGCAACATTCTGATCGAGAAGTTTCCATACACGAGCAACCACCCCCTTCAACAATGAATCAAATGTTTGTCTTGGAGCCGAGCGATGCGCTTCAGGAGTGTTCTCATCACAGTTTCAGGAGAGTTTTTTCTAATTCTAGTCGATCAAAAACCTGCAAAGCCAGGGATTAATAACTGATGAGTACATCCTAGATGCAAGAGAAAACGTGACGAGAAAAGCTACTCTGCTAACTAGCTAGATACTTTAGGTTCTAAAGAGAATCTAAAAATTGCCCCATTTCACTTAAATAAAAGGAAATCTATATCTTTGAGATAATAGAAACAGTAAGGGAATTAAGTTTCCATACTTGCACAATTGACAAGGTATTCAATTACGAAGCCGGCTTTTTTTGAAAAAAAAAATACATCAATAGCCTTACAATGATGCAGAAAATATGATCCTAAGTTGGGGGCAGCTACATATGTCAACTTTTGTTTTCTATTAAAACCCTGTGCAAGGAAAAACTAACTACATGTTCGTATTGAACAGTCTAAATGAGCAAAACAGTTACACTAACTATTAATGGAGACATAAAAATGGCAAGGGCATCAAACAAAAAGCAAAAAACATATATAAATCAGTGAAGAAAATCATATCTTGACAAGTGAAGAAAATCACAAACCTGAGTAGAAATGGCCTGGCTGACAGTATTTTTGGTCTCTGATTTGAATTGTCTCCATAGTGATTTGCATTGAACAGGGCTAAGTAATGTCTTTGAGAATGGTACCTGTAAAGAAAATACAAAGTATGAGGATTTATCACGTTAAGATACTTAACACTTGCCATGTTAAACAGCAGGTCAGAGCACTTATTTAAATACCCCATCTCACTTTACAAATCAAAAATAGATTGCACAAAAAAATAATCTAAATTACTCCGTAGATCACAAGTCACACAACTATCTGTATATAGGTTTACTTTAGAACTAAATCTAACAAAACTAAGCCTAACCAATCAAACCTGACATAATTTGTGCTTACTCCACACTGCCAATAACCAAGATAATCAAAAAGACTATTATTCAAAAAGTTCTGACAACAAACCGACTCAATAACTGCATTAAAAGACCGTCTTTAACTCAGCCTGAGTTCCTATAGTCCTGCCTCATTTTGCAAAAGGCAGCATCTATTGTGTGTGCAGCAACAGCATGAAATAAGATAAATAGATGAGAGATCCTCACCTTCTCCCAGGTGCTCGATGCAAGTGGATCTGCTGCTACTGTGATACTCCTTTGTGTACTCGGAGTAGAAGTATCAATCAATGCAACTTTAAGAGTATTCCATACCTGCACAATTGACAAGGGATTCAATTTTTGCATAGTCCATACCAGCTGTTTCAAATAGAAGCGAGTTACAAATGCACTAAATGTAACAAATGTGCTTGTTGCATTCTACGGAAGAAAAAAGTACTTATCCACCGGATCTTCTGTTTTGTACCCTTTTAAATCTAAGAGCAAGACGTACCCAGATTTAGATTTACACATCTAGGATCAAGTATCCAACTTTTCCATCATTTTAGAGAAAACTAAGTTCTTTTCATTCTCATCACATATGCTATTTACAGGAATTAGAAAGCATACCTTGACAAAACAGAAGCTACAAGGAAGGCTAATTTGGCAAGCACAGACATCCACAGAGGGGAGAAAGAAACCCCAAACTGAGAGAGGGAGAAGGGGGAAAGAAAAAAGGAAAAGAAATTACTTCAACGAAGAAGCCGGTGCCAACATCGACAAGGACGTGGTCGGGATCGTGGAGGGAGACGGGGACGTAGAGCAAGGCCGTGAGAGGAACGAGCAAGGGCTTTCCGGAGGGGCGAGAGAGAGGTCGTGGAGGGCGGAGGAGGCGGACTCGAGGCGGGAGGTAGCGGTGCAGATGTTGGTGAGGCTGTCTTGCAGGAGAGACACCAGCGGTGAAATGAAATCGATGGACGGAGGAGGGAGATTTGACAACAGTGACTCAAGCGAGGGGACCGAGAGATGCTCTCCATCGCAGATCTGGTATAGGCGGCGCTCCACATTGCGGATGGTTTCGAAGTACGGTCTGCGAGGCGGATCGAGGCGGCGGGAGAAGTGGTAGTGCTAAGAGCCGCCTCTTGTCACAAATGGAGTCTGGCAGGGTTGATTTGAGAGGAAGAAGGTAGGTCGTGGAGAGAGAGAGTTCGCTCCAGCGGAATTAGGAAAGGGATGATACACGTACACTTGGTGTATGCTGGGGTATCTTTTTTCCAAGTGTAATTTTTTTAAAAATTTATCCACTACTTTTAAAATTGTAAAAATTATCCTTACAAATTTACTTTAACACTCTATTATACCCATATTATAAAGAATAAACCCTAAAAATATTAATAGTCACTAATTATACTCTAAATTTTAAAGGGTGAACCCTAGAAAAATAAATTTTGGAAGAAAAAAAATTGGTGTATCCATACACTTGGTGTATGTGTAGGCTTTTCCGGGATAAGTGTTTTGGGGAAAACTTGAATTTCGGCGCTGGATAAAAAAAAATTGAATTATCGAAGGGAATAAGTGCTTTTGGGGAAAAAATTGCAAGCGGGCTTTTTAAATAATTCAGAACTTTAATTCCGCGCTTGAAATTTTTTTTCAAAGAAAACTTTTAACATCGGTCAAAAAAAATAGAACGATGTTTGCTTTATTTTTTACATCTCAGATTTAGAAACCGATGTTAAAAAACGGTTTAACATGGCATGTTTTTCTGACCGATGTTAATCACCCGATGTTAAATAACAAAATTCTAGTAGTGTATCTAGTACAATCCTCTTACACTTCGTGAATCAATCGTCTAGTGTCCACTTCCTGAGGTACAAACTCTCGAGTATAACACTCTCTCGAAATATATCCTATGAGCTTATTGTATAACTCTCAAATGCTTTGAAACAAAAGATATGAGTCTTAACCACTAGCAGAGAGCACACGAAGAAGACAGATTGACTTGAAGGCTTGAGTGCGAATGAAAGCTTGTGTTCAACAACTGTGTATCTGTCTTCCCTTCTTTATTTCCTTTATATTGAACAAATTGGCGCCACCTTTAAAGAAGGATCTTCTCTTCAACGGCTAGACCGATCATGGCAATCTTCACAATCTTCTATATTGGGAAACTCCGAAGCCATAATCTCCGATTTGATTCTTCTCGACTTTAAGCTTAAGGGAGGAGATATTATTCGAAAAACTTGATGCATATGTTAGTGCATAATATACAATAATATCTGGCAAAATATTTAATAATAATAACATATAAAAACATCTGGAAATAATATGCACATAATACAAGTTTTGTGTTTCATCAACACAGTTGTAGCTTCAAGACCTTTGACACAAGCCATGTGACAAAGCCTGTGAAACCATTTCCGATTTTCATCAAGGGAGTGGAGTTTTCAGCTACTGATCCATTGCCAACTCTTAACAAAGCTTATTACATTTTGCAACAAGTGGAGAGAGGCAGTGAAGCGGCCAATGATCCAAATACTCAAGGGATAAATGCAGACTCTAGTTCCATGGCTACTAACAGAAATGGAAATTCATATTAGTACAGATCCTTAGGGACTAGTAATGCATCTTTCAAGAAGGAAGTGAGAGAGTGGAATGAGCTTAAAAGGATTAAACTCAACTCCACTTGCTCTTATTGTAACATGAAGGGACATTTGGCTGAGCAACGCTTTAGACTGCATGGTATTCCGAAATGGTTCAAGGAACTGAAAGAGAAGGAAAAGAGTAGTGGGAATATACCGAGAAGAAAGTTTGCTAATGCTACAGGTTCTGTGAATTCACTGGTTTAGAACTCTCCACTGGAGGATGAGATGGAAGGAGGCATAGTCTCAGCAATGGTTAATGCAGTGTACCAGGAGATTCTCAAGAAAAGAAAAGGGAAGAATCAGAGTGAAGGTGGCAACAATTCTTCAGCTAATTTTACAAGTATGATTCCTCTCAATATAGCTAACACTGTGTTGAAAGAGCAGTCGAAGCTTGAGTGGATAATTGATACTGGCGCCATAGACCACATGATAGCTGATTCTCATGATTTATCTTGTAAGAAAAGTCTCAGTAGACCTGTGCATATTGGCCTGCCAGATGGTTCAATCAAATCTCTAACTGAACAAGGAGAATTACAATTGACAAACTCTATTAACTTGAATGATGTGTTGCTTGTGCCTGACTTGAAACACATATTGTTGTCCGTTGGAAAAATTTTAGATGACATTGATCTCATAGCCATTTTTACAAGGTCTTGTTGTTATTTCTAGGACCCTGGATCTAGGAAGGTGCACCTGTCAGGCATCAGGGACAATGTCTTATACAAGATACAGTTAGTGGAAAACAACATGAAGGAAGGCAAGGAGCACATGTTGAGAAGTTGTAATAAAGTTAGCACTAGCATTGAAGTTGTTCATGCTAGAATGGGTCATAGTTCAGTTAGTAAACTGAAACACTTGAAGATGTTTGATTCTTCACTTTTGTACAATTTCCATTGTGAGTCATGTTCATTGTCTAAACATCACAAACTTGTTGTGAGCTGAATCTGCCATGTTTTACAGTAACGTTTATATCGATTTCTGCATACATTTCATTCATTTGGACTAAGATAGTACAAAATCTATGTAGCTTATGTTTATTTGCCAAATTATCGAATCTACACCAGTTTCTATTTAAATTTGCAGAATTCGAGGCGTTTTACAGCAATTCTAAGGAAGGTTAGAAAAGCTCGAAAATCCACTACAGAAGTCCAAGGTCAAAGAAGCAGCGGAACCAGTCGAATCAAGCTGAGAGCCCAGGTTACTCGATCTCGAGTGAACCTTACTCGATCTCGACGAACATGTCCGAGCACAGGCCTTGTCGACTAAGAGCAGTGTCGAGAGCCAGACCAACCCAACTCCGGAACCCAACTCGATCTCGAGTACAGCTTGTCGAGATCGACAAAGCCTAGACGCCACACCCGGAGTCGATGAAGCTTTGTCATGCCGAGAAGCCGAGGACGAAGATGCCGAGCAGAACCCTACTCGATCTCGAGGAGATCTAGTAGAGTTTGAGGACAACCCAGCGCCAGTCCGAGTCCATACCGAGGAGGAGTCCTCGACATCACCAGTCCACACATCCTCGACCACACCTCTACTCGATCTCGAGGAGATCTAGTCGAGATCGAGGAGCCAGAACCACAAGTCCGAGCCATGTCGAGTAGATCTACCCGAGCCACACCATTCGACGACAATCCTACTCTATGTCGAGTAGCCTTGGTTGAGATCGACGAGCCACGTCTTGGAGCGCGTTACGCGGTTTGAGCAGTCTTTGTTGAGTTGGGAATCCTTGGGCACGAAGGAAGTCGAGTTGGCCGAGATTCTATCCAATTTGATCAAGTCTATCTATGGAAGAGGAGTTCTACCTACATTGGAAGATATTTTACAACTTTAGATATAGTTTCTTTTAAAAGATTTATTTCCCTTAAGTAATTTATTTATCTTTAAGCTTTTAGGTAGATATAGATAGAAGATTTTATCCTTGATTAGCAAGGAATAGAAGGCTATAAATAAAGCCCTAGGGGCTGGTTTTTTATTCATTCAGAAACACAATCAATTCCATTCAAGTAAGTAGGAGTAGAGAGAGAAAGTTTGTAGCAAGCAAGGTGGAAAGGCGAAAGCGGATTTGTCTTGTGGGTTGTAAGCTTTCTTTATTTAAATTCAATGCAAGTTAGTTTGTTTTGTTATTTGATGTCTTTCTTGATGATGAAGAGCGAGTAGTCCACCCACTTCTGGGGCTGGGGTAAGCCCGACGGTGGCTATGTAAGGTGATGCGGTAAAGGTCAGATCTTGTTATGCAATTCGTCTTCTATCCCTATGAGCATGATTCTTTTGCGAGAGTTGAAGGTGATCCTTGTTTGTGTTATTGAAATGAAAGTGATCTTAATGCAACTTGGGTTAATTATGTGAAAAGGGTTAGTAACGATTAGGGTTTATGCGAAAGCCTCTATATGCCTATTTGTTAGTAAGGAATGTTATTTTGATGGAAAGCGTGATCTTTTATGCCTTTATGTGTTACTTTGCATGGTTATCGTTGTGGTGTTGATTCTCTGGCTTTGAAAGTCGTTTATTATATTGATTTACTTCGCCGGAATTCTGAGTTTTGGGTTCGAGAAATTGCAATTTACGTTTTCTGCATTCTTAGTCGATACAAAGTAGAGCCTCGTCGATCTCGAGTAGACACTGGTCGAGATCGAGTTGGCTTGTCTATATCGAGTTGTCTGTTTGCTTGCTGGAGTTTCTGTTGTCGACATCTGTAGTCGATATCGAGGACAGTTAGTCGATATCGACCAACTTCTGTGTCCTCGCTTTTGTTTCTGCTTTCGTTTGTTCTTTTCTGTTTTATTTCTGTCTTTCTTTCTTTGTTCCTTTGTTTCTGTTTTCTATTGCTTTTCTGTGAGATTTACAGCTGCCTAGGATCCGCTGACACGCTTTCTCGTGGATTCGATCCTGACTTTCTCTTACTGCATTGGAGGAGTCTTGTATTTATTTGCGTGGACCTAAATCTGGTTTGATATATTTTATTATATTTCATACTCGATTTCCTCCTCACAACAAATTGGCGCCGTTCCTGGGGACCCTATCATTCGCGCCTTAGGTAGTCAGATCTCACTTTTTCTTTGAGTTAATTTACAGGTGTATGCGCCGTTCTGGTCAACCACCTCAGTTTGACGGCTTAGACGAACCAGAGCGCCTTCTACACATCAGAGCTAAACTGCAAAGAGCCATGGCAGCTGCGGAGACACAGGAACAGCTGATCGCAAGGCTTACAAGGGAATTGGCCGCTAAAGATGCTTCTATCGCCACTGAGAAAGCAGCAAGGGAACAAGCAGAGGCTGAGCTTGCCCAATACCCAACCACGGCAGAGGACTATATGCACCCAACTCTCGTCGTGCCTGAATCGGCGATTCTTATCCCTGAAAACTCTTTTGAAATTCGCACTCAATTTCTTATAGAGCTAAAAAATAATGCTTTTTTTGGTAGATGTAATGAGTGTCCTCTTGAACATATTACAAATTTTTCTGACATGTGCCGTACTCTTGCTGAAGGTACTACTTTGGAATATGTCAAGATGAAGGCTTTTCGCTGGTCTCTCGCTGGACCTGCACTAAAGTGGCTTGAAGGGCTGAAACCAAGATCCCTTACAACATGGGCCCAAGTAGAGCAAGAATTTCTGAATAAATTCTTCCCACCCGCCAAAACAGCACATCTTCGCCAGAAAATCACCGCCTTTAAACAAAAGCAAGGGGAACCGCTGGCAAAGGCATGGGAGCGCTACAAAGAACTGCTGCGATCTTGCCCTACTCATGGACAGAATCAACCGTTATACTCGCTATGAGTATCTGACGATGCCACCAGTTGACGCTTGGGGTGTGCTGGAGAAGCTCACTAACTATGACAACAAGTATGGGTCTACTGCAACCTATGAAGAGAACCCCTACGCTAGGCCAGCACCATCCATGCCCCTCTATGAGCCTCCTAAAGAGATTGATCCTGATGTAAGGGAACAGTACTACAGAGATGAGAACAAGAATCTCCTTAAGCAAGTAAAGTATCTTTCTTTCAACCAGCCTTGCATTGAATGCGGATCGCAACGGCACACCACTCCTGAGTGCCCACACACAGAGCAAGTCAGGATGGCAGAGCACCACGAGGAGGTAGCTTACGCAGGGGTCCCAATCGCTACATGAGGTTCCAAAGGTTTCAACAACCACAATGGAACCAAGGCGTCCCTAGGAACCCCCCGCCCTACAGAGCTCCAGGACATCCGGAAAGGGATCGGAAAAGGGATTATATACATACCGTCCTGGAGGAAATACGGAGGAATCACTCAGAAACTAAGCAGTCCTTCAACTCCGTCTACACTCAGATGCAAGGTGTCAACTCTAGGCTTGGAGAAATTGATATATGGCGAAAATCAGTTGATACACAGATTGGTCAGCTAGCAGCAGGAATCCCCAGACAGTCAGGTGCGCTCTCTGGATCTTCAGAACCAATATCCTAAGGGAAAGACTGGACACATCGCTGCTGTAAAACTCAGAAGCGGCCATCAACTGCAAGAGCCAGAAGTTGGAAAGCAGTAGAACGAAGGAGACCAGCAAGTCGACCAACAGCTAGTCGACATCGACCAAACCCTGGTCGATCTCGAGGAGGGCCTCATTGATCTCGGGGAGAAACTTCAAAAGCCCTCGTCTACACTGCACATCAACTCGACATCACCCAATCTGGTCGAGATCGATAAGGGTGTACTCTACATCGACGACGGTTAGCCCAAGATCGAGAAACCTACAGCACCTCCAACGTCTGTTCTGGCTCCAAATCAGAGGAAGAAGCTACCTTTCCCCACAAAATCTCCAAAGGACCCAGCAGAAAAGAAATTTCAGCGCTCCATCAAGATGCTTCAGAAACTCAATGTCAACATCCCCTTCACAGAAGCTCTCAATGAAATGCCATCCTATGTCAAGTTCCTGAAGGAGATTCTGAGCAAAAAGCGATCGATGGCTGAAATTACAGAGGAATGCAGCCATTTGGACATACTGGAGAAGAGGCCAGATCCAGGTAAGTTTGCTATAACCATTGGATTTGGTCCATACAAAATTAATGCCTTATGTGATCTTGGAGCTAGTGTAAGTATAATGTTTTTAACAACTTGGTCCAAGATTAAGATAGGTGCCCTAGAGCCTGTGGATGCTAGACTTTACATGGCCAACAACACAGTGGTCATTCCAACAGGCATGGTGGACAATGTGCCAGTACAAGTAGGTAAATTCTTTGTCCCTGCTGATTTCCTAGTTGTTGATATGCAAGAAAATCCTGCTTGTCCAATTATTCTAGGAATACCCTTCTTGGCGACGGTGGATGCAAACATAAGCGTAAGGAAAGGAGCGCTCACCTTCAACGTCAGCGATGAGGTAATTGAGTATTCCTTTAATAAAACTGAAAGGCATACAGGTCCAATGGAAGAGGTAAAATCTATCTCAGCTGGCTACATCACCTGCGGGGAACCCAAAGTAAGAAATATGACCCCTGAGGAGCTGGAAAAGAGGGACATGGAGGCCCAGGTGGAGGAGATCATGGCAATCCTAAAGGAGGACGCAGAAAATCCAATCGACACAAACAAAGGTACGTCGTTATGGACTAATTATTTTTCGGATGCCTTGACAGGAACCAAGTATGGGGTCAAGATCGACCAAGACTCCTCGACATCGAGGACCCTAGTCGATCTCGACCAAAAACAGAAGCCTCCACCAGCACCAGCGTCATCGAGCAGCAACACAGAAGCTGAGGGCTACTCGAGATCGAGTACGGTACTCGCGATCGACCACCACTCTGCTACCTCGGCTTTGCCTTCCTCGACGCTGACGACTCCAAAACCTGAACCCTCATCGAGATCGAGTACGGTACTCGATGTCCACCACCACCTTGTTGGCCCAGCTCCTGCTTCCTCGACACTGAAGACATCAGAAGAAGAATCCTACTCGAGATCAAGTAGGCCACTCGATGCCGACCAGCTCTCCCCTTCATCGACTTCTGCATCCTCGAGCAGCCCACCACCAGAACCTGCAAACTTGTCGAGATCGACTAGCCCTAGTCGAGATCGACCAAACATTGTGGTCTCCGATTCCGTCTCTGCGAAGGTAAGCCAAGGTATGGATCTTTCTTCTCCTATTTCCATTAAAGATTTATCTATACATGGGAGAGGTTTGCCTTGGTATGTGCGCTTATGTAGGATATCCAATGATGAGCCCATGGAGTATGAAGTTGGAGACAAGCTCTATGTCTCTAAATCAAAGGATCATTGGTTCCCCAATAAATTCAACAAGAAGCGGATGGGGCCTTTCGTGGTGAACAAGATACATTCTGGAGGATTACATCTGATGGACAAGAATGGAGTATTATTTGAGGCCCAAGCTACATGGGCCCTGCAGATGCCACCTTGAGCTAAATGGAAAGTCGGCCTTGCGACTATAAAATCTAGAGCTTGTACATAGACTTTTTAGGACTTTTGAGACTTTGTTGTTTTTGTTTTTGTTTTGAACCTTTTAGTTTTTCTATTGTGGGTATATGTCTTCTACACTTTTCAGGTCCATGGATAGAAGCAAGATCATACTCGGCCCAGGCGGTTCCTTTTATCCAAAATTATGAAGCCCTGCACGCCTGTCTAGCGAGTTTCTTTCTTTACCCTTGTTTATATACAGTGAGGACACTGTAATGTTTAAGTATGGGGTGGGGGAAGGGCTTACTTTGTGCATATTTGATCATATTTGACATATATGTGCATTATTTCTCTGAATTGCTACATGGCTATTTTGGAATGCATTATTGATTTATGTGCTTATATGCATGTTTTCCAAAAGTTTGAAAAAAAATGACCCCCATTGAAAATTTTGATAAATGTCATGGAACCTTATATTGAACTCGATGATGGAAAATTGGATTCATTAGAGATATAGCATGAAATTGCCTAGTAAAGGGAAGTCATAATGAAGTGCATATTTTATTGAAAACCATAAAAGGAGGTAAATTTTGAAGTTGCTTTTTGACATGTTGCATGATAAGAAGATGGAGGACTTTATATTTCCATATAATGCTCATATTGTTATATCCTAGCCATACCTATGCTTATGCATCACAAAAGCCATAATATGCCTTATTTTAAATATTGCTCCACATGATCTAAATATTTGCCCATTCTTTACCTTATTTCCTATCCGGGGATTATGTTGAGAATGATGTTACATAATGGAGATGATATATGGTGTTTGCGTTGTTGTTATCATATATGGAGTTTGGAAGGAGATTGTTTGAAATATATGGAAAATTTAATGAGTGAAAGAAAATTCAATCACCTCAGGAGATAAAGGTAGATTGACCCTGCTCTCTGAGATAATAGTTTGGAGAGATGGGACACATTGTGAGGAGTCCGACGCACTAAGTATCCGGGGCCATTCATGACACCCATGTTTGCGACTTGCGAGAAGGCAGTGCTGAGGTCAGAGAGGTAAAAGCATTATATTGAGAAAAAGCATTATGAAAGGTGATGAATCGTATGAAAAAGGAGTGTGGTATGAAAAGTTTGGAAATACTCCATTTCTCCGGATCATAAGCACCACATTGCCAAATATTGCCCACCTTTTAGTCTTTTACCACTCTACTCCTTATTTGAGCCTAAATTAAAGTCCTCTTGATTATTAATGCTTTGTCACTTATGAATGTTTTGCATAACCCTCCTTTTGTGAGTAGATGTTGCTTTTAATTGCACATGCATTGATCTGTGACATTAGTACCTTTTCAAGGATGGTAATTGACTGCTGGGTTATATGAGAATGAATCTAAAATGTGGAGAGTTTTTGATTTCTTCCCCTGAATGACAAATAAAAGTATTGCTTGAGGACAAACAAGCTTAAGTATGGGGTGTTTGTTGTGAACGTTTATATTGATTTCTGCATACATTTCATTCATTTGGGCTAAGATAGTACAGAATCTATGTAGCTTATGTTTATTTGCCAAATTATGGAATCTACACCAGTTTCTGTTTAAATTTGCCGAATTTGAGGCGTTTTACAGCAATTCTAAGGAAGGTCAGAAAAGCTCTGAAATCCACTACAGAAGTCCAAGGTCAAAGAAGCAGCGGAACCAGTCGAATCAAGCTGAGAGCCCAGGTTACTCGATCTCGAGTGAACCTTACTCGATCTCGATGAACATGTCCGAGCACAGGCCTTGTCGACTAAGAGGAGTGTCGAGAGCCAGACCAACCCAACTCTGGAAGCCAACTCGGTCTCGAGTACAGCTTGTCGAGATCGACAAAGCCTAGACGCCAAACCCGGAGTCGATGAAGCTGTGCCATGCCGAGAAGCCGAGGACGAAGACGCCGAGCAGAACCATACTCGATCTCGAGGAGATCTAGTCGAGATTGAGGACAACCCAGCGCCAGTCCGAGTCCATACCGAGGAGGAGTCCTCGACATCACCAGTCCACGCATCCTCGACCACACCTTTACTCGATCTCGAGGAGATCTAGTCGAGATCGAGGAGCCAGAACCACAAGTCCGAGCCATGTCGAGCAGATCTACCCGAGCCACACCAGTCGACGACAATCCTACTCGATGTCGAGTAAACTTGGTCGAGTAAACTTGGTCGAGAAAATCAGATCGACAAGTATGAAATAAATGTAAAATAAAGATCAGATTGACTTCCCTGTCTCAGCAAATAATACAAGACTTCCTCCCATTGTAGTAAGAGAAAATCAGGATCGAATCCACGAGGAAGCACGTCAGCAGTTCTCAGGTAGCTGTAAATTCTCACAGAAGCAGCAGAAAGACAGAAACACAGCAAGAAAAGAAACAAATAAAACCCGGCAAGGGCAAACAAAATAAAAGCAAAGAACAAAGCAAGAAATAAAGCAAAGACAAAGCAAAAAACGAAAAGCAAAGCAAAGGCGTACTCGACCTCGACAAGAGTGCAGAAAAACTTAAAATTGCATAATTTAAAGACAAACGCAGAATTTCGACGGAACTCAGAATTTCTCCAGAAATAAACTTCAATATATTTAAAAGACTTCCAAAGCCAGGGTTTTAACACCACAACGATAACCGTGCAAAGTAACACATAAAGGCATAAAAGATCATGCTTTCCATCAAATAACTTTCGTCATTAACAAATAGGCATATAGAGGCTCTCGCATAAACCCTAATTGTTACTAACCCTTTTTCACATAATTAATCCAAGTTGCATTAAGATCACTTTCGCTTCAATAACACAAACAAGGATCACCTTCAACTCTCGCAAAAGAATCATGCTCATAGGGATAGAAGATGAATCGCACAAAAGATCTGACCTTTATCGCATCGCCTCACATGGCCACCGTCGGGCTCACCCCAGCCTCAGAAGTGGGTGGACTACTCACGCCTCATCACAATCGCAGACATTGATTGATGAAAAGAAACTTGCATTAAAACTATATTCAAAAGCCTTTACAATTCCGGCAATCAACTTTCGCTGTAAGCCAAAACCCTAAAAACCTTAGAACCCCTAAACTGTATCTCTGAATGGAACTAAGTACTTGTGTCTTGAATGATGATTAAAACTGAGCCCCCTAGGGCTTTATTTATAGCCTTCATTCCCTATCTATTCTAGGAAAGAAGATATCTATCTATATCTAAATTTATATCTAAAATGCTAAAAGATAAATAAATGTTTTTAATGGAATTAAATCCATAAGGAAAGGATAAAACTAATTAGGTAACATGTCTTCATCTTGATAGATTCCGCCTTCCATAGATAGGATTTGATAGATCCGGATAGATTTCAGCAACTTCGGATAGAATCTTCCGCCTTCGGCATCAAGGAACTCCAATCCTACTCGGACAAGCCAAGTCGAGAAGATTCTGGAAGCAGTGTCTACTCGACCTCGACAAGGTTTTGTCGACCTCGAGTAGGATTAGTCGTCTCGGCTTGTTGGTGCTCGATGTGCTCGGACCTGGGCTCCTGGGTGCTTGTCGACCTCGACCACGCCTAGTCGATCTCGAGTAAGGTTGGTCTTGTCGACTGGCTCTGCTCGGGTAAGTCTAGTCGACTGGCTCGGACAAGGAGTCAAGCTCTCGTCGACTTCGACAAGGGCTCCTCGAGGTCGAGTTGGGTGTTGCTTCCGCTTCCGCGAGCTGGCTCTTCCGCTGGCAGCGGATGGCTTCGTCCGCGGATCCTCCTTTCCGCGGCAGCGAGTCTCCTGGTCGTCCTCGGGTGGATCTCCTCGGCCAGCTCTCCTCGTCGACTCCGGATGTGGGCGTCTGGGCTTCGTCGACCTAGACTAGTGCTTGTCTAGGTCGAGTAAGGTCCGGAGCTTGGTTTGGCTGGCTCCTCGAGCAGGCTTGCTCGACTATGTCTGCTCGGCCATGGCTCGTCTAGGTCAAGTAAGCCTACTCGAGATCAAGTAGACTTGACTCTCAGACTTGTTCCGCTGCTTTTGACCTTGGAATTCTGTAGGGGTTTTCCGAGCTTTTCCGACCTTCTGTAGAATTGCTGTAAATGCCTCGATTTCTGCGATTTAAACAGAAACTGGTGTAGATTCCATAATTTGGCGAATAAACATAAACTACACAGATTCTGTACTATCTTAGCCCAAATGTATAAAATGTATACAGAAATCGATATAAAAGTTACTGTAAAACATGGCAGATTCCGCTCACAACAAACACCCCATACTTAAGGTTGCTTGTCCTCAAGCAATACTTTTACTTGTCATTCAGGGGAAGTAATTAAAACTCTCAACATATCAGATTCATTTTTATATGACCCTGCCATTAATTACCATCCTCGAAAAGGTACTAGTGTCACAGATTCATGCATGTGCAAATATATCAAAGCAACATCTACTCACAAAAGGAGGGTTATGCACAAACAACTTATATGTGACAAAGCATTGATAATCAAGAGGACTTTAATTTAAGCTCAACAAGGAGTAGTTTGGTAAAAGGCTAAAGGTGGGCAATTTCTGGCAATGTGGTGCTTTTAATCCGGGGAAATGGAGTATTTCCAAATTGAATTTCCACATTCCTTCTTCCATTTGATTCATCACCTTTCATAATGCTTTTCTCAATAATAATGCTTTTACCTCTCTAACCTCAGCACTGTCTTCTCGCGAGTCGCAAACATGGGTGTCATGAATGGCCCCGGATACTTAGTGCTTTGGACTCCTCACAATGTGTCCCATCTCTCCAAACTATTATCTCAGAGAGCATGGTCAATCTACCTTTATCTCCTGAGGTGATTGGATTTTCTTTCACTCTTTAAATTTTCCATATATTTCAAACAAATTCCTTCCATACTCCAAATATGATAACAACACAAACACCATATGACATCTCCATAATGTAACATCGTTCTCAACATAATCCCCGGATAAGGTAAAGAATGGCAAATATTTAGATCATGTGGAGCAATATTTGAAATAAGGCATATTATGGCTTTTGTGATGCATAAGCATAGGTATGGCTAGGATTTTAAACATATGAGCATTATATGGAAATATAAAGTCCTCTATCATTTTATCATGCAACATGTCAAAAGCAATTTCAAATTTTACCTCCTTTCATGGTTTTCATCAAAATATGCACTTCACTGTGACTTCCCTTTACTAGGTAATTTCATGCTATATCTCTAATGAATCCAATTTTGCATCGTCGAGTTCAATATAAGCTTCCATGACATTTTTCAAAATTTTTAATGGGGGTCATTTTTCAAGATTTTTGGAAAACATGCATATAAGCACATAAATAAATAATGCATTCCAAAATAGCCATGTAGCAATTCCAAGAAATAATGCACACATAATGTCAAGTATGGAAAATATGCACAAAGTAAGCCCTTCCCCCACCCCATACTTAAACATTACAGTGTCCTCACTGTATATAAAAAAAAACAATGTAAAGGGTAAAGAAGGAAACTCACAAGACATGAGTGCAGAGCCGCAGAATTTCAAATGGAGCACCTCCTGGTCCGAGTATTAATGTAGCTTGGTTCTATCCATTGACCTGAAAAGTAGAAGACATATACCCATAATAGAAACAACAAAAACCAAAGAAATGTTCAAAACCAAAAACAAAAAACAAAGTTTAAATGTCCTAAAAAGTCTATGTACATGCTCTAGATTTTATAGTCGTTAGGCCGACTTTCATTAATGCTCAAGGTGGCATCTGCAGGGCCCATGTAGCTTGGGCCTCAAATAAGACTTCATTCTTGTCCATAAGCTGTAATCCTCCAGAATGGATCTTGTTCACTACGAACGGTCCCATCCGCTTCTTGTTGAATTTGTTAGGAAACCAATTATCCTTTGATTTAGAGACATAGAGCTTGTCCCCAATTTCATACTCCTTAGGCTCATCATTGGAAATCCTGCACAATCGCACATACCAAGGCAGACCTCTCCCATGTATAGATAAATCTTTGATGGAAATAGGAGAAGAAAGATCCATACCTTGACTTACCTTTGCGGAAACGGAATCGGGCACCACGGTGTTTGGTCGATCTCGACTAGGGCTCCTCGAGATCGACGAGACTGCAGGCTCTGGTGGTGTCCTAGTCGAAGAGGTAGAAGTCGATGAAGAAGGTGGCTCGTCGACCTCGAGTAGGTTACTCAACATCGACAAGGACTCTGCTCCTGGTGGCTTGCTCTTCGAGAAAACAGGGTTTGGTGGTGCCGAATGGTGGTCGATCTCGACTAGGGTGGTCGAGGTCGACGAAGGTTTCCCTCCTGGTTGCTGCGGCGTCGAGGAAGCAGGGACTGGTGGCTCCGAGTTGTGGTCGACCTTGACAAGTCTTGTCAAGATCGACGAGGCTGTTCCTGGCTCTGCTGGTGTGCTGCCCGACGAAGCCGGCTCTGGTGGAGTCTCCTTGGTCTGGTCGAGGTCGACTAGGGTTCTACTCGATGTCGAGGAGCCCTGGTCGATCTTGACCCCATACTTAGCTCCTGTCAAAGCATCCGAAAAATAATGAATCCACAAGGACTTACCTTGGTCTGTGTCAATGGGATTCTCCGTGTTTTCCTTGAGGATTGCCATGATCTCCTCCACCTGGGCCTCCATGTCCCTTTTTTCTATCTTCTCAGGGGTCATATTTCTGACCTTGGGTTCCCCGCAGGTGATGTAGCCAGCTAAGATAGATTTGACCTCTTCCATCGGACCCGTATGCCTTTCAGTTTTGTTGAAGGAATACTCAATTACTTCATCGCTGATGTTGAAGGTGAGCACTCCTTTCCTTACGCTTATGTTGGCATCCACCGTTGCCAAGAATGGTCTCCCTAGAATAATTGGACAAGCAGGATCTTCTTGCATATCAACAATTAAGAAATCAGCAGGAACGAAGAATTTACCTACTTGTACTGGGACATTTTCCACCATGCCTGTTGGAATGACCACCGTGTTGTTGGCCATGTAGAGTCTAGCATCCACAGGCTCCAGGGCACCTATCTTAATCTTGGACCAAATCGTTAGAGGCATAATACTAACACTAGCTCCAAGATCACATAAAGCATTAATTTTGTAAGGACCAAATCCAATAGTTATAGCAAACTTACCTGGATCCGGCCTCTTCTCCAATATGTCCAGATGGCTGCACTCCTTTGTGATTTCTGCCATCGATCGCTTTTTGCTCAGAATCTCCTTTAGGAACTTGACATAGGACGGCATTTCATTAAGAGCTTCTGTGAAGGGGATGGTGACGTTGAGCTTCTGAAGCATCTTGATGAAGCGCTGAAACTTTTTCTCCGCTGGGTCCTTTAGAGATTTTGTGGGGAAAGGCAGTTTCTTTTTCTGCGTCGGAGCCAGAACAGACGTCGGAGTTGCTGCTGATTTCTCGACCAAGGGCTCCTCGACTTCGACAAGGGTCTTGTTGAGATCGACTGGATTGGGCCCAGGCAAGTTGCTGTTCGGCGCAGACGAAGATTCTGGCAATTTCTCTTTGAGGTCGACGAGGGTTTTGTCGAGGTCGAGTACGGCCTTGTCGAGATCGACTACGGCTTTGGCGAGGTCGACTTGCTGTTCTTCGTCGTTCTGTTGTTTTCCAACCTCTAGCTCTTGCAGTTGATGGCCGCTTCTGAGTTTTACAGCAGCGACGTGCTCAGTCTTTCCCTTAGGATTTGGTTCTGAAGATCCAGGGAGTGCGCCTGACTGTCTGGGGATTCCTGCTGCTAGCTGACCAATCTGTGTATCAACTGTTTTCCGCCAGATATCAATTTCCCCAAGCCTAGAGTTGACACCTTGCATCTGAGTATAGACGGAGTTGAAGGACTGCCTAGTTTCTGAGTGGTTTCTCTGTATTTCCTCCAGGACCAGCTGTATATCATCCTTTTTCTGGTCCCTTTCTGGATGTCCTAGAGCTCTGTAGGGCGGGGGATTCCTAGGGACTCCTTGGTTCCATTGTGGTTGCTGAAACCTTTGGTCCCCCATGTAGCGATTGGGACCCCCTGCGTAAGCTGCATCCTCATGGTGCTCTGCCATCCTGACTTGTTCTGTGTGTGGGCACTCAGGAGTGGTGTGCCTTTGCGATCCGCATTCAATACAAGGCTGGTTGACAGAGAGATACTTTACTTGCTTGATGAGCTTCCTGTTCTGGTCTCTGTAGTATTGCTCCCTGACATCTGGATCAATCTCCTTTGATGGCTCATAGAGGGGCATGGATGGTGCTGGCCTGGCGTATGGGTTCTCTTCATAAGTTGCAGTAGACTCATACTTGTTGTCGTAGGTAGTGAGCTTCTCCAGTACTCCCCATGCGTCACTTGGCGACATTGTCAGATACTCATAGCGAGTATAATTGTTGATTCTGTCCTTAGTGACTTGATCAAGAGAGTTGAAGAAGATCTCCTGAATGATGTAGGGTGGCTGTCCATGAGTAGGGCAAGATCGCAACAGTTCCTTGTAGCGCTCCCATGCCCTTGCCAGCGGTTCCCCTTTCTGCTGTTTAAAGGCGGTGATTTTCTGGCGGAGATGTGCTGTTTTGGCAGGTGGGAAGAATTTGTTCAGAAACTCTTGCTCTACTTGGGCCCAGGTTGTGAGTGATCTTGCCTTCAACCCTTCCAGCCATTTCAGTGCAGGTCCAGCGAGCGACCAGCGAAAAGATTTCATCTTAACATATTCCAGAGTTGTACCTTCTGCAAGAGTACGGCACATATCATGAAAGTTAGTAATATGTTCAAGAGAACACTCATTAAATCTGCCGTAAATGGCATTATTTTTAAGCTCTATAAGAAATTGAGTGCGAATTTCAAAAGAGTTTTCAGGGATTAGAATCGTCGATTCAGGCACGACGAGAGTTGGGTGCATGTAGTCCTCTGCCGTGGTTGGATACTGGGCAAGCTCAGCTTGTGCTTGTTCACTTGCTGCTCTCTCAGCGGCGATAGCAGCATCTTTAGCGTTGATAGCGGCATCCCTTGCGGCTAGTTCCCTGGTAAGCCTAGCGAGCTGTTCCTGTGTTTCAGCGGCCGACATGATCCTTTTGAGTTTGGAGTGGATGTGTAGGTAGCGCTCCGGTTCGTCTAAGCTGTCAAACTCAGGTGTTTGACCAGAACGACGCATACACCTGCAATCTAACTCAAAGAGACAGTGAGAACTAACTACCTAAGGCGCGATTGATTGCTTCCCCGGCAACGGCGCCAATTTGTTGTTGGAGGAGGATGGTCAAGTATGAAATAAATGTAAAATAAAGATCAGATTGACTTCCCTGTCTCAGCAAATAATACAAGACTTCCTCCCGTTGTAGTAAGAGAAAATCAGGATCGAATCCACGAGGAAGCACGTCAGCAGTTCTCAGGTAGCTGTAAATTCTCACAGAAGCAGCAGAAAGACAGAAACACAGCAAGAAAAGAAACAAATAAAACCCGACAAGGGCAAACAAAATAAAAGCAAAGAACAAAGCAAGAAATAAAGCAAAGACAAAGCAAAAAACGAAAAGCAAAGCAAAGGCGTACTCGACCTCGACAAGAGTGCAGAAAAACTTAAAATTGCATAATTTAAAGACAAACGCAGAATTTCGACGGAACTCAGAATTTCGCCAGAATTAAACTTCAATATATTTAAAAGACTTCCAAAGCCAGGGTTTTAACACCACAACGATAACCATGCAAAGTAACACATAAAGGCATAAAAGATCATGCTTTCCATCAAATAACTTTCGTCATTAACAAATAGGCATATAGAGGCTCTCGCATAAACCCTAATTGTTACTAACCCTTTTTCACATAATTAATCCAAGTTGCATTAAGATCACTTTCGCTTCAATAACACAAACAAGGATCACCTTCAACTCTCGCAAAAGAATCATGCTCATAGGGATAGAAGATGAATCGCACAAAAGATCTGACCTTTATCGCATCGCCTCACATGGCCACCGTCGGGCTCACCCCAGCCTCAGAAGTGGGTGGACTACTCACGCCTCATCGCAATCGCAGACATTGATTGATGAAAAGAAACTTGCATTAAAACTATATTCAAAAGCCTTTACAATTCCGGCAATCAACTTTCGCTGTAAGCCAAAACCCTAAAAACCTTAGAACCCCTAAATTGTATCTCTGAATGGAACTAACTACTTGTGTCTTGAATGATGATTAAAACTGAGCCCCCTAGGGCTTTATTTATAGCCTTCATTCCCTATCTATTCTAGGAAAGAAGATATCTATCTATATCTAAATTTATATCTAAAATGCTAAAAGATAAATAAATGTTTTTAATGGAATTAAATCCATAAGGAAAGGATAAAACTAATTAGGTAACATGTCTTCATCTTGATAGATTCCGTCTTCCATAGATAGGATTTGATAGATCCGGATAGATTTCAGCAACTTCGGATAGAATCTTCCGCCTTCGGCATCAAGGAACTCCAATCCTACTCGGACAAGCCAAGTCGAGAAGATTCTGGAAGCGGTGTCTACTCGACCTCGACAAGGTTTTGTCGACCTCGAGTAGGATTAGTCGTCTCGGCTTGCTGGTGCTCGATGTGCTCGGACCTGGGCTCCTGGGTGCTTGTCAACCTCGACCACGCCTAGTCGATCTCGAGTAAGGTTGGTCTTGTCGACTGGCTCTGCTCGGGTAAGTCTAGTCGACTGGCTCGGACAAGGAGTCAAGCTCTCGTCGACTTCGACAAGGGCTCCTCGAGGTCGAGTTGGGTGTTGCTTCCGCTTCCGCGAGCTGGCTCTTCCGCTGGCAGCGGATGGCTTCGTCCGCGGCAGCGGATCCTCCTTTCCGCGGCAGCGAGTCTCCTGGTCGTCCTCGGGTGGATCTCCTCGGCCAGCTCTCCTCGTCGACTCCGGATGTGGGCGTCTGGGCTTCGTCGACCTAGACTAGTACTTGTCTAGGTCGAGTAAGGTCCGGAGCTTGGTTTGGCTGGCTCCTCGAGCAGGCTTGCTCGACTATGTCTGCTCGGCCATGGCTCGTCTAGGTCGAGTAATCCTACTCGAGATCGAGTAGACTTGACTCTCCGACTTGTTCCGCTGCTTTTGACCTTAGACTTCTGTAGGGGTTTTCCGAGCTTTTCCGACCTTCTGTAGAATTGCTGTAAATGCCTCGATTTCTGCGATTTAAACAGAAACTGGTGTAGATTCCATAATTTGGCGAATAAACATAAACTACACAGATTTTGTACTATCTTAGCCCAAATGTATAAAATGTATACAGAAATCAATATAAAAGTTACTGTAAAACATGGCAGATTCCGCTCACAACATTAACCAAGGGAAAAGTTGGCAGTACGTGGGATGAAAATGTGGTTTTAATTAACTTCCCCCATCTCTCCTATAAAAGGTTACAAAGTAAAATCAGGAGGGGCTTTTCTCTTTCCTCCTGGCTCCATCTTCTGCTGAACATCAGCCAAGCAGTAGACACAACCTTCTTCCTCCTGGTTTCTTCTCCCTTCTCGGATGCACCTGCAAACAAAACCCACAAAACAAAAACCAGTAAGAAATTACAAAGAAAACCAAAGAGAGCTTTCTCCCATCAATCTCCCAAAAGAGAAGTAGAAATCCAAAACCTCCCATGGCCTGTCTACCATTGTTTTTCTTGCAGGTTAATACAATGAAGACCGGTGGGGCGTTGTAGGTCCGAAATTGAGATTTTCACCTAGCGCCAAAATTCGTAGTCGGTTTGAAATTTAAAGCTTCACCGCTACAACCGATCTCACGTGATCGATTATTGGATCGAAGTGTTGCTGAAATTCCGACAGACTTAGTTTCATTAAGTCTGCCTGACTCTGCCATGGTGCTTCTCAAATCCAGAAAAAGAAATACAAAGGACCCAAGACCGAGGCTAACCTGCTGGTTGCTACCGAATTGCAACTAACTAAGGACTCTAAATGCTACCAATTTAGCTTTAAACAAAATCAATGGGGAATCCGAAATTTTGGGTGGCATTCCTCTAAAGGCTAAAACTAATAGCAGGCTGGGTATGAATTTGCAGAAAAAAAAATATAAGAAGAAGTTAACATACCAAGTCGGTCTTGAATGCCGGAAGCCCTAAGTTTGCAAATTGCAAGTATGAGATTAACCGAATTTGAAGCCAAACACCTAATTGATGGTGGATGTGGGAGGAAATTCGAGACTTGGGGCATAAATTAAACAAAACAAGGTCCGACATACCTACTGTTCGCAGTAAAACTCCCGAGGGCGTCTCGCAACACCGCTCTTGAGGGTGTCGTCGGATCTGCTGCCCACCCCTCTAATCGCCCAAAACCAAGCCTAACTCAGTTACTGTCGACCCCGGAGGCCGGAGTTCATCTGACCGCTGTTCCTCTTTGAAACGCGTTGAAGGGTTTCGAGGGTAGCCCTAAATTGCGCAGTACGAACTCGGGAATACTTTGAGTCTGAAACCCTCTGACCCTCTCGGAAATACTGAGTCTTCGCCCTCTCTTTCACTCGCATAGGCGGAATTCCACAAGCCGCCACTGTCATCCTCGGAGAGTTCTTGCGATAGCAACAATGAACTCGCTTCCGTCGGTCTATGCAGAGACGTGTGTGAATGGAGCTGAAATTAGGTTTCATTCACATTGGAAAGAGAAATAAAATGAAAGGACTTAATTGGGATTGAGCTGGGCTCGGCCCACTGACTTTTAAAATCACCCTCTTCATTTAAACATACAAAAATGATAGGTCACAGTTGGTAACCTATCTACATACGTACAAATATAATATGTTTGAAAGATGGGTTATTTAATTGCAAAAAAATACCCACTAGAAAATAAAAATTATAATTAGCACACATTGAGAATTCGAGTCTATAAATTTTGACTTATAAAATTCTTTGCTAATTAATTCTGGTGGGTCAATCTCAAACCGGCTTCAACAAAAACGAAGTCAAAACCTCAACTCAAGTTTCACCAAATATAAACATGGTTTCTAAAAGAACTACATAAGATTTGATCCCGTCCAAACGGGTATGTAGGAAGCTTGACATAAAGCTACAAACTCGTCGAGTTTAATCACGATCCTCAAACGATCAATTTTTTAAAGCCAAATCAAACTTGGTTTCTAAAAGAACTACGGGTGATTTGATCCCGTCCAAACGGGTACGTAGGAAGCTCGACATAAAGCTAAAAGCTAGTCGGGTTCAATCACCAAACCAAAAACAATTAAAGTGGTTCTTTTAGAACTACGTAAAGACTTGACGCCGGAAATAAAACGGCTACGTAGGTAGCCCGATATTAAATCTCAAAATATGTCGGGTACAGTCGCTAACTTCTAAGTTCACTTTAAAAATGAAGATGAGGTTAAAATTAAAGTCAAAATTACATACACCTGATTTTCCGTGTAAGTGATAGCCGTTGAGTTGGGAAACCCTTCCGAGAAGGTGTGCTCTGTTTATTCGGGTGATACACGAGAAAATCTCATGCATATGATAGTGTGATTTATGTTAGGGCTACCCTTTCGAGAAGTTGGGTCCTAATACGATCCAATGATGCATAAAAATCTTTAAGATGTTAAAACACACAAACTCAAACACTCGGAACTACGTAAGGCTTGATTCTCTTCCAAGAGATACATAGGCAACCCGCTAAAATTCGGGTGCAGCCCAAATCACCAAAACCAATAAAATCTTGGTATCGATACGACTTCGAATCAAGAGGATAACCAAAAGGGGTCGAACTCAAATATTAAAAAAAAATCAAATAAAATGTGTTGTACAATTATATCGCGCATTTTTGTCCAACATATTTTTGGCACGCCCAGTGGGACCCTTTTTGCCTTTTCATCTCTTAGTTGTATTTATACTAATACAGGGTTATATGTTTTTGAAAGGTACAAATGGCACCTCAAGTGATTGTCAACTTCAACGAGCTTTCAGTAACCTTCATCATCAAAGGAGGCCGCTGGATCAAGAAAAGATCATATGAAGCTCACTGTGACATCACCCGGGATTCGATGTCCTCAACGATCCCTGTCAACAACATCTTTGGGGCTCTTCAAGCTCTAGAGAACAAGACTGTCGTCAAGTGGGTGTCGAAGTCTCCTGCAATGCTTTCAAAGGATGGGGGCAGGAAGCCTGAAGCCCTTCCAAGGCATGGGGGCAGGAAGCTCAAGATCACCCGACTCGGTGACAACAAGCTTAGTAACCAACCTATCTGCAACAAGCTCAAAATGCAGGAGGGTGGTTACAACGGCACAAAGCCAACTATTGAGGTCGCTCAAAAACCCATTATTCATGTTACCAAAAAGAATGAGGGGTTGATCGCAACGTCTGCACTAACCGTCTCCATTGCCAAGAAGGCACCCATATCCATGAAGAGAAGGGGACGCAAGTGTGGATCTCAACGCGACAAGACAAGACCTCTTCTTGTGCTAGCTCATTCATCAAATTTAGAGCGAGCCAGTACAACCCTTGCAAAGGATCTTCTTAGATCGCAGGGGGCAGAAGAAATTCCACAAGTGGCTTCTCCAAGTCGGATCCTCGTTGGGTCTATGTTCATTTATCCGAGAGAGGTTGTACAAGTCAACATGGCCTCATATTCGGAAGAGATGGAACCCATGGCCACAAAGGTTAAGCATTCAAGAGCCAAGAAGGGCAAGGAGGTTCAACTAATATGCCAAGTCTCCAAAGTGGATGCAAGAGAGAAAGACCGGTTGGAGCTAACGAGTTCAGATGCTTCAATGGTTAAATCTCAAGCAAACATCTCACAAGATGGAACATATGTGATGCCGGTATTGACTACCAGCACATCAAGTATCGAAGAGCAGCTTCAAGAGCTGCAAATGAAGCTTGATGAAAAAGATGCTCAAATTGCATCACTCCTCGCTCAAATAAATATTCAAGCTCAAGCAAATAGACAAGAGCAATCAAGGCCAAATGGTGAAGGGTCAAGCGGTAGCACATCGATCACTCCACAAGAAATCAAAGAGATGATCGCTCAAGGGATAAAAGAAGCTTATGCATCACAAAATCTAAAAGTGTTTGGATATAGAAAGCCATATCCAGCACGCTATGATTCGATGCCATTTCCCCCGGGTTACCAAAGACCGAGCTTTGAAAAGTTCGATGGCCTTAACGGTTCACCCCACGAGCACCTAGCTCATTTTTATTCTGCTTGTGGTGAAACTGCCTTAAATGACGCCTTATTAATTAGGCAATTTGTCCAATCTTTGAAAGGATCGGCATTCACTTGGTACACTCAACTTCAACCAGGGTCGATTCAAACATGGGACGATCTACAAAGAGAGTTCCTAGCTCAGTTTGTGAGCTCGAAAGCGAGAGTTTCCATTCTAGATCTCGCAAACACCTATCAAAGGCCCAACGAGCTCGCGAACGACTTCATCGCTAGGTGGAGGAGTATAAGACTCCAATGCCATGAGAAATTAAGTGAACAAGCGTGCGTTCAAATGTGCACCAACGACTTAATATCGGAATTAGCGGTACATGTTGGAAGTGCCGAACCTCGTTCATTTAATGAGTTGGTATCTAAAGTGTGTAATGTTGAAAAACAACTAGCACGAGGATCCAACAGGCCTCAAGATAGTGAGGCTAACACAACTGATGGGGATGAGGTACAAGATGAAGATGAGTCCATGGCGACTTTCGTCAAACATGATCGAGAACTCGTTAATAAGAATGGTTCTAAAGCTCAAATAAAAGAGAAAACCAAGGAGCCATCCAAGAGACTCACCTACCATGAAAGAAGGCAAAAGAAATATCATTTTGACGATGATGATGTACAAGGGATATTTGATGAATTGATGAGTGCTAGACTTTTAACACTCCCGGAGCCGAAAAGGCCAAAAGAGGTTGGCAAAACGAGTGATCCAAAATACTGCTCGTATCATCAACTCGTTAGTCATCCAATCAAAGATTGCTACGTCTTCAAAGACATCATATAGGAGATGATTAACAAAGGAGAAATTGAAATCGAGGGGGCAACATCCTCAATTCAAGCAGCTTCAGCAAATACCATTTCAGTGGTAGACGCTGCAGAGTCCACTCCCTCACTCCAAGTGTCTTCTCAAACAGAAAAAACATCTGCTATGGTTATTGAAGCTGGAGGCAGCCCCACGGTTTTATTGCCTTTTAAAGCATTGGTGAAAGATGACACTTCAAAAGAAGAGTCCTTGAATGAAAAAGACATCGCTCAATGTTGTATGGTCTCATGGACCAATGACATGGACGAAAATGAAGCAGGAGTTAAAAAGATTACTCTTCACCCCAAGAAGCAAATTCTCTCCTCAAAATCAAGAGAGCAATCAAAGGGAAAGAAATCAAGCTTTGGTGAAGCTTCAAAAATGCACAAGAAGCATAAAGTTCCAATGCAAAAGCTAAAACCCTCTTTTAAGGGTAAAGTGCCACAAAAACTTGTCGATGAGGCTTGTGTAAAAAATTTCCAAATCTCATACGAAGAGGGTGTTCTAACTGCAAGTGTGATAGAGCCTAGAGTGTCCGCATTTGAAAGGCTCGAGATGGCTTCAAGTGGAACTCCTAGCTCTCGGTGTTTAAAAGGCTTGATCTAGCCTCTACAAGTGAAGCATCGTAATCTTCTGTATTCGAAAGACTCGAGCTAGCCTCAACAAATGAAGCATCCAAATCATCAGTGTTTCAAAGGCTTGATATGGCCTTGGCAAGTGAAGAATCCAAACCTTCGGTGTTTCAAAGGCTTAATATGGCTTCGACAAGTGGAGAATCTAAAGCTCCGATATTTGAAAGACTCGGAAAAGTTGATGAGTCTAAAACCAAGAAGGTACAAATGAAAAAAGACCAAAAAGAAGAGTTCCGGAAGAGACAATCAAAAGTTCTCATCCATAAGCTCAACCAAATCATGGACACCTAAAGCCAAGTAAGAGTGTCAAAATGATCAAGTAGTGTCCAAGACGGAAAAACAAATAGTTCGCCTAGAACTACGTAAGACTTGATCCCCAACCAGGGGTACGTAGGAAATTCGACATAAAGAAAAATGTGTCAAATTCAGTCGCAAAAAAAAAAAAACTTCCGGGTTCGCATATGATAGTCGGATTGTTCGGGAAACCCTTCCTAGAAGGTGGGCCCAAATGATCCGAATGATGCGGTAAAAAAAAATCCCGGTTTGCAAATGATAGTCGAAATATTTGGGAAACCCTTCCTAGAAGGTGTGCTCAAATAGTTCAAGTGATGCATATGAAAAAAAGGACTTGAAATTAGTCCTAAATCCAAAAAACCCAGAAGCATATGAAAATTGGTTCACAAAGAACTACGAGCGGCTTGATCCCTCACAAAGGGGGTACGTAGGCAGTCTAGCTTGTCAAAGTGCTAGGTGCAGCCACAAAAACAAACAAAATGTCTTCTTTTCTCAAACAAAGAAGAAAAAGAAGTCAACTCTTCTCTTTTTTGTAGCCAAATGAGCATTGTCTCAACTACAAGGAGAAAAATCAAGTATGATCTAAAGACTTGCACATTTTGTGTCTATACTGAAAATGAGGCAAAAGGAAAAGCGAGAGAGAAAATTTTCGTCTTTCAAAGACATTTTCACAAAGAGAAACAAACAAAAGGCTTAGTCCTAAATTGCCCCGACTTTGATTATCACGTCCAAATGTGATAGTCAATTTAAGTCCTATAAATCAAAATTTCCTTCCAAGGAACCCGAAACCAAAAGTTGCTTCAAAACTTGACTAATCAAATGGTCAAAGTTTTCCGCTCTCTCAAAGGCCAAAATGCCTAAGCCTCCCAAAACCCTTCAAACCCTCTCAAACAGAAATTGGCCTACACTATCTGCATATGTATAGTCATTCAAAGCCTCCCAAAATTCAAAACAAAAATTCAAAGAAAAAGCCATCAATGGCCTTGGCTACAAATGGTATGGGTATTACATTTCAAAATCATCTCATATGATGTTTTGATCACAAAGCTTCAACCACAAAGGTTACCAAAGTCCAAATATACGACATCAAGTCGTCAAAACCAAATTTAGTCTGAGACTGAAAATCAAAATGAAATCGGTCAAAAGACAAAAGCTCAAACCTACGACACCAAGTCGTCAAAGCCAAAATCTTGTCCCTCGCAAGAAAACCTTCAAATCTAAATTCAAGCTTAAAGTCAAAAATCTCCGACCATAAGCCAAAAACCAAATTAGCCCAAAGTCAAATGACCAAATTGGCAAAGGTCAAAGCCAAATATGACTCAAAGCCAAAAAAATCCAATCTGTTTGAAAGCTCGAAAATCAAACTGGTTGAAAAGCGAAAAAGGCAAAAATTAAATTACGAGAAGGAAAATCATTCCGACTCCCACATACTCATACCAGATTGTATCGTATTGGTCATAAGCAAGTTCTAGGTATAATTGCTTTTCTTATTCTATCAATTTTAATCGGTATAATTTGAGCTCAAATTGTCTTCAGACTACAAATCAAACAAAAAGTTTTCTTAAGCAAAGTTCGCTTGAAGCATAAATTGTGCATAAATAGCGCGCGCATATGTCGAACTTTGAACGCGTTCAATATTTCACACGCACAAAGTTCGGGGGCAACTGTTGGAGGGTAAAAATGGACGAATCTTTTTTTGATTCACGATTTCAAATGGTCACATTCATCACATATCAAACAATGTGATAAATTTTCTTCAAATTAAATACAAGTCCAAAATTGGGCCCAGAGAGAAAAATCAATTACAAGCCCATCCCAAATAGGCCCAATTTATGTTAAAATTGGATCCGGAAGTTACAAATGTAACTGTGCTCCATTGCAGTTGTAACTGTTGTACATTGTAGTTAACCAAGGGAAAAGTTGGCAATACGTGGGATGAAAAGGTGGTTTTAATTAACTTCCCCCATCTCTCCTATAAAAGGTTACAAAGTAAAATCAGGAGGGGCTTTTCTCTTTCCTCATGGCTCCATCTTCTGCCGAACATCAGCCAAGCAGTAGACACAATCTTCTTCCTCCTGGTTTCTTCTCCCTTCTCGGATGCACCTGCAAACAAAACCCACAAAACAAAAACCAGTAAGAAATTACAAAGAAAACCAAAGAGAGCTTTCTCCCATCAATCTCCCAAAAGAGAAGGTAGAAATCCAAAACCTCCCATGGCATGTCTACCATTGTTTTTCTTGCAGGTTAATACAATGAAGACCGGTGGGGCGTTGTAGGTTCGAAATTGAGAGTTTCACCTAGCGCCAAAATTCGTAGTCGGTTTGAAATTTAAAGTTTCACCGCTACAACCGATCTCACGGGATCGATTATTGGGTCGAAGTGCTGCTGAAATTCCGACAGACTTAGTTTCATTAAGTCTGCCTGACTCTGCCATGGTGCTTCTCAAATCCAGAAAAAGAAATACAAAGGACCCAAGACCGAGGCTAACCTGCTGGTTGCTACCAAATTGCAACTAACTAAGGACTCTAAATGCTACCAATTTAGCTTTCAACAGAATCAATGGGGAATCCGAAATTTTGGGTGACATTCCTCTAAAGGCTAAAACTAATAGCAGGCTGGGTATGAATTTGCAGAAGAAAAAAGAAGAAGAAGTTAACATACCGAGTCGGTCTTGAATGCCAGAAGCCCTAAGTTTGCAAATTGCAAGTATGAGATTAACCGAATTGGAAGCCAAACACCTAATTGATGGTGGATGTGGGAGGAAATTCGAGACTTGGGGCATAAATTAAACAAAACAAGGTCCGACATACCTACTGTTCGCAGTAAAACTCCCGAGGGCGTCTCGCAACACCGCTCTTGAGGGTGTCGTCGGATCTGCTGCCCACTCCTCTAATCGCCCAAAACCAAGCCTAACTCAGTCACTGTCGACCCCGGAGGCCGGAGTTCATCTGACCGCTGTTCCTCTTTGAAACGCGTTGAAGGGTTTCGAGGGTAGCCCTAAATTGCGCAGTACGAACTCGGGAATACTTTGAGTCTGAAACCCTCTGACCCTCTCGGAAATACTGAGTCGTCGCCCTCTCTTTCACTCGCATAGGCGGAATTCCTCAAGCCGCCACTTTCGTCCTCGGAGAGTTCTTGCGATAGCAACAATGAACTCGCTTCCGTCGGTCTGTGCAGAGACGTGTGTGAATGGAGCTGAAATTGGGTTTCATTCACATTGGAAAGAGAAATAAAATGAAAGGGCTTAATTGGGATTGAGCTGGGCTCGGCCCACTGACTTTTAAAATCACCCTCTTCATTTAAACATACAAAAATGATAGGTCACAGTTGGTAACCTATCTACATACGTACATATATAATATGTTTGAAAGATGGGTTATTTAATTGCAAAAAAATACCCACTAAAATATAAGAATTATAATTAGCACACATTGAGAATTCGAGTCTATAAATTTTGACTTATAAAATTCTTTGCTAATTAATTCTGGTGGGTCAATCTCAAACCGGCTTCAACAAAAACGGAGTCAAAACCTCAACTCAAGTTTCACCAAATATAAACTTGGTTTCTAAAAGAACTACATAAGATTTGATCCCGTCCAAACGGGTATGTAGGAAGCTTGACATAAAGCTACGAGCTCGTCGAGTTCAATCACGATCCTCAAACGATCAATTTTTTAAAGCCAAATCAAACTTGGTTTCTAAAAGAACTATGGGTGATTTGATCCCATCCAAACGGGTACGTAGGAAGCTCGACATAAAGCTAAAAGCTAGTCGGGTTCAATCGCCAAACCAAAAACAATTAAAGTGGTTCTTTTAGAACTACGTAAAGACTTGACGCCGGAAATAAAACGGCTACGTAGGTAGCCCGATATTAAATCTCAAAATATGTCGGGTACAGTCGCTAACTTCTAAGTTCACTTTAAAAATGAAGATGAGGTTAAAATTAAAGTCAAAATTACATACACCTGATTTTCCGTGTAAGTGATAGCCGTTGAGTTTATTCGGGTGATACACAAGAAAATCTCATGCATATGATAGTGTGATTTATGTTAGGGCTACCCTTTCGAGAAGGTGGGTCCTAATACGATCCAATGATGCATGAAAATCTTTAAGATGTTAAAACACACAAACTCAAACACTCGGAACTACGTGAGGCTTGATTCTCTTCCAAGAGATACGTAGGCAACCCGCTAAAATTCGGGTGCAGCCCAAATCACCAAAACCAATAAAATCTTGGTATCGATACGATTTCGAATCAAGAGGATAACCAAAAGGGGTCGAACTCAAATATTAAAAAAAAAATCAAATAAAATGTGTTGTACAATTATATCGCGCATTTTTGTCCAACAGGTAGATACAATTAGGGTTTCTTGAAAGATTTGTCTAATTATTTGAAAAGGTGAAAGCTTGTTCCTTTGATATGATTGCATGATTATTTCTCTTTATCTTGCCTTATGCATATTTGGTTATCATTATTGCAAACCTCGGTCTTGGAAGTTTCCTTTCATATAGTTGTTTATTTCGAAATCTGGGAACTTTGGTTTCCGTTACGTTTCTGCCATCTACTCGATTTCTACCAACACTGGTCGATATCGACTACTGATTTCTCGATCCAGAAATATCGCTGCTCGTTTATGTGTGCAGGAACTGGTCGATATCGAGTGCCACTAATCGAAATCGACTGCCTTCTGCAAAGCTTCCAGAAATCGACTGAAGTGGTCGATATCGACTAACATTGGTCAATATTGAGTGCTTCCCTGAGTTGAATTTCGACGTGAATCGCCCGCTACCTGTGATCCGCTGACACGATTCCTCGAGGATCGATCCTGACTTTATGTTGCTACATCGGGAGGAAGTGTTGTAATTATTTGCTTGAAACGGAGTCTAGTTTGATTTATTATATTTATATTTTGAACTCGATTTCCATCTACAACAGTTCCTAATGGAATTGTTGTTGCTCTAGTGTATGTAGATAATCTGTTGATCACTAGTGATGACACTCGAGTTATTGATCAAACTAAAGCAGCCTTGCACAGAGCATTCACAATAAAGGACCTTGGCATTGTGACGGAGTTAAAACCTATCGTTGAATACCGCCAAAGAAAACTCAAACCTATAGCAAGTATAGCGATAAACAAGAGGTCGATCCACAGGAAAAGTTATAACTCAAGTGTAATTCAGGTATCAATCAAAGTAACCAGATTGGGGGTTTTTATGTGGGAAAGTTTAGCCCTTTTATCAAAGCAAAGTAAGCAAGTAAAGTAAATGAATTTGGTTTTAGACAATTGGAAGATGTAATTCTACATACAATTTTCCACTTTATTGGATTGAAGCGATCCTTGTAACTTCTTCTCGTCCTATTAAGTTTCTTATGAATGCCCTTGTCCCGACCTAATATAGTTACTAGTCCAACCAGTCATAGCAACCCTTATCAATCGAACAGTCCCTAAAGAAGGATTTAATTAACCCAATTGATAGCTTTAAGTTCAGAGATTAGCCAAGGTATTTGCAGTCCCTAAAGAGGGATTTAACAACACATTCAACTTCCTACTCATTCAATTAGATCAACCAGCCCTAAAGAAATAAGTTTGGCACTTATGTTAAGGTTCACAACTAGGAATCTACAAAACCTTACCAATTGAATTGATCTAACAAGTTGGCCAGACAAGATAGAACAAAACAATAAACAATCCAGCACAAAGAAGTTGAAGCCTTCAAATATAGGAAACAAGGAACAAGAATTAGAAACTCACAATCAATCCGAATAAAGCTTCAAATTGCAGGCATAATAGATGAGTTTAGTTCCTCATGGAAGACATCGCTCAAAATCTCTAAAGCGTCTAATGAATAAAATAGAACAGAAGTATTGGAAAAGTAACTAAAAGTGGCCTTATAAAAGATCCCAAGTCGGCCACCAAAATAACTAGAATAAAAACTAGGGTTTTAATATTCAAAACGCTGCGTACTGGTGCTGACGGCACATGCGACGGCCGCCGCATGGATGTTGCGACCGCAACATCAACATTCCTCTTGCATCGGCCCTGGCGGCGGCCGCTGCACACCATGCGGCGGAGGCTGCATTAGTCTTTCACGGAAAATACGTCTTGAATCAGCTCTCGACGTCAACATGAAAGTTGTATCTCTCTGAAAGAGCTTTCCAACGCATGGTCATAATAGTCGATCGGACAATCGAGGCCTCCAGAAAGTGCAAAACAAGTTCAGCATGTCTGGCGACAACCTCTGCAGACTTGTTCTTCGTTTAGGTTCGCTTCTTCTTCTCATGACCTCTTGAGATCTTCATGTAAACTTCTTCGATCAACTAGACGTTCTCATCCAATGCGTTATCAACTCATGTCTCCTCCTCGGATCCACTATTACCTGAAATAATCAATAAAAGCGTGTAGAATCCGACGTCGACAACATAGAGAACTAATATGCAAATCGTGCTTAATCCATCAATGAAATGCATCTTAAATAAGCTAAATGCAACCTATTATGCCTACCTAAATGCATGCTATCAAACTCCCCCACACTTAACTTTTGCTTGTCCTCAAGCAATGATAGAATGAACATGAATCAACGCATCCCACATGAATTACCTTCAAGTTTCAACCTCATCAAAAAGCAACATCATAGCAGGTGAAAACATAAACCAAGCAAACAAACGTCATAGCATGTATTTCAGTGATCAAAGCTTAGAAGTAGACATTATCCAACCTCACCAGAAATATGTGTTTCACTCATGTGTTTAGGCTTTAAGATACAACTCTTAACTCAAACCAATCATGCCCTAAGCTCATAGACATTGACCACCATATCACCAATTCTCTACCGAAATGTCATTACTTGCGGGACATAATAAAGAAAATAAAATGCGACACTTTTTTTTCTTTTTCTTTTGTTTTTTCTTTTGTTTTTTTTTCTTGTCTTGGTGCTTTCCTTACGCGAGGCGCAAACATGAGTGTCATGAATGGCCCCGGTCTATCAACACCTCAACCTACTCATATGAAGTCCACTTGAACATCTTTTGACGCAAGTTGCAAACATGGGTGTCATGAATGAACCTGGTTACTCAATTATCAAGCTTTCTTTCCCAGTGGATAGCTTTCAACACCGTTTTGCGCGAATCATACCCATGGGTGTCATGCATAGACCCGGTTACTAAGTGAATCAACCATTGCCAGCTTATTCACTAAATATGTACAAATTCAAACAAAAAGACTCAAAATATAACATAAACTCCACAAGCAATCAAACATGTGCATCGGTCTTTAAAAATAGATATTGCAGTCAATGCCAAGAGGTAGCAACACTAGGAGAGTAATTCACACAATTGAGCAAAAGATTTCAAATAAGGCCAAACATTCTCACAAGGTCTTGTTTTTAGGACTTCAATCATACTTTAGCTCAATCATACATGCTCAATTATATTTGATCATGTTCCACAAAAATCAAATACAGACAAGGCTAAAACATCCAAAACTCCATGAAATTTATATGATTATGCTTGAAATTAAAATTAGAGGACAAACTAAGCTAGATGGATGTTTGAAAAACACATATGTATGCAATGCATGCTTATTTTTAGAATTTTTGATTTTTTTTAATTATGAAAATAAACAAGAAATTAATAAAAAATGATTACATAAATTAAACATGGTGCAGAAATTTAAATATGATGTCGATGTCCTATATGCACTATATATACAGAATTCCTCTCCCCCACACTTCAAGTTTTCATTGTCCTCAATGAAACAATAAAGACAACAAAAGTAAATCAAATATAATCAGGGTGAAGGAAAAGAAAAAGGAAAAAGAAAGAAAAACTTACCTCGGGTTGCCTCCCGAGAAGCGCCTTTGTTTCAAGTCGTTGGCTCGACGTTTTGCTTAAGCTTACGAAACTAATCAGACATAATCAAAGCCCTCAGCAATCTGTCAAACTCTTGTGGACAACTAACAAACAAGCATGTGCTACATACAAATAAATTGAAACTAACTAATAATACATTTAAGAACCGTTTAGACTTGTTGTATTCAAGAGCTTGACTACCCACAAAGGGTATATAATACCACCAATTCAGTTCTACTGGTGGCTTGCCAAAGTAGCAGTCAAATGGATCAATGTATTCACCAATATTCTCTCGAGTGCAGGAGACGACCTTTACCTACTCTGTAGCCTCAGCAATAGACTCTGGACCTGATTCATCAATGGGCGAGCTAGGGATGATCTCATCAGATGGAGTGTCTTCTTCCTCAATCTTCTCAATGTGATTTTCCACAATGACTTCAAGAGGTGCAACAGAGGTGCATACAAGCACTTCCCTTATACTAGCTTGAAATCCCCATGAATAAACATCGTTAATGTACTCCTGCAGTCTGATAAAGTATTGATGAAAATTCTCTCTAGGTAACTGCAATAACCTCACCATCAACATATGTTAGTAGCAAGAGTGCAGACCATGTAAGTGGTCCACACCAAAAATCAGCACTAAAAACACACAAGAATTAATAAATTTCCCTCGCAACAGCGCCAAATTTGACGGAGGTAAAACCTATCGTTGAATACCGCCAAAGAAAACTCAAACCTATAGCATGTATAGCGATAAGCAAGAGGTCGGTCCACAGGGAAAGTTATAACTCAAGTGTAATTCAGTTGTCAATCAAAGTAACCAGATTGGGGGGGTTTTATGTGGGAAAGTTTCGCCCTTTTATCAAAGCAAAGTAAGCAAGTAAAGTAAATGAATTTGGTTTTAGACAATTGGGAGAAGCAATTCTACCTACAATTTTCCACTTTATTGGATTGAAGCGATCCTTGTAACTTCTTCTCGTCCTATTAAGTTTCCTATGAATGCCCTTGTCCCGACCTAATATAGTTACTAGTCCAACCAGTCATAGCAACCCTTATCAATCGAACAGTCCCTAAAAAAGGATTTAACCCAATTAATAGCTTTAACTTCAGAGATTAGCCAAGGTATTTGCAGTCCCTAAAGAGGGATTTAACAACACATTCAACTTCCTACTCATTCAATTAGTTTAACCAGCCCTAAAGGAATAAGTTTGCCACTTAGGTTAAGGTTCACAACTAGGAATCTACAAAACCTTAGCAATTGAATTGATCTAACAAGTTGGCCAGACAAGATAGAACAAAACAATAAACAATCCAGCACAAAGAAGTTGAAGCATTCAAATATAGGAAACAAGGAACAAGAATTAGAAACTCACAATCAATCCGAACAAAGCTTCAAATTGCAGGCAGAATAGATGAGTTTAGTTCCTCATGTAAGACATCGCTCAAAATCTCTAAAGCGTCTAATGAATAGAATAGAATAGAAGTATTGGAAAAATAACTAAAAGTGGCCTTATAAAAGATCCCAAGTCGGCCACCAAAACAACTAGAATAAAAACTAGGGTTTTAATATTCAAAACGCTGCGTACTGGTGCTGACGGCACATGCGGCGGCCGCCGCATGGATTCTGCGGCCGCAGCATCAGCATTCCTCTTGCATTGGCCCTGGCGGCGGCCGCTGCACACCATGCGGCGGCCGCTGCATTGGTCTTTCACGGAAAATCGGCTTGAATCAGCTCTCGACGTCAACATGAAAGTTGTAGCTCTCTGAGAGAGCTTTCCAACGCATGGTCATAATTGTCGATCGGAGAACCGAGGCCTCCAGAAAGTGCAAAACAAGTTCAGCATGTCTAGCGACAACCTCCGCAAACTTGTTCTTCGTTTAGGTTCGCTTTTTCTTCTCAGGACCTCTTGAGATCTTCATGTAAAATTCTTCGATCAACTAGACATTCTCATCCAATACGTTATCAACTCATGACTCTTCCTCGGATCAACTATTACCTGAAATAATCAATAAAAGCGTGTAGATTCCGACTCCGACAACATAGAGAACTAATATGCAAATCGTGCTTAATCCATCAATGAAATTCATCTTAACTAAGCTAAATGTAACTTATTATGCCTACCTAAATGCATGCTATCACATTGCTAGATATTTCATGGGTTTGGAAATTATGAATCATAAAGATGCATGGCACTATGTTGCACCAATTTAAATCCTAGGATTTAAATTGTCTACTGACTCGGTCAAACTCGGGTTCTAGTCAACCCGGAAATACCCGGGATCCGTTTTACACGGGACCTTTTTTACCCGAGATCCAAATTGACCCGACCCGAACCCGACTCGAATGACCCGTTTGACAGATCTACGTGAATGTGATGCGTATTAGTAATGGCCACATATATATCTTTCCCACGTTATGTTGCTGTCCATATTAATGGTTATGGTCACCGGTCACCTTCTTGTCCTGTGATAATTAAAATTAAATGATATGAACTGGCAGCCACAAGATTTTTTAGAGGGGAGTATATAATAAAAATTGTTTTAAAAAAATATAAAAAGAAAACCATAAATTATGGCATAAATATGATATTTTATTATAAAAATTCATATAATAAAAATTAGTTATATATATATATATGGTTTAAATATGACATTGACATTAAAAAAATTCATAGGAATAAAAATTAGAAGATTTAAAAAAAAAATATATGTGTAGAATAATGAATAATCTTATAAAAATATTAAAAGAAAACTATAAAATTAGATTTAAATATGACATTTATAATGGGAAATATTTTGTAGAAATATTGCAAAAAGGTAAACATTGAGATTTGAACTCATGACCTCTTACATTATTTATACTTTTTTTTTACCAACTAAGGCCATGTTTATCAATGGATACTAAAGATACTAGGAATACTAATATTTTATTCATCTCTTTTCGCCACATCATCGTAGCATCTCATTTTCATTTTTCCCACTTTATCAATAGCATCCCTAGTATCTCAAAATCCATCTTTTCCCACCAACTAAATTTAAAAATATACCCATCTCCAATAATTATTTTCGTTCTCAATTATATTATTATATTCATTTATTATTATTAAAATAGTAATATTAAAATAATACGTATTATTTATAAACTAAATAGTGCGAACTATATATAACAAAAAAAAAACGACATTAATTAAATAAACAAAAGAGAAATATTTTTTTACATTATTTATTCTTCCAAATTCTTTCATAATTATAATTCAATTTTATGGATCATATTTTGCAGATTTATAATCAAAGAGAAATAAAATTTTCAAAATATAGTCAAACATATTCAAAATTAATGTCTACATGTTGATAAAAATGAATCTAGTATCGTGGTAAATTTTCATTTTTATTTTTTGCATTTTTATTATGGAAATATTGATTTTAAAATAGGTAAACCCTATTATAAAACACCAAATCCTAGCCGTCCATGAGCTGCCACATGTCAGCCGTGCGGAGGTGTTTTGATATGTATGCCTTTTTTACCTGTAGTAGTCATCATCTACGTCTATTTGATGTGTTCTGAATAGACCTGTCAAACGGTTCATTCCGATCGGGTTCGGGTCGGGTCACCCCGGGTCTCGGATAAAACGGGTCCCGGGTAACACGGGTTCTTGGTTTTTCGGGTTGACTAGAACCCGAGTTTGACCGGGTTTCGGACGGGTTCTGGTCGATTTCGGGTTCGTTAATTTTTTCTTTTTTAAATTAAAAAAATCATAATTTGATAATTTTGAGATAAATTTTAATTAAATATAAAAAAATTTAATTATATTTAATTATAAATCAACCGGGTCAATCGGGTCACCGGGTCAATCGGGTCAAAATTACCGGGTCACCGGGTCGAAACACAGATTACCCGGAAAATTTCCGGGTTTTCGGGTTTGGGTCGAAAAAAATTTCCGGGTCAAAATTTCCGGGTCTTGACCCAAAAAATTTCGATCGGCCGGATCGGGTTACCGGGTCGGGTTGTATTTTGACAGGTTGAGTTCTGATCCACGCATGCATCCCTGTTGATCTTGGTTAATTTGCTAATGTTGTAGAGAAATTATTGTTTGTTTGAGGAAATATTAATTGATTTCTCACTCGTCATGTTGTCCTCCAGTGGAAGGAAATGTTTTGTTTATCCTCGCGTTTGAGTTCATTATTCAAAAGAGTGAGGAATGGTCGGATATTCCACGATGTTCTTATTTGGTACTCAATCTGATTCTATAGTGTTTTTGGAGATCCAATATTGGCGGTGTTTGTTGTAGCATTCAAATAATAGATGAGTGTCATCTTCTTCGCTTCCGTTACACGGGTACATGTTGTAGGTATCGCTACTCCTCTTGAGGCCAGATATGAAGCTATGGGCAGACTAGCTTAGGCAATTTTCCACAAGAAATATCGGAGTTTTGGAGGGGCATTGACTTTCCATACCCAGTTAGTTGGATCCTCCACACTATTGTTTGGCCCAAATAAAAGCTTGTATGCACCAATTGTTGTGAACCATCCAGCCCTATTCATTCACCAATATAGTATATCAACGAAGTCATTGGTTGTTAATGGTATATTGAGAATTTCTGTACAGTTTCAAAGGGCAGAATAGTGCGAAGTTTTGATTCCCACCACTTCCCATTTCGAATGTATACCTTTACTTTCTCTTTGGTCATTTATGTTAGATTTATTATTCACTTCTTCCATTAATGGGTGGGTGAAAACCCCAGTTATCTTTCAAAAAATCTATATTTTTCCCGTTTCCCACCTTCCAAATAAGTCAATCTGACAGTACACTTATAATTTAGAAGAGGTGTATTCTTAAGATATTTATTAGTCATTAGTAACACCTAAGGATTATACGGTTCTGCCAATATTTTTCACAACAACATAAGCTTCATTTGAAGGGTTTCGTTCATGGATTGTGATTTCCGAATACCAAGGTCCCCGTTTTTTTTGGGTCGACATATTTTGTCTCAGCTAATGAGGAGATTGTGTTGAACATCCTTATTCCAAAAGAAGCGTCGATTAATTTGATCGAGGTCATTGTGGATACTAGCTGGTAACATAAAGGATTGCATAGTGTAAAGAGGTTTGACGGTCAGATTTGATCCGGGTAGCTCTGCCCTACTGTGAAAGAGCATTAACTAGCTCTTCATTTCATCCATTTGACAAATGTAGGGTGAAAACCAAAATTTTCTAGGACTGCAATGATAAAGTCTCAGTCAACTCTATCATAGACCTTCTCAATATCTAATTTAACTGCAACTCACCCCTCCCGTCCCTTATGGGATTACAAGAATGGAATATTTCGATCATGTGCAATTAGCACATTATCATGTATCGCCCTATCAGATACAAAAGCTCTCTGAAGCGGGTGAATTAGTTTCCCAACAACCAGTTTTAATCTTTCTGTTCACTACTAAAAACGCAGGAAATAGCTACGGGAAATAGCAACGGCTTTAGCCACGAATGTCCGTTGCTAACCAGTTTATCCACGGAATTAGCCATGGGCGGCCATCCCTTGCTATTTGCCTCGCAGCTAATAGCGATGGGCCATTAGCCACGGATGTTACCAACGAACTTTCTATGCCCGTTGATAAATCTATGGCTAATAGTAGGTGATATATGTCGTGGCTGTGGCTACGAACCCGGTTTGAAAACAGCCTCGAAATTGTAGTCGTGGCTGAGTTCATTGCTGTGTTCGTGGCTGCAAGCTGGTGATGAACCGTGCCGAGTTCATTGCCGATCCGTTGCTAAGGCCATTGCTAAGGTCATTACTAGTGTTGTTGGTGGGGTCGTTGCTAATTTTGTTGCTAAGGTTGTGGGTAGCGCCAGTTATACCGCCGTTGCTATTTTTAGGCTAATTTCGTGTCGTGGCTCATGTTGTTGATGGTTTCGTGTCATTGGTTCGTTTCATTTTGGGGTGATATTGTGAATGCAATATATATAGGTACGATACGAAAGACATACATATAAAGTCATAACATGTTACTAGTGCAAACGAAACAGTCATCCAACAAAAACAACATAAGTCTAAACCAAAGGTAGTTGTTCGGGCAGCAAACGAAACACATATAGCCGGACATAGTTGTTTGACATTCCAAAAGAGGCATCCAAATACAAACAGTTATATATACGAACCAAGCAAAAAAACAGAAGTCCAAACCACCAAACTACACTTAAGCTTGCAGCTTACTTTGATTTTGATGTGCGTTTGCCCTTATAGAAATCCCTCATGGTCCTAAGAAGCGTCTCCTGCATTCGATCTCCAAAGGATGACATCTCTTCCCTGAGATTTGTGGCCACCTGCGTCTGCACTTGATCTCCCAACTCCACCATTTCTTTCCTCAAGTCTTCCTTGATTGTTGAGAGTTCAGTCATCATGCAGTCTTTCAGATTGTCACTACTACGACCTGCAGAATTCTGTCCACCAGTGCGTGCATAACGTCCTGAACGCATGTGTTGAGACTCTGATCTCATGCCGTGAACCCGACCTTTCTTGACACCACCTGTTGCCTTGAGCCAAAGCTCATTCGTGTCAACCGAATGGGATCCATTGTCAGAGACTGCATCATCATCCAATGTTTCTTCGTCAAGTAGCTGGTCATACTTGTCCTATAAATTGAAAGGAAACCAAATGAATATCCAAATCAATCATATACAGATATTAACATATCAATATGTAGAAAATCAGTTGGTAAATAACTAACTTCCAACTTAGCAGAAGACAAGGATGAATCGTGGAAATATCAGTAGCTATAACAAGGATGAATCGTGGAAATCGTGGAAATAACTAGCTTGCAATATTAGTAGCTATAACAAGGATGAATCGTGGAAATCAGTTGGTAAATAACTAACTTCCAACTTAGCAGAAGACAACAACAGTATAGATAGCAACAAGAATGACACATTCCTAGTGGAAGACAACAGTAGTATATATAGCAACAAGAACAACACATTCCTAGCAGAAGACAACAAGGGGAAATCTTAAGATAATGCAGAAATAACAAGGTCATATCTTAAGAATATGCAGGATTAACAAGGCCAAATCATGGACACGTTCCTTTATGAAACATAACAACAAGATCGAAAAAATAGCATCATTCTTAAGACAATGCATTCCTTTTTGAAGGAGAACAACAACAGCGTAGCATCAATCAACAGTATACAGAACAACAATAGTGCAACATCAATCAGCAGTATACAGAACAACAACAGTATACAAAACAAGAGGAGCATGAAAAAAAAAGTAAGGGTCACCAATAGGATCAATCATGGACATAACACAAATAGTAAGCATTTAAAATATTAAGGGTTAAATTCAAGTTACCACAGTTTCTTGGCATTGAGTGCCCGTCCAAGAACCATCTCGTTTTCTATGACACCTTTCAAAGGTTTGCTTTGGTGTGGGCTCCTTTCCAAGCTCCGTCCTCTATGAAAACAAAGGTATTCTTTTAGTTATGCAGGAAAATAAAATGCATTGAAAATAAATGGGAAAATAAGTTAAGTAGGTAATTTAAACTACATACAAGTCGATTCTTGATAATAGTTGTTGAAACTGAACCACCGCTGAAAATTGGACTGCCCTTCTGTGTTGCTATGGCTTTGTTTTGCTTGTTCACTTCAGATTGATGTAGGAATTTGTCGTCCTTTCCCCATTTCTCCCACATGTTCTTCCATATCACTTGGTTGACCCACGTAGGCTTTTTCTTTGTTAGTCCAGTGCGTGCCTTCCCAAAAACATTCCTCAAGTGGTCCCCTCCCCTAGTGTTGAAAGCCTTGCGAACTACTGATTATGGGAATTCATTTTCATCTCATGCACATTGATGCTACACATAGTGAAAAAACAGTGGATTAAAGACTGTGTGTGTGTGTGTGTGTGTGTGTGTGTGTATTCATGCATCCAAAAGAAATAAAAGTAACCAGTAAAGAGGTAATTGTATTGTACCCTGAACATTTCCCACCATAGCTCCTTCGTTTGGTCAGGGACATCACTCCAGCGTATGTATGGGCCATCGAAATGCGAGTGAATGATATGTGTCAGGACTCCAAATGCAGGATTGCTTGCATCGAATCTTCATCAGGTAATTCATCGGGTCATAAATAGAAAGTAGATGTATTAGCATTGGTCAATTAATTATAAATTAATTAGAATATATAACAATACATACAATTGAAATTTATACAGAATACATATAATTGAAATGCACCAATCATAAGGAGCTTTTAATTTCATATTTATACAGAATACATCCAATTGAAATGCACCAATCATAAAGAGCTTTTTAATTCAGTGTAATGTCAATAAGAGGACTCCAAATTCATTACTTACTCAACTGACTGATCAATCATAAAGAGATTTTTAACTCGGTTTTATACAGAATGCAAACAATTGAGATGATGACATGGGCATCACATAGTCCTAATACATACTTAGTGCACAATACATATAACAAACAGTCAGTTGAGCATCACACAGTCAGTTGAGCAGCCAAGTTCAATTACTTAGAAATTATGAAACCACATCAGCCAACATATACCAACAAATTCAGTTTTATACATAATACAAACAACTGACTGATCACACAGTCCTACTCATACATACTTAGTGTAGAATCCATACAAACAACATCAATCATTGAGCAACCGAGTTCAATTACTTAGAAATTATGAAACCGAAATCGAAAGACATTTCACTTACGTTCCAGTAACGAGTTCAATTGTAACTTTTTTGTTCCACCTAGAAGATTCCTCACTTCCTTGGGCAGCTGAGTCATTGTGGTTCTCAGAGATGCTCTTCTCTGTCCTTGACGATGACTGAATGTCATTGTTGTTTGACAATTCAAGATGAGGTTGAGATTCGGAGGACTCCTGAGTCGCCACCGCGGAAGTCGAGGGCCCAGGTTGAGAGGAGTTAGGTTGGGCGGGCACAAAGGGTTCAGCGCTCACCACTAGGGCGGGGGACGACACCGGTTGGGAGGGGGCAGGGGTTTGAGATCTTGTCTGTGTTTTGGTCGGGTAAGGTGGGGCTTCAGAGGGAGAAGCGAGAGTAGATGTCGCTAGTGGGGAGGGGAGAATGGGTTGAACTCTCCGTGGTGATGCTCTGGTAGTAGGTTTAACTAGTGGAGAGGGGGCAGGTGATTGATGTTTCCGGGGAGACGCTCTAGTAGGAGGTTGGACCGGTGGAGAGGGTGCAGTGGAGGGTTTAGGGTTAGGGTCGGTTACCGTTGGAGAGGGGGCGGTGGATTGATTTTTCTGGGGAGACGCTCCAGTAGGAGGGTGGACCGGTGGAGAGGGTGGACCAGTGGAGGGTTTAGGGTTAGGGTCGGTTACTGTTGGAGAGAGGGCGGTGGGTGGATGTTTCCGGGGTGAAAACCTTGTAGGAGATGCGAGCTTTGGAGTCCTCGGCCGTACTGCCTTCGTCGGTGTTCTGGTCGGAGCCAGTGGTGGTCTGGAGGTGGAGCTCATATGACGAGTAGATTTCCGTGTGACGCCTCCTCTCATGATTGGAGCGATTAAGAGAGTTAGGATTTGAGCGATTGAGATATCGAGAGGAGCGATTCAGAGAGAGAAGGGGTTGAGAGAGTTAGGGTTTGAGCGATTGAGAGTGAGGAGAGAGAGGATCGGGTTTGAGCGATTGAAATGTGAGGAGAGAGGAGAGTGAGGAGAGAGAGGATCTGTGAAATCCCAATTTCACTTCGAAATTTAGATTTCCCTCCCAACTTTTCGATTTCCCTCCCAATTTTTCACTTTATGGAATTTGTACATAATACAAAACACACACACACACACACAACAAGTTTTATATACACAACAATTACATTGGTAAAGTGTTTTAAAAACAAGTTTCACTATCTAAAAACACACACACACACACATATATACACACAACATTAATTACATTGGTAAAGTTTTTTGAAAACATGGGTTTACTATCTAAATATGTATATGTATACAATAATGACATTGCTAAAGTTTTGAAAAGTTCCGTACTTTAGGTTGTAGATTAAGTATAATACCTTGATCACTACATTAATTGAATACTCGACACTCCACTGTATATCTTGATCGAAACTACCTCGACCAATCTCGGTGTATCGGAAATAGGTAAACCCTAAACAATTTAATTAACTCACATTTTGTAAGAACGGAAAGAACTATATATCTCGATCACATGCAAGTCACAACACCAAATATAAGAAATGTGTATGAAAAAAGGTTTTTTATTTTATTTCAACCCTATAAGAGGCACATATTTTATGAAAAACGAGACAAACTATCTTGATCGATCACGATATCACGTATGACGAATGTGTATATGAAATGTAAGAATTATGATAACGTACTAAATACCACTCGATCTATATATATATTGAGTGTACGTTTTAGTTATTGTCATCTAACCCGAAACCCTAAACCCTGGACCCGGCCTAAACCCTATATTGGAAAACACGCCACATGGACGTCGAAAAACTATATTCACCAGTCAATCTAATGAGTGATATCGACCCTATACCCTATACCCTAAACCCTAAACCCTAAACCCTAAATCCTAAACCTAAACCCTCAACCCTAAATCGGAGGATTACTGTTGGAGAAATTACCAATTTGCCATGTATACTTTCTTTTCCATATTATTTTCAAAGGAAATTGAAAGAACGCAGCTTGGCCGGAGAGAAATGTGTCGAGACGAACGACGCTTGGCCGGAGAGATCTAGCAGATATCGAAGAGAAGAGTCCGTGACCGAGGGTTGGGGACAACAAATTAAAGGGCAGAGGCTTTCTAAGGATGACGGAGGGTTTGGGACAACAACGCTCATCCATGAACTCAAATGCTCGGAGAAGAGTCGAAGACGAATCTTCAATCGAAAGGTGCAAGCATGGATTCCCTGCGAGATTGCAAACTTGCAAATACACTAGAAATTCGGGAAGACAATTTTATGTTTGTCCATTATGGAAGGTATGATTCCAATCATTCATTTATCTAATTTTAATTTTGGATTTCGATTTGGGAAAACTGTTAGGGTTTTGGAATTTCATTTAAATTTTAAGGATTCCACTGTAGATATGAAACTGGCATCTCGAATTCGGTAAGATTTCAATTTTAGGGAATTGTTGATATACACAGTTTCAAACTGGCATACTATGGTTGTGATTTTATGTCAGATTCCCTATGTTTTCCATTATCGGCTTGAGTTTGTACAAGTTTCAATCATAATGCTTGTGAGTTTGGTAATGCTTGTGAATTTGGTTGTGATAATGCTTGTGATTTTCTGTCAGATTTGCTATGTTTTCCATTTCAAATTTGGTTGTGATTTTCTGTCAGATTTCTATCACAGTTTCAATCATGAATTGGACTTAATGCATAATGCTTGTGAATTTGGTAATGAATCGAGCTTACTGCATAATGTTTGTGAACTTAATGGATAATGGTTGTGAACTTAAGCTTGTGAACATAATGCATAATGCATAATGGTTGTGAACTTAAGCTTATGAACATAATGCATTGGGCTTACTGCACAATGTTTGCTATGTTTTCCATTTCGAATGCTTGTGAATTTGGTTGTGATAATGCTTGTGAATCTGATTTTCTGTCAGATTTGCTATGCTTGTGATAATGCTTGTGACCTTAAGCTTGTTGAATGGTTTTTCTGTCAGATTCCCTATGTCAGATAATGCTTGTGATTTTCTGTCAGATAGCACTGGTGTATGCATAATATGGTTTTGTTTTTCTGTCAAATATGTTAGTAATGAAAGTTGAAATAAGCTTGTTACCCTGTTTTGGTCTGATATATTTTTTAACTTGTTTGTAGGAAGATGAAAAGTGCACCTACTTTAGATGGTTGGATGCTCATGAGACTAACAAGAGCATAAAGATCCAAAGAGAGAGTTATGGTGTTGTTATCACAAATGAAGATCATGGAGCCTCTGATTTTATTAGGTTGAGCACTGATTTTGTGAAGATCCAAAGGGAGAATGTAGTGCTGAAAATCGTAGTAGGTGTCATGTTGGTTATCTTGTTGATTGTGTTGGTGAAAATTTGAAATTAGTAGTAGGTTTATGTCTTAAGGGAAATGTGAATTATGTAAAACTTTTATCCGCACAAGGTGTATTATGTAAAACTGATCAGACAACTATGACAATTTCAATTTCAGACTGGAAGGAAGGTTTTCAATTGATTTACTCATATGGCAATGCTGTTTAATTTTTACTCTATGCATGTCAGATTTACTCATATGGCAATTTTAGCTTATAAGTAATAAGAGATCGAGGTACAACTAGAAGATTTTTTGGGATAGCAAACAACAAGGTTGTTAGTTTCATGGAGCCTCTGATTTTTTGGGATAGCAAACAACAAGGTTGTTAGTAATAAGAGATCAAGGTACACCATCCGGCAAATGCAGTTTCAAGATTTTTTAGCTTCAATCTGATGCAGTTTCAGGAATTCAAAACAACAAACATGCAGCAAACGGAATCTGATGCAGCTAGAAGAATTTTTAGCTTAAATATGAAGGATGTCGCAAGGTTGTTAGCCAGAGCAGTAGCTTGTTATGGCCTCAAATTCGTCCTCTTCTTGTTCAACATGAAATTCATCCTCGACGTGGTCGACAATCCCCACATCGTCGGTATCGTCACAGACTTCGATCGCACCCGAAGGATCTCGCAAGGTTGTGATCGAGTTGTCTACTTCTATGTTGATGGAGAATTCCGGAGTGATGACTTCAGCCGACTGATAAGCATCTGGTACAGCTTTGCCCTCGGCATTCCACCTTTGTTCAATCCGGTTGCGAGGCCGTGTCTTGCACACATGCCACCATTCCATACGCTCACGTGTGGCTCCTGGATATTGAAGATAATAAACCTACAGTGCTTGTTGTGCGAGTACAAAAGGCTCATACCGTCTATACAATTTCTTTTGATTGATTTCGACAAACTGGTAGATTGGATGAACTTGTGTCCCACGTGTCGTTGGATCAAACCATCGACACTTGAACAGGACAACTTTCAGGGGATGAGCAAGTGCACTTGGGTACTCGAGCTGGATGATTTCTTCAAGGAGACCAAAAAAATCCGATTCAGGACTCGCGTAGTTGGACCCTCGAACACAAACCCCACTGTTCATTGTCGATTTTCCAGCACCATGTTGCAGAGTGTGGAACTTATACCCATTGGAGAAGTATGTTGGCCAAGAAATTGCTTTCACGTTAGGACCCCATGCCAAACTCCACAACAGATCTCCATGATCAATTCCATTTCCTCTATCTAAGGCCTACAGAACAAATGTGTGAAACTTAAACATGAACAAATTAATGTACGTATATAAGCATTATATTTTGGTAATGTAAACTTACATAATTCTTAAACCATTGTGCGAATTCATTTTCAATGAGGTCATCTCCAACATCATCCCCCATGACAGTCTCAAAGATCCTACACCGTAATATAAAGTTGAGCAATCTAAATAAATATATTTATACTTATACATAAGCAAAAAAAATATATACATGTATACTTACTCAATGTATGGTTGCACCTCCGGACAGTTGAGCAACACGTATGTGTGTGCAACCCTCCACTCGTCATCTTCGGTTAACCACTGTATTTGCTGCTTTCCACTACCCTTGCCGGAATAATTGAAAATAGAGAAAGCACAATCGTCGTCATCAACGATGTCATTTCTCGTTGGTCTCCTCAACCTTGAAGGAACATGCGAAGGGAAGTAGTGCACGGAGAAATAAGCTATTTCTTCCCGTAAGTATGCCATCACGATCGACCCTTCCACATTACTCTTTTGAACGATCTTTCGTTTCAACTGGAATAAATTTCTCTCGAACGGATACATCCATCGATAATGTACTGGGCCACCTATCATGGCCTCATATGGCAAATGGACGATCAGATGTTCCATTGAGTCAAAAAATGACGGCGGGAAGATACGCTCCAACTTACAGAGCAACAGAGGAATCATCGACGTGAGCTGCTCTATGACAGAAACTGATAATGTCGATGAACAAATTGTTTCGAAAAAGATACTCAACTCAGTTAAAGGACCCCATACAGTTGGATGCAACAACTCTTTGAAAGAAATCGGCAGGAGTCTCTCCATAAACACGTGACAGTCATGGCTCTTCATCCCACCGAGGCTACAGTCGTCACTCTGAACACATCTTCCTATATTAGACGCATAACCATCAGGAAATTTAACGGTCCTCAACCACTTACCAACATTTCTCTTCTCCTCTCTTGACAATGTATATATTGCTTTAGGTTTTGCACCCAAGTAGTCATCATCTACCTCCAACTCAGGTCGATGACAATATAGGCGAAGGTCCTTCCGGGCATTCAAGTTATCCTTTGTCTTCCCAGGGATATCCATGACAGTGTTGAAAACATTGTCAAACACATTTTTCTCAATGTGCATAACATCGAGATTGTGTCGGATTAGAAGGTCCTTTCAATATGGAAGTCTCCAAAAAATGCTTTGTTTTGTCCACTTATGGGAAACCCCATACTCATCACACTGGAAGGAAGGATCCTCCATGACCGTTGGCAAATCACGGACTCGCTCCCAAATCTGCTCCCCTGATAGCAATGGAGGTGGCAATGTTGTTTCCACATGCATGCCCTTTGTAGAAGTCCTTCTTGTTTCTACGGAAGGGATGAGAAAGATCTAAGAATTTCCGATGACAATCGAATAAACAAGCCTTCTGTCCATCTTGAAGGCGAAAAGCATCAGATCCTGCTTCCATACAAATCGGACAAGCCAACTGACCGGCAGTGCTCCATCCAGACAACATAGCATATGCAGGGAAGTCACTGATGGTCCAAAGTAAAGTCGCACGCATAACAAAGTTCTCTCTCCTCGAGGCATCATAGGTTACGAAACCAACATTCCACAACTGCATCAACTCATCAATAAGAGGTTGGAGGCAAATGTCAATAACCTTCTTTGGGTTTCGAGGACCTGGCACTATCATAGACAGAAACATGTGCTCGGTTCTCATACACAAATGGGGTGGAAGATTGTAAGGAGTGAGAATCACGGGCCAACATGAATTACTATGACCAGAGTTGTTAAATGTAGCAAAACTATCCGTGCATAAGCCCAAACGAATATTACGAGGCTCGTAGGCAAAATCAGAATGCTTTGTGTCTAACCTCTTCCATGCTGCTCCATCTGAAGGATGAGACATCATTCCCTCCTCTGTTACGTGATCTGCATGCCAAGTCATATGGCTGGCTGTCACCTCGGAAGCATATAGTCTTTGTAGCCTTGGAGTTAAAGGCAAGTAGAATAAAACCTTTTGTTCACGACGCTTCCCTGTAGCACTATCAACATATCTTGCCTGACCACAACACTTATATGATTCTTCATTCGCATCACTCTTCCAATACAACATACATCCGTTGGGACACATTGCTATTCGTTCCACCGGTAGCCCCAAATTTCGAACTATCTTCTCAGTTTCATAGTAACTGGTGGGAATCTTGTGGTCATCATGTAGCACTTCATCGTACAATTGCACGAAACCATTGAACAGACTTTGAGGAACATTATATTCACACTTCAAGCTCATAAGTCGGCTCACAAAAGACAACTGTGTGTGTGTAGTACACCCAGAGAACACAGGTTCATCAGCTGCTCTCAGCACATCTGCAAATTGCGTGGATAACAGATTAGCCTCCTCAGTTTCTACCGGGTCTTCCCTCATTTCATCGACCTCATTAACTTTAGCTGGTTGGAATTGAACATCATCCCCATTATTCGGAACATCGTCGACATTAATATACGGAGGAACAAAGCTTGGCCCCGCAACGTCAAATACCATCCTCTGTTCTGCCCTTAACTGATCATACATAGCCCACTGGTTGCCCCCTACCATCGGCTCATTATATGGAGGTGAAATAGTTTCACCATGTGTTGTCCAGCGATAATAACCGACCATAAACCCGCGATGATATAAATGGTTCTTCACAGTATCTACTTTCTTGAATTTGCAATTCACACATTCCGTACATGGACACTTTATCTTACCTTCATCGACGTATAACTCTTGACGACAAGCAAAATCTATAAACTTATCCACCCCTGCGAAGTATTCAGGCTTTAATCCTCCACGATCGGACAAGTACATGTCATACATCCATGTACGATCATCCATTTTATCAAATAAATTCAATCAATCTGTATATATAGAAAACACATATTACAAATTAATGTCATGTACAACCAATTTTTAAATATTACAAACCCACACTTTCAAATTATATTTACGTACATATATATAACATGCATTGAATAAAATTTGTATATATAGCACATTTCATTAGAAATTCTTAATGTGAAAACCCATTTCCTTATAGATCTTTTTTTTTTTTGAGATCCCAACTCTCATTTTTTTTTGGAGATCCCAACTCTCATTATATATATTTATAATCAATACATACTCTTAAATTAAGTGCACTAACTAAAATACACAGTATAATATATATGTAAGTAGTTAAGAAATTAAAGGGTCATGAAATTTACCTCGTACAAAAGAGAGAAGTGTTAACCTCGTACAAACAGAGAGTTAGAGCTTGATGGAGAGGTAAATTTCTGCTATCCATATATTGCAAATGGCAATGTTTACCCAAGCTAGAAGACAGACAAGTGGCAGGAAGGCCGGCCCAATTAATGCACCCAACTACTAAATGGCAGGTAAAGTACAATGCGCATTTAATTCGATCTCATCCGTAATAGCAACGGATTTAGCCACGGACAGTGTCGTTGCTAAATCCACATTTCATTCTACGGGTTAATAAAGTAATTGGGCCGATCATATCTAATGGGCTTTTGATCCATGCCGAGCCCATAACATTTGTACTTCTTTGCTAGCCACGGATTCAGCTACGATTCAAGTCCACTAACCCCATGTCCGACCCGGCTACAAAAACCGATAAAAACCGATCCAACCCCACTCACCTCGTGTCCATTCCATCGTCGGAATTCTGAAGCTGAATAGCCACGGATTTAGCCACGAAGTTGATGTTGTTGCTAAATCAGCATCAAATACAACCACGGAATATGCGTTCGTAGTTAATGTCGTGGCTAATTACAAGTACCCTCCGGATTTTCAGCCACGAACCCAGCCACGGACAGTGTATACGTTGTTGTTAGCAACAAAGTTGATGATGTGGCATTCTTGGGTGAACACCCGCCACGAAATTTGCCACGGTAAAAAATAATCGTCGCCACTGTCATTGCTATTGGCTATGAAAACAGCGTCGCCTGACATTCATGGCTAAAAATCCGTAGCTATTTCCTGCTTTTTTAGTAGTGGTTGATATATTGGAGATGATTTTATATAACATAGAGCATAATTAAGCTAATCAGTCTGTAATAAGATGTTGCAGCTGAGTTGTTTGAGAATAGCGTGATAAACTTATGGTTAATTTTTTCAAGTGGCCGAAAGTAAAAAAAAAAATCCTTTTTTTGCTGTTAATATCCGAAGTTCTGACAATATCTCAATACTTTTTATATAACTCATTCGTAATAACGTCGGGACAAGGTGTCTTGTTAAGGCCTATATTATATGCAGTGGCGGATCCTGAAACTGTTGATTAAGGGGGTGTAAAATTATCATAAAATTTTTTCATGTAAAATGAAACCCTAATTTTTCTTTTCCGAAAAATCATTAATATTATGGATATGTAACTAGAATAAAAACATAAATCGCGCATACTTTATTTCATTGTTTTCAAATATTTCAATATGACCTCCTAATTTGAAGTTTTCAGTTATAATTATATTATTATGGCATAAAGTTTAACAAATGATAATTACGATAAAAGTATATCAGTTTTGTAAATGATATAAGAAATAATTTACATATTCCTACCAAAAAAAAGAAGTAATTTACATATGTTCAGTGCTGAAAATTGAAATGTTTATAACTTTTTGTTCGGATATCGAATTTGAGCTTATAATATATCAAATCGAAACTATCGACGAGAGAAATATGTATGTTAAATTTTATTTTTGATTGGGTGCGACTGCCACTCCTGACCCTAAAGAGGACCCGCCTCTTATTATAGGCTAAACAGTAAACACCGCTTGTTTGCCACTACTATAAACAATAAACATGCATGATACATTGATATATAAATTGGTGGGTAAATGTAGGAGGGGCATGGATGTAATTTACTCATTTAAGTACTCCGTAGTACAGTATAAGACTATAAGTAGATAAGAAAATCCATCCAGGGGTTTGCCTGGCCTGTATATTGCCATTTGTCTCTCAGCCGATAAAATCTGTATCTCTCCCGCTCTCCTCTTTATGCCCACAAAGCTTTTATATGGTAATTATTTATAAGTCAAAATAGCAATATTTATTGTATACTTATCCCTTAACTCTTCCTTGCTTTGCATTTCTAATCTAGTAACATGTCTTTAATTATCTTTAGAGATCAGCAGATTAAGATGGAAGTCGCTTCCATTAGAGCAATTTCAGAATGTTTCATCAAACCGAGCCACATCCTGGAAGAATCAAAGAAGCCTTTTTACTTGGGATTCTGCGAGCTAATGCAAATGGCGCAATGTCATCTTCAAATTGGCCTTATGTTCAACAAACTTCCATCAAGGGAAGAAGGAGGCATGGGTTTCTTCTTAGAGAAGCTTAAGCATTCGTTGTCTTCGACTCTCACTCACTTCTATCCACTAGCAGGTATTTCTAATTTACCTAACATATCTTATGCTGTGACGGATCCATTATTTTTATATTTTTTAAAGATTTTTATTTATCTATATATAACCTTAATTTAGAAGACTTTGCTTATGTGTCAATCTTAGAGGAGTTTTAGAAATATTGACCAATTATGTTTTTTTCCTTGATTTTTTTATTTTTCATTTTCTCTTTTTTTCGATTAATTTTTTTTAATTCTCCATTCTCTTTTATTCTTAACATATTTACTAACAATTGGGCTTAATTCAAAACATTGAATTCAATCTAATATAATCATTAGGCTTGCTTAACTCACATTTATCTACTAACTATTGAGCTTAATTCACAACATTGAATATAATTATTAGTTGTGATACATCACATTTAAATGCATGATTCAGATTTCAAAATTTCTAAGAAAGTTACAATGATATTGATATTATTATTACTGGGTGATTTAAAATATCTATATTTATGTATTATATATACTTTAGACGAGATATAAAAAAAAAGTATTTCAGAATTATACGATACATTTATGGTAAAGTTTTTTTTATCTGAACTTTTATTAGTAATTTATTATATATTTATATATATTATTAATATTTTAGTTTTAAAAAATCACGACTAGTTTTTATATTAAAGAAGAATTATATTAAAAAATATTGTGATGACATGGTCATTTTAAGTGGAAAAAAATAAAAAGATACAAAAATTACCAAAAAAATGAAGCTAAAGAGGGTTGAATTCACGACCTGGTTAAATACTTGCTTCCTATAGCTAACCTATATATGTAATTAATTACGCATTTTTAGTCTTTTACTCCTAAAATTAGCAAAAATTTAAAATAAAAAAATAAAAAAAATTCCCTTATTTGTTCTCCAGGATAGGGGTTTTAGCCACCTCGAGCTTCCAGAATTGTACATCATACAAGTCCTATGTTTTACATCTTATATCCGAATTGTGCAGGCCAGCTTGTCACCGAAGTAAATGAGGCACAACACAATTCATTCATGTTCATTGACAACAACAAAGGTGATGGAGCTAAGCTTATTCATGCGGCTTTAGACAATGTGACCGTAAACGACATCGTTTCTCCCATCGATGTACCGGGTATAGTTCGATCACTATTTGCACTAGGCCAAATACCAACAAACTATGACGCTCATGACGAACCCATGTTAGTGATTCAAGTTACCGAATTGGTTGATGGCATCTTCCTTGGGGTTTCCGTAAACCATGCTCTTGTCGACGGGACATCCTTTTGGCACTTCCTCTCTTCGTGGTCCGAGATCTTCCGATCAAACGATACAAATATCTCGAGACCGCCTAATCACGAACGATGGGTTTTAGAAGGTTACGGGCCGATCATCAAGTTCCCCTACATCCATCCCGACGAGTTTATAACAAGAACCGATATGGAACCCGACGACACTTTAAGGGAAGCCGTTTTCTACTTCTCGTCGGAGTCAATGGCAGCCCTCAAGGCAAAGGCGAACGCAGATTGCGGCTTGATCGACAAGATTTCGTCCATCCAAGCATTATCTGCTCTTCTATGGCGAGCATTGTCGCGTTCTCGTAGTGAAAAACGCGATGAAGAAAGTAGCACTTGCGTTCTTTTAGGCAACATGAGGCCAAGAGTTCGCCCACCTCTCTCGCAAGACTACTTCGGAAGCCTCATTTGGGTTGTTTTATCGCCTATTCGAGTTGGTGAGTTGCTCGAGAAGAGTCTAGGGCAAGTGGCGTCGTTGTTAAACCAAGGAGTTGGCGATCAACTTACCGATGAGCGGTTCCGCGATGTATTCATCAATTGGAGAAATTCTCCGGTTTTTTTCAAACCCGGAGACACGCCGGGATCGACGAATTTCCTACTCATTGGTGGGGTTTCGAGAGTGAATGTGAATGAGATTGAGTTTGGATTAGGGGAAGTAGTGGCACTTAGAACCGGTTCGAATAAGTATGACGGGAGGGTAATGTTACGCCCTGGAGTTAAGGAAAAAGGAAGTTTAAGTGTTGAGATTTGTCTCTCAATAGATACAATGTTGAGTTTCCGAAGAGACAAAGAGTTGATGTCGTTTCTCTCTTAATCGATCCAACATCATGATGTTGGTTAGTATATATATATTTTGTAGGTGAAAATCAAATTACACAAATCCTAATATGGGCTTGTTTTGATTCACCTCTTTATTTTTAATAAACGATTCATTTTTGGCATGCATGTTATGTGATTTAAAAAAAAAAATCAAATTCTTGTTGATACTAGTCTACTCGACATTGTACTCAAGATCGAGTACTCGGAGGACGTCAATTACAACGTTCGGTGTCCGTTTCATTTTCTGTTAGAAGCATCACGTGATTCGCACATAACTTGTGTTTTATAAATGTTCTTCGATTCCGTTGTAACGACTCACTTATTTCTCTTCACTTCAATCAAATCTGTGGTTCTCTCGTTCTGGTTTCAATGTCTTCTTCCTTCTTTCTCTAATGCTCAGTTTGTGAAATGGTATCGGAGCTATCATAGCTCACATTTGATTTCCTGGAGCTTTTCGATTGCAAATGTGTGAAGCAATCAATCTAATCTTCTTCCGCTTGTTTTCTTATTTCTGAAATCCAATTCTTGATCGAAGAATGGATCCAAACGAAGCTAATCCAAACGATGTTCTTTATCTTCATCATTCCGATCATCCAAGCTATAATCTCTTCACGCAGCTGTTGAGCGAGACTAATTACAATCATTGGCGCCGATCGATGGAGGTATCTCTTGTAGTGAAGAATAAGATGAGTCTTGTTGATGGCAGTTTTCCGATTCCAGATCTTGATTCTCCTCGGTATCCGCAGTGGAAGAGGTGCCATGGCATGATGATTGCTTAGATTCTTCACTCGGTTGAGAAGGAGATAGCTGAAACTTTTCTGTATTTTCGCACTGCTTACGAGATGTGGGAGGAACTGAAATTGAGGTTTGGTTCTCCCAGCTGTACTCGTCTTTATCAGGTACATAAATAATTGTTCAATATTTCTTTAAGTGGTTCATCAATTTCGTCATATTTTACCAAATTCAAGAAGTTGTGGGACGAATACATGGATCTTGTTGATGTGCCTACTTGTACTGCTTGTGGTTCGGCAAATACAATGTCTAAATTGCTTGCTAATCAGCAAGTAATTCAGTTTCCTGTAGCCTATTCCTACCATGGGAGATGTGTATAGGATGTTGCTGGACGAGGAAAATCAAAGAGGTTTGAACAATGCTAGTTCAATCAATGAGAATGTTGCTGCATTCAATGCTCTCCAAAGAAACAGTCAAGGCAATAGTCAAAATGGGAGTCAGTATGGTAGGTTCAATGGACAGAAACGGGGCTCTCAGGGTTCGCAGGGCTCTCAGGCTTATGGACAACCTGGAAATAGTTAATCAGGAAGTCAAAATGGACAAAAAGGGAAAGAAAATTATTTTTGTGATCATTATAAGGTGGCTGGGCATTCCATGGTGCTTCAAATTTCATGGTTACCCACCCAATTTCAAGGGTGAGAAATCAAAGAGGTTTGCTGCAAATGTCTCAATAGAGGATAACACTGAGTCTGCTATTGCTCCAGCTTTGACTATGGGGCAATATGATCAGATTTTGGCTTTCCTAAGCAAGCAAAGTAATGGTGAGGACACTAATATGGTGGCAGGTAACAACTTTTGTTTTAATGTTCATGGTAATGTGTATAGTTGGGTTATTGATAGTGGTGCCACACACCGTATATGTCCTGGCATTTCTATGTTCAGTTCTTATAAAGTGTTCAATATGCCCAGCTATATCACAATACCAAATGGTCAACAATCCAAAATCTGTCATGTTGGCTCTATTCAATTACAAAACAAAATTGTTCTTCATCATGTCTTACATGTGCCTGAATTTGCCTACAATCTGTTATTTGTACGAAAGTTTGTTCATGATCTAAATGCTTATATGTTGTTTACTCCCTCTCATTGTTTGATCTAGGACCCTTCAATGAGCAAGCCACAAGTGCTTGGTGAAGTGTCTAAAGGATTGTATCTGACAACTATGGATTCAAGTCATGATTTTATTGATAGAATTGCTTCTCGGATTTTATCTTTTATTGTGAATGATGACTTGAGTGGCAATGTGAATTGTAACCAGGCCTTGAGTGTTGTTTCTTTAGAGTTGTGGCATTGTAGATTGGGACATGTTCCTTTTGATCAGTTGTTTCGTTTTGAATTTCTTAAAGATCTTACTAGACACTCCAACATTATGTATGTCATGTTTGTCCTCGTGCAAGACAACACATGAATTCTTTTCCTATCAGTTGAATAAAGTCTTTGAATTATTTTGAATTGTTACATGTTGATATATGAGGACCTTACAAAGTTCCAGCACATAATGGTTTTATGTATTTTCTAACCATTGTGGATGATTTTTCAAGGGCCACTTGGACACATTTAGTGGCTGCAAAGAGCAATGTATTCTCTATATTGAAAACCTTTGTTAAGTTTGTGCTTGTTCAGTTTGATGCAAAAGTGAAGGTGGTCAGATTAGACAATGGCAGTGAGTTTTGCAGTTATGAAGCTCAAGATTTTTACTTAGAAAATAACATTCTACATCAAACAACATGTGTCTACACACCCCAACAAAATGGTGTGGTTGAGCAAAAGCATAAGCATCTTTCAGACACTGCTCGAGCATTGCTTTTTCAATCAAATCTTTCAATTAAGTATTGGGGAGTGTGCCTACTTATAGCAACTCACCCGATCAACAGGTTTCCTTTGACATCAATCAAGTTAAGAGCTTTTGGATGCCTGTGTTTTGTGAGCACTGTGAAGGTTGATAGATCTAAATTTGATCCAAGGAGTGTGCCTTGTGTGTTCATTGGATATCCACATGGTCAGAAAGGTTATAAAGTTTTGGATTTGAAATCTCATAGGATTTTTGTATCCAGAGATGTTCAGTTCCATGAAAATCAATTCCCTTTGCATAAAATAAATTTTGATACTCAATGACCTCTTCCTAATGTTACTAATGACTGGCCTGAACACATATTTTTCCCTGATACTGAGATCACTGCAGAGGACAATCAGGCACACGATCAACCAGTTCAAGATCAATTAGTGGTTGACCATCCTATTCCTCCACAAGTTCTATGACCCCAACTAATACCAGAAGCTCCATAAAATCTGAGAAGGTCAACTAGGACAGTGAGACCTCCTACACATTTGCAGAACTACATTTGTAATTTTGGTTCTCATCTAGAACAATTTCCATTATTATCTGGCTTTACTGACTCTTTTATGTGTCTTTCAGCAACTAAAACAAGCACTAATTCTTTTAGTTTGAAGAGCATCTATTTCCTTATCCCAAGTGGATAAGGAAATAGATGCTCTTCAAACTAACAAAACTTGGATTTTAGTTGATCTTCCTGCACTAAGCAACCAATTGGATGCAAATGTGTATACAAAATAAAATTGAAGGTAGATTGTTCTATAGAGAGATACAAAGCACGACTAGTAGCAAAGGGATACACTCAACAATATGGGATTGACTATGATGAGACATTCTCACCTGTGGTAAAGCTATATACAATAAGAGTTATTCTTTCAATTGCTTTAAACAAAGGTTGGGATCTATTTCAATTAGATGTCAACAATGCATTTCTTCATGGAGATCTCCATGAAGAAGTGTATATGACCATGCCTCAAGGTGTTTCAAACCCATCTAATAAAGTCTGTTTACTGAAAAAATCTTTATATGGTTTGAAACAAGATGCAAGGCAATAGTTCGACAATTTATATACAACCTTATTAGATTTTTTTTTGCAGTCAAAATATGATCCATCATTGCTTCTATCTCACAAAAATGGTAATTTTACCATAGCTGCTGCCTATGTAGATGATATTATTCTTACATGCTCGTATGTTGGTCAAGTGAATGATCTCAAAAGCCATCTCCATGACCTCTTCAAGATTAAAGTCTTGGGAAGTTTGTTGATAGAGGAAATTGAGAGCGCAAACAGAATGTAAATAAGATAAGCAAACCGATTAGATCCCAGTAAATAATGTTCAAGACTCCCTCCCGATGTAGCAAGAGAAAGTGAGGTTCGATCCTCGAGAAAGCTAGCCAGCGGATCCTAGGCAGCGGAGAAATCTCACGGACAGAAGTCGACCCTAGGTTGCTCAATCTCGAGTAAGGTTACTCGACAGAAGATCGGACAAGTTGAACAGAGCAGCAGCAGTCACTGGAGGTTGTCGATATCGAGGAGACTTTACTCGATATCAAGTAAAGTTCATCGATGTCGGGTACCTGCACACCAGAAGCTACGACAATCTTGATGATCGAAGGTCAGTAGTCGATATCGACCAAGATTAGTCGATATCGAGGAGACAAAAAGTAAAAACAAGCAAATTTTGAATCTGAACTCGATGAATGAAAGAGAACTTCCAACATTAGGGCTTGCGACAACGATAACCAAACATGTATAAGGCCAGAATAAAACAGATAATCATGTAAATTGCATCGAAGGATGAAACTTTCGCCTTTTCCAACAATTAGACAACTCTTTCAAGAATCCCTAATTGTATCTACTGATTTTATGTTTATAATCCAAGTTGTTAGCATAGATCTTCCATTAGATGGGTAATAAACACATAACAAGTACTAGATGCTTAAAACATGATAAAAGTCGGATCTTTACCTCAAACACGCAGGGCTATCGTCGGGCTCACCCCAACCCTAGAAGTGGATGGACTACTCGCACTTCATCGCAATCGCAGACATTGATTTAAAAGAAATAACTTGCAATAAACTATATTCAAAGTCTTTACAATCCCGGCACTCCAACTTTCGTTGAACGCCAAAACCCTAAAACCTTTGAACTCCTAAACTTCGCTATGTGGAATTGTATCTGTGAAATTGAATGAATAGAAAATCAGCCCCACAGGCTTTATTTATAGGCTTCCAATCCTTGCTAATCAAGGAAGGAAATATCTATCTAATATCTAAAGATAAAACTTTAATAAAAGGAACATTTATCTTAAAAGGAAATATATCTAAAATATCTAAATATCTTCATGTGTGGATAAATCTTCTCTCCATGGATAGATCTTGATCAAACTTGATAGATTCAGACATCTTCGTACCCAAGCAAGCCCGACTCGACTCGGACAGCCCTATCGCGTTACGTGGCCAAGGAACTTTCTGCTCGATATCGAGTAATTTCCTCGATCTCGAGGAAATGTGTCGTCGATATTGGCTCGTCTGGCTTGCTCGAGCAACCTCTCCCCGACCTAGCTCGGATAGTTGATCTTGGTTTTGTCGATATTGACTAGTTTGCTCGATATCGAGAAGAATTGTTGTCGACTTTGGGTTCTGGCTTGCTCGAGTAACTACTTCTCGACTTGGATCGGACATATGTTTCTGGGTTTGCTCGATTATCGAGAAATTTCCTCGATATCGAGGAGAATGTTGCTCGGTATGTCTTCTCTTCGACTTCTCGATCTGGTGCTCCTTCCTTGAGTCCAGGTGTGGCTTCACGTCTTGTCGATATCGAGTAACTTACTCGATATCGAGTAATGCTCTGAACTCGAGTTGGCTTCGTCTTCAGTTCCTCGATCAGCTCCTCCTCAATCAGTGCTCTGCTTCACCATTTTTGTCGATATCGAGGAAATGTGTTCGATGTCGAGTAAAGTTCAGCCTCCGTCTCCTTTCCTTGGTTTTGTCTCGGAATGGTTCCAAATTCTGCAATATTAAACCAAAACTTATGTAGACCTCTATTTCTTGCCAATAAGCATATACTACATAAATATAACATATTCCCAGCCTGAAATATGCAAAGTATATAGAATATGGAGCTGAAATGTGCATAAAAATATGGCTATTTTAGTGGACATCAAATCACCCCATACTTAAGCTTGCTTGTCGCCAAGCAATAACTTGGATGGTCATTCAGGGAAAGAAATTTAGACTCTCAACATCATAGATTCATTCTTATATAACCCTGCAATCAATTACCATCCTCGAAAAGGTACGTGTGTCACAAATCCATGCATGTGCAATTAAAAGCAACATCTACTCACAAAAGGAGGGTTATGCAAAACAATTTATGTGACAAAACATTAATAATCAAGATGACTTTAATTTAAGTCTAATAAGGAGTAGATTGATAAAAGGCTAAAGGTGGGCAATTTTGTGGCAATGTGGGGCTAATAATCCGGGGAAATGGAGTATTTCCAAATTTTCATACCATATCCCTTCTTCATAAGATTCATCACCTTCTATAATGCTTTTTCCAATAATGATGCTTTTATCTCTCTAACCTCAGCACTGCCTTCTCGCGAGTCGCAAACATGGGTGTCATGAATGGCCCCGGATACTTAGTGCTTTGGACTCCTCACATTGGTGTCCCATCCTACGGAACTATTATCTCAACGCAGGCAGGGTCGATCTACCTTTATCTCCTGAGGTGACCGGATTTTCTTTCACTCATTAAATTTTCCATATTTTTCAAAAACTTTCCTACCAAACTCCAATAAATGATATATAACAACACAACAACCATATAATAATCTCCATAATGTAACATCATTCTCAACATAATCCCCGGATAAGGTAAAGAATGGTAGTATCTAGATGAGGTGGAGCATTAGTTGAAATAAGGTATATATGTGGCTTTTGCGATGCATAAGCATAGGTAAGGCTAGGATATGAGCATATATGGAATTATAAAGTCTTCCATCCTCTTATCATGCAACATGTCAAAAGCAGTATCAAATTTTACCTCCTTTCATGGTTTTCAAGAAAATATGCACTTCATTGTGACTTTCCTTTACTAGGCAATTTCATGCTATATCTCTAATGAATCCAATTTTGCATCGTCGAGTTCAATTAAAGCTTCCATGAAACTATTTCTTTGAACAATTTACAAGCAATGGGGGATGTCTTATAAAACTTTGAGTTTATCAATTAAGCACAAAAAATTTAAATTTTACCCAAAATTCACCATGTAAAACCAAAAACATATAACAATGATAATGAGGTCTTCCCCCACCCCATACTTAAAATATACAGTGTCCCCACTTTATAAAATCAAATAAAAACAAGAGTAAAGGAAGGAACTCATCGAATAATGCGTCGAGGAAGGCAATACAAGGCCTGTCGAGGAACTGGTTTAGTCGATATCGAGGAAAAGTTGTCGACATCGAGGAAACCGTCAGCGTCGAGTGGAATGCTGAAGTCGAGGAGCTTTCTGACTTGGTCGATGTCGAGTTGGCCTACTCGATATCGAGTAAAACTGGGCTGCTCCTCTTGGTCGTTCTCGACTGGCCTAGTCGATTTCAACTATCTTTCAGGGACTTCTTTATTCCACCTTTCGCGATCTTTTCATGCTTGCCGACCTAAAGTGTTAGATTGCACACAAAGACAAGACTTTCGACATGAAGTATTCTGAACTAAAGAACAAAAACCAAAACCAAAATCAAAGTTCCAAAGTCCCAAAATTCAAAAAGTTTTATATACATGCTCTAGATTTTTGAGTCGCTAGGCCGACTTCTCCATTTGTGCTCAATGACCGTCAATGTGGGGCCCGATTGTGCTTGGATCTTCTCCTAGATCATCTAGGTCCTGATTGTAGTATGCAAGCTCGGCTGACAGGTGGTTGCTTGCATAGTCTTCCTTTTCTCCCTTCTTTTTCTTTCCAGCTCTCATTCTCCACAGATTCTCTCGCCACGGGGCCTTACCTCCCCTTAAATTAGTTATAAATTTCTTAATGGACTGAGGAGGAGTAGAACTCATACCTAAACTTACCTTTTCGGGCCCAAAACAGAAATCTTCGAGCTTAGGGTTGTTTGATGTCGAGTTAGTTTGGTCGACATCGAGTAGAGGGACCCCATACTTAGGCTCTTGGCAAGTATGGTGCTCAATAGAGGAAGTCGATATCGAGGAAGGTTGGTCAACATCGAGTAACACTTTGGTCGACATCGATGAGCTTTTGTCGATGTCGAGTAGAATTTTGGTGCCTTCCTTCGTTGTTTGCTTGATCCCGTGGTTGTTGACGCTCTTCACCGCCACCCATGAAATTTCCTCTTTTGCAGGGCCAAAAGAGAAATCTAATACCTCATCGCCTATTGTGAAGGTGAGCAATCGCTGTTGGACACTAATCTTGGCATCTGCAGTAGCTAGAAATGGTCTACCAAGAATAATAAGGCTAGTAGCATCTTCAGCACAGTCTATAATAAGGAAATCGGCGGGAATAAAGAATTTACCAACCTGGACGGGGACATTCTCAACCATACTTGTAGGGATGACTGTTGTGAGCTGAATCTACCATGTTTTACAATAACTTTTATATCGTTTTCTGCATACATTTCATGCATTTGGGCTAAGATAGTATAGAATCTATGTAGTTTATGTTTATTTGCCAAATTATGGAATCTACACCAGTTTCTGTTTAATTTAGCAGAATTCGAGGCAAATTACAGCAGTTCTAAGAAAGGTCGGAAAAGCTCGGAAATCAACTACAGAAGTCCAAGGCCAAGAAGCAGCGGAACCAGTCGAATAAAGCTAGGAGCCCATGTTTACTCGATCTAGAGTAGACTCTACTCAATCTCGACGAATGTGTCCGAGCACAGGCCTTGTCGACTGAGCACCGATCGAGAAGCTGAGCCAAAGCAACCCAACTCCGGAAGCCAACTCGATCTCGAGTACATCTTGTCGAGATCGACAATGCCTAGACACCATGTCCGGAGTCGGTGAAGTTGTGCCATGACGAGAAGCCGAAGACCGAGAAGCCGAGCAAAACCCTAGTCGATCTCGAGGAGATTTGTCGAGATCGAGGAACCCATGGCGCCAATCCGAGTCCGTGACGAGCACCATCTACACGACTACATAAGGCCAACCCTCATTGATGCACACCCAACTCGATCTCGAGTTGCTTAGTCGAGATCGAGGAGCCCAGGGAGCACAAGTCCGAGCCATGTCAAGCAGAGCAACCCGACCAAGCCTAGCCAGCAAAGCCAAGCAAATCCTACTCGATCTCGAGTAGCGTTTGTCGAGATCGACGAGCGCCGTGTCCGAAACCGCGTTACGCGCTTTGGCTGTCCTTGTCGAGCCGGGAATCCTTGGGGCCGGAGGAAGCCGAGATCTATCCTGCATCTATCTAAGTTCTATCTATGGAAGACAAGATCTATCAACATGAGAAGACTTATCTATTTAGATATTATTTCCCCTTTTTAGATATAAATTTCCTATTTAGATTTAATTCCTTTATTGTCTTTATTTATCTTTAAGCGTTTAGATATATATTTAGATAAAGATAGATATCTTCTATCCTTGATTAGCAAGGAATAGAAGCCTATAAATAAAGCCTTAGGGGCTAGTTTTTCATTCATTCATTTCACAAGTTAGAGAAGTAGTTCCACAGAGAAGGTTTAGGAGTTCGAAGGTTTTAGGGTTTTGGCATTCAACGAAAGTTGGATTGCCGGGATTGTAAAGACTTTGAATTTAGTTTAATGCAAGTTTCCTTTCATACATCAATGTCTGCTATTGCGATGAAGAGCAAGTAGTCCACCCACTTTTGGGGCTGGGGTGAGCCCGACGGTGGCCATGTGAGGTGATGCGGTAAAGATCAGATCTTTTTATGCAATTCGTCTTCTATCCCTATGAGCATGATTCTTTTGCGAAAGTTGAAGGTGATCCTTGTTTGTATTATTGAAGCGAAAGTGATTTTAATGCAACTTGGATTAATTATGTGAAAAGGGTTAGTAACAATTAGGGTTTATGCGAAAGCCTCTATATGCCTATTTGTTAGTAACGAAAGTTATTTTGATGGAAAGCATGGTCTTTTATCCCTTTATGTATTACTTTGCATGGTTATCGTTGTGGTGTTGATACCCTGGCTTTGGAAGTTCTTTATATATTGATTTATTTCTGATCAAATCTGTAAATCTGTGTTCGAAATTGCAATTTATACTTTCTGCATTCTTGGTCGATCTAGAGGAGGTTTTAGTCGAGATAGAGTAGAGCTTTGTCGATCTCGAGTTCCCTTTGTCGAGATCGAGTACTGATTTTTCTGGATTGAGCTTCTGTTGTCGATTCTGAATTTGCTTTCTGTTTCTGTTGCTGTCCTTTGTCGATCTCGAGTTGCTGTTGTCGATATCGAGTTATTTGTTGTCTTTGTTTTTATTCCTTGCTTTCGTTTGTCTTTGTTTCTTTGTTTCTGTCTTCTGTTTGCTTTTCTACTGCCTAGGATACGCTGACACACTTCCTCGTGGATTCGATCCTAACTTCCCACTACTACATTGGAGGGAGTCTTGTAATTATTTGCGTGAGCCTAAATCTGGTTGGATTTATTTTATTATATTTCATACTCGATTTCCTCCTCACAACAAATTGGCGCCGTTGCCGGGGACGCTATCATTCGCGCCTTCGGTAGTCAGATATCACTTTTTTCTTTGAGTTACTTTACAGGTGTATGCGCCGTTCTGGTCAACCACCTGAGTTTGACGGCTTAGACGAACCGAAACGCCTTCTACACATCAGAGCTAAACTACAAAGAGCCATGGCAGCCGCTGAAACACAGGAGCAGCTGATTGCAAGGCTTCCAAGGGAATTGGCCGCTAAAGATGCTGCTATCGCCACTGAGAAAGAAGCAAGGGAACAAGAGGAGGCTGAGCTTGCCGAATACCCAACCACGGCAGAGGATTATATGCACCCAACTCTCGTCGTGCCTGAATCGACGATTCTTATCCCTGAAAACTCTTTTGAAATTCGCACTCAATTTCTTATAGAGCTTAAAAATAATGCCTTTTTTGGTAGATTTAATGAGTGGCCTCTTGAACATATTACAAATTTTCTGACATGTGTCGTACTCTTGCTGAAGGTACAACTTTGGAATATGACAAAATGAAGGCTTTTCATTGTCCAGTCACTGGACCTGCACTGAAGTGGCTTGAAGGGCTGAAACTAAAAGATCCCTCACAACATGGGCCAAGTAGAGCAAGAGTTTCTGAACAAATTCATCCCTCCTGCAAAGACAGCACTCCTCCGCCAAAAAATCACCGCCTTCAAACAGAAGCCTGGGGAACCGCTAGCAAAAGCATGGGAAAGGTACAAGGAACTGCTGCGATCTTGCCCTACTCATGGACAACCACCCTACGTCATTCAGGAGATCTTCTTCAACTCTCTTGATCATGTCACTAAGGACAGAATCAACCAGTATACTCGCTATGAGTATCTGACGATGCCACCAATTGACGCATGGGGAGTGCTCGACAAGCTCACTAACTATGATAACAAGTATGGGTCTACTGCATACTATGAAGAGAACCCCTACGCTAGTCCAGCACCATCCATGCCCCTCTATGAGCCCCTTAAAGAGATTGATCCTGATGTAAGGGAGCAGTACTACAGAGATAAGAACAAGAAGCTCCTTAAGCAAGTAAAGTATCTTTCTGTCAACCAGCCTTGCATTGAATGTGGATCGCAGCGGCACACCACTACTGAGTGCCCACACACAGAGCAAGTCAGGTTGGTAGAGCACCATGAAGATGCAGCTTATGCAGGGGGTCCCAATCGCTACATGGGGGACCAAAGGTTTCAGCAACCACAATGGAACCAAGGTGCCCCTAGGAACCCCCCGCCCTACAGAGCTCCAGGACATCCGGAAAGAGACCAGAAAAGGGATGATATACAGACATTCCTGGAGCAAATACGGAGGAATCAGTCAGAAACCAAGCAGTCCTTCAACTCCGTCTGCACTCAGATGCAAGGTGTTAACTCTAGGCTTGGGGAAATTGATATATGGCGGGAATCAGTTGTTACACAGATTGGTCAACTAGCAGTAGGAATCCCTAGACAGTCAGGTTCACTCCCATGATCTTCATAACAAAATCCCAAGGGGAAGACCGGACACATCGCTGCTGTAAAACTCAGAAGCGGCCATCAACTGCAAGAGCCTGAGATCGGAGAACAGCAAGTCGACTAGCAACAAGTCGACGTCGACAAGCACCTGGTCGATCTCGAGAAGGGCCTGCTCGATCTCGCGGACAAAGGGAAGAAACCCTCGTCTGCACTACACAGCAACTCGAAGTCGACTAAAGTGGTCGAGATCGAGAAGGATGTACTCGACATCGAGGACGGTCAGCCCGAGAGCGAGGAAACTGCAGCACCTCCGACATATGTTCTGGCTCCGACTCAGAAAAAGAAGCTGCCTTTCCCCACAAAATCTCCAAAGGACCCAGCAGAAAAGAAATTTCAGCGCTTCATTGTTGTGAGCCTAACTTGCCATGTTTTACACTTACTTTTATATCGATTTCTGTATGTATTTCATGCATTTGGGCTTGAATGATACAAAATATGTGTAGTTTATGCTTCGTTGTTATATATGGAGGTCTACACAAGTTTTTGTCATATTTCGCAGAAATCGGACGCATTTTGGAGCTTAATGGAAAGTCATGGAGAAGCCAAGAATGGTGCAGCTGGAGAGAAGGCCAATTTCCGGTTTACATCGTTCTGGATCAGGCTGTGATGTCTTCATGAGAGTTGTAGCCCCCGGAAAGAGCTTTCCAACGCATGGTCATATGCGTCAATCCGATAACCGAGGCAGCGGGAAAGTGCGTTTTACGAACAGAGCTGGAAGCTGAGAAAAGAACTCGACGTCGACAAGTATCCAAAACTCGACATGAGCACTGGTAGACGAAGTCGAGTTGATGAACTCAAGACGAAGATATCGACAAGATTTGTCGATATCGAGGAGACATGTCGAGAAGACATGTCGAGCAGCTCCGGAATCCGAGATCGAGGAGAAGTCCGAGCGGGATTAGATACTTGCAAGCTAAGATTCGTCCAATTCTATCAAGATCTATCAAAACCAAAGAAGATGTCCACACATTAGATATAATCCTAGTCTATCTATTTTATTTAATTACACTATGTTATTTATTTATCATTAAGTTTTAGATATAGTTTTAGATAAAGATAGATATCTTCTATCCTTGATTAGCAAGGATTAGAAGCCTATAAATAAGGCCCAAGGGGGCTCAGTTTTAATTCATTCAATTTCAGTTAGATTCCAAGTTACACACAATTAGTTAGTTCCATTCAGAGATACAGTTTAGGAGTTTAAGGTTTTTAAGGTTTTGACTTTTTGCGAAAGTTGATTGCCAAGATTGTAAAGGCTTTGAATTTAGTTTTATGCAAGTTTCTTCTTTTACATCAATGTCTTTTATTGCGATGAGGCGTGAGTAGTCCACCCACTTCTGGGGCTGGGGTGAGCCCGACGGTGGTCATGTGAAGCGATGCGGTAAAGGTCAGATCTTTTGTGCAATTCGTCTTCTATCCCTATGAGCATGATTCTTTTGCGAGAGTTGAAGGTGATCCTTGTTTGTGTTATTGAAGCGAAAGTGATCTTAATACAACTTGGATTAATTATGTGAAAAGGGTTAGTAACAATTAGGGTTTATGCGAAAGCCTCTATATTCCTATTTGTTAATAACGAAAGTTATTTAGATGGAAAGCATGATCTTTTATGCCTTTATATGTTACTTTGCATGGTTATCGTTGTGGTGTTGAAACCCTAGCCTTGGAAGCCTTTAGTTTATTGATTTTATTCCGTTAAAAATTCGTTTCTGTCCGAAAAGCTTTGCAATTTAGTTTTCTGTTACTTGTCGAGATCGAAGAAGCTTGTCGACATAGAACACTGTTGTCGACGTCGAGAAGTTTTCGTCGAGATCGAGTTTTCTGTGCCTTTGTCGATCAGTTGCTGTGTCGAGTACTTGTCTATATCAACAAGTCTGTGTCGACAAGATTCGGTCGAGTTGTCTGGTCGAGTACTTTGCTGTTGTCGATTAGCTGTTGTCGAGTTATCTGCCTGGCTTTGTTCTTTATTTGCTTTGCTTTTATTTCTGTGTTTTACTTGTTATTTGCTTTTATTTTTAGTTGCCCTTGCCGGGATTATTTGTTTCTATTTTATTTCTGCTTCTGCTGGTGTTTCTATCTTTTCTGCTGCTGCTGTGAGAATCTGATAGCTACCTGAGAACTGCTGACGTGCTTCCTCGTGGATTCGATCCTGACTTTTCTCTTACTACAACGGGAGGAAGTCTTGTATTTATTTGCTGAGACAGGGGAGTCGTTCTAAATCCATATCTTATTCCATACTTGACTTACTCCTGCAACAACAAATTTGCGCCGTTGCCGGGGAAGCTATCAATCGCGCCTTAGGTAGTCAGTTCTCACTGTTTCTTTGAGTTACTTTTCAGGTGTTTGCGCCGTTCTGGTATCCCACCTGAGTACTACGGTTTAGACGAACCAGAGCGCCTTCTACACATCAGAAATAGACTTCAAAGAGCCATGGAGTACGCTGAAACACAGGAGCAGCTGATCGCTAGGCTTACCAGGGATCTAGCCGCCAGGGATGCTGCTCTCGCCGCTGAGAGAGCAGAAAAGGAACAAGCACAAGCTGAGCTTGCCCAATATCCAACCACTGCTGAGGATTATATGCATCCCACGCTCGTCGTGCCTGAATCGGCGATTCTAATCCCTGAAAAAATCTTTTGAAATTCGCACTCAATTTCTTATAGAGCTTAAAAATAATGCCTTTTACGGCAGATTTAATGAATGCCCTCTTGAACATATTACTAATTTTCATGATATGTGTCGTACTCTTGCAGAAGGCACAACCTTGGAATATGTCAAGATGAAATCTTTTCGCTGGTCTCTCGCTGGGCCTGCACTGAAATGGCCGGAAGGGCTGAAAGCAAGATCACCCACAACCTGGGCCCAAGTAGAGCAAGAATTTCTGAACAAATTCTTCCCACCTGCCAAAACAGCATATCTCCGCCAGAAAATCACCGCCTTTAAGCAGCAGAAAGGGGAACCGCTGGCAAAGACATGGGAGCGCTACAAGGAACTTCTGCGATCTTGCCCTACTCATGGACAACCACCCTACATCATTCAGGAGATCTTCTTCAACTCTCTTGACCAAGTCACTAAGGACAGAATCAACAATTATACTCACTACGAGTATCTGACGATGCCGCCAAGTGACGCATGGGGTGTGCTAGAGAAGCTCACCAACTACGACAACAAATATGGGTCTACTGCAACTTATGAAGAGAACCCATACGCCAGGCCAGCACCATCCATGCCCCTCTATGAGCCATCAAAGGAGATTGATCCAGATGTCAGGGAGCAATACTACAGAGACCAGAATAAGAAGCTCCTCAAACAAGTGAAGTATCTCTCTGTCAATCAGCCTTGCATAGAATGCGGATCGCAAAGGCACACCACTACTGAGTGCCCACACACAGAGCAAGTCAGGATGGCAGAACATCATGAGGATGCAGCTTACGCAGGAGGGCCTAATCGCTATATGGGGGATCAAAGGCCTTATCAACAGCAATGGAACCAAGGTCCCCCTAAAAATCCTCCACCCTACAGAGCTCCAGGACATCCAGAAAGGGATCAAAGGAAGGATGATCTGCACCTGATCCTTGAGGAGATGCGACGAAATCAGGGTACCATCAACAACCAGTTCCAGAACATCACCACCAAATTTGGAGAACTGGACATCTGGAAAAGGGGAATTGAGACGCAGATAGGACAAATTTCGGCACAGATCCCACGACAGTCCGGCAAGCTCCCTCGGCAAACAGAACCAAATCCTAAGGGAAAGACTGGACACATAGCTGCTGTAAAACTCAGGAGCGGGCATCAACAGCAAGAGCCAGAGGTCGGAGAGCAGCAGGACAACGCCGAACAGCAACTCGATGTCGACGAACGTCTTGTCGATGTCGAGAACCCTCTTGTCGATGTCGACAACTCCTCTGATCGACCAACCTCTGCACTGAACAACAACTCGACATCAAGGAAAGTTGTCGATGTCGAGGAGCTTGTCGATGTCGAGAAGTCCCATGACGATGTCGATAAGACTGCAACACCTCCGACGTCTGTTCTGGCTCCAAATCAGAAAAAGAAGCTACCTTTCCCCACGAAATCTCTAAAGGACCCAGCGGAGAAAAAGTTTCAGCGCTTCATCAAGATGCTTCAAAAGCTCAATGTCACCATACCCTTCACAGAAGCTCTCAATGAAATGCCATCCTATGTCAAGTTCCTAAAAGAGATTCTGAGCAAAAAGCGATCGATGGCAGAAATCACAGAGGAGTGCAGCCATCTGGACATATTGGAGAAGAGGCCGGATCCAGGTAAGTTTGCTATAACTATTGGATTTGGTCCATACAAAATCAATGCCCTATGTGATCTTGGAGCCAGTGTTAGTATTATGCCTTTAACGATTTGGTCCAAGATTAAGATAGGTGCCCTGGAACCTGTGGATGCTAGACTATACATGGCCAACAACACAGTGGTCATTCCAACAGGCATGGTGGAAAATGTACCAGTACAAGTAGGTAAATTCTTCGTTCCTGCTGATTTCTTAATTGTTGATATGCAAGAAGATCCTGCTTGTCCAATTATTCTAGGGAGACCATTCTTGGCGACGGTGGATGCCAATATAAGTGTAAGGAAAGGACTGCTCACCTTCAACATCAGTGATGAGGTCATTGAGTATTCCTTTAACAAAACTGAAAGGCATACGGGTCCAATGGAAGAGGTCAAATCTATCTCAGCTGGCTACATCACTTGCGGGGAACCCAAGGTCAGAAATATGACCCCTAAGGAGATATAAAAGAGGGACATGGAGGCCCAGGTGGAGGAGATCATGGCAATCCTCAAAGAGAACACAGGAACTAAGTATGGGGTTATAGTCGAAAAAAACTCCTCGAGATCGAGTAGTTTAGTCGACATCGACAAAGATCAGAAACCTCCACCAGCATCGTCGAGTAAGCCACTAAAACCAGAGAACAACTCGACATCGACAACACTTGTCGATATCGACAAGATTGAGGCTTCCTCGACACCACCTTCATCGACGAGAAATCTACTGGAAGTCGAGAACAACTCGATGTCGACAAATCTTGTCGATGTCGACAAGATCTTGGTCTCCTCGACTTCTCCTTCCTCGACTTGCAGTCCACCAGATGAACCAACTTCATCGATGTCGAGTAACATTACTCGAGATCGACAAGATCCAGTGGTTCCCGAATCCACAACGGTAAGCCAAGGTATGAATCTGTCTTCTCCTATTTCAATTAAAGATTTATCTATACATGGGAGAGGTTTGCCTTGGTATGTGCGCTTATGCAGGATTTCCGATGACGATCCAAGGGAATACGAAGTAGGAGATATGGTCTATGTCTCTAAATCAAAGGATCATTGGTTTCCTAACAAATTCAATAAGAAGAAGATGGGACCATTCACGGTGAATAAGATCCATTCAGGAGGAATTCAGCTGAAAGATAAAAATGGAGTCTTGTTCGAAGCCCAAGCTACATGGGCTCTGAAGATGCCACATTGAGCTTACCAGAGAAAGTCGGCCTAGCGACTATAAAATCTAGAGCTTGTAAATAGAATTTTTATTTTGGGACGTTTTAAACATTGTTGTTTTGTTTGTTTTTAGGTTTTTGTTTTTAGGGTTATGCTATTGTGGATATTTTTGGTCTATCGAATCTTGCAGGAATAGCTACAGTCTTGTCGACATGAGGGGAGGAACTCGACATCAACAAAACCACATCGAGTTAGCCTCTGTCGAGAAGGCCACCGTAGAGGCAGCCAAGTTACTCGATGTCGAAGAGATGTTGTCGACATCGACAAGTTCTCGAGATCGACTAGATGTTGTCGACGACGACAAGCACTGCAACACTTCTTCACTCGATTTCCGACGATCCCCACACAAGTCTTGTGAGTTTCTTTCTTTACCCTTGTTTTTTATACAGTGAGGACACTGTAATGTTTAAGTATGGGGTGGGGGAAGGGCTTACTTTATGCATATTGATCATATTTGACATACTTGTGCATTATTTCTTAAGAACTTATGCATGACTATTTTGGAATTCATTATTGATTAATGTGCTTATATGCATGTTTTCCAAAAATTTGAGAAAAATGACCCCCATTGAAAATTTTGAAATAATGTCATGGAAGCTTTATTGAACTCGACGATGCAAAATTGGATTCATTAGAGATATATCATGAAATTGCCTAGTAAAGGGAAGTCACAATGAAGTGCATATTTTGATGAAAACCATGAAAGGAGGTAAAATTTGAAATTACTTTTGACATGTTGCATGATAAGATGATGGAGGACTTTGTATTTCCATATAAATGCTCATATGTTTAAAATCCTAGCCATACCTATGCTTATGCATCACAAAAGCCATAATATGCCTTATTTCAAATATTGCTCCACATGTTCCCAAATAATTGCCATTCTTTACCCTATCCGGGGATTATGTTGAGAATGATGTTACATTATGGAGATGTTATATGGTTGTTGTGATTATTATCATTATTGAAGTTTGACGGGAAATTGTTTGAAATATATAAAAAATTTAATGAGTGAAAAAAAATCCAATCACCTCAGGAGATAAAGGTAGATTGACCCTACTCTCTAAGATAATAGTTTGGAGAGATGGGACACATTGTGAGGAGTCCGACGGACTAAGTATCCGGGGCCATTCATGACACCCATGTTTGCGACTCGCGAGAAGGCAGTGCTGAGGTTAGAGAGGTAAAAGCATTATTATTGGAAAAAGCAATATGAAAGGTGATGAATTGTATGGAAGAAGGAATGTGGAATGAAACTCAAAGTTTGAAAGTACTCCATTTCCCCGGATCAAAAGCACCACATTGCCAAAAATTGCCCACCTTTTTAGCCTTTTACCAATCTACTCCTTCATGAGCTTAAATTAAAGTCACACATGAATTATTTTTGCATAACCCTCCTTTTGTGAGTAGATGTTGCTTTTATGTATTTGCACATGCATGGATCTATGACACTAGTACCTTTTCGAGGATGGTAATTGATTGCAAGGTTATATGGCAATGAATCTAATATGTTGAGAGTTTTGATTTCTTCCCCTGAATGACAATTAAAAGTATTGCTTGAGGACAAGCAAGCTTAAGTATGGGGTGTTTGTTGTGAGCCTAATTTGCCATGTTTTACACTTACTTTTATATCGATTTCTGTATGTATTTCATGCATTTGGGCTTGAATGATACAAAATATGTTTAGTTTATGCTTAGTTGTTATATATGGAGGTCTACACAAGTTTTTGTCATATTTCGCAGAAATCGGACGCATTTTGGAACTTAATGGAAAGTCATGGTGAAGCCAAGAATGGTGCAGCTGGAGAGAAGGCCAATTTCCGGTTTACATCGTTCTGAATCAGGCTGTGATGTCTTCATGAGAGTTGTAGCCCTCGGAAAGACCTTTCCAACGCATGGTCATATGCGTCAATCCGACAACCGAGGCAGCGGGAAAGTGCGTTTTACGAACAGAGCTGGAAGCTGAGAAAAGAACTCGACGTCGACAAGAGTTGTCGACATCGACAAGTATCCAAAACTCGACATGAGCACTGGAAGACGAAGTCGAGTTGATGAACTCAAGACGAAGATATCGACAAGATTTGTCGATATCGAGGAGACATGTCGAGAAGACATGTCGAGCAGCTCGGGAATCCGAGATCGAGGAGAAGTCCGAGCGGGATTGGATACTTGCAAGCTAAGATTAGTCCAATTCTATCAAGATCTATCAAAACCAAAGAAGATGTCCCCACATTAGATATAATCCTAGTCTATCTATTTTATTTAATTACACTATGTTATTTATTTATCATTAAGTTTTAGATATAGTTTTAGATAAAGATAGATATCTTCTATCCTTGATTAGCAAGGATTAGAAGCCTATAAATAAGGCCCAAGGGGGCTCAGTTTTAATTCATTCAATTTCAGTTAGATTCCAAGTTACACACAATTAGTTAGTTCCATTCAGAGATACAGTTTAGGAGTTTAAGGTTTTTAAGGTTTTGGCTTTTTGCGAAAGTTGATTGCCAGGATTGTAAAGGCTTTGAATTTGGTTTTATGCAAGTTTCTTCTTTTACATCAATGTCTTTTATTGCGATGAGGCGTGAGTAGTCCACCCACTTCTGGGGCTGGGGTGAGCCCGACGGTGGTCATGTGAGGCGATGCGGTAAAGGTCAGATCTTTTGTGCAATTCGTCTTCTATCCCTATGAGCATGATTCTTTTGCGAGAGTTGAAGGTGATCCTTGTTTGTGTTATTGAAGCGAAAGTGATCTTAATACAACTTGGATTAATTATGTGAAAAGGGTTAGTAACAATTAGGGTTTATGCGAAAGCCTCTATATTCCTATTTGTTAATAACGAAAGTTATTTAGATGGAAAGCATGATCTTTTATGCCTTTATATGTTACTTTGCATGGTTATCGTTGTGGTGTTGAAACCCTAGCCTTGGAAGCCATTAGTTTATTGATTTTATTCCGTTAAAAATTCGTTTCTGTCCGAAAAGCTTTGCAATTTAGTTTTCTGTTACTTGTCGAGATCGAAGAAGCTTGTCGACATAGAACACTGTTGTCGACGTCGAGAAGTTTTCGTCGAGATCGAGTTTTCTGTGCCTTTGTCGATCTGTTGCTGTGTCGAGTACTTGTCTATATCGACAAGTCTGTGTCGACAAGATTCGGTCGAGTTGTCTGGTCGAGTACTTTGCTGTTGTCGATTAGCTGTTGTCGAGTTATCTGCCTGGCTTTGTTCTTTATTTGCTTTGCTTTTATTTCTGTCTTTTACTTGTTATTTGCTTTTATTTTTAGTTGCCCTTGCCGGGATTATTTGTTTCTATTTTATTTCTGCTTCTGCTGGTGTTTCTGTCTTTTCTGCTGCTGTTGTGAGAATCTGATAGCTACCTGAGAACTGCTGACGTGCTTCCTCGTGGATTCGATCCTGACTTTTCTCTTACTACAACGGGAGGAAGTCTTGTATTTATTTGCTGAGATAGGGGAGTCGTTCTAAATCCATATCTTATTCCATACTTGACTTACTCATGCAACAACAAATTGGCGCCGTTGCCGGGGAAGCTATCAATCGCGCCTTAGGTAGTCAGTTCTCACTTTTTCTTTGAGTTACTTTTCAGGTGTATGCGCCGTTCTGGTATCCCACCTGAGTACTACGGTTTAGATGAACCAGAGCGCCTTCTACACATCAAAAATAGACTTCAAAGAGCCATGGAGTACGCTGAAACACAGGAGCAGCTGATCGCTAGGCTTACCAGGGATCTAGCCGCCAGGGATGCTGCTCTCGCCGCTGAGAGAGCAGAAAAAGAACAAGCACAAGCTGAGCTTGCCCAATATCCAACCACTGCTGAGGATTATATGCATCCCACGCTCGTCGTGCCTGAATCGACGATTCTAATCCCTGAAAACTCTTTTGAAATTCGCACTCAATTTCTTATAGAGCTTAAAAATAATGCCTTTTACGGCAGATTTAATGAGTGCCCTCTTGACCATATTACTAATTTTCATGATATGTGTCGTACTCTTGCAGAACGCACAACCTTGGAATATGTCAAGATGAAATCTTTTCGCTGGTCTCTCGCTGGGCCTGCACTGAAATGGCTGGAAGGGCTGAAAGCAAGATCACTCACAACCTGGGCCCAAGTAGAGCAAGAATTTCTGAACAAATTCTTCCCACCTGCCAAAACAGCATATCTCCGCCAGAAAATCACCGCCTTTAAGCAGCAGAAAGGGGAACCGCTGGCAAAGACATGGGAGCGCTACAAGGAACTTCTGCAATCATGCCCTACTCATGGACAGCCACCCTACATCATTCAGGAGATCTTCTTCAACTCTCTTGACCAAGTCACTAAGGACAGAATCAACAATTATACTCACTACGAGTATCTGACGATGCCGCCAAGTGACGCATGGGGTCTGCTAGAGAAGCTCACCAACTACGACAACAAATATGGGTCTACTGCAACTTATGAAGAGAACCCATACGCCAGGCCAGCACCATCCATGCCCCTCTATGAGCCATCAAAGGAGATTGATCCAGATGTCAGGGAGCAATACTACAGAGACCAGAATAAGAAGCTCCTCAAACAAGTGAAGTATCTCTCTGTCAATCAGCCTTGCATAGAATGCGGATCGCAAAGGCACACCACTACTGAGTGCCCACACACAGAGCAAGTCAGGATGGCAGAACATCATGAGGATGCAGCTTACGCAGGAGGGCCTAATCGCTATATGGGGGATCAAAGGCCTTATCAACAGCAATGGAACCAAGGTCCCCCTAAAAATCCTCCACCCTACAGAGCTCCAGGACATCCAGAAAGGGATCAAAGGAAGGATGATCTGCACCTGATCCTTGAGGAGATGCGACGAAATCAGGGTACCATCAACAACCAGTTCCAGAACATCACCACCAAATTTGGAGAACTGGACATCTGGAAAAGGGGAATTGAGACGCAGATAGGACAAATTTCGGCACAGATCCCACGACAGTCCGGCAAGCTCCCTGGGCAAACAGAACCAAATCCTAAGGGAAAGACTGGACACATAGCTGCTGTAAAACTCAGGAGCGGGCATCAACTGCAAGAGCCAGAGGTCGGAGAGCAGCAGGATAACGCCGAACAGCAACTCGATGTCGACGAACGTCTTGTCGATGTCGAGAACCCTCTTGTCGATGTCGACAACTCCTCTGATCGACCAACCTCTGCACTGAACAACAACTCGACATCAAGGAAAGTTGTCGATGTCGAGAAGTCCCATGACGATGTCGATAAGACTGCAACACCTCCGACGTCTGTTCTGGCTCCAAATCAGAAAAAGAAGCTACCTTTCCCCACGAAATCTCTAAAGGACCCAGCGGAGAAAAAGTTTCAGCGCTTCATCAAGATGCTTCAGAAGCTCAATGTCACCATACCCTTCACAGAAGCTCTCAATGAAAGGCCATCCTATGTCAAGTTCCTAAAAGAGATTCTGAGCAAAAAGCGATCGATGGCAGAAATCACAGAGGAGTGCAGCCATCTGGACATATTGGAGAAGAGGCCGGATCCAGGTAAGTTTGCTATAACTATTGGATTTGGTCCATACAAAATCAATGCCCTATGTGATCTTGGAGCCAGTGTTAGTATTATGCCTTTAACGATTTGGTCCAAGATTAAGATAGGTGCCCTGGAACCTGTGCATGTTCTTATTTAATTACAATAGGAGAACTCGGAATATATAGGCCACGCAGGGCTGTTGGGCCGAGTTAGATGATAGAATAAGATAAAACTAACATCTAATGGAAATAATAAAAATAACCTTAAAGTTTCCTAAAATAACTTAAGTATAAGAAATACTAAATAGGAAATAAATATAATGTTCCAAAACTTAACAAAATCCCGTCAAAACCAGCAGCAGCTCAAAGAATGTGGATTTCGGCCAAGCTATAGGACGAATCTGGAAAAACCTTCAACAGCAAAGTTGTATATCTCTTCGTCCTCGTTCCAACAAGGTATGGCACCCCTCAATCCGATCAATATTGAATCCGTACGACCCATTTTACAGAGACGTCGAAAAGCTGTCAAATGACTATGAACGAGCTAAACGTCAAGCTTCCACCTTTGGACCTTCTCCCATGGTGGAGCCTTCTTCTTTCTCTTGAGGATGACTTCATTCTCACGAGATCGAATCATAGGTCCATCCCCAAGTATAGATGTGTTCGGAGGTGTCTTGGATGGTGGTGGAAAATGTACCAGTACAAGTAGGTAAATTCTTCGTTCCTGCTGATTTCTTAATTATTGATATGCAAGAAGATCCTGCTTGTCCAATTATTCTAGGGAGACCATTCTTGGCGACGGTGGATGCCAATATAAGTGTAAGGAAAGGACTGCTCACCTTCAACATCAGTGATGAGGTCATTGAGTATTCCTTTAACAAAACTGAAAGGCATACGGGTCCAATGGAAGAGGTCAAATCTATCTCAGCTGGCTACATCACTTGCGGGGAACCCAAGGTCAGAAATATGACCCCTAAGGAGATAGAAAAGAGGGACATGGAGGCCCAGGTGGAGGAGATCATGGCAATCCTCAAAGAGAACACAGGAACTAAGTATGAGGTCATAGTCGACAAAAACTCCTCGAGATCGAGTAGTTTAGTTGACATCGACAAAGATCAGAAACCTCCACCAGCATCGTCGAGTAAGCCACTGAAACCAGAGAACAACTCGACATCGACAACACTTGTCGATATCGACAAGATTGAGGCTTCCTCGACACCACCTTCATCGACGAGAAATCTACTGGAAGTCGAGAACAACTCGATGTCGACAAATCTTGTCGATGTCGACAAGATCTTGGTCTCCTCGACTTCTCCTTCCTCGACTTGCAGTCCACCAGATGAACCAACTTCATCGATGTCGAGTAACATTACTCGAGATCGACAAGATCCAGTGGTTCCCGAATCCACAACGGTAAGCCAAGGTATGAATCTGTCTTCTCCTATTTCAATTAAAGATTTATCTATACATGGGAGAGGTTTGCCTTGGTATGTGCGCTTATGCAGGATTTCCGATGACGATCCAAGGGAATACGAAGTAGGAGATATGGTCTATGTCTCTAAATCAAAGGATCATTGGTTTCCTAACAAATTCAATAAGAAGAAGATGGGACCATTCACGGTGAATAAGATCCATTCAGGAGGAATTCAGCTGAAAGATAAAAATGGAGTCTTGTTCGAAGCCCAAGCTACATGGGCTCTGAAGATGCCACCTTGAGCTTACCAGAGAAAGTCGGCCTAGCGACTATAAAATCTAGAGCTTGTAAATAGACTTTTTATTTTGGGACGTTTTAAACATTGTTGTTTTGTTTGTTTTTAGGTTTTTGTTTTTTAGGGTTATGCTATTGTGGATATTTTTGGTCTATCGAATCTTGCAAGAATAGCTACAGTCTTGTCGACATGAGGGGAGGAACTCGACATCAACAAAACCACATCGAGTTAGCCTTTGTCGAGAAGGCCACCCTAGAGGCAGCCAAGTTACTCGATGTCGAAGAGATGTTGTCGACATCGACAAGTTCTCGAGATCGACTAGATGTTATCGACGACGACAAGCACTGCAGCACTTCTTCACTCGATTTCCGACGATCCCCACACCAGTCTTGTGAGTTTCTTTCTTTACCCTTGTTTTTTATACAGTGAGGACAGTGTAATGTTTAAGTATGGGGTGGGGGAAGGGCTTACTTTATGCATATTGATCATATTTGACATACTTGTGCATTATTTCTTAAGAACTTATGCATGGCTATTTTGGAATTCATTATTGATTTATGTGCTTATATGCATGTTTTCCAAAAATTTGAGAAAAATGACCCCCATTGAAAATTTTGAAATAACGTCATGGAAGCTTTATTGAACTCGACGATGCAAAATTGGATTCATTAGAGATATATCATGAAATTGCCTAGTAAAGGGAAGTCACAATGAAGTGCATATTTTCATGAAAACCATGAAAGGAGGTAAAATTTGAAATTGCTTTTGACATGTTGCATGATAAGATGATGGAGGACTTTGTATTTCCATATAAATGCTCATATGTTTAAAATCCTAGCCTTACCTATGCTTATGCATCACAAAAGCCATAATATGCCTTATTTCAAATATTGCTCCACATGTTCCCAAATAATTGCCATTCTTTACCCTATCCGGGGATTATGTTGAGAATGATGTTACATTATGGAGATGTTATATGGTTGTTGTGATTATTATCATTATTGAAGTTTGACGGGAAATTGTTTGAAATATATAGAAAATTTAACGAGTGAAAAAAAAATCCAATCACCTCAGGAGATAAAGGTAGATTGACCCTGCTCTCTAAGATAATAGTTTGGAGAGATGGGACACATTGTGAGGAGTCCGACGCACTAAGTATCCGGGGCCATTCATGACACCCATGTTTGCGACTCGCGAGAAGGCAGTGCTGAGGTTAGAGAGGTAAAAGCATTATTATTGGAAAAAGCAATATGAAAGGTGATGAATTGTATGGAAGAAGGAATGTGGAATGAAACTCAAAGTTTGAAAGTACTCCATATCCCCGGATCAAAAGCACCACATTGCCAAAAATTGCCCACCTTTTTAGCCTTTTACCAATCTACTCCTTCATGAGCTTAAATTAAAGTCTTCTTGATTATCAATGCTTAGTCACACATGAATTATTTTTGCATAACCCTCCTTTTGTGAGTAGATGTTGCTTTGATGTATTTGCACATCCATGGATCTATGACACTAGTACCTTTTCGAGGATGGTAATTGATTGCAGGGTTATATGGCAATGAATCTAATATGTTGAGAGTTTTGATTTCTTCCCCTGAATGACAATTAAAAGTATTGCTTGAGGACAAGCAAGCTTAAGTATGGGGTGTTTGTTGTGAGCCTAATTTGCCATGTTTTACACTTACTTTTATATCGATTTCTGTATGTATTTCATGCATTTGGTCTTGAATGATACAAAATATGTGTAGTTTATGCTTAGTTGTTATATATGGAGGTCTACACAAGTTTTTGTCATATTTCGCAGAAATCGGACGCATTTTGGAGCTTAATGGAAAGTCATGGAGAAGCCAAGAATGGTGCAGCTGGAGAGAAGGCCAATTTCCGGTTTACATCGTTCTGAATCAGGCTGTGATGTCTTCATAAGAGTTGTAGCCCTCGGACAGAGCTTTCCAACGCATGGTCATATGCGTCAATCCGACAACCGAGGCAGCGGGAAAGTGCGTTTTACGAACAGAGCTGGAAGCTGAGAAAAGAACTCGACGTCGACAAGAGTTGTCGACATCGACAAGTATCCAAAACTCGACATGAGCACTGGAAGACGAAGTCGAGTTGATGAACTCAAGACGAAGATATCGACAAGATTTGTCGATATCGAGGAGACATGTCGAGAAGACATGTCGAGCAGCTCCGGAATCCGAGATCGAGGAGAAGTCCGAGCGGGATTGGATACTTGCAAGCTAAGATTCGTCCAATTCTATCAAGATCTATCAAAACCAAAGAAGATGTCCACACATTAGATATAATCCTAGTCTATCTATTTTATTTAATTACACTATGTTATTTATTTATCATTAAGTTTTAGATATAGTTTTAGATAAAGATAGATATCTTCTATCCTTGATTAGCAAGGATTAGAAGCCTATAAATAAGGCCCAAGGGGGCTCAGTTTTAATTCATTCAATTTCAGTTAGATTCCAAGTTACACACAACTAGTTAGTTCCATTCAGAGATACAGTTTAGGAGTTTAAGGTTTTTAAGGTTTTGGCTTTTTGCGAAAGTTGATTGCCAAGATTGTAAACGCTTTGAATTTAGTTTTATGCAAGTTTCTTCTTTTACATCAATGTCTTTTATTGCGATGAGGCGTGAGTAGTCCACCCACTTCTGGGGCTGGGGTGAGCCCGACGGTGGTCATGTGAGGCGATGCGGTAAAGGTCAGATCTTTTGTGCAATTCGTCTTCTATCCCTATGAGCATGATTCTTTTGCGAGAGTTGAAGGTGATCCTTGTTTGTGTTATTGAAGCGAAAGTGATCTTAATACAACTTGGATTAATTATGTGAAAAGGGTTAGTAACAATTAGGGTTTATGCGAAAGCCTCTATATTCCTATTTGTTAATAACGAAAGTTATTTAGATGGAAAGCATGATCTTTTATGCCTTTATATGTTACTTTGCATGGTTATCGTTGTGGTGTTGAAACCCTAGCCTTGGAAGCCTTTAGTTTATTGATTTTATTCCGTTAAAAATTCGTTTCTGTCCGAAAAGCTTTGCAATTTAGTTTTCTGTTACTTGTCGAGATCGAAGAAGCTTGTCGACATAGAACATTGTTGTCGACGTCGAGAAGTTTTCATCGAGATCGAGTTTTCTGTGCCTTTGTCGATCTGTTGATGTGTCGAGTACTTGTCGATATCGACAAGTCTGTGTCGACAAGATTCGGTCGAGTTGTCTGGTCGAGTACTTTGCTGTTGTCGATTAGCTGTTGTCGAGTTATCTGCCTGGCTTTGTTCTTTATTTGCTTTGCTTTTATTTCTGTCTTTTACTTGTTATTTGCTTTTATTTTTAGTTGCCTTTGTCGGGATTATTTGTTTCTATTTTATTTCTGCTTCTGCTGGTGTTTCTGTCTTTTCTGCTGCTGCTGTGAGAATCTGATAGCTACCTGAGAACTGCTGACGTGCTTCCTCGTGGATTCGATCCTGACTTTTCTCTTACTACAACGGGAGGAAGTCTTGTATTTATTTGCTGAGACAGGGGAGTCGTTCTAAATCCATATCTTATTCCATACTTGACTTACTCCTGCAACAACATTCATCAAGATGCTTCAGAAACTCAACGTCACCATCCCCTTCACAGAAGCTCTCAATGAAATGCCATCCTATGTCAAGTTCCTGAAGGAGATTCTGAGCAAAAAGCGATCAATGGCTGAAATTACAGAGGAATGCAGCCATTTGCACATACTGGAAAAGAGGACAGATCCAGGTAAGTTTGCTATAACCATTGGATTTTGTCCATATAAAATTAATGCGTTATGTGATCTTGGAGCTAGTCTGAGTATAATGCCTTGAACAATTTGGTCAGAGATTAAGATAGGTGCCCTAGAGCCTGTGGATGCTAGACTTTACATGGCCAACAACACAGTGGTCATTCCAACAGGCATGGTGGACAATTTGCCAGTACAAGTAGGTAAATTCTTTGTCCCTACTGATTTCTTAAGTGTTGATATGCAAGAAGACCCTGCTTGTCCAATTATTCTAGGAAGACCCTTCTTGGCGACGGATGATGCCAACATAAGCGTGAGGAAATGAGTGCTCACTTTCAACATCAGCGATGAGGTAATTGAGTATTCCTTTAATAAAACTAAAAGGCATACAGGTCTAATGGAAGAGGTAAAATCTATCTCAGTTGGCTACATCACTTGCGGGGAACCCAAGGTAAGAAATATGACCCCTGATGAGCTGGAAAAGAGGGATATGGAGGCCCAGGTGGAGGAGATCATGGCAATCCTAAAAGATGACACAGAGAATCCAATCGACACAAACCAAGGTATGTCTTTATGGACTAACTATTTTTCGGATGCCTTGACAGGAACCAAGTATGGGGTCAAGGTCGACCAAGATTCCTTGACATCAAGGACCCTAGTCGATCTCGACCAAAAACAGAAACCTCCACCAGCACCAGCGTCGTCGAGCACCTAGACAGAAGTCGAGCCCTTCTCGAGGTCGAGTACACTACTCGAGATTGACCACCACCTCGCTTTCCCGACTTCGCCTTCCTCGAAGCTGACTCCACCAGAACTCTCCTCGAGATCGAGTAGCCCACTCGAGATCGACCAACCCTCACCTCCACCAGCTTCGGCATCCTCGAGTAGCTCACCACCAGAATCTGAAAACTCGTCGAGATCGAGTACCCCTACTCGAGATCGACCGAACACCGTGGTTCCCGATTCCGTCTCTGTGAAGGTAAGCCAAGGTATGGATCTTTCTTCTCCTATTTCCATTAAGGATCTATCTATACATGGGAGAGGTTTGCCTTGGTATGTGCGCTTATGTAGGATATCCAATGATGAGCCCAAAGAGTATTAAGTTGGAGACAAGCTCTATGTCTCTAAATCAAAGGATCATTGGTTCCCTAACAAATTCAACAAGAAGAGGATGGGACCTTTCGTGGTGAACAAGATCCATTCTGGAGGATTACAGCTGATGGACAAGAATGGAGTTCTATTTGAAGCCCAGGCTACATGGGCCCTGCAAATGCCACCTTGAGCTAAATGGAGAAGTCGGCCTAGCGACTATAAAATCTAGAGCTTGTACATAGACATTTACTTTTTGGGACTTTTTGGACATTGTTTTGTTTGTTTTTTGTTTTGAACATTTTTAGTTTTTCTATTGTGGGTATATGTCTTCTACACTTTTCAGGTCCATGGATAGAAAGCAAGCTATATTCAGACTCGGCCCAGACATTCTTCCATTCGAAATTAAGAAGCCCTGCGCACCTGTCTTGTGAGTTTCTTTCTTTACCCTTGTTTTTATACAGTGAGGACACTGTAATTTTTAAGTATGGGGTGGGGGAAGGGCTTACTTTATGCATATTTGCCATATTTGACATTATTTGTGCATATTTGGAATTTATTGCTTTGAATTGCTACATGGCTATTTTGGAATTCATTATTGATTTATGTGCTTATAGACATGTTTTCCAAAATGACCCCCATTGAAAATTTTTGAATAAATGTCATGGAAGCTTATATTGAACTCGACGATGCAAAATTGGATTCATTAGAGATATATCATGAAATTGCCTAGTAAAGGGAAGTCACAATGAAGTGCATTATTTCATGAAAACCATGAAAGAAGGTAAAATTTGAAGTTTCTTTTGACATGTTGCATGATAAGAGGATGGAGAACTTTATATTTCCATATATAATGCTCATATTATTATAATCCTAGCCTTACCTATGCTTATGCATCACAAAAAGCCATAATATGCCTTATTTCATATTTGCTCCACATATTCCAAAAATTTCCATTCTTTACCTTATCCGGGGATTATGTTGAGAACGATGTTACATTATGGAGATGTTATATGGTTGTTGTGTTGTTATTATTGGAGTTTGGCAGGAAATTGTTTGAAATATATGGAAAATTCAATGAGTGAGAAAAAAATCCAACCACCTCAGGAGATAAAGGTAGATTGACCCTGCTCTCTAAGATAATAGTTTGGAGAGATGGGACACATTGTGAGGAGTCCAAAGCACTAAGTATCCGGGGCCATTGAAGACACCCATGTTTGCAACTCGCGAGAAGGCAGTGTTCAGGTTAGAGAGGTAAAAACATTATTATGGATAAAAGCAATATGAAAGGTGATGAATATCAAGGAGAATGAATGTGGAAATTCAGTTTGAAAAGTACTCCATTTCCCCGGATCAAAAGCACCACATTGCCAGAAATTACCCACCTTTCAACCTTTTACCAATCTACTTCTTATTGAGATTAAATTAAAGTCCTCTTGATTATCAATGCTTTGTCACATGAATTGTTTTTGCTTAACCCTCCTTTTGTGAGTAGATGTTGCTTTTGTATATTTGCACATGCATGGATCTGTGACACTAGTACCTTTTCGAGGATGGTAATTGATTGCAGGGTTATATGAGAATGAATCTGATATGTTAAGAGTTTTGATTTATTTCCCTGGATGACAAATAAAAGTATTACTTGAGGACAAGCAAGCTTAAGTATAGGGTGTTTGTTGTGAGCTGAATCTGCCATGTTTTACAGTAACTTTTATATCGTTTTTTGCATACATTTCATGCATTTGGGCTAAGATAGTACATAATCTATGTAGTTTATTTTTATTTGCCAAATTATGGAATCTACACCAGTTTCTGTTTAATTTCGCACAATTCGAGGCAAATTACATCAGTTCTAAGAAAGGTCGGAAAATCTCAGAAATCAACTATAGAAGTCCAAGGCCAAGAAGCAGCGGAACCAGTCGAATAAAGCTAGGAGCCCATGTTTACTCGATCTAGAGTAGACTCTACTCGATCTCGACGAATGTGTCCGAGCATAGGCCTTGTCGACTGAGCACAGATCGAGAAGCTGAGCCAAAGCAACCCAACTCCGGAAGCCAACTCGATCTAGAGTACATATTGTCGAGATCGACAACGCCTAGACACCATGTCCGAAGTCGGTGAAGTTGTGCCATGTCGAGAAGCCGAAGACCGAGAAGCCGAGCAAAACCGTAGTCGATCTCGAGGAGCTTTGTCAAGATCGAGGAACCCATAGCGCCAATCCGAGTCCGTGACGAGCACCATCTACTCGACTACATAAGGCCAGCCCTCATCGATGCACACCCAACTCGATCTCGAATTGCTTAGTCGAGATCGAGGAGCCCAAGGAGCACGAGTCCGAGCCATGTCAAGCAGAGCAACCCGACCAAGCCCAGCCAGCAAAGCCAAGCCAATCCTACTCGATCTCGAGTAGCGTTTGTCGAGATCGACGAGCGCCGTGTCCGAAACCGCATTACGCGCTTTGGCTGTCCGTGTCGATCTGGGAATCCTTGGGGCCGAAGGAAGCCGAGATCTATCCTACATCTATCTATGTTCTATCTACGGAAGACAAGATCTATCAACATGAGAAGACTTACCTATTTAGATATTATTTCCCCCTTTTAGATATAAATTTCCTATTTAGATTTAATTCCTTTATTGTCTTTATTTATCTTTAAGCCTTTAGATATAGATTTAGATAAAGATAGATATCTTCTATCCTTGATTAGAAAGGAATAGAAACCTATAAATAAAGCCTTAGGGGTTGGTTTTTCATTCATTCAATTCACAAGTTAGAGAAGTAGTTCCACAGAGAAGGTTTAGGAGTTCGAAGGTTTTAGGGTTTTGGCATTCAGCGAAAGTTGGATTGCCGGGATTGTAAATACTTTGAATTTAGTTTAATGCAAGTTTCTTTTCATACATCAATGTCTGCTATTGCGATGAAGAGTGAGTAGTCCACCCACTTCTGGGGCTGGGGTGAGCCCGACAGTGGCCATGTGAGGTGATGCGGTAAAGGTCAGATCTTTTTATGCAATTTGTCTTCTATCCCTATGAGCATGATTCTTTTGCGAAAGTTGAAGGTGATCCTTGTTTGTATTATTGAAGCGAAAGTGATCTTAATGCAACTTGGATTAATTATGTGAAAAGGGTTAGTAACAATTAGGGTTTATGCGAAAGTTATTTTGATGGAAAGCATGATCTTTTATGCCTTTATGTATTACTTTACATGGTTATCGTTGTGGTGTTGATACCATGGCTTTGGAAGTTCTTTATATATTGATTTATTTCTGTCGAAATCTGTGAATCTGTGTTCGAAATTGCAATTTATACTTTCTGCATTCTTGGTCAATCTAGAGGAGGTTTTAGTCGAGATAGAGTAGAGCTTTGTCGATCTCGAGTTCCCTTTGTCGAGATCGAGTGCTGATTTGTATTGATTGAGCTTCTGTCGTCGATTCTGAATTTTCTTTCTGTTTCTGTTGCTGTCCTTTTTTTATCTCGAGTTGCTGTAGTCAAGATCGAGTTAGTTGCTGTCTTTGCTTTTATTTCTTGCTTTCGTTTGTCTTTATTTCTTTGTTTCTGTCTTTTGTTTGCTTTTCTGTGAGATTTACATCTGCCTAGGATACGCTGACACGCTTTCTCGTGGATTCGATCCTGACTTCCCACTACTACATTGGAAGGAGTCTTGTAATTATTTGCGTGGGCCTAAATCTGGTTTGATTTATTTTGTTATATTTCATACTCGATTTCCTCCTCACAACAATGACTACTGTATTGTTTGGCATGTATAGCTTTGCATCCACAGGCTCTATAGACCCTATCTTCACCTTCCGCCAGATTGATAAGGGCATGATGTTCACACTTGCTCCTAAATCACACAAGGACTCATATTTATATTGTCCAAATGCCACAGTAACAGAAAACTTACCAGGGTCAGGTCTCTTCTCAAGGAAGTGGAGCACTTTGCATTAGCTTGCTATTTCTGAGAAGGATCGCTTGTTGCTCAGAATCTTCTTCTGGAATTTGACATACGCAGGCATCTCTTGAAGAGATTCTATAAAAGGAATAGATACATTCAGTTCTCGAAGCATATTAACAAAACATTTAAACTTACATGCAGTGGGATCTTTTAGCGCCTTGGAATAGAAGGGCAGTGTCTTTTTCTGCTTCGGAGCCAGAACAGATTTCGGAGGTGTTGCAGAATCGTTGAAATCAATAAGATTTTTGTCGATATCGACTTGAGTTTCCTCGATATCGACCACTGTTGTAAATTTCGAGTTGTTGTGCTGCGCAAACGACTCTGGGCCTGGATTCTCCTCGACATCGAATTGAATTTTGTCGATATCAACCAAACTTTGGTCGACATTGAGTTGTGTTTGGTCGACGTCGAGTTGCTATTCCGCTGTGTCTTGCTGCTTTCCGACCTCTGGCCCGCGTAATTGGTGCCTGCTCCTGAGCTTTATAGCTGCGATGTGTCCGGTCTTCCCCTTGGGATTTGGTTCTGTTTGCCCAGGAAGTTGCCCAGTTGGTCGTGGAATCTGTTCCGCGAATTGACCCATCTGGGTCTCTATGCTCTTCTTCCAGATATCTAGCTCTCCAAATCTTGTGTTGAAATTCTGGATTTGATTATTGATGGCGTTTGTAGACTGCTGCTGCTGTGCATAATTTTGGCGCATCTCATCAAGGATCATTTGTAGATCATCCTTCCGTTGATCTCTTTCTGAATGTCCTGGAGCTCTGTAAGGTGGGGGGTTCCTAGGGGCACTTTTGTTCCATTGTGGTTGCTGAAACCTTTGGTCCCCCATATAGCGATTGGGACCCCCTGCATAAGCTACCTCTTCGTGGTTTTCTGCCATCCTAACTTGCTCTGTGTGTGTGCACTCAGTAGTGGTGTGCCGCTATGATCCGCATTCGATGCAGGGCTGTTTGACAGAAAGATAATGGACTTTCTTGATGAGCTTGCGATTCTGGTCTCTGTAGAACTACTCCATGAGATCTGGGTCAATTTCCTTGGAAGGCTTATAGAGGGGCATGGATAGGGCTGGCCTGGTGTAGGCATCTTCATCATAGTTTGTTGAAGCCCCATACTTGTTGTCGTTGTTGGTGAGCTTGTCTAGTACACCCCATGCGTCAGCTGGTGGCATCGTCAGATACTCATATCGAGTATACTGATTGATCATATCCTTAGTGACTTAGCCAAGAGAATTAAAGAAGATCTCCTGAATGACATAGGGTGGTTGTCCATGAGTAGGGAAAGATCGCAGTAGTTCCTGCTCCCCAGGCTTCTGTTTGAAAGCTGTAATCTTCTGGTGGAGGAGTGTTATCTTGGCAGGAGGGAAGAATTTTTTCAGAAATTCTTGCTCTACTTGAGCCCATGTTATGAGGGATCGTGGTTTCAGTCCTTCAAGCCACTTCAATGCAGGACCAGCAAGCGACCAACGAAAGGCTTTCATCTTGACATATTCCAGAGTTGTACCATCATCAAGAGTACGACACATGTCAGAAAAATTGGTAATATGTTCAAGAGGACATTCATTAAATCTTCCATGAAAAGCATTATTCTTAAGTTCAATAAGGAAGTGAGTGCGAATTTTAAAAGTATTTTGAGGGATTAGAATGGCCCAACATCTGCTTGCCTCGCACGCTTAGCTTCCTGTTCCCTGGCTGCTCTCTCAGTGGCGAGAGCAGCATTGTTAGCGGCTAGTTCCCTTTGAAGCCTCTATATCAGCTGTTCCTAAGTTTCTATGACCGCCATGGCACTTTTTAGTTTAGCGTGGACGTGTAAAATGCATTCTGGTTCGTCTAAGCCGTCAAACTCAGGTGGTTGACCAGAACGGCGCATACACCTGCGAAGTAACTTAAAGCAAACATGAGATCGAGAGTGCAAACAGAATGTAAATAAGATAAGCAAACCGATTAGATCCCAGTAAATAATGTTCAAGACTCCCTCCCGATGTAGCAAGAGAAAGTTAGGTTCGATCCTCGAGGAAGCCGGTCAGCGGATCCTAGGCAGCGGAGAAATCTCACGGATAGAAGTCGACCACAGGTTGCTCAATATCGAGTAAGGTTACTCGACAGAAGATCGGACAAGTTGAACAGAGTAGCAGCAGTCACTGGAGGTTGTCGATATCGAGGAGACTTTACTCGATATCGAGTAAAAGTTCGTCGACGTCGGGTACCTGCACACCAGAAGCTACGACAATCTTGATGATCGAAGGTTAGTAGTCGATATCGACCAAGATTAGTCGATATCGAGGAGACAGAAAGTAAAAACAAGCAAATTTTGAATCTGAACTCGATGAATGAAAGAGAACTTCCAAGATTAGGGCTTGCGACAACGATAACCAAACATGCATAAGGCCAGAATAAAACAGATAATCATGTAAATTGCATCGAAGGATGAAACTTTCGCCTTTTCCAACAATTAGACAACTTATTCAAGAACCCTAATTGTATCTACTGATTTTATGTTTATAATCCAAGTTGTTAGCATGGATCTCCATTAGATGGGTAATAAACACATAACAAGTACTAGATGCTTAAAACATGATAAAAGTCAGATCTTTACCTCAAACACGCAGGGCTATCGTCGGGCTAACCCCAACCCTAGAAGTGGGTGGACTACTCGCACATCATCGCAATCACAGACATTTATTCAAAGTCTTTACAATCCCGGCACTCCAACTTTCGTTGAACGCCAAAACCCCAAAACATTTGAACTCCTAAACTTCTCTATGTGGAATTGTATCTCTGAAATTGAATGAATAGAAAATCAGCCCCATGGGCTTTATTTATAGGCTTCAAATCCTTGCTAATCAAGGAAGGAAATATCTATCTAATATCTAAAGATAAAACTTTAATAAAAGGAACATTTATCTTAAAAGGAAATATATCTAAAATATCTAAATATCTTCACGTGTGGATAAATCTTCTCTCCATGGATAGATCTTGATCAAACTTGATAGATTCGGACATCTTCGTACCCAAGCAAGCCCAACTCGACTCGGACAGCCCTATCGCGTTACGTGGCCAAGGAACTTTTTGCTCGATATCGAGTAATTTCCTCGATCTCGAGGAAATGTGTCGTCGATATTGGCTCGTCTGGCTTGCTCGAGCAACCTCTCCCCGACCTAGCTCGGATAATTGATCCCGGTTTTGTCGATATTGACTAGTTTGCTCGATATCGAGAAGAATTGTTGTCGACTTTGGGTTCTGGCTTGCTCGAGTAACTGCTTCTCGACTTGGATCGGACATATGTTTCTGGGTTTGCTCGATTATCGAGGAATTTCCTCGATATCGAGGAGAACGTTGCTCGGTATGTCTTCTCTTCGACTTCTCGATCTGGTGCTCCTTCCTTGAGTCCAGGTGTGGCTTCACGTCTTGTCAATATCGAGTAACTTACTCGATATCGAGTAATGCCCTGAACTCGAGTTGGCTTCGTCTTCAGTTCCTCGATCAGCTCCTCCTCGATCAGTGCTCTGCTCCACCATTTTTGTCGATATCGAGGAAATGTGTTCGATGTCGAGTAAAGTTCAGCCTCTGTCTCCTTTCCTTGGTTTTGTCACGGAATGGCTCCAAATTCTGCAATATTAAACCAAAACTTATGTAGGCCTCTATTTCTTGCAAATAAGCATATACTACATAAATTTAACATATTCCCAGCCTGAAATATGCAAAGTATATAGAATATGGAGCTAAAATGTGCATAAAAACATGGCTATTTTAGTGGACATCAAAAGCTCAATTATTTCCTAGGCATTCAGGTCACACACAGTGACAAGTCTCTCATCCTAAGCCAAAGGAAGTTTTGTTCAGAAACATCAAAGAGGCAAATCTTGATGACAACAAGACTTGTGTCACATCTTTGCCTATTAATTTCAAATCACATTCTTCTAATCATGATGATTTAATGTATGATCCTACTAGCTATAGGAGTTTAGTTGGTAAATTGAGTTACTTAACTTACATTCTTCTAATCATGATGATTTAATTTATGATCCTACTAGCTATAGGAGTTTAGTTGGTAAATTGAGTTACTTAACAAATACACGTCCAGATATCTCTTTTTCAGTTCATGTCTTAAGCCAATTTTGGCAATCTCCTGATAGCAACCATCAAGCTGCTCTTCATCATCTAATCAGATATGTGAAGGGGGCTATGCATTATGGGATCAAGTTGCAGAAAGGGTCTTCAATCAAATTGCAAGCTTTCTCAGACAGTGATTGGGCATCATGTCCTATCTCAAGAAAATTTGTCACTGGCTATGTGGTTCTATATGGTAGCAACCCCATCTCCTGGAAGTCAAAGAAGCAACCAACTGTCTCTAGGAGCTCATCTGAAGCTGAGTACAGAGCGACGAGTCAAGCTGTTGCAGAAGTGACTTAGTTAGTCAATTTGCTGGTGGAATTAGGGGAGTCTGTTTTGAAGCCAGTCACTCTTCATTGCGACAATAAGTCTGCACTTCAGATTGCCCGGAATCCAGTATTTCACGAGAGGACTAAACACATTGAAATCGAGTGCCACTTCACACGAGAGAAAGTATTGGAGTGTTTGCTTCAATTGAGTTACTTACTTACCGAAAATCAACTTGCTGATGTGTTGACAAAGATAATCCCTGAAGTACACCACAAGGAATTGCTATCCAAACTGGGAATGAGTCTTGAAGATCATCCTCCAGTTTCAGGGGGGGGGGGGGGGGGTGTTGATACTAACCTACTCGACATTGTACTCGAGATCGAGTACTCAGAGGACGTCGAGTACAACATTCGGTGTCCGTTTCATTTTCTGTTAGAAACATCATGTGATTCGCACGTGACTTGTGTTTTATAAATCTTCTTCAATTCCGCTGTAACGACTCAATTCTTTTCTCTTCACTAGCTTCAATCAAATCTGAGGTTCTCTGGTTTTGGTTTCAATGTCTTCTTCTTCCTCTTTTCTCTAATTCTCAGTTTGTGAAAATATTTCTATAAATTAGAGAAGATTAATATTCGTAAGGTCATTGAGCCCCTGTGGAAAATGATCAAATCAAATAGAAGAGGGAGAATCATTGGACATGGTAGTATTAACAGTCCTGCCAACGTGAATATAATACTTGTAGCTACTAGCCGTAAGCGTTACTAAATACGCACCTTTATCACATCCCCAAAAGTGAGAATAGATATTGAAGGTGACGATATGGTAATGAGTAATCAATGGCGGAGCCAGCCAGGAGATTTTTAAAAGGGACTAGTACGTAGAATTATATATGGTGGGTAGACGGGTATTTAGAGCATTTTTTTTATTACGGAAAAATTCGGCCAAGCGAGCTCTACCCGGCAGCATCCTTACGGATGAGGTCTAAGAGACCAGAATCATTGTAAATATCAACACCCCAGGTAGAGTGGCAAAGGTGTGCAACCTTATCCGCCACTCTATTGCCTAACCGGGTAACATGAAAGAAAGACACTTCTTTCACAGCCGATAAAAGGAGTTTAACATCTAATAATATCAGTTCGATTTCCCACGGACATTTAGCTGTTTCTTTTAGGTGGTTTATGTTTATAAGGGAATAACCTAATGTGTATTTTCTCGATACGGAGTTGTTGAACCTATTGAATTCCCTATTTAAGAGCAAGAGCCTCCGCTTTCAACAGACTTTGTTTGCCAAGTTTTTGATAGGAAATGTGTATAGGGCGTCCATCCCAGTCCCGGATTACAGCTCCAGTCGAGCTTTCATTATTTATAGTTGTGGATCCATCAAAATTTAGCTTGAGGGTTCCCATAGGGAGTTTGCGCCATGTAGTTTTGGCATGCTTTAGTTTCTTCCTCGGGTGATTGGAGTGACTTGCTTGTATGGGGGAGTCCTCAAGTAAATTATATTCTAAGTGGGAAGTTTTGCTCCGATTCTCCTCATGAGTTTTAATAATGCGTAAAGCACTATCTCTATTAGGTATAGGGACCTTTCTAAACACACATTTGTTCCGAATGTACCAGGCCATCCACCAAGAAAACGCAAGCTCCACCTTGGACACAGATGAAAGGTTGTTTCCAATGAATGAGATTATTGGTTTTATATCTCGTGAATGATTTATCATGATAGATATTGTTGAGTGTATGTGTGTCGGTAAATGGAAGAGAGAATTTACATACTAGCATTCTAATAGAAGATGAACATCGTCTTCTACTGCGCAGTTGCACAAGTTGTAGGTGGAGGGAACATAAGACCCTAATTGAGCTAACCTAGATCCAGTAGGAAGGCCATCCTAGTATATTTTCCATAAAAAATTTATAACCATAGGTGGAATATCCAATTTCCAAATCTAGGCGTTAGGGTCTAAATTTATAGCAGATTGAGACGTGACTAGTTTATATGCACTTGACGTGGTGAACCAACCAGCTCTATCAGACCACCAATATAAACAATCCTCAAAGGGCGAGACGGGAAGTGCAATATCTAGGATTTCTTTGATTATGTCTTCGGGTAACACATTGTTAAGTTTTTCCGTCCACCATTTACCACCTAAAATATAGTTACTAACAGTTTCTTCTATGTTATTAATTTCGGGACAATTCTCCCTCGCTTGAATAGAGGAAGTTGTAATCCAATTATCCGTCAAGAATTTGATTGAAATACCATTTCCAACAATGAGAGTCTTAAATTTATCAATGAGAGTTGTTAGTTTGGCCTATTGCCATGAGGAATCACCTCGTTTCTTGTATTCAAAGATGTTAGCCAAACGAAGACACTTATGTCTGATAAGACTAACCTAGACATTACCTAGTTCTGCCAAAATTTTCCATAATAGTTTCATTTGGAGGGCTTCATTCATCTCTTTTGATTTTCTCTTCCCTAACCCCTCGCATTTTTTCGGTCTGCAAACCCGATCCCAACTAATAAGGAGGCGATATTGTAGATCCTTATTCTAGATGAGCATTCTGTTAATACGGTCCAGCTCCTTATGTATCGATGAAGGTAACATGAAATTTTGCATTGTATATAACGGCTTGGTTGATAGGTTTGTATTAATTAGGATTGCTCGTCCCTGTTGTGCTAAAGCGTTGGCGCACCATTTACTAAGTGTTCTTTAGATTTGCAAATGTGTGTTTGCCTTCAAAAGTGTGTTTGTCTACTCTACCGCTGATAATCGGACACCCGAGATATTTTTCCAATGAATTTTCGTTGGTAATTCCTAAATATGCTTAATTCTGAGATCTTAAAGTTTGAAATGCCTTTTGTGGTTTGGAAGCTAGATTTGTGATAGTTAACTTTTTGTCCAGAAACTTTACAGTATGAATCAATTATTTCTCTAATTTTCTGTCCCGCTGCGAAACTGCCTCTAGTGAAGATAATGATGTCATCAGCAAATGATAAGAAGGGAACCCGAGGACCGTTCCTGCCGAAAGTAAACCCAATTGGATTGTTACCCACATTTGTATCTGCTGAAAGTTTCCGAGCTAGGATTTCTGCTCCCAAGATAAACAAAAAAAAGAGGATAAAGGATCCCCTTGGCGAAGGCTCCGAGAGGGGAAAAAATATATATAGGGCCATTGTTAATTAATACCGAGAAGGAAACAATCACTTTTGATTTCATTTCTAATATTCTCCTCACCTAATATCAAGGTTCCTTCGGCTGAAGTTATATTCCGAATTTGTTTCCTATGTCGCCGACCCGAAGCAACCCGATGAAAATATGTTGTATTCGAGTCAGAAAGTTTGAGATGCTTTGTCTTGGCTCTTTGTTTCCAAAAAGTTTTTTGGTAAAGAAATAGTTTTTCCGTTTTAGTAATAAGACACTTTTCTCTATTATTGGTTATCCCGTTGTTTCCTCTTGAAACCGAAGATTGAATATTGAGAAGCTCGGCTTCCACTTCATTTAATTGGCGGAAAATATTTCTGAAGATTTGTTTATTCCATTCCTTATCTTTTTTCTTCATAATCTTATGTTTGAACATCAGTTAATACATAGTCGAGCCCATACAATTTGCTCGCCAAGACTGTTTAACGATGTTTCAGAAATCCTTCCGTTGGAGCCAAGTATTCTCAAACTTAAACAGAGGAGGTTTGAAAACCGATCAACACTCAAGTGTTATTGAAATGGGGCAGTAGTCAGATGATGAGAAGGCTCCGTTGTAAGTGATCAGGTTAGGGAATTTCTTAATGATCTGATGATGGACTAGTACGTGGTCAAGTTTTTCGCGAATAGTGTTTTCATCATCTGGGTTATTTCTCCAAGTAAAAGGGTTTCCGAAAGTAGAAAGATCCAGCAAAGCGCAATCATTTTTGCATTGTAGGAGTCTAGTGAATCTAGCGGAACGAAGGTTAGCACCACCCAGCTTGTCATCACTACATATAATTTCATTCAGGTCACCCATAATAATACAAGGAATGGACGAATCACTCACAATGGCTGATAATGTATCCTAAAATGAATCTTTCTCTCGAGGGCTCGGAGGTGCATATACAAATAGTAGTAGGGTCATAAATCTATCACTAATATTCTCGTATAGAAGCCCAATAATTATGGGTAAGTGAATTTCTACTGTAATAATTTTACTTGTTAACTGGTAGGACTTCCAAAGGATATCTAGACCACCTAAACGACATCTAACAGGTGACCAGATAGCCTCATCTAAGCCCGCCGTTTTCCAAATTTTGTGTTCAGGAACGGATTCTGATTTAGTTTCCGCTATGGCCATTACTTGAATATGTTCGTTTTTGAACTTACTATCGATTTCCGTCCAAAATGTTGTTTTCCCAATGCCTCTCCAATTCCAACATGTGATTTTCATATATAACCATTAGGGGTGTGAGGCCAAGATTTAAGGGACCTCGCACTAAGAAGGTGTAACGAAAATTAGAGTTGGAGATAATTTTTATGAGGGGGAATAATGTCTGACATGATGTCGAAAAGCAATTGTACTTTCAATTTGGTAATGGAATATACATTCCCAGTGATTTTTTTTTCCAAGAATTTATTAAGTTCGCTTTGTATCATATTGCTCCCAATCCAAAATTTAGAGATGAAGGGACCATGCTTCCAATGGGATTTCCACCACTATGTATGCCAAATTGAGCTAAGCAAACAGACCCACTGTGTGCCCAGCACAATCAAGGAACATAATAATTTAACAAGGCTCACACTTAAAAGGATAAAATTTAGAAAGGAGCTGCAGTAGCAACGAGTCTGCTATAAAACAGATTTCAATACGGGGATTTAGGGTCTGAATGTAACCCGAAAGATTGATGCTAAATGGAGTGTTACAGAAAAACACCCGATGAGAGTGGTAACGAATCAGCAATAAAGCCAAACCTACCGCTAAACAAGGAAGTTTAGACGAAGAGTTGCAGGGCCGATTACACACTGATAGAATCCAGGAAGGATATAAATTACAGAGATCAATCCACAAAAAAGACCATCCAACCCAAGTATTGTGAACAGTATGTACAACAGCACAAGTCAAGCAAAAAAAAACAAAAAACTTGATGTAATATAGCATGAATTAGCTAGCAAACAAGAAACAAATCTGTAAAGCATCACCAACCAATTAATCCAGGTAGCTGAAACAGCCAAAACAAGATGCATAGGAGGCCAGAGATGATTTAGTAACAACAAGGGAAACCTTTCCCAAGCTTGAGAAGAGAGTAGATTAACAGTAGGTGATTTATTTTTGAAATTTTTTTCCAGGTTATTATTCAAACTGAAGGTTCGATAATATAAAACTAAGTAATATAGAAATACTCTAGAAGGGGGGTTGAATAGAGTATGCCGGTTTTTCGCAGATAGTCTCAAGACTTTTGAAGCTCGTGCAAAACCCTTTGAGATTAGACTTCGTCTTTTCTCTGAAAACCTGAATCACAAAGTTAAACAATTCGAACCAAGTGCGGAAATAAGGTAAAGCAATAAAGTAAAGGACTCGATGAATTGTTTATGAGGTTCGACACGAACTTGGCTTACGTCCCCGCCTAGGGTTCTTCCACAACCCTAGGATTCAACATGCTTTATTGATTCACAAAGCTTAGGATCCTAATAGCTCACCAAGAAGCCTCTCTCCTATACAATTGCAATCTAGTCAACTCACGTTCCCTTGGAGTCCTAGACCAATCTAGAAGAGCCCCACCTCTCTCAGCTATCTAGTACAAACCTCTTACTCTCGAGAATCAATAGCCTAGTGCCCACTTCCGGAGTTATAAACTCTCGAGTATAACACTCTCTTTGAATATATCCTATAAGCTCACTTTGTAACTCTCAAATGCTTTGAAACAAAATATAAGACTCTTCAGAACAAGCAGAGAGAACACGCTGAAGAGAGATCGTAAACTTGAGGGCTGATTGTGCAATGATATTCGTGAATGTACGTCCATCCTCTCTCTCTCTCTTCTTCATCTCCTTTATATAGTGAAGATCATCAGCGCCACTTAAGGAAGGAATCTTCTCCAACGCTTGGCTGATCATGGCTATCTTCGAGATCTTCTATACTTGGAAACTTTTGAAGCCATGATCTCCAATTGTGTCCTTCTTCACTTTTCGACTTTGGAAGGAGATAATATTTGAAAAACTTCCTAAAATGTTAAAATACAATATCTGGAAGCATATAATAATATTCGGACATAATATAATAAAGTACAGGTTTTGTGTTTCATCAACTGTTAAAGCTCCAAGACCTTTGACACATACAAACTGTCAAGGCCTTTGAAACTTTATTCCGATTTTCATCAAGGGAGGGAGTTATCAATCTCCCCCTTGATGAAAGACAAAACCTGTGCATCCCTGCAATTTAGTCAAGCATAAATAATATAAGTGAAATGGGACTAAGTACCTGCATGGGTTAGACAAATGTTGGATCAAATTTTTAAAGCATGAAAAAGCCATCCAACCGAAAACCAAAAATCAAAAACCAAGGTCTTCCAAGACCTTCAAGCAAAAAGGTTTTCAAGTCTAAACAATCACATATCATCTCCCCCTTTTTGTCTTTCAACAAAGGGAGGAGGTAAAACAGTCACCAAAAGTTTTGAAATTATTTCCAAAAACCAGCAATGTATCAAGTTTGGGATAGGGTAGGGTAAGGTTTAAGCTTCGTCGTCCGGAGCATCAACAGTGAGCCTCGTCCACGGACCTTGCAGCATCTTGGATATCCCGCTCATCTCCGTCATAACCTCCTTGTGCAGCTCCTTGATATCTAGGCGAACTTCCTCCAAGCCCAACTCTAGGTTGTCCATGCGTTCATCGAAGGCTGAAGTAGTGGGAAGAGCTTTTGAAGGAGTGGCAAGACTCAAGGTCTCTTGGGAAGACCGAGTGATGCCAATCTTTTCAAGGCCCTTGGAGTCGAACTTACCCATATGACGCTGCTGTTCTTCATTTTTGACATCAAATCCAGAAGCTTTGAAAAGAGGGGTCAAAAGGGTGGCAAAAGGGAGGGGAGAGCCTTTTCTAGCATGAGCCATGGTTCCAAGGATAGTGTTGGCCAGATCAAGATCAAGGCCATTTAGGATGCGGTAAAGTAGGACCATGGCATTATCAGTAAGGAGTGAGCCAGAGTTAAGACGGGGTAAGAGGCATCGAACAATGATGTTGAAAATAATTTTTGCCTCAAGGGTAAGGGATGAGTGGGTGAGTTGCTTTGAGGTGTTGTTGGATGCTTCGGGTAGGAGGTACTTAGCTCGGGAAAGAATGATGCAGTTTTCTTTTGAGAGATGAATTTCAGAAGGTGGACATGGGATAGGTAGGCCAGGGAAATCTGCAAAGTCATTGGAGTTGAAAGAGATTCTAACCCCTTTGACAACAGACTCCAAAGACCAACCATTGGCGTCGTGTTTGGCTTTAAGGTTTATGTAGAACAGGCGGGTAAGCTGGGGATAGTAAACGGTTTCAAGATTGAGAAGGGTCCAGGCTGAGGATTTTTTGAGAAGATCAATGCAGGGTAGCTTCAAAGCTTCGAAGAACTCAATATCCAAAAATCAGAACAACAAATCCTACGAGTTCGAAACTCATCTACCCACTTACCAGCAGTCTCAGCATCTTCAAACCAAGAGGAGAGCAAGGATTGGTTTATCTGGATATAGGCGGGTGGGTCGGCGTTCTTCCTACAAGCAATTGTTGGAGCATCTCTCTTGATAGGCGCCTCAAGACTTCTGACGGTGCCCTTCCTGGTGCGCTTGGGAGATGGAGGCTTGACAGCAATTGGGGCTTTCCGCTTCTTTGGAGACGGGGGAGGAGGAGAAGGAGATGGAGATTCTTCCTCCTCTTCCTCAGTCCCCGAGTCCTCACCGGACCCCGCTTCATCTCCTTCAGCTTCCTCGTCCTCTCAAGATCTGTCTTGCTCTTCGTCTTCTTCCTCAGGCTCTTCCTCAGATGCAACCTTCTCAGCTTCGGCTTCCTTCCGAATCCTCTCAGCTTCCTCCTTGGCCAGTTTTCTTGCAAGCTCGGCCTCCTCATCGGCCTTTTTCTTCTTCAAGGCTTCCTCTTCGGCTTCCTGGGTAGCATCTCTTTCGAGAATAGCGTCGAGATCATCTTCCTCCTCTTCTTCGTCCACCTCCTCAGCTAAGATCTTCTTTTTCCCTTTCTGTTTGGCACTGAGAGGCTTCTTAGCATAGCGCTTTTGAGAGCCCTTGGTAAAAGTGACCGTGCTCTCAGCGATGGTGCTCTGGACAACAGTTGGGACAATGGCTTGAGGAGTGGGTTCAGGTGTGGGAGAGGTGGGAGTGACCTGACGTCCCTTGGGGGTGGCTCCAAGTCTTTTGGGTGTGGAAGCTTTCTTTGTTTTGGGTGCCATGGAGGAAATCGGCTAGGGTTTTCTTAGAAGAGGTTGAGAGGTTGAAGAAGGAGAAGGTGAAAGGGATTGGATAAGTTTTGAGACTGTGAAGGAATCGGGTACAGAAGTGGGTTTAAGTAGAGAGAGATGATGGAGTGATGGGACGGGTTTAGAGTTCCAAGGGAGGGTAATGATATCATTGCCAAAATTTGAAAAGTTTCCAATTCAAAATTCAAATAATTCCATCAAAATCGGACTGAATAACCGAAAGATTTAGTTCCAAAATTAAGATATCTCAACGGTTAAAAAAAATAACATAAAAAGGCAATTTTGAAATCCGATAAAAATATAATTGATTAAATATCTAGAAAGATATTAACCGAAAATATGTGATCCGATATATGTGATCTACCATTTAGTTCACAAACCTTGACATAATACTCAAAGGTCTTGACACTAAGTAGATATTATCTTTCGTAAAGGGAAAGCTCCCCCAACGAAAGTGCATCCTTGTTAAGCATCCCAATCTCTCGTCTTATGAAGGTGAACCTGTCCTTTGCCAAAGGCTTAGTAAAAATGTCAGTCCATTGATAATCAGTTGAAATAAACGAAATGGACACATCACCTTTTTCAACATTGTCTCTAATGAAATGATGCCTTACATCAATATGTTTGGTCCTTGAATGCTGAACAAGATTCTTAGTGATAGAGATGGTACTTGTATTGTCACACTTAATGGGAATGCCTTTGAGGTTGATGCCAAGATCTCGCATTTGTTGAGCTATCCAAAGGATTTGGGAGCAACAGGCTCCAGCTGCAATGTATTCGGCTTCTGTAGTGGATAGAGCGACCGAGTTTTGTTTCTTTGAGTGACAACTGATCAAGGATGCTCCTAGGAATTGGCAACATCCTGATGTGCTCTTCCTATCCACCTTATAGCTTGCAAAATCTGCATCAGAATATCCAATTAATGTGAAATCCTTTTGCTTTGGGTACCATAGTCCATGCTCCTTAGTGCTATTGAGATATCGAAAGATCCTATCATTCCTCGATACTCCTTTTGATTGACACTTTTCCCAGTCTTGTCTTGATCTAGAGATAATGTTGAGCTCATGGGAGTCTTGGTTGCTTTGGATTGATCCATCTTGAACTTCTTCAAGAGATCCTTAGTGTACTTGCTTTGGTTGACAAAAATCCCTTTCTTGGATTGATGAAGTTGTAATCCCAAAAAGAAGTTGAGTTCACCAATTAAGCTCATCTCAAATTTACTGCACATGATGTCAGAAAATTCCTTGCACAAAGATGTGTTATTAGCACCAAATAATATATCATCTACATAAATTTGAATAACCAAAATGTCCTTTCCTTTGGTCTTGATAAAAAGAGTCTTGTCGATCAACCCCCTTTTAAAATCATTTTCTAAAAGATATTTTGACAAGCGCTCATACCAAGCTCTTGGGGCTTGTTTCAAACCATAAAGCGCTTTTTCAAGTTTATAAACATGATTGGGAAATTCCAAACTTTCAAATCCTGGGGGTTGAGCCACATATACTTCTTCCTCTAAGAAACCATTAAGAAAAGCACACTTGACATCCATTTGATATAACTTTATCCTCATAAAAGATGCAAATGCTAATAAAATGCGAATAGCTTCAAGCCTGGCTACGGGAGCAAAGGTCTCCTCGTAGTCAATACCTTCCTCTTGATTGTAGCCTTGAGCAACAAGCCTTGCCTTGTTCCTCACGATCTTACCATTCTCATCTAGCTTGTTTCGAAATACCCATCGTGTGCCAATGACTGATTGATGCTTTGGCCTGGGCTTAAAGGTCCAGACTTTGTTCTTTTCAAATTCGTTAAGCTCACTTTGCATAGCAATGATCTAGTCTGGCTCTTGAAGTGCCTCATCTACCTTCTTTGGTTCAATAAGAGAAACAAACGCGTGAAAAGCACAAAGATCTTTAAGTTTAGAACGAGTTTGAACACTAGATGTAGGGTCAGAAATGATATCATTTAATGAGTGTGATGAGGAGTATTTGAATTTCCTTTTGCTAGTCTCAACTCCTTGATTCGTCACACCAGCAGGATTGATTTGTGATACATCTGACTCCATGGATCTGTTAGGTTCAGTTACAGCAGTTTCTGACGTTTCAACACTGTTGGATTGGACACCAAGAGCTTTGGACGAATCTTCAACACCTTGGGTAAATTCTTCAGTGTTGAGAATCTGATCCTGAAGGTTCCTTTTCTCTGTGTTCTTGATAGCAGCATCATCACCATCCTCGTTCACTGTATGGATGTTAAGATCTAAATCTGCAACACTTTCACTCAATGAACCGTCATTGCATTCATCAAATATGAAAACAAACATGTACTTTATATCATTGGGGGATTTGACTCGCATAAGATCACATAAATCCATATGTAAAAGTTCAAGGGGTCTAGAAGTACTTACAACCTTTTTGGGTTTGAAAGAGTTATGTGTTTGTTTACCTCATGTGAATGCTTTGCACATATAAATACCTTTGAAGTCCATATCAGGTGTTACTCTTACAAGCCCTTTGGACACAAGCTTCTGTAGTATATGCGGGCTTACATGACCGAGTCTCCTGTGCCAGAGCTTTGGATCATCCATCAAAGCCTTTAGACAAGTTAAGCTTCCTTGTGCCACTTGCTCGGGATTCACGGCATAGATGTTGTTATAACGATAGGAAATTAGAACTATTTCAACTGTATCTTCTCTGCGCACTAAACATCTTTTCTTGTTAAATCCAACATCATTACCATGATCACATAGTTGAGAAATACTATGAAAATTATGCTTCAAACCATCAACAAGATAAACATTTTTAATATAGTGGTTAGGATCACTCCCAACACTACCGATACCAACGATGTCACATTTTCCTTTGTCACCAAGAGTGATTGTTCCTGTGGATTGCTCCTTTAGATCATGAAAGAGATAACTCTTCCCACTCATATGTCTCGAGCATCCACTATCAATAATCCTTTTTTGCTCCTTCACCTTGGTGATCTCTTGCAAAACAAACATCAACCTTTGTGGCTAGACCAGTGAGCAACTTTAGATCCTTTATTGGGATAAACCATATTTGGTAAAATAGTGCCTTTGGGGACCCAAACTTGCGTTATCCGTTCTTTTCTCAAGTGAATAGGAAATGTATTGCAAATAATATGAGGATTCTTTCTTCTATAGGGGTAGGTCTCTCTTACATGTCCCTTTCTCGCACAGTGGTGACATATAGGAGAGGTTCTGCTTCCGTTTTGCCTTCACAAAAGTGGTAATGTGTTGCTTCTTTAAAATCCTCGGGTTGTAACCAATACCACTTCTGTTTAGAGAACTTTGTTGCTCACCCAACATCCTATCAAGAGTGCCCTTGGACTTGGTAAAACTTATGAGGGCTGTCCATTAGTCTTGAATCTTATTACTCAGGGAGATCTTCTCGTTCTCTAAGTCATGATGTTCACTTCTCAGAGACGAGAGATCTTGCTTGAGTTCAGATTTCTCTGATTCAAGAGTCTTGACTTTAATGTCAAGACCTACATAAGAAGTTTCAAGAGTTTTGATCCGCCTAGACAGTTCCTCAATAGTTCTTTCCTCGTCCACGGTTTTCTTGATAAGAGTGTTAGTATGGGCAATAAGTTTCTCTTCATTGACAATCATATTAGAAACCAGTCGATCTCGACAAGGATCTGGTCGATCTCGAGCAGAGTCAACTCGAGATCGAGGAAAAGGATGTCGATATCGAGAAAAGCCCCGTCGATATTGATCCAGCTGCAGCACCTCCGACATCTGTTCTGGCTCCAAATCAAAAAAAGAATCTGCCTTTCCCCACAAAATCTCCAAAGGACCTAGCAGAAAAGAAATTTCAACGCTTCATCAAGATGCTTCAGAAACTCAATGTCACCATCCCCTTCACAGAAGCTCTCAATGAAATGCCATCCTATGTCAAGTTCCTGAAGGAGATTCTGAGCAAAAAGCGATCAATGGCTGAGAAGACGCCAGATCCAGGTAACTTTGCTATAACCATTGGATTTGGTCCATATAAAATTAATGAGTTATGTGATCTTGGAGCTAGTGTGATTATAATGTCTTTAACAATTTGGTCCAAGATTAAGATAGGTGCCCTAGAGCCTGTGGATGCTAGACTTTACATGGCCAACAACACGGTGGTCATTCCAACAGGCATGGTGGACAATGTGCCAGTACAAGTAGGTAAATTCTTTGTCCCTGCTGATTTCTTAGTTGTTGATATGCAAGAAGACCCTCCTTGTCCAATTATTCTAGGAAGACCCTTCTTGGTGATGGTTGATGCCAACATAAGTGTGAGGAAAGGAGTGCTCACTTTCAACATCAGGGATGAGGTAATTGGGTATTCCTTTAATAAAACTGAAAGGCATACAGGTCCGATGGAAGAGGTAAAATCTATCTCATCTGGCTACATCACTTGCGGGGAACCCAATGTAAGAAATATGACCCCTGAGGAGCTGGAAAAGAGGGATATGGAGGCCCAGGTGGAAGAGATCATGGCAATCCTAAAGGAGGACACAGAGAATCCAATCGACATAGACCAAGGTACGTCGTTATGGACTAAGGGCCTGTTTGGTATCGATTACCGGGAATCAAAAACTGGGAATCGGGATGAGGCATTACGGATTTGGTGTTTGGTATGGTAAAACCCGGAATGAAATCGATTAACAGGCAATCTCTTCATCCCCAATTTTAGGCATTTCTCATCCCTTCCCTAAACCTAAGGAATGAGTCATTCCCATTTTCCTCAACTCAAACCCAACAACCCCAACCTCCATCTTCCTTCGACAGTTTGCCCCCGTTGCCGCCGCCACCACTGTCGGCCGCCGCTGCCACCACCGTCCGACCGCCACCAATCCCACCATCGTTCGGCCGCCACCATCGTCCGACGCCGATGTCACTCCCATCGTCCAGATCTAGGATTTTCCACCATTATCTAGACACCCCGTCGTTGCCATCGTAGTCCAGTCTCTCTCTCCCCGACCACCTGGGTTTTCCGCCGCTGCCGCCACCGTCCGAAGCCGCCACCGTCCGCAGCCGCCGGTGTCACCCCCATCGTCCAGATCTGGATTTCCGAAGCCGCCGTGTCATCTCCATCGTCCAGATCTGGAATTTCTGGGCCACCAGTGTCACCCCCATCACCCAAACCCTTCTCATCGTTGCCCACTTGCCCAGTCTTCTTCGTGCCTAGCTCTCCAATCTCCATCTTCATTATTTAATTTTTTTTTTTTTTGGTAATGTGTGAGATGAATTTTTGTGATTTGTGAATTTCTGAGATTGAATGTATGATTTTTACTTTGATAGGATGAATTTGTGTATTTTTAAAATTTGGTGTTTGTGAATTTCTTATTCAGACTTTATACCAAACAACATCCTTCGGGAATGACCTATTCCCATTTTTTATTCCGATTTCCATTCCCATTCCGATTACCGCATTTATACCAAACGGGGCCTAACTATTTTTCAGATGCCTTGACATGAACCAAGTATGGGGTCAAAGTCGACCAAGATTGCTCGACATCGAGGACCCTAGTCGATCTCGACCAAAACCAGGAGCCTGCACCAGCACCAGCGTCGTCGAGTAGCAAAACAGAGGCCGAGCACTCCTCGAGATCGAGTACCTTACTCGAGATCGACCAAGACTTCGCTGCCTCGACTTCGCCTTCATCGACACTGACTCCACCGGAAGGCCAGAACTACTCGAGATCGACCAGGTTAGTCGAGATCGACCAAGCTTCCCCAGCTTCTGCATCCTCGAGTAGCTCACCTCCAGAATCTGAAACCTCGTCGAGATCGAGTACCCCTACTCGAGATCAACCAAACACCGTGGTCCCCGATTCCGTCTCTGCGAAGGTAAGCCAAGGTATGGATCTTTCTTCTCCTATTTCCATTAAAGATCTATCTATACATGGGAGAGGTTTGCCTTGGTATGTGCGCTTATGTAGGATATCCAATGATGAGCCCAAAGAGTATGAAGTTGGAGACAAGCTCTATGTCTCTAAATCAAAAGATCATTGGTTCCCTAACAAATTCAACAAGAAGAGGATGGGACCTTTTGTGGTGAACAAGATCTATTCTGGAGGATTGCAGCTGATGGACAAGAATGGAGTCCTATTCGAAGCCCAAGCTACATGGGCCATGCAGATGCCACCTTGAGCATAAATGGAGAAGTCGGCCTAGCGACTATAAAATCTAGAGCTTGTACATAGACATTTATTTTTGGGACTTTTTGGACATTGTTTTGTTTGTTTTTTGTTTTGAACACTTTTAGTTTTTCTATTGTGGGTATATGTCTTCTACACTTTTCAGGACCATGGATAGAAGCAAGCTATATCCAAACTCGGCCCAGGCGATTCTTTCATTCGACATCAAGAGGCCCTGCACACCTGTCTAGTGAGTTTCTTTCTTTACCCTTGTTTTTATACAGTGAGGACACTATAATGTTTAAGTATGGGGTCGGGGAAGGGCTTACTTTATGCATATTTGCCATATTTGACATTATTTGTGCATATTTAGAATTTATTTTTTGAATTGCTACATGGCTATTTTGGAATTCATATTTGATTTATGTGCTTATATGTCATGGAAGTTTATATTGAACTCAACGATGCAAAATTGGATTCATTAGAGATATAGCATGAAATTGCCTAGTAAAGGGAAGTCACAATGAAATGCATATTTTCTTGAAAACCATGAAAGGAGGTAAATTTTGATATTGCTTTTGACATGTTGCATGATAAGAGGATGGAGGACTTTATATTTCCATATAATGCTCATATTATTATAATCCTAGCCTTGCCTATGCTTATGCATCACAAAAAGCCATAATATGCCTTATTTCATATTTGCTCCACATATTCTAAAAATTGCCAATCTTTACCTTATTTCCATCTGGGGATTATGTTGAGAATGATGTCACATTATGGAGATTGTTATATGGTTGTTGTGTTGTTAAATATCTTATATGGAGTTTGGAAGGAAAATGTTTGAAATTTATGGAAAATTTAATGAGTGAGAAAAAATCCAATCACCTCAGGAGATAAAGGTAAATTGACCCTGCTTGCTAAGATAATAGTTTGGCAAGATGGGACACAGGTGAGGAGTCCAAAGCACTAAGTATCCGGGGCCATTCATGACACCCATGTTTGCGACTCTCGAGAAGGCAATGCTGATGTTAGAGAGGTAAAAGCATTATTATTGAGAAAAAGCAATATGAAAGGTGATGAATCACAAGGAGAAGGAATGTGGAAATTCAAGTTTGGAAATAATCAATTTCCCCGGATTATTAGCACCACATTGCCAAAAATTGCCCACCTTTAGCCTTTTATCAATCTACTCCTTGTTGAGCCTAAATTAAAGTCCTCTTGATTGTTAATGTTTTGTCACATGAATTGTTTTTGCATAACCCTCCTTTTGTGAGTAAATGTTGCTTTTGTATATTTGCACATGCATGGATTTGTGACACTAGTACCTTTTCGATGATGGTAATTAATTGTAGGGTTATATAAGAATTAATCTGATATGTTGCGAGTTTTGATTTCTTCCCATGTATGACAAATAAAAGTATTGCTTGAGGACAAGCAAGCTTAAGTATGGGGTTTTTGTTGTGAGTTAAATCTGCCATGTTTTACAGTAACTTTTATATCGTTTTATGCATACATTTCATGCATTTGGGCTAAGATAGTATAAAATCTGTGTAGTTTATGTTTATTTGCCAAATTATGGACTCTACACCAGTTTCTGTTTTAATTTCGCAGAATTCGAGGCAAATTACAGCAGTTCTGAGAAAGGTCGGAAAAGCTCGGAAAAGCTCGGAAATCAACTACAGAAGACGTATCGGAACCAGGACGAATCAAGCCGAAGCCCAGCTTTACACGATCTCGAGTTAACTTACTCGATCTAGAGGAGAGTAGTCCGAGCAAACTTGGTCGAGCAAAGCCTGGTCGAGGAAACCGATTCAAGAGGCAACCCGACTCCGGAAGACAACTCGATCTCGAGGAACTTTGTCGAGATCGACAACGCCTAAACACCCTGTCTGGAGTCGACGAAGCTTTGCCAAGTCGAGAAGCCGAAGACGGAGAAGCCGAGCACCAACCATTACTCGATCTCGAGGAAGCTTGTCGAGGTCGAGGACCACAATGGCGCTAGTCCGAGTCCATGACGAGGAGGAGCTACTCGACATCACCAGCAACACATCCTCGACGAAAACCCAACTCGATCTCAAGTTGTTTACTCGATCTCGAGGAGCCAGGAGCCAAGATCCGAGCCATGACGAGCACCAGCTGCTCGACCAAGTCCAGCTAGCAAAGTCGACGTCAATCCTACTCGATCTCGAGTAGAGTTTGTCGAGATCGAGGAGAGCCGTGTCCGAACCCGCGTTACGCGCTTTGGCTGTCCGTGTCGAGCTGGGAATCCTTCGAGCCGAAGGAAGCCAAGTCTATCAAATTCTATCTATGGAGAAGATTTACCACACATGGAGAGAAGACTTACCTATTTAGATTTATTTTCCCCTTTTAGATTTAATTCCTTAAATTGCATTTATTTATCATTAAGTCTTTAGATATAGATTTTGATAAAGATAGATATATTCTATCCTTGAATAGCAAGGAATAGAAGGCTGTAAATAAAGCCTTAGGGGCTGAGCATTAGGCATCTTATTCCAATTCAATTCCATTCAAGTAAGTATGAGTAGAGATAGAGTTTGTGGCGAGCAAGGTGGAAAGGCGAAAGCGGATTTGTGTTGTTGGTTGTAAGCTTTCTTTATTTAATTCAATGCAAGTTAGTTTCTTTTGTTATTTGATGTCTTCCTTAATGATGAAGAGCGAGTAGTCCACCCACTTCTGGGGCGGGGGTGAGCCCAACGGTGGTCATGTAAGGCGATGCGGTAAAGGTACAATCTTGTTATCCGATTCTTCTTCTATCCCTATTAGCATGATTCTTTTGCGAGAGTTGAAGGTGATCCTTGTTTGTATTATTGAAGCGAAAGTGATCTTAATGCAACTTGGATTAATTATGTGAAAAGGGGTTAGTAACAATTAGGGTTTATGCGAAAGCCTCTATATGTCTATTTGTTAGTAACGAAAGTTATTTTGATGGAAAGCATGATCTTTTATGCCTTTATGTGTTACTTTGCATGGTTATCGTTGTGGTGTTGATACCCTGGCTTCGGAAGTTTTTCCTATATTGATTTATTTCTGTCGAAATCTGAGATTCTGTGTTCGAAATCTGTAATTTGAGGTTTTTTGTGTTTTAATCGAGATAGAGCAGTGCCTTGTCGAGATCGAGTAGGCTTTAGTCGATGTCGAGTTGGGTCTTGTCTAGGTCAAGTTGAGTTTCTGCTTCTGTCGTCGATTTTTAGTTTCTGTTTCTGCTGTCCTTTGTCGATCTCGAGTTGCTGTTGTCAAGATCGAGTACGTCTGTCTTTGCTTTTATTTCTGTTTTCGCTTGTTATTTCTGTCTTTCCTTCTTTGTTTCTTTGTTCCTGTCTTTTCTTCTTGCTTTTCTATGAGATTTACAGCTGCCTAGGATACACTGACACGCTTTCTCGTGGATCGATCCTGACTTTCTCTTACTACATTGGAGGGAATCTTGTAATAATTTGCGTGGGCCTAAATCTGGTTTGATCTATTTCATTATATTTCATACTTGATTTCCTCCTAACAACATTTACCTATTTTATTTTCGGCAAAATCTTTTTATGGGATATTATTCGATTATAGTTTATTTGTGGAAATTATTTTAAAATCGGATAAATCTTTTCTTGCCTTTAATAATTGAAAGGATCTTTTTAAAATTTGAACTTTTGGTTACTGGTTTACCCTCCTCCCTTTGATGAAAGACAAAAAGGGGGAGATGGTTTGATGGTTTAGACTTTGAAACTGATGTGAACCAAGGGTCTTGGCAGACCTTGTTTTGTTTTACTTTGTTGGATGTTTCTCTTTGACTTTAAACACTTATGATCCAACATTTGTCTAACCCATGCAGGAACTTAGTCCGATTTTGCCTTATAATATATCTGCTTAACTAAGTTGCAGGGATGCACAGGTTTTGTCTTTCAACAAGGGGGAGATTGATAACTCCACTCCCTTCGATGAAAATCGGAATTAGTTTCAAAGGCTTTGATACACTGTTTGTGTCAAAGGTCTTGAAGCTACAATTGTGTTGATGAAACAAAAAACATGTACTTTATTATATTATGTCCGAATATTATTATATGTTATTATATGCTTCCGGATATAATTATATATGCACTAACATTTCAGGAAGCTTTTCGAATTATATCTCCTTCCTTGAGTTGAATAACGTGGAGAATAAAATCGGAGATTATGGCTTCAGAATTTCCAAGAATAGAAGATCTCAAAGATCCACCCGCAAGCCATAATCCAAGTTAGCCGTTGGAGAAGATTCCTTCCTCAAGTGGTGCCGATGATCTTCACGATATAAAGGAGATGAAGAAGAGAGAGAGGACGGACGTACATTCACGAATATCATTGCACAATCAGCCCTCCAGTTTACAATCTCTCTTCAGCGTCTTCTCTCTGCTTGTTCTTAAGAGTCTTATATTTTGTTTCAAAGCATTTGAGAGTTACACAGTGAGCTTATAGGATATATTTTGAGAGAGTGTTATACTCGAGAGTTTGTAACTCAGGAAGTGGACACTAGGCGATTGATTCACGAAGTGTAAGAGGATTGTACTAGATAGCTGAGAGAGGTGGGGCTCTTCTATATTGGTCTAGGACTCCAAGGGAACGTGAGTTGACTAGATTACAATTGTATAGGAGTGAGGCTTCTCGGTGAGCTATTAGGATCCTAAGTCTTGTGAATCAATAAAGCCGGTTGAATCCTAGAGTTGTGGAAGAACCCTAGGCGGGGACGTAGGCCAAGTTCGTGCCGAACCTCGTTAACAATTCGTTGCGTCCCTTTCTTATTGCTTTACCATATTTTCGCACTTGTTTCGAATTGTATAACTCTGTTGTGATTCAGGTTTGCCAGACGAAAGAATTATGTCTAATCTCAAAGGGTTTTGCACGAGCTTCAAAAGTCTTGAGATTATCTGCGAAAAACCGGCATACTCTATTCAACCCCCTTCTAGAGTATCTTTATATTACTTTGTTATACATTATCGAACCTTCAAAACTCACCGAAATCCTTGGCTCGGAACGCTCGAAATCGCCCGATTCGCCTGGCCGGAGGAGCGATTGGCTTCGTCGGAGGCGTGGGTGCTCTTGCTCGGACTAGGAAGGAAATAGAAGTTTCAAAGGCGCACATTTACATCGATTTTGGGTCGAAACAAAAACGGAGGGGAAAGGAACCGACCTTTGTGAAATGGAACAGAGGGAACAGGATTCGGGTCCGGCGTCCGGGGGCTCCTGCTCGGATCAGGATCAGCTTTGCCTTGGGCGTCGGAATGCTCGGGCTGCTGCTTAGAGGAGGTGAACAAGAGGCTCGAAGGCTGCCGAATCGAAAACGAGGGAGGAGCTGTTGGATTTGAGGTTCTCGGGAAAGCGGAGGCGCTCGGTGGTGTCTGAGGGACTGCGAGAACAAGGAGGGAGAGGAGTTGGTGGAGGTGGCGTCAAAGCTGGCGGTAAGCAGAAGGCGGCGGCGGCCTGATGCTGGTCGGACAGAACAACGGTGCAAGGCGGGGAGAAGGAGGGATGTTGAGTTTGCATTGAAACACAAGGGTTTGTTTAGATGGAAAGGATAAGAACAAAGGGGAGTTGTTGGGTGATTCTAAAGCACATATGGGGTTGCATCTCTTTTGGAATTAAAAGGCATAGGGGAGGTTCTTCTGAGCAAGCGAAAACGAGAGAGGTAGAGGCGTGCTGCAATCTGAAATCAACTGAGGAGGGAGGTGCACAGTTGGCGTGGGCTGGCGCAGGAAATCAGGAGAACAAGACAAAGAAGGCAGTTGTGAATTGCACATTTGCAATGCAGGGGATCTGGACCCTAACGATTTTTGAGAGAGAGAGAGAGGAAGAGAAAAGAAAAAGAAAATAGGAGAGGAGTGGTCCCCATGGCGCAAATTTAAATCCCGTAATTCGAAACTCAAAACCCGCTAATCCCGAATCTAACGAAATTTCAAATCGAATCATTCAAATAGTTTGCAACGATCGTAATTAAATTCAATTAAATTTATTAACACTCGGAGCTCGAGAGCGGAATTAAATTCCGTTAAAATCCAAATTCTTAAAACGATCCCGGGATGATTTTAAAATCAAACTTGTGCTCGAGGACGAGGTTTCTCCCATTTTACAGATCGATTAAAATAATAATATATTTATTTCAACTGATATTAAATAATATAGAAAATATATTCGGCCTTTACATTCATCCATCTCTAAAAACAAGTCTCGACCCCGAGACTAAAATCATTCTAAAGCAAGGGGACGAAGTTTGAAATTGGTGAGCCCGAGGATCATGTCGTTGATTCCGTAACTGCCTCATAAGGACCCATATGAGATTCTCACAGCATCTTCGACGTGATCATGATATTCCCAATTGGTCGTAGCAAGTATGCGATAAGGGCCTCTATCACATCCTTACCCCGACTTGTCGGTTATATCATAACTCAAAAGCATCATAACCTCCCGACTAGGTCTTAGCAAGCAATCTATAAGTGCCCCTATAAAATGCTTGTATCCACTTAGTGAGACGTCATAATGTAAATCCAGTTTTGTAAAGTTCAAAAGAGTTTTGTGAAGGGAAAGATTGGCCTTGAAATCACTAAAATTCTCGATAATGTTTATTTCTTTATAGTCCAGGCTAGCCCTTTTTCAAAAACCGTTCCGAAATCTCCAAATCCAACGTTTAATCAAGCAATTTCAAATCACGGGAGCTGGTATCATCCACCTCTAAGGGTTAATCCCATACTCTTTTCCTAAGTTCCAAGTCATTCAACAATCATTCTCAACTCAACATGAACAAAAGTAAATCAACTCATCAACTCATAACATCATCAGCCACCTCTCATATGGTAATCCTCAACATCAATCATGATAATCTCAACCAATCGATACCGTAACCGCATAACATGTTTACCCATAACATAAATCATATCTTTCTTTCAAAACACGCCAAAAGCAATAATAGAATCTCAGTATCATATCACAAGTCATAGAGTATATCTATATCATACTGAAGGCATGGGTGAGGTGTCATGGAGTTAGTACATCAGTACACATCAAATCTTACGGTCGCATATCAATATCGCAATACATGTAGAACCAGTCATAACAGGTTTACCATGTCAACATATCAACACAACAAGGTCATGCTATTAAGATTCAACAAAAGAGAAGGACAAGCAGTATATCAACATCAAAATGTCAACATGCTCTCCAGACATCATCTCAACTCATTACAACACCATATAACTATTATTTAACTATCAGACACCATTAATCCATATATAAGCCAATCATATTCTTGCTCCAAGTCATATTCATCATTCACATATTCATAATCATGTTTACTGGCCATATAATATAATATCATGTTTAACACCACATAATAACACATCATTATCTCCTATATTTATCACAACACATTCTAACATGCTTCTAAAATAACATAGCAAAGCATCAATATGTCATGATAACACTCGTCACTTACGAATTAGATTTCAATATTGCATAACAACATGTAATATCATTCTGTATCAGATTCATCATGGTTGCTATCTAACATCGTGCCAACAAATATTAATAAATCACGTAAGCAAGAAAGTCCTCACATCATTACCAGGCATAATAAGACACAATCCCCACTCATTCGTATCCACTCTCAAGCCAGGACCAATCCTTATCTAGATTCACCAACATCCACTCAGATAACATCCTCTAAGAGAAGTCCCAATTCATTTCGATACTCCGATCTCGCCCCTCATTCCACCAAGCACCCTCACTAGAAACCCACCTCTAAGAACCCAACCCCCACCTCTAACTTCACACTCGAGTGCCCTCTGTTACTACAACATCAATTCTCTTAAAGCCCTTTCTTACACTTCTCACACTCCCAGGATTCACCTAGAAGCTTATCCGAAACCACCAAACATTGCCTCTTCTGAATCCCAAAACTCACTCAGTCTAACCTAAGCCAACATCCCTATCTTGCGACTTTCCTCATAATACCATAGATCATCCAACCCGCTCAAGTTCTTTCACCACCCTCCGAGTATTCTTCAAGAAAATATCACCCACAAGTTCAAAGAAGAAGCAATAATGGACATTATTACACATAAAGATTACATCATATCTGCTAGCATTTCTAATAATATCGTCATAAGTTCATCATCAAGCATTGCAAAAGTATCAATAAGTATCAAATTGTTGTCATGCTCAATACTTATTGCAAATATCATATATGAACATAATCAAGTCAAGGTAACATGTTGCATTGTAACTTTATCAAATACAATTCGAGCTTCTTAGCATATGTAGTTCATATTTTACCGACAAAGGAATTCAAATCATGTTTAGCAACTTAGAGTAGCAGCACGCCAAGACATCATGGTACATGAGATCTATAAGGCATCAATCATATCATCATAGACAACGGGCAATCAGGCAATAGTCAACACATCAACACGTAAATCTCGTCACCAGGTCATTGCAATATCATCATCAATAAATTCAAAAGGGTTAGCAATTCGAACAGAGAACACTCTCGCTTGCAAGTCATATCGTACTCGGTAGCCGCAATCCTCGTAACGTACTTGTCCCATCAACACCATCGATCTTGAGGCTTGTGGGTTATGGGCCCACGCTTCCGTCACAGTGCTCTATCGCTATCCAACTTTCTTTCTCATTCCCGGGAGGTCGCTCGTTCAATGTGTCGCAGGGGAGTCCAAGTTAGCGGAGATAGGGGAGTGACAAGAGAAGACAACCCAATTTTCTTTTAGGGACAAACACTGATCACAACTAAAGACGACAACTAGAGACGAAACTCCAACCTGAGAATAGCAACGATGCCCTTATGGAAAGTCTATTTAGGTTATAGTCGCGACAGACAAACACGAATTCACCATGGAGCATATCAATCGCACTAATCCACACTAACATGTACCTATTTCAAGGGGGACAACATTCGTATTCATTTCAAAGGCACACTCGAGTCCTACACGGATGCATGCGAGACAATATAGTAGTCTATTATCTCATGATCAGAAAGCAGGTATGCTCAACAACTTTAAACAAGATATGCAGGATTCATAGCAATTATCATACATATGAAAATTACACGGGCATGGTATATGCATCAACAAGGGAGGTCAATTGTAGCATGGCGAAGTATATCGTAACAATCAGATTAAGCTCATACGAGAACACATAAGAGCAACATGGTAACTATCACATCTGACAACAATGATCATGCAATAGGTCAAGAATGGCATGTAATCATACAACGAGATGCATTTAGAAAGCACAGGTCCTACATGATACTAGCAATACATGTTGTGATACAAGCATAGTCAAGAGTCATTAAAAGGAGTTCAACATAATGTTCACGAAACATGAGGCATGATCGAAAGTAATAAGAACGACATCATGGGCGACAAATTATAATCATGCTAAGAACGAACCATCATGGGGCACATATAATGGTACGATAGTTATCACATCATGGAACAAGTACAACACGTAATCATTTAGAGAGTCATATTGAAAATCATAAACCCTACATGATACTACTAGCACATATCAAATCATGACAATAATCAAGGTAACCTACCTAAATGCATTCTAACATTCATGTGCTATGCGTATGTGAAATCATAGTATAGTATGGTGTGTGATCATGCAAGGTGCCAAGTCTTACATTCATACAAGCACGAGAGGATATCATAGAGCAATAGAGAAACAATACCGAGCGACAACATGTGAGCATGCTATGATTAACCGTCACGGAAAGCAAATCGATCATCGAATTCAACATCAATCAACTTGCATGAGTAAGACATGTTATGGTAATAGAAAGAGGGAAGAACCACACTATCAGGAACCTAGCTCGAGAGAGAATAAGCAATAATGCATGCAAGATATAATTCGCACGAGTCACAACCAAGGACCCTACATGATAATAAAGGTTCACATGACACCTAATACAAACACGTACATAATTCCTTGATATAACAATACGCAAGACTTCAATTCAATCATATTCCAACGATGTAGAGGCATGGGATGAAGTGTAGCAACAAATAATATGAGTCTAAATAATGGGGCAATATTACTAGAGTACGGGGACATGAGTTCAAATCAACACATATTGGGATAAACATGCATTCACCAAGACTCAATTATACCACATATTCTCCATTCAACGCAAGTAACACACAACAATATTAACTTGCAGAATCATCAACAATAGTCAATTGACAAATAAAAATAAAAATAAAATAAAAAATAGATGGGCATGATGTTGTTGGAGGAAATCGAGTATGCAAAATAGAATGTAAATAAACTAAGGCAAACCAGATTCCGTCCCTTGCAAATAATTACAAGACCTCCTCCTGATGCAGCAGCGGGAAGTCAGGATCGATCCACGAGGAAGCGTGTCAACGGATCCTAGGCAGCGGAAAAATCTCACAGAAGTCGACAACAAGGTCCTCGATCTCGACTAGGTTAGTCGACAGAAGATCGGACAGTCGAAAACAGCATAGCAGCAAGCATAGGGGCTCATCGATATCGACCAGAGGCTACTCGATATCGAGTAGGCTTCGTCGACGTCGAGTTGGGCTTTGTCGGGCACCTGCACACAGAAGCTACAACGATGCTAGATCGAGAATCAGTACTCGATATCGACGAGTGCTACTCATATCAAGGAGACAGAAACTAAAAACGGAAGAAAATAAAGAAAAAATGCTTTGGGATTTCGAACTAAACTTAATGTAAAAGACTTCCAAGATTGGGGTTTGCAACAACGATAACCAAGCATGCATAAGGCAGAGATAAACAGATAATCATGTGAATTGCATCAAAGGACAAGCTTTCGCATTTTCCAACAATTAGACAACTCTTTCAAGAAACCCTAATTGTCTCTACTGATTTTATGTTTACAATCCAAGTTGTTAACATGGATTACCATTAGATGGGTAATAAACACATAAACAAGTAGTAGATGCTCAAAACATGATAAAAGTCGGATCTTTACCTCAAACATGCAAGGCTATCGTCGGGCTCGCCCCAACCCTAGAAGTGGGTGGACTACTCGCGCTTCATCGCAAACTCAGACATCATCGATTGAAAAGAAACTTGCATTAAACTTAAATTCAAAAGACTTTACAATCTCGGCGATCCAACTCTCGTTGAACGCCAAAACCCTAAAACCTCTGAACTCCTAAACCGTCTCTGTGAACTACTTCTCTACCTTTGAAATTGAATTACTAGAAATCAGCCCCATGGGCTTTATTTATAGGCTTCTAAACCTTGCTAATCAAGGATAGAAATCTTTATCTATATCTAAAACTATATCTAAATCATTAAAGATAAATAAAAGCTATAATGAAATTAAATCTAAAATAGGGAAATAATATCTAAAGTGTCTCAAGTGGATAAATCTTCTCCTTCCATGATAGATGTTGACAGATCGGATAGAACTTGGCAATCTTCGAGCCCAAGTAATCCCACACCGAGTAGAATTGATCAAACCGCGTAACGCGTCTCTGGAAGTCTCCTCGATCTCGACAAAGGTCTACTCGATCTCGAGTAGGATTGTCGGTCGACTGGTGCGTCTCGGCTAGCTGGTCCTCAACATGCTCGGGTGTGGTTCACAGGTTTAGTCGATCTCGAGTACCTCTCGTCGATCTCGAGTAAAGAGGTTTTGTCGACTAGGTCTTCTCGGGTGACTTTGCTCGACATGCTCGGACACGGCTTCCGGACTCCTCGATCTCGAGTAGGGTGTAACCCGGTCTGTCCTCGTCTTCGTCTTCTCGATCAGCTCTTCCTCGACCAGGCCCTCCTCGGACACTCTTGGTCGATCTCGAGTAGAGTGTACTCGATCTCGAGTAAAGTTTTCTCAGCTTTCTGCTCTGTTCTTAAAACGCACTTTCCCGAGTACTCGTTCGTCGGATCGACGCATATGACCATGCGTTGGAAAGTTCTCTCCGAGCGCTACAACTCTCATGAAGAAATCAAAGCTTGATTCAGAATGAAGAATGGTGAAAATGGCGTTTTCTCCAGCTGCACCATCCTTAGCTTCTCCATGAGTTTCCTTTAAGCTCCAAAGTGCGTCCGATTTCTGGAAAATATAACAAAAACTTGTGTAGACCTCCATATATTGCAAATAAACATAACTTACACAAATTCTGTATTATTCTAACCCAACTGCATGCAATGTATGCATAAATCGATATAAAATTAAGTGTAAAACATGGCAAATTAGGTTCACAACAAACACCCCATACTTAAGCTTGCTTGTCCTCAAGCAATACTTTTAATTGCCATTCAGGGGAAGAAATCAAAACTCTCAACTTCTTAGATTTATTCTCATATAACCCTGCAATCAATTACCATCCTCGAAAAGGTACTAGTGTCACAGATCCATGTATGTGCAAATGTATAAAAGCAACATCTACTCAAAAAGGGAGGGTTATGCAAAACATTCATTCGTGACAAAACATTAATAATCAAGAGGACTTTAATTTAAGCTCAAATAAGGAGTAGATTGGTAAAAGACTAAAGGTGGGCAATTTTTGGCAATGTGGTGCTAATGATCCGGGGAAATAGAGTACCAAACTGAATTTCCACATTCTTTCTCCATGAGATTCATCACCTTTCATAATGTTTTTATCAATAATAATGCTTTTACCTCTCTAACCTCAGCACTCCCTTCTCGCGAGTCGCAAACATGGGTGTCATGAATGGCCCCGGATACATAGTGCTTTGGACTCCTCACAATATGTCCCATCTCTCCAAACTATTATCTCAGAGAGCAGGGTCAATCTACCTTTATCTCCTGAGGTGATTGGATTTTCTTTCACTCATTAAATTTTCCATATATTTCAAACAATTTCCTTCCAAACTCCAATAATGATAATAATCACAAAACACCATATGACATCTCCATAATGTAACATCATTCTCAACATAATCCCCGGATAGGGTAAAGAATGGCAAATATTTAGATCATGTGGAGCAATATATGAAATAAGGCATTTTATGGCTTTTGTGAAATGCATAAGCATAGGTAAGGTTAGGAATTTAACAAATGAGCATTATATGGAAATATAAAGTCCTCTATCATTTTATCATGCAACATGTCAAAAGCAACTTCAAATTTTATCTCCTTTTATGGTTTTCAATAAAATATGCATTTCATTGTGACTTCCTTTTACTAGGCAATTTCATGCTATATCTCTAATGAATCTAATTTTGCATCATCGAGTTCAATATAAGCTTCCATGACATTATTTCAAAATTTTCAATGGGGGTCATTTTTTCAAACTTTGGAAAACATGCATGTAAGCACATAAATCAATAATGCATTCCAAAATAGCCATGTAGCAATTCAAAGAAATAATGCACATATATGTCAAATATAGCAAATATGCACAAAGTAAGCCCTTCCCCCACCCCATACTTAAACATTACAGTGTCCTCACTATATAAAATAAAGTAGAAAAAAGAGTAAATGAAGGAACTCACAGGATAAAATATCGAGGAAGGCGGATCTGGGCAGGTCGAGTAACTGTTCTTGTCGATATCGAGTACAGTACTCGATATCGAGTAGGCTCTCAGCGTCTGGTGGAATCTGAAGTCGAGGAGCGTCGGGCTGGTCGATATCGAGTACGTCTACTCGAGATCGAGTAACTTCTGGGCTTCTCCTCCTTGTCGTAGTCGACTTGGCCTTCGTCGATTCTGACTGTTTTTCAGGGACTTCTTTATTCCACTTTTTGCGATCCTTATATGCTTCCCGACCTAAAAGTGTTAGATTGCACAAGAAAACAAGACTATCCATATGAAGTATTCTAAAAGACATAAACCCAAAAACAAAAACAAAAACCAAAAACCAAAAAGTTCAAAAGTCCCAAAAATTCATAAAGTCTTATATACACGCTCTAGATTTTGGAGTCGCTAGGCCGACTTCTCCGTTTGCACTTTAGCCTGGCTCATCTTTGTCCGGAGGTATAGGTGGATTTGGTGGTTCCTCCGGTGGTGGGAAATGTGGGATGTCATCCGGGGGCATCTTGTGGAGAAGCTTAAACCTCCCCAAGTAAACGCTCCATGGCTTCACCCATTCATCTTCCTGGGCTCCAACTGGTATGCATAAAGGAAGATATAAAGGAAATTTGCATACCTCATTATCATACCTCTTCCGCTTCATTGGTTGATTTGTTTGCACATCTCCACCACAACAAAACGGTGGAGTGGGAAGAGATATTTTCACCTCATCTTGTGGAGTTTCATGCCACTTTGCTAGGACCCCATACTTGAACACAAACATCGATTGCTCAAGATTGTAAGGAATGGCCTTCATCTTATAAGGCAAAAGCGACCTTGAAGCACCATGGGCAACGACGTCCAGATTTTGCGTTGGTGGCTCTTCTTCTTCTTGGGATCCTTCCAAAGATTCTTCAAAGATATATATCGAAGTGGATATCGAAATAGAGGAAGGACATACCTGGGTTTCTATAGTACAAACGATTTCGGCTAGTGTTTCTGGATCAGTTCCTCCAGAATGTGTATATGTCGAGTCCAAGTAGTCGATGTCGATTGGCTCATAGAAGGGGACATTGTCGAACCAACTTGTCATTGTTGATTTGGGCGATTTAGCGTAATGTTCCCATCTACGCAACACAAGCTTAGCTTCTGCCTGCCTCGCACGCTCAGCTTCCTGTTCCCTTCCTGCTCTCTCAGCGATGAGAGTGGTATCCTTGGCGGCTAGTTCCGTCCTTAGCCTCTGTATCATCTGTTCTGGTGTTTCTGCGACCGCCATGGCTCTTTTCAGTTTAGAATGGATGTGTAGGACGCGTTCCGGATCATCTGAGGTGTCAAACTCAGGTGGTTAACCAGAACGGCGCATACACCTGCAAAGTAACTTAAAGTAAACGTGAGATCTTAACTACCTAAGGCGCGAATGATTGCTTCCCCAGCAACGGCGCCAATTTGTTGTAGGAGGAAATCGAGTATGCAAAATAGAATGTAAATAAACTAAGGCAAACCAGATTCCGTCCCTTGCCAATAATTACAAGACCTCCTCCTGATGCAGCAGCGGGAAGTCAGGATCGATCCACGAGGAAGCGTGTCAGCGGATCCTAGGCAGCGAAAAAATCTCACAGAAGTCGACAACAGGGTCCTCGATCTCGACTAGGTTAGACGACAGAAGATCGGACAGTCGAACACAGCGCAGCAGCAAGCATAGGGGCTCATCGATATCGACCAGAGGCTACTCGATATCGAGTAGGCTTCGTCGACGTCGAGTTGGGCTTTGTCGAGCACCTGCACACAGAAGCTACAGCGATGCTAGATCGAGAATCAGTACTCGATATCGACGAGTCCTATTCGATATCGAGGAGACAGAAACTAAAAACGGAAGAAAATAAAGAACAAATGCTTTGGGATTTCGAACTAAACTTAATGTAAAAGACTTCCAAGATTGGGGTTTGCAACAACGATAACCAAGCATGCATAAGGCATAGATAAACGGATAATCATGTGAATTGCATCAAAGGACAAGCTTTCGCCTTTTCCAACAATTAGACAACTCTTTCAAGAAACCCTAATTGTCTCTACTGATTTTATGTTTACAATCCAAGTTGTTAACATGGATCTCCATTAGATGGGTAATAAACACATAGACAAGTAGTAGATGCTCAAAACACGATAAAAGTCGGATCTTTACCTCAAACATGCAGGGCTATCATCGGGCTCGCCCCAACCCTAGAAGTGGGTGGACTACTCGCGCTTCATCGCAAACTCAGACATCATCGATTGAAAAGAAACTTGCATTAAACTTAAATTCAAAAGACTTTACAATCTCGGCGATCCAACTCTCGTTGAACGCCAAAACCCTAAAACCTCTGAACTCCTAAACCGTCTCTGTGAACTACTTCTCTACCTCTGAAATTGAATTACTAGAAATCAGCCCCATGGGCTTTATTTATAGGCTTCTAAACCTTGCTAATCAAGGATAGAAATCTTTATCTATATCTAAAACTATATCTAAATCATTAAAGATAAATAAAAGCTATAATGAAATTAAATCTAAAATAGGGAAATAATATCTAAAGTGTCTCAAGTGGATAAATCTTCTCCTTCCATGATAGATGTTGATAGATCAGATAGAACTTGGCAATCTTCGAGCCCAAGTAATCCCACACCGAGTAGAATTGATCAAACCGCGTAACGCGTCTCTGGAAGTCTCCTCGATCTCGACAAAGGTCTACTCGATCTCGAGTAGGATTGTCGGTCGACTGGTGCGTCTCGGCTAGCTGGTCCTCGACATGCTCGGGTGTGGTTCACAGGTCTAGTCGATCTCGAGTACCTCTCGTCGATCTCGAGTAGAGAGGTTTTGTCGACTAGGTCTTCTCGGGTGGCTCTGCTCGACATGCTCGGACACGGCTTCCGGGCTCCTCGATCTCGAGTAGGGTGTAACCCGGTCTGTCCTCGTCTTCGTCTTCTCGATCAGCTCTTCCTCGACCAGGCCCTCCTCGGACACTCTTGGTCGATCTCGAGTAGAGTGTACTCGATCTCGAGTAAAGTTTTCTCAGCTTTCTGCTCTGTTCTTAAAACGCACTTTCCCGAATCCTCGTTCGTCGGATCGACGCATATGACCATGCGTTGGAAAGCTCTCTCCGAGCGCTACAACTCTCATGAAGACATCAAAGTTTGATTCAGAATGAAGAATGGTGAAAAATGGCGTTTTCTCCAGCTGCACCATCCTTAGCTTCTCCATGAGTTTCCTTTAAGCTCCAAAGTGCGTCCGATTTCTGCAAAATATAACAAAAACTTGTGTAGACCTCCATATATTGCAAATAAACATAACTTACACAAATTCTGTATTTTTCTAACCCAAATGCATGCAATGTATGCAGAAATCGATATAAAATTAAGTGTAAAACATGGCAAATTAGGTTCACAACACATGATATAGGTTCTTGTCACAAATGAGCAATAAGCATTCATACAAAGGGGAGTTGATCACACTATCATGAACGTAACGATCATGTAGGTTCACATATATGGTTCATCCTTGAAAACAATCATACGATCAATAGGCTCAGTAAACATTCTATATCAACATACAGTCATGATAGAAGGCAAGACACAACACGAGACTCAAGTAATATAATCAATCACATATGTAATAGGAGGAGCAGTCTGTACTAATGGTCGTTCGCAAGGTATATGCAGTAGGCTATAAGATCATGTCATGCAATTTAGAGAGAGTCATCATTACAACCGGACAGGTATCCCTAAGGGCAACCATTGACCTTCTCCAACTGACTCATCACCCCTCTTTCCCATGGGACCTTGGTACGACTCTTTGTGGCAAGAAAGCCCTAGTTGATCGTCATAAGAATCAAGGAAGACAACCCCGAGAACACCTTACTTTTGACTCCAAATGACATCAAGAACTACCTTCCAATACTCACTCAGACAACCTTCATATCCATACATGATTCCGACACAATGTGTTTACCAACCCGATTCCCCGTGGAAGACACTGGCATCCGGGAGAAAGACTCGATAGAATCGTGAAAGGGTTAACATAGTGGAAGGGATTGTTCCACACAAGTTGGGATTGACCGTATAGAAATAAAGGTGCTCCCGCTATCCCGTTTGCACATATCAATTGGTACACATATCATAGTCAGGGCATACTAATTATATCCACAACAAGCACTTAGCATAGAATCAATCAATGACAATCATAATGATCTCTTTGGAATCTTCTAGACCCATCTGTAAAGAACAAGCTAATATTTTGCCAACCCAATCCCGACTACATCCAATAGAGATGGTATTAACGTCCTTCTACCCATTCGTTCCCTATTTGGTCGGTTTTCCTCTTTTATAACAAGTCAAGTTCATTACTTAGTCCAATTGGAGTTAGGCGTATTAAGTTCATTTTACCCCTTTAAAATCCTTCAAATCCTTTGAAATTCATGGGCGATTTTCCAAAACATACACTCGACCCTTGTGTACCCGAATTGCAAAACCTCAGCTTTGATACCAACTTTGTAACAGCCCAGAATTATGATTTCTGGATTACGTTTCAATGGATAAAACCCCTTGTTCGGATCTTGCAATCCAGGTACAAGTCGAGGTTTGAAACCTCAAAAGACTATATCCTCTTTAAAGCGGGGTTCCCGAACCCCAAAGAAATCGGAGGGTCGTTGGGTACCCTCAGTCTGTCCTATAGACTAAGTCGCGAAATTCATTTAAGAGTAATTGCAAAAACGAAAAGAAGGTACAACTTGCCAAGGTGAAGTCGGGTTAAAACCAAAAAACATGGTAAATACGAGTATCCAAATTATCTAAGTTTATAAGTATGGAAATCGGTCTTTCAGTCCAATAATCGCTAAAAGGGAACCCCGTCATATAGACATCGAGCACTCAAAATCTGCAGAAAATACCTTTAAAAGAAGAACGGAGAAAGGAGTCAGATCGAGCCACGCATGCGGGACCGGCAGTCCTCGCTGAGGCCACACAGTATGTGCTATACCAAATAAAGATGTTCTAATGCAGTACGAAAATTAAACACACTAGCATGCTCCTAGTTATAATAACGTGCAGAAATGCTGTAAAGGGTCAGAGACAATGCCAAATGGCATATCTCTCTCCTACTCCGCCCCCTTTTTCATGAGTGGACCTGGCCAATACGGTACCCATTTCATCGTGGTGGTGCACGGACCACGGAATCATAGCATGCTCAACATCATAACTCATCACATCATATCACATCATAACATCTCTTGCCTGATGGTGCAAGGCTGTCAAATCATACTCATATCGACTCGATCGACTCAGGGAACCCGATTAGGCTTGGCTACCCTATGACCCTAGCAAAGACTCTAGGGCTATCACAAATAACGACCATTCTGTTTCAAACACACATAGTAACAATATGCTCAGTTCAATGCAATCCTAGCATGATACTACATGGCATGCTTTTATGCGTATGCAACATATAACATAAAATGAAAAACAAAAGGATAATACAAGCAAGGGCACAATGCAAGTCCAAAGCAATCCAAAAACAATACACACCAATCATCAAGCCAATTCCATGAGCTACCAGACCGATATTCATACATTCGAAACCTAAGTTCTCAACATACTCAAAACCAACCGATAGTGAAACCGTTTTCCAAAACCTTTCCAATATGATCAACATCAACCAAAATCATTTCATTTCCAATCGACAGAAGGCAGCGGCGGCCTGATGCTGGTCGGACAGAACAACGACGCAAGGCAGTGAGGAGGAGGGATGTTGAGTTTACATTGAAACACAAGGGTTTGTTTGGATGGAAAGGATAAGAACAAAGGGGAGTAGTTGTGTGATTCTGAAGCACGGATGGGGTTGTAGCTCTTTTGTAATCAAAAGGCATAGGGAAGATGCTTCCGAGCAAGCGGAAACGAGAGAGCCCGAGGCGTGCTGCAATCTGAAATCAACTGAGGAGGGAGGTGCACAGTTGGCGTGGGTTGGCGCAGGAAAGTAGGAGAACAAGACAAAGAAGGCAGCTGTATTGCACATTTGCAATGCAGGGGATCTGGACCCCAACGATTTCTGAGTGGGAGAGAGAGAGATAGAGGGAGAGAAAAGAAAAAGAAAATAGGAGAGGAGTGGTCCCCATGATGCAAATTTAAATCCCGCAAATTGAAACTCAAAACCCGCTAATCCCGACTCTAACGAAATTTCAAATCGAATTATTCAAATAGTTTGCAACGATCGTAATTAAATTAAATTAAATTTATTTAAACTCGGAGCTCGAGAGGGGAATTAAATTCCGTTAAAATCCAAATTCTTAAAACGATGCCGGAATGATTTTAAAATCAAACTTGTGATCGAGGACGAGGATTCTCCAATTTTACAGATCAAATAAAATAATAACATATTTTTACATATAAAAAGCTATTTTTTCACCCATTTCGCCTACAACAACAACAATAATAATAATTTAGTAATTGAAAAAGTTAAATAGTAAAAAAGGTATTTTGAGAGCTTAAGACTCGAGCTCACGAATGACGTGGGGGTCTCGCACATGCGCGCTAACCAAGCCGAGCATACACGCCAAATAGGGTTCCATCCTATCTAAAAACCAATTGACTTTAGAAGGAGTAGCCAACCCACTTATGTACAAGGCTTGGATTCACTATATTTTCCATGTGGGATACTATCCCATATCATATTCTCAACAGATGCAAATAATAAAAAAAAAGGTGAAATGGAGCCCTTAAGCTGATGTGATTGAGAAAAAAGTCAGTTAAAGGCCCAGGTTAGGGCTCATGAATACGGATACTCTTATCCCAGTGACTTGAAATCAAATAATACATGCATACATTTTTTTATTAGGTAAAAATTTGAGTACAGGCATACCTGAAACTCGATGGTCGAACAGGTTGGCAGAGGAAGACCGTCAATACAAATAGAACACAATAACACAAAACATCAGAGAGGAAAGAAAACTCAACCAACTCATACAAGACGTCAACTAGCAGAGAAGACGACCGAGAACTAGGATGCGCCACGAGTGTGAAAGGCATGAGAGAGTGCAAAGACTCACGACAGTACCCCAGCTGGAAAGGGCGACTCCTGAGGAAGTGTGGATCGCCGACATTGCCTCCACCTAGATGAAGGATCTTCGAAGAGAACAAACACAACCATGATCCATTGTCGATCAAACAGTACGCCCCATATTGCAACCCAACATAAAGCAGACGCAACCACACTAAAGCACTAACCGGACGCTAAAAGACGGGACAAATACGGGTAAAAAGGGAAGATCGATTCACCGCCGGAAATGTGAACGGAATTTCCCGAACTAACCAGAACGATTCGGGGAGCATTATTATTTTATAAATATAAAATATTTTTCAATCCTTAACGGGATTTAGTGTGCACCCTTTCGAGTGGGGTTTGGAACCCTTACGAGATTTTATAATTACATATATAACACAATATATATATATATATATATATATATATATATATATATATATATATATATATATATATATATATATATATATATATATATATATATATAAATAATCAGTTGGAAAATGATTTGATTTGATTTTTTTTTATTATTCTTTGGGCTGCCTTCACTAGTAGAAAAAAGGCTTTTTAGCCCGGGCGTTTTTTCATCAAATAGCCCGGATATTTCAAAAACCCATCCGGGCAGTTGGTCTTCGTGATATTAGGCTAATAGCCCGGATCTAATTATAAACGCCCGGGCTATTTGGGTCAGTATATAGCCCGGATGTTGTAGATCCGGGTTATTAGGTCCCTTACATTTGAAAAAAGAACACAGTTATTTAGCCCGGATATTTTTATATCCGGGCTATTTTGTCCCTTTCATTTAAAAAAAATACACATATTTAGCTCGGATATTAAAATGCCCGGGCTAAAAAGTCCCTTTTAAAAAAATGATATATATACACATTTGTGGCGCTCTCCACCAACCACCATTAGGGCCAATGCACAAATTTCCAATTACATTCGTTGCCTTGAAAATCTACAATGTACATATCCATCAACTCATAAAACAAGACGACTTGTAATTGAATGAAAGTCTTTGGCATTAACAACACAAGTCACAAACCTCAAATTCTAGAGTTTTCCCAGTAAATTCACATACATATATAAACTCATTTTGAACTATAAAATATATCAACACATAAGTCACACACTAGGATCGTTTTCTTACAACAAGATATATGCCGATCACCATGGCCACCCCAACAACTGCAACCCCAAGAGACGCGAAGATCTTTGCTGCTGAAGAAGTTGCGCTTGTTGATGGAATTTCCATCAGCTTATCCATCTGCACTTGGAAATATCAAAAGATTAAATCAAGCCCAAAATCTCGTTTGTCTATATGCTTAGATTGGCAGAAAAAACTAGCGCATACCCTTGAATTCAAACCTTGAGGAAAGTAACAAGAATTCAAAAAAAAAACGTTCCTTGAAACATATTTTGGCAGAGTGAAAGTATTTTCTTGCAGCCATTACAATAACAAGTAACAAGGTACAAAGGGAGGAACTGATCGGCCCAACAAGTGATCAAACCTCTAATTTCTCTACTTTCATGAATCATGACTACTATTATGCAATTATACGAAGGAATATTCATAGGCCATGTTAATTAATTATATTTCTTTTACGAAAAAAGCAAGTGGCATGCAATAAAGCAAAAAGAAGCTTGTATTATCATGGATTAAATCTATGCCACTTTCATTGTTTATCCATTTTGTAGAAAATATAAGTACAAGTGGAAAAGGTGGAGCTTGCAACCAACATGAGTCCTAACTCCTAAGCACTAGTGTCTATTGCACCCTCCACAATCAGATCATCTGATATATGAAAATTAATGGGAACCTTCAGATTGTTGTCAGAAATATTAATCAACTGAGTTGAATTTATCATTTACTCAAGCACCGAGGGTGAGCAACGACAATGATGATTAAAAGATTTCTTCATATATTCAGGCACTTACCGCAAAATCCTTGGGGACTATATCCATGGTATGTGAGAGAAGCATCTGATATATATCTCTAGCAAAATAACCCTTTGACAGTTGCCCCCTCCACAATCAGATCATCAACCCTTGTTCCAAATTTGACATAAACCTGCAGAAATCAGAAGCAGAACCTATGGATTACTGAGAAGTGATATTGCTGAGAATCACACAAAAACACTCAAATAAAAAAGCAAGAACACGAACACTTGGGGGATTCCAAAGAAACACACAACAAAACAACCTTCTAAAGTATAAACGAACTAAGAGATCGACATATGCGTATGATGTTCGTTTACCTTTGGATCGACATATGCATATTCACATTTACATTTACACTTCTTAGTAAATTCACATTTATATTTACATAATTTACTGAGAAGCAGAACCTATGCAAATGCACATCAGAACCTATGCAAATTCACATCAGAACCTATGCAAATTCACATTTACATATTGCTGAGAAGCAGAACCTATGGATTACTGAGAAGCCAAAAAGAATAAATGCAAATTAATCCAACAAAATGATACAACTAGTGCAAAAAAGGCTAACTATAATATGTCAAGGGCTTGTCACATGTCTCACAAAGAGCGGGAACTTGTCCCACAGAAGTCCACAACCCTTCTCCTCGTAAGATAAGAATCTGATATCTCTTAGAGGCATTGTACAATATATGTTAGCCATTTACATATTGTCGATGGGTACATGTATGAGTGTGTGCATTCACATGTGGAATGTTGTCTAAACTACCCCGATTCATAAGTTATAATTATTCATTCACATCATAATATATACCAGCAGGCTACTGAAATCAGAACAGGTTAACCAATTTAATGCTCAAGAAAGAACACTTAATAGAAGATTGTTATTCTTGAACAAGGCAGTAAAATCACCTCCCCAAAACAAAATTTGTTATCCAATTGTATGAGCCGACGAACTACTAATGCACCAATATCACGTCCTCTTAGCTTAACAGGTTGTCCTCGCTCGATCAAGGTAACATCTGAACCAAGTTCTGCAAGGACAAGAGTTGCTCAACACTTTAGCAACTGATTTCCCCAATTCAATAGCAAAACACTTCAAGTTCCGGGATGACATAGCAACAAAACCCCCTTCATGTTTCGAAAACCCTAAGTTACGCAAATGATGTCGAGATTAGGGTTCAAACTAACCTGGAACTTGAGAACTTTAGCAATTTGCTCGAGGAGAGGATCAAAAATCCCTAGAAAATCCTTCCCGGGGTCCATGTCAACCTCGACTCCCAACTTAGACAGCCTCCAAACCCCCTGGAATTTGTCGTTAACGTCGATCTTATCCTTATTGATTTCTTTGAACTTGTTCTTCTCCGAAGGGTACCGAAGTCTCCCCGTCCTCTGCGACCTCCTCACGCATCGGATAGAGCAACAGTTGAGAAAGAAAACAGATGTGGAGAGAGAATCTGAACAACCATGAGGAGCGCCCAAACATGCAAAGTGGGTAAGGGAGGGAGAATTTGGGGAAGACGAATGACCAATTCGATTTGGGGCAAAATAGAAGCACGATAAATCAATTTCAACTTAATAACCCGGATATAGATATGGGAGGGAACGCCCGAGACATTAATTTGGATCCTTTGGTGGGCACACGCACTAATAACCCCGGAGATAGATGGGTGAGGCACGCCCGGCCTAATGGCCTATTAGATTTACATAATAACCCGGATATAATAGCTTTGGGGTATTTGGTGTGAGTTGTTGAGAATTTTTTTTACTTATAATAGCCCGGGCCTACAATATATCCGGGCTCTATACTATTTTCAGTTTTCAAAAAAAAAAGAAAATACATATTTGTCAATTTTAATCCTATTAGAACCCGGATTTTTCAGATCCGGCTTATTATATAGCGGGTTAAAAACTCATTTTTCTACTAGTGCTTGGGTCTAAAGCGCCACACCAGGTCAAAAGGACGGAGATCAGTGGGAGGAAGAGAAACCACCTCCGACACCGAACCCAGGCCGACAAGAAGAAGGATTCATGGAAACCAACCAGGCAGGAGCCGATGGAGATCCGAGTAGGATGAAAGGGCAAAATGAAAGGAAGCTACCCAAACACCCTAGGCTTCGAAATTCAAAGGCAAAGCGATCGAATTAGTTGAGAATTACAAGGAAATTGAAATCCTCGCACAAGGGTTTGCAAAGCCCTAATAAATTAGTGTAAATTGTTGAAAAATTGAAGGTTTGCAATCCAATGGCTTCACTGGATGATTATAAGCGAAATGGTAGATCTGAGTTTTTCCCAAGAAGAATATGAAGAAAGGAAACAGAACAACCTTTCCCATTTCCAAAAGAGAGACTCTCTCGCCAGACCTTCCATAGACCAACAAGGAAGTTCCGACCTCCGGAGAGGAGAGATTTCTAGCCTTCAAAGAGGTGATTCTTTGCCTCCGAAGAGGGGTGTTCGGGCCAGCGGAAGCCGGCGGTGGTAGACTGTGGGTTGACGAGGAGGGCTCCGATAATGGGTTTTCTTCTTCTCTCTCAATAGATGAGAGAGAAGGTCTTTTAATAATACATGCTTACATGATTGTTGGAATGAGGTTGTCCTACACTCCTACATCAAAAATATTAAAATGTATATTCACCGTATGTGAATTCACACATAACCTTCCTTCGGCTACACTTTTAAAGGTCGTAGATTACATGTTTCAGGTTTCAGGAAGTTCCAAAAGGAGATGCAATACTTTTAAAGGTAATTATGAATGTTTACCATGAGGTGAAATTGGGTCATCACTCAATTATAGCATTGTAATCCCGAGTTCATATTTCAAAAGAGGTAAATACTGAAAGTCTATATGTTTGCTTAATCTAAATGAATTGTAATATTTGATTATAGTAATTTAATCTTGAGTACAATTGTTGTTTGATTTGTGAATATTGTTATCTATTTTGATCTCAGCTGATGATTTTCATCTCAGTAGATAATTTGGTGATTGTTGTACTGTAATCCCGACTTCTGTTTTTGACATTATGATAGCTGGGTTTGATTAAAATTGTATGTGTGTCATCAATGGATTTCTTAGATTTAATCATAACTAACACGTGCCTTTTATGTAATCTTGAGTGCAACTGTTATTTGAGATGTGAATATTGTCATCAATTTTGATCTCAGCTAACGATTTTCATCTCAGTAGCTAAATTATATGTCTGTCATCACAAATGAGTTTGATTTTAATCTCGGTTGACGATTTTGATCTCAGTAGCTAAATTACATGCATTTCATCAAAAGTGAATTTGATTTTGATCTCAATTGATGATTTTGATCTCATTTTGATTAAAATTGTATGCATGTCATCTCAGTAGCTGAGTTTGATTAAAATTATTCCATCACAGTATGTGTATTAAATTTAAGAGATGTCACCAGGGAACAGGTATAATGGATGTAAATCTACTAACAGTAAAATTTGGAGGAAAATTGAAAATGGAAGAAGATGATTTAGTTTTTTTTGGGAATGTGTCATCAAAATTGATTTTCACCAATCAGCCTATGAGTATGTATGAGATGGAGAGTGAGATAATTAACAGAATCATCAACAGTGACAGTTTGGCTCCTAATCTTCAATTCAGTCACTTGATTGAGAATGACACTGCTTTGAGGATTTTCTTTCAAATTAGTAAATTGAAAGAAGTGAATTGAACATTGCCTTTTTATGCTACTATTGTGAAGGATATCATTGAAGATCAGGTTACACAATCTATGAATGATGAAAATCAGCTAGAATTACATGCTCATAGCTATTTCAATGATACATACGTAATGGAAGATAGCTTTTGTGTCTAGAATGAGTAGACTGCATAAATGATGACAATGATACATGTGATAATGGAGACGATACCAAGATTGAGAGTCGCCTCAGTAGCACTACAATGTGAACAAAATATTCAGAGCATATAAGTTCAAGAAAGTGGGGCATTCTTATAGCTTTGGGACAACTATTCAAAACAAAGGAAGATCTTAAAAATGCTATTAAATTGTTGGCTGCACAAGAAACGTTTACTTACAGGGTGAGAAAGACAACACCAAGTTATTACAGAACAGTTTGTATTGATGAAAGATGCGATTAGAAAATTCACGGTGCCATAGTAAGTGGTTCAAATATATTTCAAATTAAGAAATACAATCAAGAACATAGTTGCAGTCAATGTTCCAAAAATCGCTTGGTGGATGCTCGACGGAGAGGTGGGTTCAAGGGTCTAGGCGGGGTCTAGACAGACTTTTTATTTTAACATGTATTTTTACTTGTAAGTCATGTCAAAGACCTAATAAAGGCTATATAAATTAATAAACTTTGATAATCTTCATAGTCTATAAAGGCTATATAAATTAATAAAATTTTAAAATATAATCATGGTTGCACATTAATCTTCTAGACTTTTATATATTCATTTGGGTTAAAACCTTTGAATTTGCTTTTTTTAAATAAACCTCCTAAGCCGCCCAGACCTGCCTAGACCCGCCCAAAACCGCCCAGACCGCCCCAAAACCACCTAGACCCGCCCAGAAACCCACCAAGCTAGCTCTCCGCCAAGCCAAGCCCGCCAAGCTCCTTGGCTCGAAGGTCAAGGACCGCCCAACGTCTAGGCGGCCGCCCTAGCCGTTTTTTGGAACAATGGTTTCAGTTTGGAAGTAAGGATTGGAAAATGTTGCCCTCCTTACTACAAACTTGTAGTTGAAAAGATGAAACCAAGGTAAAATATATTGTAATCCCTTCCTGTAATCACTCATCCTTTGATATTTTATTGAGTCTTTTACATAATATGAACAGATAAGAAGACATCAAAAAGGAGTCAACTCCAAGTCAAATTAATTAGAAACATCATAAAAACTAACTTCAAAATAAATGTGACCTACTGAAATCATGGAAAGCTCGTGATGCAACAATAACGATGGTACGTGCACTACAACAATTAAAGCTTTTAGTAGCGGTTCAAAACCGCCACATAAAGTCAAAAAACTGCTGCCAAAGGGCTACTGTAGCGGTTTTTACCCGTTTCATTTGCTCGCGTTGCATTTGATCTATTGTGGCGGTTTTGTAACCTAATGTGGCGGTTTTTTCCCAGCACTAAGATCCGCTACAATAGGTATTATAACCGCCACAAAAGAGTATCTATTGTGGCGGTTTTCTTTGAGCTATTGTAGCATTTTCTTTTTCTAATGTGGCAGTTTTTGGTTTGCCAAAATAAAAAAAAAATACATGTTTTTAGCCCGGATTCAGCAAACCCGGGCTAAAAAGTCCAACGTTTTTAAAAAAAAAAAATATAATGCACCATATTATTTGGTGCATTAAAATAGTCAAATACCACCTAATCAAGTTAATCAAAACATCATCTCTACGTCATAAAGAATTCCATCCAGCAGCAAATCAGATTCAAATCAAAGTAATACCTTTAACCTAAACTACAATCCAAAACCTAAAACTGATTAGGTAAAACAGATCCATCAAGTAACTGAGAAGAACCAGGCAGGAAGGTTCACTCGTCAGCCTGCAAAAGCTCGAGCCAGAAATCATCTGTATGAACCAATCCCCATGAGCTGTTCTGGTCATCTGATGAAGTACATCTCGACGAACACACCTCTGAATTACAATTCGAAACCTGAATCAGAGCATCCCAGGCTGAAAAACACATAGGAGTAAGAAAGAAGTAACAATAACAATCATTCAACTTTAGAGTTAAAAACAAATAGGAGTGTATTTATTTTTCTTTTCCCCTCATCTCTTCATTTTTCTCAAGCCAAAGGTGGTCCGAAAACATCTAAAAAGGGGAGGAGCTGATCAATTATAGAGTCACGTTGATCCAAAGTTGAGACCCAAAACTAAATATATCCCTAGAAAAATATATGTAATTCATGGAGATTCAAACGCTATGAATCTAAAATCTGAGTAATCAAACCGGTTATACTAGACAATAAGCCCTAGATTGGATAGAATTCAAGGAGAAGAAACCAAATTTAACTCCAATTTTTTTCACAGAAAGGTCTAAAGCATACAATTGCAATGCACTAAATTTCACAAAAAGGCTCATTACACGTTCAAAACAAAGATCTCATTACCAAACTCTTAACAAACTAGTGAGGAACAAGCTTACTCTGAGAGACAGAATGCCAGTTATGATCCCAGTTTTGATTGCGTCTGCCAAGTAGGAGCCATGGAAGTATAGCATGTTCATTGACGACGGGTTGAGGCCCTTGGGCAAGTAGCCAATCTGTACAAATTCGCGAAAACATAATCAAAAGTTAGTTTGTGCAAAAGGCTGAACCTAAGACGTTGAATCGCGTTAAGATCAGACTCAATCGAGTGTCTTACAATTGGGATTCGGTGGGTGGTTGGCTTGACTGCGAAGACTATGATGGTGAATAGAATTACTAATGCTAAAGGAGCAGCTGCTGATACCCAGAAAAGCTTTGCCTTTTTGGCACTCTGCAGTTCAGAAAACACATAAATAGAAGATACAATTCAGTCCCTCATCTCAAAACTAACAGCTAGGTGTTATACAAAAGTCCCGCCCTTCCCAAGGGTCGCGTATACGACAACCTTGAGATCGGATTTCATATCATGGGAGGGGACATGAGAATTTAAAATTTTATTCATGTAGTGTTCCTCAATTTTATAGAATGGAAATAAAAATGGCATTTACTTCTAAGTTGATCAATAGATTTTAAACTTACAATTTGTCTTGCTGTGAGGAGGAGGAATAAAAAGCCAAACCCCATGAGAATGGTTTGCCAGGACCAGTACCACTATAACATCAACCAAATCACGAGGAAACGATCAAAATATCTTCAGTTGGTGCTCGAAACAGCGAGTTTTTATGGGGCAAAAGTTAGATTTTTAGGTTACCTCTTCCTTGTGCTCCAAAACAAAGGGTATAATCGGGATTATTTACATCTTGCTGCTAAAATGAACCGTCCCAAGCAACCCTTTCAGTTGCTGCAGTGACACAATCACTGTTGCACCGGCCATGAATCCTATCAGTGTCGCTTTCGATAGGAAATCGATGATGAATCCCAACCTGCCAAGGAAATTTCACCATGTTTAGCTGAGAAATTTGTGTTCATTTGCTTGTGAAAATGTTATATAATTTTTTTTAACATGATAGACAGTAAGTAATTATTTTGGATTCCAGGTTGAGAACGTCAAGTAAAGGCAAGATGTGAAAAAGTAAATGGCTTTTCACTAGAGGCTATAAACTTAACTAATAACTATAATATTATATCTTTTTTTAAAAAAATAAACAAATAATTAGACATTACTTTCAAGAAGTCATGATTCATTAATTCATAACTATTTGTACAAGTGTCTAATGGTTTTATGAACTTTTTTCTAGGGAAAATTATAAGTAAAATAAAGCAAGTTAAAGCTAAAACTAATTCATACAGAATTATTCTAGCAGCACTAAAACCTAAAAGAAACAAATCTGCTAAATTTGCTTTTAGGAAGGAAAAAATGGGTAAGATCATCTTAGATTCGTAAGCTAAAGAAAACAATTGCAATGCACTAAATTTCTAATTTCTACATGGATTCAGATTCGTAAGCTAAAGACTTTCATCCCGTTCCAAAAAATATTAAGGAGTGCAAACATACCTACTAAAAAGAAAGTCCTGCAAGCAGCAAAGCCAGGTTCTAGATTCTAGAAAAGAGAAACCATCACAAGAAGAAACCATGACTAGGCAAATTTTCGCAATTGGGTGATACACATGATTATCCAACAACATTAATGTTTAAGCTACAAAAGTGAAATCAAGAATATAATAGATTCATAACAAATTGCTTGCTATGTTATTAACTCATCCAACCTAAAGACAACAACAACTAAGCATATGAGATAAACAACAATATCAAGTAATTAAGAAATTGCCAAAAACTAGATTCTAGAAAAGAGAAACCATCACAAGAAGAAACCATGACTAGGCAGATTTTCGCAATTGGGTGATACACATGATTATCCAACAACATTAATGTTTAAGCTATAGAAGTGAAATCAAGAATATAATAGATTCATAACCAATTTCTTGCTATGTTATTAACTCATCCAAACTAAAGACAACAACAACTAAGCATATGAGATAAACAACAACATCAAGTAATTAAGAAATTGCCAAAAACTGCACTAAGCCATATCCCTGATCTTGGAATCAATCCTTTGGAGTTATATACTAGAAAAATCAATACAACACATGATCAATCTACTTAATTCAACTTAATCCATCCAATTCCATACTTGATCTTCATTCAAGCATTTCATCGAACACCTAGCGTTCATGCGATCAAGCTATACTTTGAATGTGAGAAATTCATCCATCTACTAAAATTATAAAAACAAGATGATTAAGAAAATCCCCAAACCTATACATGATTGTGCAAAGTCAACATCTAAACAGCTACATATTGTCATCCTGAATGACTTTACTAGACGGGGATGAACTATCGAACCTTCCAGAAGGTTAGTTTGCTGTTGCTCGGCGGCCTTCATCAAACACGTTACCTTCTGCAATCCGCTCGACTACGTACAAGCGACACGAACTCGAACAACACAACCCTAAGATCCAGATCTTTATAAATTGGAAGGCAGTGAAGAAATTAGGGAAATCAGGAGTCAAAGGGAGAGATTGAAACATAAATTGGAAGGCATAGAATAAAGTTTTCGACTACAAGCGACACGAATCAAACAAATAAAGTTTTCGACAGCTGAATTATAAATTGGAAGGCAATGAAGAAATTAGGGAAATCAGGAGTCAAAGAGAGAGATTGAAACCTGAACGAGTGAAATCTCCTTTGAGCTTCGGGTCGTGAAAACTGGTGCAGATCTGAGCGGCAAAAGAGGAACAAATGGGCGATGAAGCGTTTGGATCTAGGGTTTTCTCTTTCTCTTTCTCTCTCTCTCTTACTCCGTATCTTTATTCAGAGTTAAAACCGTAGAAAGACTAAACAAAATATTTAAAAAAATATTGTATAAAAACCGGGTCTATAGGTAAAAAGTGGTTTTTAAAACCGCTTCAATATAGCTTAAAAACTGCGTCAATAGTCGTTAAAACCGCCACAATAGGTCTAGTAAAAAGTATTTTTTAAAACCGCTTCAATAGCTTAAAAAACGGCCACAATAGGGTCTTTAAAACCACCACAATAGGTATTATCGTAATCTATGATAAAATCGCCACACGAACCGCCACAATAGACTAGACCGCTGCACAAACCGCTTCAATAGCTCAACCGCTGCAATAAAGTGCAACAATAAGCCTTAATTGTAGTAGTAAGGGGGGACCGGAGCCCGTTTTTTTTATACATGAGAGCACACCTCTTGTTTTGTGTTTATAGTGGATGCGCTCACAAACAAGAACGCTTATTATTTAACTATGATCTCATATTTTAAGCACGGTTTTGTGTTGAAGTGTTCTTAAAATAGTCATACGGCCAATATCCGTTCTACTCGAATTATAAGAACGCTTCAATTGAAGCGTGATAAAAAAAAAAGGTTTTAACACACTTTTTTTCAAACCGTGCTTAATAATAAGCAAACTTTTAAATAAAAATTGTGCTCTTTCATATATCTCTCAAACGGATATCCATCTCAACACTGGTCCAATGCAATACCTTACCTCTCGAACCAAGAATCGAACCCAAGACCTCTTGCACCCTCATACTGAATTCATCCGCTTCACACGTCTACCACCTGAGCTACGAAATTCTGTTGTAGCTTTGTGCATTTATTTAATCTAATTAATAAAAATAACTCTAAATATAAAAAATAATATTTTTTTCGAGAACGGTTCATAAAAATAAATGAGAACGCCTTAAAAGAAAAATGTGTTCCCTCTAGTTTTTTTAATTAAATCGTGTTCGTTTTAAGTTTTTTTAATCACGCTTTAAACGAAAACCAGTCTAAATATTTTTTTTTGAAACAAACAAGAATGGTTTTATAGAAAAACGTGTTTATTTTACTCAAATCTGGTTTTGGGAACACCCTTTGAAAATTAAACCGTGTTCGTTTTAAGTTTTTTTTTAAGCACGCTTTACACGAAAACCGGTCTAAAACTGTTTTATAGCCAAGCGTGTTTATTTTAGTCAAATCTGGTTTTTGGAACACGCTTTGAAAATTAAACTGTGCTCGTTTTAAGTTTTTTTAAACACGATTTACATGAAAACCGGTCTAAATAATTTTTTTAAAATAAAGGAGAACGGTTTTATGGAAAAGTGTGTTGCTTTTAGTTGAATTTGGGGTTGGGAACACATTTTTAACATAAAAACCTGCTTAAAATAAAAAATAAGCATGCTTGTCAAAAAACGTACCCAACTTACTGTACTCAACCTCCTATATTTGTACTAGTGGTAAGGGGGTCATCAGAAGAAAGCTTTGATTTATTACCAGAATATAGTTTTGACCTAAAACAACATAATGCTTGAACTTTCACCTTCATTCAAGTTGACTCCCAATCAAGGTTCAAGTATTTGTTCATTGTATTTGGACAATGTATCTGTGCATTCCCAATTCTGCAAAAGGTACAAATTCCTTTCATAAAAAGATCAATTACTGTAACCAAATATTTTTTAGATAAGTTTGATATCTGCAAAACTATAATCCAATTCAATTGGGCATGTACTAGTGGTAGATGGTACATTTCTAAAAGGAAAATACAAAGACACTCTCCTCACAGCTTCTGCACAAGATGCAAATCATTAGATTTACCTTATTAGCTTTGTAGTGGTTGACTCAGAAAACAACAACTCTTGGGAGTGGTTCTTCAGAAAGCTTGAAACAGTCATCCCATCAAGTGAAGAGGTGGTTTTTGTTTTTGAACGTCATCAAAGCATTGCAAGAGCTTTAGAGTTGGTTTACCAAAATGCTAAGCATTATTACTGCAGAAGGCACTTGAAGCAGAATATAATGTCAAAATTCAAGAAGAAGAGTCTTTGTGAGTGGTTTGAAAATGTTGCAATCAGTTAGACAACAGCAGAATTCAATACCTACTTTGAATGCATTACTAATGCCAACAACAAGATGAAGAAATTTCTTGAAGATTTAAAGTTTGAGAAATGGACAAAAGCTTATTCAAAAGCATATAGGTACAATATGATGACTTCAAATAATGCAGAGACGATCAATAACGTCTTCGATGAAGATAGATCATTCTCAAATATAGAATTACTGAACGCAATCAGAAAGAAGTTAATAAATGGTTCAATGATCGTAAAACAGAATTTAAAAGGAATAACTTTGAGCTTCCAAAAAACATAAGTGATACAATGTACATAAGATGCAATGAATCGGGAATGTACACTGTCAAACAACTGAAGGACTTCCAGTTTGAAGTTGTTGGTGGCAGGAATCAAGTTCGTTCTTGTCAAACAACTGAATGAGCTTCCAAAATTTTCTAGGATTGCAACCAGTCAACTCTTTCATAGGCCTTCTCCATATCTAATTTAACTGCAATCAACCTCTCCCGTCCCTTAAGGGATTTAAAAGAATGGAAAATTTCATGTGCAATTAGAACATTGTCCTATATTGCCCCATCAGATACAAAAGCTCTTTGAAGTGGGTGAATTAGTTTCCCAACAACCCGTTTTAATCTTTCTTTTAATATTTTTTAGATGATTTTATATAACGTAGAACATAAGCTAATGAGTTTACAATGAGATGTTGTAGCTGGGTTGTTACATTTTGGCAGTAGCGTGATAAATGTATGGTTAATTTGTTGGCAAATTTGCATAAGTATACCATAAAGATGGGGTGTCATGCAAAACTAGCATTGCTAGTGCTGAATTTGCAAAGGGAGAGAGAAATGTTACTTTTGCAACAAAAAAAAATTGACGCTTTTAACCGATTTAAGGTTACCGAGAGAGAGAGAGAGAGAGAGAGAGAGAGAGAGAGAGAGAGAGAGAGTGTGCAGAGTTGTAGATGAGAAAGGGAGTGATTTCATGGGCACCCAAAGTTCCGGCCCAAAAAAAAGGAGATGATCAGGACACCCGATGGTGTTGGGCTGTTCTAGGACCCTAGCAAAGACTCTAGGACTCACATATAACGACCGTTCTATTCTCAAACACACCAAGTAACCGAATGCTTATTCCCAAGTGCAAACCTAGGATGATACTACATGGTATGCTCTTATGCATATGCAACACCTACATACTATATGACACATTAGACATGAGGTTCGGGTTGCTGAGTAAGCTCCCGTAGGAAACTTACCTGGAGGCGCGCAAAATCCAAGCAATCAACACCAGTAATAAGCAATATCCAACAAATCACAACCACCTAACAAACATACAAATATGCATAAGTCTATCTAAAGCACACAAGGCACCCGTAACTATCATACATATCTACACATATCTCATTCCAGATTATTCCATTTTATCTCATAATAAATGAAAAGGCCAAATATATTTTATATATTATTTTATTATGATTTTAATTAAATATATATTACTTATAAAATTTGGAGAAAACTCGTCCTCGAGCACCAAGCTTCGATTTTAAAATCCTTCTGGCATCGTTTTAGAATTTGAATTTTAACGGAATTTGATTCCGCTTTCGAGCTCCGAGTCTTGATAAATTAATTTGATTCCGATAATAATTTATAAATTCAATATAAATTTTATAGTGTCGGGATTGGGATAGAGCGTCAAGATTTCAAATTGGTATCTTGTGGGGGGACAATCCCCTATTTTATTTTCTTTTCTCTTTTTCCTCTCTCTATCTCGTGTTCATAACACGTTGCCCTAAGGAGATTCCTAATTCCTCTATGCCTTGCCTAATACAACTTGCATTTGTTGCCTTGTGCCAATCCACACCATAAAACACTCCATCTGCCTCACTCCCTCTCGCACTAGTTTTTCACCAACAAACCCAAAGGAAAGCTTTCCTCCTTTCTCCCATTTTGCTCTGCAGAAGCCAGAAGAACCACCACCACCGAGAGCCATCTCTTTCCACCACCGTCTCATTCCACCGTCACCTCCACATCACCACAACGGTTCTCTCTTCCTCCTCCTCGTTGTATGTCGTAGCCACCACCACTAGAAGCCCTTCCGCCCCTTGTTCGTCACCATCGTCGTAGCCACCACCACTAGCAGCGCCGCCCCTGTTCGCCATTGAAGGACCGAGCACCTTGTTCTCCTTCCACCGATTCCAAGCAACCCAGCAACTTCTTCCTTTCCCTTTGTTTCCCAAGCAACAGCAGCCTATATACCACGACCGAGACGGAGCCCAAACGCTCGCCGAAGCCCGGGACGCCGCCTACGTCCTCTGTTTTTCCCCCTTCTCAAGGTCGTTTCGATTTTCTCCTTCTTTCCGCCTCTTATGCCCTTCAAAGTCGACCTTTAATCCTCATTCCCCCTCTCAGGCAACAAGCAAGGCTCCCCTTCTTTCCTCGCAGCCAGAGGCCGCCATTGACGCCGGAGAATCTCCTCGGAAGCCGCTGTAAGTTCTTCTCCTTTCCCCTCCTTTTCCGCGCGTCATTTGTTCGATTTGGGGTGAGTATTGGTCGGAATTGTCATTTGATTCTCTGGGTAAACTTTGGAGTTGAACGAACCACCATCGCCTGAGATTCCCTACTCCTTCTCCCATTTATTTCCCTGTCGTTGTACGTTGTTCCTTCTGTTGGGGAAGAAGGGTTCAGAAGAACCACATTCTCCTTTCTCTTTTATGTGAGCCGGCCAGTTCGGGCCTATTCTTTCGGTTCACTTAAGTCTCATTCGGATCAGACCTTCCTTAACCATTTCGGAATGGCTCTCTAGAAAAGACTTGCGGGTAGTACCCAAAAGTCCCCAGTTCGAACCCCAGATATGGCCTCTCTTTATTTACAAATTCAAGGATCAGACCTTCCTTTCTTTTTTTTGGATCCGGATTGGGGTCTGTTTCTTTCTTTGGGCACGGGCTAGGAGTTTTGTTAAGTTGATTGATTTAGTTTGTTTTATGCTATGTTATTACTTTTGATAGAGTATATTTTAGTCATGTTTTAGATATAGATTTGCATATTATTTTAGAGCATTTTTACATATTTTATAGCTTAATTTGTATTAGTTGGTTTTTTGAGTCTACACTAGTGTTTTTACATATTTCAGGTAATTTCGGTTAGATCATATGGATTTGGATTTGAAGGCTCGTTGTTTATGGGATCGTAGTACAAATTGGAGGCCAATTTGGTGGGCCGGCTACATAGCCTACATATATGTCGGGTTGATGAATTACGTATTGCGGAGGGAATGAGGCATGGCTCGGTCTTAGAAAGAGGGGGGCGTGTATACGGAGCCGAACGGTGACCGACTGACTTTACATTCGTATACCCTAATTGTTTTTGTCTTATTTTTATGGAGATCTAAACTTCTCTATTTCGTCTATGGATTGAAGCTTTGGTTTGATAAAATTGTAAGATTTATATTCTTGTTCTATTCCTATTGATTCGTATTGATTCTTTTGCCATTATTGTTGATTTCTTCTAGTCGGTACAACTAGTTGAGATTATTGCTAGGATTTTGTAGATTCCTCGTAGCGAACCTTAATCCATAGTAGCAATCATGCCTTTTTAAGATTCGTAGGACTAAACTAGTGTGTAGAGAATCAATTACATGTTAAATACTGACTCGTAGCTTGGTGTTGCATGTATCCTGGTTAGTCCTTAATCTTAATGCTACTATTAGGTTGAATCATGACCGTGTTAGTGTTATCTAATTAGTAAGGGTTACTAGTACTCGTAGGACTAGTAATTTACACAAGATCATAACAGGAACAATAATAGGATGAGAAGAGAACTTGAAGAAGAATCAAGGATCAACTAGTCAAATTAAAGTGGATGTTTATAGATGAAACTTTATCCTTAATTGTTATCTCCGTTAACTTGTTTATATTTTATTTTGTTTTCTTTCTTATTTTCACCACTCTAAAACCCCCTTTCGTTCTCTTAATTGGTAAATAGACACTACTTAGGAATACCTTGATTCTCTGTGGGATCGACTCGTGCTTACCACGCTACATTAGTTAGGTAGGTTCGAAATATGTACAAAGAGTTTTTTTTCCACTGCAGGATGAATTCAACAAGGATGTTGGTGTGCGCATCCCCGGACTGTTGGATTGGAAATGTGTATGACAGATTCAGTGACTGTGGTGGGGGGTGCTGCTGCTCCTTGTATGACAGTAGCACAATCAAATGGTGCTATCTGTGTTGGAGCTATGAGGACTGATGTGGGTTGTTTAGCCACCTATTTATCCAATGAAAACAAAAGTAGGACAACAAAAGGTGCGACAAGTTCAAATGAAGGGGGTGTTGTCCAACAACAAAGGAGGAAGGGTGGGGAGAAAGTTGCTATAGAGTGTTGGAAGTCTTGCTACTGTTATTAGGGGAGGATAGGTGAAGGAGGAAGTCCATACATATATTTTTTTAAGTGGGTTTGCTTAGAGAGTGGGGGTACTCATATGATATTGTAGTGTCTAGCATGGTCTACGTGGTACGATGTTATTGTTTTCTTGCGGTTAGACCCCTTGTTTGGTCTTAACCACCCTTTTGTAACTTTGTTACATACATCTATATAGTTACCTCTTCAAGACTTTATTTTATGTTAGCCTATTAGCTCAAACAGTAAAGAACATATCGATGTGGGTTCGAATCCCACATAGGCTATAAATCGTACACCGGATATATCAAATCTTGTGGGTTTCTAGTGTTTGAATGGGCATATAGCATGCTCTTCGTGTTGTCAATTGTCAATCTTATGGAATTCTAGTTGTAGTGTTTTAACTAATTCCTTGAAAGTCACTTCATTTGTTACTAAGGTATTATTATTTGAGAAAAGTGGTATGACATCCAATGAAAATAAAAATTCCATGGTATCTTTTCAATCTTTCTTTCCTTTATTTTGGGGCCTTGGAGGAGGTGTTTTTGTAGACAGTGAGATTATATTTGATTCATCAATCATGGAGATATGACTGAGAAGGCAATCAAAATAATTCATTGCTCTGCATACCTCAAACACTGAGATTATGTCCATATATTGCACATGAACAATGCCTTTAATTTAAACTTAAAAATCTATTAATCCAAACTAAATCATGTACCTCACACATATAACATATGTAACTAAATATTAGAGAACCAAAAATAATCGAAAAAATGACCTAATCAGATCCTAACTAACCCAAAAAAAAGGCGAGAAAACAACAAAAACTGCGAATCTTCTACTACTACATGTTCAAAAGGCAACATCAAGAGGACTCCATTAACAACATAGTTTTCAATCACATCTAGTGAAATGGAATAGCTATGCAGAACTCACAATTTTAGATAGCTTATGTGGGATTCGAATCCACATCTTTGTGCATAGGCACATTGCTCTACCACTTGAGCGAAAAGACTTAAAATTTCAAAGAAAAAATGAGTGGAGAAAACTTGCAGGAGAAAAAATGATGTTCACTGACACTGGCAATGATAGGTATATGCTTGCATAAGTTTTATCACATGAAACCAACGGGAAAATGCCACAAAAGGTTGAATATCCTTGCAAATAAGAAGAAATATAGAAAAAAAAAATCAAGGTTCAAGATTTATGAAAAATTCAGGAGGGTACATGTTTGTAAGTGTTGTGAGGAGGAAATCAAGTATGAAATATAACAAAATAGATCAAACCAGATTTAGGCCCACGCAAATAATTACATGACTCCTCCAATGCAGTAAGAGATAGTCAGGATCGAATCCACGAGGAAGTGTGTCAGCGGATCCTAGGCAGCTGTAAATCTCACAGAAAAGTAAACAGAAGACAGAAACAAAGGAAAAAAGAAAGAAAGACAGAAATAACAAACGAAAGCAAGAAATAAAAGCAAAGACAGAAGCTTTACTCGATCTCGACCAGGGCTAACTCGAGATCGACAACAGAACTGGACAACAGAAACTCAGAAATCACAGCAGACAGCAAACCCAGCAAGGGCATCTCGATCTCGACAAGCACAACTCCAGATCGACAAGAAATAGCAGAAACAGAAATTTCAAAATCGAAAACAGAAACAGAAACTCAACTCGACGTAGACAAAAAAGCCAACTCGAGATCGACTAAGGTCTACTCGATCTCGACAAGCCTCTCGTCTATCTCGACTAAAACACAGAAAATATAGATTCCAGATTCGAACACAGATTTCAGAATTTCGACAGGAATAAACTCAATATAATAAAGAACTTCCAAAGCTAGGGTATCAACACCACAATGATAACCGTGCAAAGTAACACATAAATGCATAAAAGATCATGCTTTCCATCAAAATAACTTTCGTTACTAACAAATAGACATATAGAGGCTTTCGCATAAACCCTAATTGTTACTAACCCTTTTCACATAATTAACCCAAGTTGTATTAAGATCACTTTTGCTTCAATAACACAAACAAGGATCACCTTCAACTTTCGCAAAAGAATCATGCTCATAGGGATAGAAGACGAATTGCATAACAAGATCTGACCTTTACCGCATCACCTCACATGGCCACCGTCGGGCTCACCCCAGCCCCAGAAGTGGGTGGACTACTCGCTCTTCATCATCAAGAAAGACATCAAATAACAAAAGAAACTAACTTGCATTGAATTAAATAAAGAAAGCTTACAACCAACAAGACAAATCCGCTCTCGCCTTTCCACCTTGCTTGCCACAAACTTTCTCTCCCTACTCCTACTTACTTGAATGGAATTGTGTCTGGAATTGAATGAATGAAAAACCAGCCCCTAGGGCTTTATTTATATCTTTCTATTCCTTGCTAATCAAGGATAGAATATATCTATCTATATCTAAAAAGCTTAAAAGATAAATAAAAGCACTTAAAGAATTAAATCTATAAGGAAAAAATAAATCTAAAATAGGCAAATATCTTCTTGTTGATAGATCTTGTCTTCCATGGATAGTTTATAGATAGATGTAGGATAGATCTCGGCTTCCTTCGGCCCCAAGGACTCCTAAACCGAGTAGGATTCGTCAAACCGCGTAACGCGCTCCCGAACACGGCTCGTCGATCTCGACCAAGCCAACTCGAGATCGAGTAGGGTGGTCGTCGACTTGGGTTGGCTGGCTTGGTCGGGTAGCTCTGCTCGACATGGCTCGGATAGGTGCGGTGCTGAGTCCTCGATCTCGACCAAGCCTCCTCGAGATCGAGTAGAGGTGGTGCTCGGCTTCTCCGTTTTCGGCTTCTCGACTTGGCACAGCTCGTCGACTCCGGACATGGCGTCGAAGTGTGGTCGATCTCGACAAGAGTTACTCGAGATCGAGTTGGCTTCCGGAGTCGGGTTGTCTCTGACTCAGTGTCCTCGATCAGCTCTGCTCGACCAGGTGTGCTCGGACAGCCTTTGTCGAGATCGAGTAAGTGTACTCGAGATCGAGTAAAGTTCTCTCAGCTTTCTGCTCTGTTCTTGAAACGCACTTTCCTAAGTCCTCATTCGTCGGATTGACGCATATGACCATGCGTTGGAAAGCTCTTTCTGAGGGCTACAACTCTCATGAAGGCATCAAAGCTTCATTCATAACGACGAATGGTGAAAAATGGCATTTTCTCCAGCTGCACCATTCTTAGCTTCTCCATGAGTTTCCTTTAAGCTCCAAAGTGCGTCCGATTTCTGCGAAATATAACCAAAACTTGTGTAGACCTCCATATATTGCAAATAAGTGTAAACTACACATATTCTGTATTATTCTAACCCAAATGCATGCAATGTATGCAGAAATCGATATAAAAGTAAGTGTAAAACATGGCAAATTAGGCTCACAACAAACACCTCATACTTAAGCTTGCTTGTCCTCAAGCAATACTTTTACTTGTCATTCAGGGGAAGAAATCAAAACTCTCAACATATCAGATTCATTCTCATATAACCCTGCAGTCAATTACCATCCTTGAAAAGGTACTAGTGTCACAAATCCATGCATGTGAAATTTAAAGAGCAACATCTACTCACAAAAGGAGGGTTATGCAAAAACATTCATAAGTGACAAAGCATTAATAATCAAGAGGACTTTAATTTAAGCTCAATAGGGAGTAGATTGGTAAAAAGCTAAAGGTGGGCAATTTTTGGGCAATGTGGTGCTAATGATCTGGGGAAATGGAGTATTTCCAAACTGAATTTCATACCACATTCTTTCTCCATAAGATTCATCACCTTTCATACTGCTTTTTCTCAATAATAATGCTTTTACCTCTCTAACCTCAGCACTGCCTTCTCGCGAGTCGCAAACATGGGTGTCATGAATGGCCCCGGATACTTAGTGCTTTGAACTCCTCAAAATGTGTCCCATCTCTCCAAACTATTATCTTAGAGGACAGGGTCAATCTACCTTTATCTCTTGAGGTGATTGGATTTTCTTTCACTCATTAAATTTTCCATGTATTTTTCAAACTATTTCCCGCGAAACTCCAATAATGATAATAACAACACAACAACCATATAATAACTCCATAATGTAACTTTCATTCTCAACATAATCCCCGGATAAGGTAAAGAATGGGCAATATTTAGAACATGTGGAGCAATAATTGAAACAAGGCATAATATGGCTTTTGTGTAATGCATAAGCATAGGTAAGGCTAGGATATAACAATATGAGCATTATATGGAAATCTAAAGTCCTCCATCCTCTTATCATGCAACATGTCAAAAGCAATTTCAAATTTATCTCCTTTCATGGTTTTCAAGAAAATATGCACTTCATTGTGACTTTCCTTTACTAGGCAATTTCATGCTATATCTCTAATGAATCCAATTTTGCATCGTCGAGTTCAATATAAAGCTTCCATGACATTAATCAAAATTTTCAATGGGGGTCATTTTTATAAACTTTTGAAAACATGTATATAAGCCCATAAATATCAAATATGAATTCCAAAGTAGCCATGTATAAGCAATTCAAGGAATAAACTTTAAACATGCACACCAAAATGTCAAATATGGCAAATATGCACAAAGTAAGCCCTTCCCCCACCCCATACTTAAACACTACAGTGTCCTCAGTGTATAAAAACAAGGGTAGAGAAAGAAACTCACTAGACAGGTGTGCAGGGCCTCTTAATATCGAAAAGAATGCCTAGGCCGAGTCTGAATATAGCTTGCTTCTATCCATGGACCTGAAAAGTGCAGAAGACATATACCCATAATAGAAAAACTAAAAGTGTTCAAAACCAAAAACAAACAAAACAATGTACAAAAATAATTGTCTATGTACAAGCTCTAGATTTTATAGTCGCTAGGCCGACTTCTCCATTTAGCTCAAGGTGGCATTTGCAGGGCCCATGTAGCTTGGGCTTCGAATAGGACTCCATTCTTGTCCATCAGCTGCAATCCTCCAGAATGGATCTTGTTCACCACGAAAGGCCCCATCCGCTTCTTGTTGAATTTATTAGGGAACCAATGATCCTTTGATTTAGAGACATAGAGCTTGTCTCCAACTTCATACTCTTTGGGCTCATCATTGGATATCCTACATAAGCGTACATACCAAGGCAAACCTCTCCCATGTATAGATAGATCTTTAATGGAAATAGGAGAAGAAAGATCCATACCTTGGCTTACCTTCGCGGATGATAGATTACATAGGTTTCATATTGTATAGTGGGCTAAAAGCCCGTTAAGGCCCAATACCTGTGTAACCTATATATATGTTATATCAATGAATGGAAACCCTCGGGGAGGACTTTACATCAATTCCGCTATTCTACATGGTATCACAGCCTTTTCTTCCTAACGGAACCCTAAACTGATCCTCCCTCTTCCTCCGACCTTCCTCCTCACCGCCGCCTCTCCAGCCCCTGCTCTCGACAACACCGCGCACAGCGACACCGCCGCCTTCTCCCTCTCCAAGGCCACCGTTGCCGGATCCGCCATCCTCGGATCCCCTGCACCGCCACCCTTCCCCCTCCCTTTCCCGGCCCGCGTCGTCCCCAGGCGCGCCCGCGACAGCTTCAGCGCGCCCGCGCCGTCCCCAACGCGCCCGCGCCGTCCCCGCGCCTTCCCCAGCGCCCGCGCCGTCCCCAACGCGCCCGCGCAAGGCCACCCTCCCGCGTCGTCCCCATGCATCCATACTCTACCTCTCGACATGCCGGCCCTCACGCCTGTCTGACATCGCCTGATCCAGGCTATGTTCCGCCAGCTCTGCATCACGCCGTCTCCTCTACGCAGCAGACATCTTCAGATTCTTCTTGATACATGGACACTGGTGCCACCTCTCACATGACGAACTCCTCAGGTAACCTCTCCTCTATTTCTTTTAAGGGCCCTGCCCCCTCTATTATCGTCGGAAATGGTGGTCGTCTTGCTACTTCGGGTATTGGCCACGCCAATTTACAGACCCCAACCCACCCACTACACCTCAACAATGTCCTTATTGCCCCAAAGATTGTCAAAAACCTTATCTCTGTCCGTCGGTTCACTACTGACAACAACGTTTCCCTTACGTTTGATCCCTATGGTTTCTCTGTGAACGATCTTACTACGGGGGTTACTCGCATGAGATGTAACAGCACCGGGGAGCTCTACCCTGTCACACCACCTCCTGCGTCCCGTCAATCATGTCCGGTCGCCCTCTCGGCATCGTCGTCCAGCCTCTGGCATGCACGCCTGGGTCATCCCAGCGCTGCCGTTCTAGATGTCCTCCGTTCCCAGAACCTTGTCACATGTACTAAAGACCCACGCTCTGGCTTATGCTCTTCCTGCCAACTAGGCAAACATGCCAGACTGCCGTTTCAACGGTCTTTGACCTCTACTCTTGCTCCATTTGATATCATTCACAGCGACATTTGGACCTCTCCCGTGCCTAGCAAGGAGGGTCACAAGTACTACCTCTTGTTTCTGGATGATTACACTCATTACTTATGGGTCTTCCCGTTGCATTTCAAGTCCCAAGTGTTTCCTATTTTTGCCAGATTCCATACCTACATCAAAACACAATTCCACATGTCCATCAAATGTTTCCAATGTGACAATGGTCGTGAATTTGACAACAGATACTTTCACTCCTTCTTTGCCGCAAATGGGATCTCATATCGCTTGTCTTGCCCCTATACTTCTCAGCAGAATGGCAAGGCAGAAAGAATCATCAGAACCATTACCAACATGATGCGCTCTCTCCTCTTCCACGCATCTATTCCCCTTCCCTATTGGCCTCACGCCTTATCCACCACATGTTATCTCCTAAACATTCTCCCTTCCACTACCCTGCAAAATCGCTCGCCAGCTCAGACTCTTTATTACGCCGAGCCTAGGTATGATCACCTTCGTACCTTTGGTTGCTTATGCTTCCCTAATCAGTCATCCACTGCCCCCCACAAGCTTCACCCTCGTTCCACCCCTTGTGTCTTTCTTGGCTACCCGTCTGATCATCGCGGTTACATTTGCCTCGATATCAAGACTCACAAGATCATTCTCTCTCGTCATGTCACCTTTGATGAGTCGCGATTTCCCTTCGCGTCTCCCACACCCCCTGTGTCGTCCACAGAGTCTGAGTCGCCTTTCCCTCACTTCATTCTTCCCCAGAGCTCTCCCGGTGCCCCTGCGTCTCCCCCTCCCCCACCTCCCCCGCCACCATCCATCACCAGACCTCACACCCGCAGCGTCTCCGGTGTCTTTAGACCCCGCCATATCGTCTCCATGACCGCCGCCCATCACCCCGCTATACACCCCACCTCCCCTACGCCCGGCGCCCGCCGCAACCCACTTTGCAGCACCCGCCGCAATAACCTCGCCCCTGGCGGCTCCCCTACGCGCGCCCGTGCCACAGGTTGGCGCGCCCGCATCCCAGGTTGGCGCGCCCGCGCCCCAGGTTGGCGCACCCGCGTCCCGTGTTAGCGCGCCCGCGCCCTTAGCCTCTCCTACCCCCGTCTTTCCCGACTCCCTTTCACCCTCTGCCTCCACCCAGACCTCCCTCTCCCCCGTTCCCACCTCCCACAAAATAGCCCTCCTAGACCCGAATTGGCAGGCGGCTATGCTCGACGAATACAGGGCCCTTACGAAGAATGGTACTTGGGTTCTTGTGCCTCGCCCTCCTGAGGCGAACGTCATTCGCTGTATGTGGCTCTTCCGTCACAAGTTCCGCTCTGATGGGACATTGGAGCGCTACAAGGCCCGTCTGGTGGTTAACGGTAGATCTCAACAGGCCGGTATTGATTGTGATGAGACCTTCAGCCCTGTGGTCAAGCCTGCCACTATCCGAGTGGTCCTGAGTCTGGCGTTGTCACGCAACTGGGGCATCCATCAGCTGGATGTCAAGAACGCCTTCCTGCATGGTCATCTGAATGAGACGGTTTACATGTTTCAGCCTCCGGGGTTTGCTGATGTTGAGCGTCCAAAGCATGTCTGTCTCCTCAAGCGCTCTCTGTATGGTCTGAAACATGCTCCACGGGCATGGTTCCAGCGGTTTGCCTCTCATCTGCTCCGCTTGGGTTTCACTGGCAGCCGATCGGATACGTCTCTGTTTATCTATCGCAGAGGCTCGGACTTGGCTTTCCTGCTGCTCTATGTCGACGACATCATTCTCACCGCCTCTTCTGATGCTCTTCGAACGTCCATCATCTCGAGGCTGAGTGCCGAATTCGCCATGTCTGATCTAGGTCCGCTGTCTTACTTCTTGGGAGTTGCTGTTCAGCAGCATGCGTCTGGTCTCTTTCTCTCACAGAGTAAGTATGCTGCTGAGATTGTTGCTCGGGCTAAGATGGTCAACTGTAATCCCGTCGCCACCCCAGTCGATACATCCAACAAGCTCAGTGCTCATTCTGGTCCTCTGGTTGACGATCCGACATTGTATAGGAGCCTCGCTGGTGCTCTTCAGTATCTCACTTTCACCAGGCCTGATATCAGTTATGCCGTTCAGCAGATCTCCTTGTTCATGCATGCCCCTAGGGAACCTCACTTTCAGGCTTTGAAGCGGTTCATTCGGTACATCAGCGGCACACTTGAGCTCGGCACCACCATCACTCCTTCCTCTAAGCTTGACCTTGTGGCTTACACGGATGCGGATTGGGGTTGTTGTCCGGACACCCGTCGCTCCACGTCTGGTTACTGTGTCTTCCTCAATGACACTCTTGTGTCCTGGTCAGCTAAGCGTCAGTCCGTCGTGTCTCTCTCCAGCACTGAAGCCGAGTACAGGGGCGTTGCCAACGTCGTCTCCGAGTGCTCTTGGCTCCGCAATCTCCTGCTTGAGCTACGATGCCCCTTGCCGAAGGCCACTCTGGTCTACACTGATAACGTCTCCGCCGTCTACCTGGCTAGCAACCCAGTCCAGCATCAACGCACGAAGCACATTGAGCTTGATCTCCACTTCGTCCGGGACAAGGTTGCCATTGGACATGTCCGCGTTCTACATGTCCCGTCCTCCTATCAGTACGCTGATATATTCACCAAGGGTTTACCTAGACAATTGTTCATTGATTTTCGTTCCAGTCTCACTGTACGGACACCTCCCGTTTCGACTGCGGGGGTTTGATAGATTACATAGGTTTCATATTGTATAGTGGGCTAAAAGCCCGTTAAGGCCCAATACCTGTGTAACCTATATATATGTTATATCAATGAATGGAAACCCTCGGGGAGGACTTTACATCAATTCCGCTATTCTACAGCGGAGACGGAATCGGGGACCACAGTGTTTGGTCGATCTCGAGTAGGGCTACTCGATCTCGACGAGTTTTTAGCTTCTGGTGGTGAGCTGCTCGAGGAGCCGGCGGTTGGTCGATCTCAAGTGGGGTACTCGATCTCTAGTAGGATTCGGCTTCTGGTGGCTTCAGCGTCGAGGAAGCAGGTGCCGGAGAAGCTTGGTCGATCTCGACTAGCGTAGTCGATCACGACAAGACTGGCCTGTCTGGTGGAATCAGCGTCGAGGACGGTGAAGTCGATGCAGCACAGTGGTAGTCGATCTCGAGTATTTTACTCGATCTCGAGGAAGGCTCGGCTTCTGTCTGGCTGCTCGACGACGCTGGTGCTGGTGGAGGTTTCTGTTTTTGGTCGAGATCGACTAGGGTCCTCGATGTCGAGGAGTATTGGTCGATCTTGACCCCATACTTGGTTCTTGTCAAGGCATCCGAAAAATAGTTAGTCCATAACGACGTACCTTGGTCTGTGTCGATTGGATTCTCCGTGTCCTCCTTTAGGATTGCCATTATCTCCTCCACTTGGACCTCCATATCCCTCTTTTCCAGTTCCTCAGGAGTCATATTTCTTACCTTGGGTTCCCCGCAGGTGATGTAGCTAGCTGAGATAGATTTTACCTCTTCCATTGGACCTGTATGCCTTTCAGTTTTATTAAAGGAATACTCAATTAACGCATCGCTGATGTTGAAGGTGAGCACTCCTTTCCTTACACTTATGTTGGCATCAACCGTCGCCAAGAAGGGTCTTCCTAGAATAATTGGACAAGTAGGATCTTCTTGCATATCAACAACTAGGAAATCAGCAGGGACAAAGAATTTACCTACTTGTACTGACACATTGTCCACCATGCCTGTTGGAATGACCACCGTGTTGTTGGCCACGTAAAGTCTAGCATCCACAGGCTCTAGGGCACCTATCTTAATCTTGGACCAAATTGTTAAAGGCATTATACTTACACTGGCTCCAAGATCACATAAAGCATTAATTTTATATGGATCAAATCCAATGGTTATAGCAAACTTACCTGGATCTGGCCTCTTCTCCAGTATGTCCAAATGGTTGCACTCCTCTGTAATCTCAGCCATTGATCGCTTTTTGCTCAGAATCTCCTTCAGGAACTTGACATAGGATGGCATTTCATTGAGAGCTTCTGTGAAGGGGATGGTGACGTTGAGCTTCTGAAGCATCTTGATGAAGCGCTGAAATTTCTTTTCTGCCGGGTCCTTTGGAGATTTTGTGGGGAAAGGCAGCTTCTTTTTCTGATTTGGAGCCAGAACAGAGGTCGGAGGTGCTGTAATTTTCTCGATCTCGGGCTGACCGTCCTCGATGTTGAGTACACCCTTGTCGATCTCGACCAGATTGGGTGATGTCGAGTTGTTGTGTAGTGCAGACGATGGTTTTTGTATTTTCTCCTCGAGATCGAGCAGTCCCTCCTCGAGATCGACTAGGGTGTTGTCGACGACGAATAGCTGTTGGTCGACTTGCTACTGCTTTCCGACTTCTGGCTCTTGCAGTTGATGGACGCTTCTGTGTTTTACAGAAGCGATGTGTCCGGACTTTCCCTTGGGATTTGGTTCTGAAGATCCTGGGAGTGACCCTGTCTGTCTAGGGATTCCTGCTGCTAGCTGACCAATCTGTGTATCAACCGTTTTCCTCCATATATCAATCTCCCCAAGCCTTGAGTTGACGCCCTGAATCTGAGTATAGACTGAGTTGAAGGATTGCCTGGTTTCTGTATGATTCCTCCTTATTTCCTCCAAGACAGTCTGTAGATCATCTTTTTTCTGGTCCCTTTCCGGATGTCCTGGAGCTCTGTAGGGCGGGGGGTTCCTAGGGGCACCTTGGTTCCATTGTGGTTGCTGAAACCTTTGCTCCCCCATGTAGCGATTGGGACCCCCTGCATAAGCTGCCTCTTCATGATATTCTGCCAGCCTGACTTGCTCAGTGTGTGGGCACTCAGTAGTGGTGTGCCTCTGCGATCCGCATTCAATACAAGGCTGGTTGACAAAAAGGTACTTTACTTGTTTGAGGAGCTTCTTATTCTGGTCTCTGTAGTACTGCTCCCTAACATCAGGATAAATCTCCTTATGGGGCTCATATAAGGGCATGGATGGTGCTGGCCTGGCGTAGGGGTTCTCCTCGTAGTTGAGTGGAGTCCCATACTTGTTATCATAGTTGGTTAGCTTGTCTAGAGCAGCCCATGCGTCAGGAGGCGGCATTGTCAGATACTCATAGACTCATAGTGAGTATATGTGTTGATTCTGTCCTTTGCAGCCAAGTCCAGAGAGTTGAAGAAGATCTCTTGAACTACGCAGGGTTGCTGTCCATGTGTAGGGCAGGATCGCAGTAGATCCTTATAGCGTTCCATTCCTTTGCTAGCGTCTCCCCAGGCTGATGTTTGAAAGATGTGATCTTTTGGCGCATGAGTGCTGTCTTGGCAGGAGGAAAGAACTTGTTCAGAAATTCCTGCTTCACTTGAGCCCATGTCGTGAGAGATCGTGGTTTCAGCCCTTCCAACCATTTCAATGCGGGCCCAGCCAGAGACCAACGGAAAGCTTTCATCAGGATGTACTCCAAGGTGGTACCTTTAGAAAGAGTACGACACATGTCAGTAAAGTTGGTAATATGCCGCAGAGGGCATTCATTAAATCTACCATGAAATGCATGATTTTTAATTTCAATAAGAAATTGAGTGCGAATTTCATAGTTGTTTTCAGGGATTAGAATCGTCGATTCAGGCACGACGAAAGTCGGGTGCATATAATCCTCTGTAGTGGTTGGGTAGAGGGCAAGCTCATCTGCCAGCTGCCTCGCGAGTTCAGCTTCTTGTTCCCTTCCTGCTCTCTCAGCGGCGAGAGCAGCATCCCTGGCGGCTAGATCCCTTGTGAGCCTCTCGATCAGCTGTCTCCGCAGCTGTCATGGCTCTTTGTAGTTTAGCTCTGATCTGTAGAAGGCGCTCTGGTTTGTCTAAGCCGTCAAACTCAGGTGGTTGACCAGAACGACACATACACCTGTAAAGTAACTCAAAGAAAAAGTGAGAACTGACTACCTAAGGCGCGAATGATAGCTTCCCCGGCAACGGCGCCAATTTATTGTGAGGAGGAAATCAAGTATGAAATATAACAAAATAGATCAAATCAGATTTAGGCCCACGCAAATAATTACAAGACTCCTCCAATGCAGTAAGAGAAAGTCAGGATCGAATCCACGAGGAAGCGTGTCAGCGGATCCTAGGCAGCTGTAAATCTCACAGAAAAGCAAACGGAAGACAAAAACAAAGGAACCAAGAAAGAAAGACAGAAATAACAAACGAAAGCAAGAAATAAAAGCAAAGACAGAAGCTTTACTCGATCTCGACCAGGGCTAACTCGAGATCGACAACAGAATTGGACAACAAAAACTCAGAAATCACAGCAGACAGCAAACAGCAAACCCAGCAAGGGCAACTCGATCTCGACAAGCACAACTCGAGATCGACAAGAAATAGCAGAAACAGAAATTGCAAAATCGAAAACAGAAACAAAAACTCAACTCGAGGTAGACAAAAGCCAACTCGAGATCGACTAAGGTCTACTCGATCTCGACAAGCCTCTCCTCTGTCTCGACTAAAACACAGAAAATATAAATTCCAGATTTGAACACAGATTTCAGAATTTCGACAGGATTAAAATCAATATAATAAAGAACTTCCAAAGCCAGGGGATCAACACCACAACGATAACCGTGCAAAGTAACACATAAATGCATAAAAGATCATGCTTTCCATCAAAATAACTTTCGTTACTAACAAATAGGCATATAGAGGCTTTCGCATAAACCCTAATTGTTACTAACCCTTTTCACATAATTAACCCAAGTTGTATTAAGATCACTTTTGCTTCAATAACACAAACAAGGATCACCTTCAACTTTCGCAAAAGAATCATGCTCATAGGGATAGAAGACGAATTGCATAACAAGATCTGACCTTTACCGCCTCACCTCACATGGCCACCGTCGGGCTCACCCCAGCCCCAGAAGTGGGTGGACTACTCGCTCTTCATCATCAAGAAAGACATCAAATAACAAAAGAAACTAACTTGAATTGAATTAAATAAAGAAAGCTTACAACCAACAAGACAAATCCGCTCTCGCCTTTCCACCTTGCTTGCCACAAACTTTCTCTCCCTACTCCTACTTACTTGAATGGAATTGTGTCTGGAATTGAATGAATGAAAAACCAACCCCTAGGGCTTTATTTATAGCTTTCTATTCCTTGCTAATCAAGGATAGAATATATCTATCTATATCTAAAAAGCTTAAAAGATAAATAAAAGCACTTAAAGAATTAAATCTATAAGGAAAAAATAAATCTAAAATAGGCAAATATCTTCTTGTTGATAGATCTTGTCTTCCATGGATAGTTTATAGATAGATGTAGGATAGATCTCGGCTTCCTTCGGCCGCAAGGACTCCCAAACCGAGTAGGATTCGTCAAACCGCGTAACGCGCTCCCGGACACGGCTCGTCGATCTCGACCAAGCCAACTCGAGATCGAGTAGGGTGGTCATTGACTTGGGCTGGCTGGCTTGGTCGGGTAGCTCTGCTCGACATGGCTCGGATAGGTGCGGTGCTGAGTCCTTGATCTCGACCAAGCCTCCTCGATATCGAGTAGAGGTGGTGCTCGGCTTCTCCGTTTTCGGCTTCTCGACTTGGCACAGCTCGTCGACTCCGGACATGGCGTCGAAGTGTGGTCGATCTCGACAAGAGTTACTCGAGATCGAGTTGGCTTCCGGAGTCGGGTTGTCTCTGACTCAGTGTCCTCGATCAGCTATACTCGACCAGGTGTGCTCGGGCAGCCTTTGTCGAGATCGAGTAAGTGTACTCGAGATCGAGTAAAGTTCTCTCAGCTTTCTGCTCTATTCTTGAAACGCACTTTCCCGAGTCCTCGTTCGTTGGATTGACGCATATGACCATGCGTTGGAAAGCTCTTTTTGAGGGCTACAACTCTCGTGAAGACATCAAAGCTTGATTCATAACGAAGAATGGTGAAAAATTGCATTTTCTCCGGCTACACCATTCTTAGCTTCTCCATGAGTTTCCTTTAAACTCCAAAGTGCGTCCGATTTCTGCGAAATATAACCAAAACTTGTGTAGACCTCCATATATTGCAAATAAGTGTAAACTACACAGATTCTGTATTATTCTAACCCAAATGCATGCAATGTAGGCAGAAATCGATATAAAAGTAAGTGTAAAACATGGCAAATTAGGCTCACAAAAGTAAGCATCACTTATATCCTTGTCATACCTTGGAATAAACACATATTTTTTAGGTTCTCTAAATCTCTGGAATAAATAGATGTTATATTACTTAATTCACCACCAACCAGATCAACTCATAGTCTCATACACATCACAATGTATAGTTTGGGTTATTTTCTATAGAAACAGAGATCGAAAATGATCACAAGAATAAATTGTATATAAAAAATGGCCATAACAATAGGAAGTAAATGGCTTAGTTCTTCATGATGCAAAAATGCCTAAATTCGAACCCCAAATTGCATTTAAATACAAAAACTAAACAATAAAAAAGCCCTCATTGTAAAGCTTGAACCCAAATTAGAGCATTAGTGCATCACATACCTGTTACAGATGCATCTTCGACACTACATCGTTGACTATGCCGTTGGAAGTGCGGATAATTCCAATCGCCGCCGCTCCTACTGTCGGCCTCCCATTTCTCAGAAGTTGCTACTCTTCCCTAATGGTAGCACACTCTCGACTCATCTCCTTCGGTTCTTGCTTATACTCAATTTCTTTTTCCATGTCTATGACAGATATAGAACCAACGCCCGCATCACAAATAGACACAACCAAGATGTTACAACTGTCGATAGTAGCAGCTCCACATTCTTTGCTGTTTGACACCCTATTCATCTGATTGCTCATTACTTCAGCCCTTTTCCCTTTGCTGCACTTCCCCTGTCCATGTCCAAAAGAAACCCATGAACCACATATTCTAGACAGCCATTCAAACACCACCTCCATCTTCAGCACCCCTAACCCTTAAATCGCCAAACCCTAACCCCTAAATCCCAAAACCTAGATTGAACTGAGAAATCACCTCCACCTTCGGCATCAACTGAGGTCCACCGACATTAATCTGGTCGGGGTCACGTACCAGACCCCTTGCCTCGCTCTCTGCATCTCTCGCGGCCTCCCTCTTCGCTCTTCGCCTTTCATCTTCTAGCTTGCGACATGCACTTTTCTTAAATTCAATTCATTTAACTTTATTTGTTACAAAAAAATTGTTAACAGAATGGACGGGGCACGACGCGAAAAACTTACAAACCTCAGGGCATTTCGTGAATTATGTAAAACTTTCGTATACCCGACGAATTTGACCTTATCTCAAGGGCACCAGGCGAAAATTCCAATAAATAAAATTAGCAAGAACAACAACTATTTTTTTAAATAATTCATTTCAAAGAATCCCAAAATCACCTATGTAAATTATAACGCAATACTTACCCCAAAAATAATACTTTTAAAATAATTTCATACTATAAAACAATTTCAAAAATTATATTTTCATAAAAATCAGAATTATCATCTCAAAATAATAATACAACTAAGTAGTTATTATCATATAATTCAACATATACATATAATCATCATAAAACATAAATTGACTAAATGGATATAAAAGAGAAAGCATAACCCAGTAGGCCCAACCAACAATACCCGGATTCAAGCCCAAAAGCTAACCCAACCCGGTTCTCAGAAAAGGAAGGAGGAAGAGGATCCGAGTGCCCCAAACCCGGCTCCCAACTGTTATAACCAAGAAGGGAGCTTTTGACCCGGCCCAACCCAGGAAAGAAAGAAAAGAGGAGATCCGAACCGAGGAAGAGGGTTCGGTTGCCCCAAACTCTGCTAAACATGAAACTCGCCTCCGAGCTCTTATAACCCGGAAGGCAGCTTTTGACCCGGCCCAACCTAGGAAAGAAAGAAAAGAGGAGATCCAAACTCGGGAATGAAATTAGGCCCAAGCCCAACAAGCAAGAGAAGAGAGAAGCGTCGTGTTCAACCTTCGACTTAGAATAGAGGCAACGGAAAAAAAGGAACGGGAGAAGGAAGGAGGAGAATTCAGGCTAGGGGGCTCCATTCGACTTGAGATGTTGCCCAAATGGTCGGAATAAAATTTCGACCACAACCTGACTGATTAACAACAAAGCGACTAGTGTTCTAAAAATCGTGCCTAGGCACCGCCTATGCGGCGCCCAAGCGTTAGGCGGCAAGACACCTAGGACTTTTTAAGCCTAGGCGGGCCACTAGGCGGTAATCCACCTAGACCCCGCATAGTCCCGCCTAGGGGACGCAAAATTCCGCCTAGCTCGACGATTATTCAATTTTAGCTTTTAGGCAAGTAATTAGTCAATTTAGGGTTTTTTATCCCCCATGTTTGGATACATTAGTTTTTGACTCAAACCTATGGTTTTGGATTTTAGAAAGTTTAGAGTCACTAATCAGGTGCCTACTTTTCGTTTATTTACTTTAATGTTAGTCAAAAATGACAAATTTGCGTTTATGAGTGATATTATAGATTATTATTACATTATATGAATTATTTACATGTGTTATGTGTTAAAATATAAGAAAATAATTAAGTTTATTCCAAGTCTTCCTAGGCACCGACTGGGCACCCGCCTAGCTGCCTAGGCACTAGGTGGCCACCTACCGCTTAGCGGCCGCCTAGCGCCTTTTAGAACAATGAAAGCGACACAAGGAATGGAGGGGAAACAGAGGAATTACAGCGAGCGCTCTGAGGGTTTCCTCCGGCTTCAATGGCGGTGCTCCGGTCTGCAAATCTTCGGGAAAGGAGTTCGGGGACCTGGGTCAAACAATAAAGCTTCAAAAGGCACACCTTTATGGGTTGAATAATAAAAAACGGAAGTAAAGAGCCCAGACCGACCTTGGGGTGAAACAGAGGAGAGAGATGGCGCGTCCGGCTTTGATGGGGCTATTCGATGTCAGAATGGTCCTCGATGGGGCTATTCGATGTCGGAACTGGTGCTCGAGGACAAGTTTTCTCCCATTTTTTTACAAATCGAACAAAATAATAATATATTTAATCAAAATAATATTAAAATAATATTAAAATATATTCGGTCTTTACATTCATCCACCTCTAAAAACAAGTCTTGTCCCCGAGACTAAAATCATTCTAAAGCAATGGAAAGAAGTTGGAATTGGGCGAGACCGAGGATCATGCCGTTGATCATGTAAGTACCTCATAAGTGCACCTATGAAGCCCTCACAGTACATTCGTCGTGATCATGATATCCCCAATTGGTCGTAATAAGCATGTGATATGAGCCCCTATCACAACCTTATACCGACTTCTCGGTTATATCATAACTGAAAACCATCATAACGTTCTGACTAGGTCTTAGAAAGCAATCTATAAGTGCCCGTGTAAAATGCTCGTATCCACTTCGTGAGGCGTTGTTAGGCAAAATATTTTAATGGAATAATATTGCAAAACACATTTTAATTTGAATTGTTTATTTGAGTTCAACCCCTTTTAGTTATCCTATTGATTCGAAGTCATATCGATACCAAGATTTGAGTGGTGTTTGTGATTTTGGGTAAACCCGAATTTGAACGGGTTACCTACGTATCTCTTAGAAGAGAATCAAGCCTTACACAGTTCAGATGTTTTGGATTTTGTGTTTAGTTTGATTTGGATGTGGTTTTGCTTTCTTATATGCATCAGAGGATGAAGTTTAAGCCCACTTTCTAGGAAGGGTAGCTCAAATAACACTCCATCCGAGCAACCTGAGCTTACCTTCTCGAAAGGGTAACTCAAGTAACTCACCTATCATTTTCATAGAAAACGGTTTGACTTTGATGTGGAGTTTAATTTAGAATTTGACTTGATATTTGACTTAGAGATCAATTTAAGGATTGTGGAATTTGATTTTTGAAGTTTAGTGTGAGTGAACTCGACGAGCAGAAGCTTTGTATCGGGTTAGAGTAGACACTTTGACTTTGATGAAAATTTGATATTTGGGATGACTGAACTCAATGTGCAAAAGCTTTGCATTGAATTACAACTGCACTTTGGTTTTAATGAAAGCTTGAGATTTGGTCTGGGACGAATGAACTCGATGAGAATTTGATTTGCATCAAAATTCCTACGTATCTCATAAAAGAGGATCAAGTTATGACGTAGTTCTTGAATATGGGGTTTCTGTATTTGGGGTTGGTTTGGTTAGACTTTGTGTCAGATATGCTTTTGATTACGTGTTTGGGTATATGTGTTCAGGTATATGTGTTTGGGTTTCAACTCGATCAAGTATCGGGTTTTATTTTTTTCTTTGAGGGTTGTGATTGGACCCAGATATGGGTTTCCTACGTATCCATGATGGCGGAATCAAATCACTCGTAGTTCTAAAAAGAAACCGATTTAATTTGGGTTTTGGTGATTGAACTCGATGAGCTTTAACTTTGTGTCGGGTGTTCTACGTACCCTTTTGAAAGAGATCAAATCACTTGTAGTTCCGCCAGATGGACAAATTTGATTTAATTTGAGAATGGACGACTGAATCCGATATATCTTAAATTTTATACCGAATTTCCTACGTAACTCATAAAAGAGTTTCTACACTGAACAAATTTAATTTGTTTTTTGGCGATTGAACTCGATGAGCTTTGATTTTGTATCGACTGTCCTACGTACACTTTTGAAAGGGGTCAAATCACTCGCAGTTCTCCCAGTCAATTAGAAAGTCATCGGGTGAGTGCCGACACAGCAATTCATCGGATAAAGCCCAGGACTTTGTGGGAAAGACTGCAGAAATATGTGGTCGGCAGTCATGTTTTAGGCATTTCCCTTGTTGTTACAGCGCCTCGTTTTTGTTGGTTTTTGTATCTGCATATTCCTTGTGATGTCCTCTATCAATCACAAGTTTTTTTTGGCTTCCATAGGCTCTGACCTGAACGCAATAGAGCTTCAAAGTGGGCTGCTGGGCAATTCTTTCGCAGAAACTGCATGAATGTGTCAAATTCACAGCCTTGCCACTGCCTCTACAGAGGTCCGTATTTGATGCTCTTTATTTGGACGCGTTATTTGCAGTGCCCTCTACTGATCCCAACCCTGTGTACACTTAGAGATAGAGAGATTTGTTCACAATAGTGTGGCCAACTTGACTGTTATATACTCCCTCCGTTCCATAATACGTCTCTTTCCTTTTATGCACGTTTTTTAATGAGTGAAAAACTCTATAAAATATTATTTTTTAATTAATTTTTTTTATATAATACAATACTACTAGTAATAAGCATCAAATTATATAAAAAAATTAATTAAAAAAATAATATTTTATAGTGTTTTTTGCTCATTAAAAAACGTGCCGAAAATAAAAAGGACATGTATTATGGAACGGATGGAGTATATTTTTTGTTATATAATAGAGAAAATTTGCGTCGGAGACCCTTTTTTGGACCAAATTAAAAAACTGTCCACGGATTTATTTTTTTTGTTAAAAGTCCATCTAAAAAAACCCTAATATCTCCCGGCCCCCCTACCTTCTGTTCACAGTCTCCCTCATCCCCGCTTCCCTTTCTGCCTCCCTCATCCCCGCCTCCCTCTCTGCCTCCCTCCCCGCCTCCCTTCTTCCCCCTTGATTCGTCGATCTATTCGATTTCCCCTTGATTCATCGATCTATTCGATTTTCAAGACGTTTGTGATGGCGGTGGTATGCGTTGGTCAGAATCGAAGGAGTAGACGATGGATCCGGCGATTTCCGCTCGCTGTGCAGATCCATGGAGGAGTAGACGGAGGTCAGGGAGCGGAGGAAGGGGAGACGGCGGAGGTCGGAGGAGGCGGCGAGGATGGATCCCAGATCCAAGGCCTACAACTCCGCGGCGCTGCTTTTGTGCGGACGATGGCCACGGTTGTCGGAGCCGATCTTCAAAACCGGAGGAGGAACTTGTCGTTGATGGAAGGAATGCCGGCTCCCGTCTCCAGATCTTGCCAACACCAACTTGCTGCTTGCTGAAATTGCTCCGGCGTCGCTGGAGGCAGTTGCTACAATTAGCCTCGGACGTCTGAACAAGACAAATTAAAGATCGAATCAGAGGAAAAGGGATTTCCATTTCTGCACATGCAAATCGGCGAAGAACAGGTACAAAAAAGGGGGATTTTTCGATTCGTTGAGGTTAAGGTTTCCAGAAATTGAAAACCAGGCAAATTTCAGTATTTCAACATATGTGCACAGAGGATTTTTGCAAAGTGATTTTCTCATTTTCAGCATTTTTTTTGGTAGAAAATTAATATTACAAATTATATTAAAAAAACAAATTTTTGGCAATTAATATTATAAATTAATTGAGTTTGCTTTGTTGAGAGTTTGCATATCGACCATTTCAGCAAGTTTTTTGTGTGATCTGAAATGTCGAAATTAATGCTGAAATCGAAATGTGCTGAAACAAACGCGGTAAAATAAATAATAATAAAAAAAAAACCACTGAAAAACAGGGTTTGATGCAACCGAATGTGCTGAAACAGGGGTTTCAGCAACTCCGTTTCAGCCAGCAATGTGGTAAAAAAAACCCATTGAAAACAGGGGTTGTTATAATGTGCTGAAACAGGGTTTGCTGAAATCGTATGCGTTGAAACCCATGTTTCAGCAATGCGGTAAAATAAAAAAAACTGAAACAGAGGTTGCTGAAACCGCATGTGCTGAAACTGGAGTTTCAGCATCATCACATGTGGTTTGAGCAACGCGAAAAAAAAACTCAAAAAGGGGTTGCTGAAACCGTATGTGCTGAAACAGAAGTTTCAGCAATTCCGTTTCAACAACTCTGGAAACGTAAAAAAAAAAAAAAAAAACTGAGAAAAAAAAAACTGGAAAAGGGGTTGATGAAATCGTATGTGCTGAAAATGGAGTTTCAGCAATTCCGTTTCAACAACACCGAAAAAAAACTGGACAAAAAAACTGGGAAAAGAAATTGAAACAGGGATTTCTGAAACCGTATTTGCTGAAAAAGAAGTTTCAGCAATTCCATTTCAGCAACTTTGGAAATGCGAGAAAAAAAAACTGAAAAAAAAATTTAAAAAAAAATTATGAGGCGGGAGGGGGGCACAGAGGGCACGGGAGGGGGGCCACATGGGCCAAGGGGGGCGGTGGACATTTTGCTAATTTGGAGGAGGTGGGAGCCATTTTCCTAATAAGGTCCAAAAATTAGGACATCCTAGTAATCACCCTTATATAATATATATGCTTTTCAGGGTCATTTGTGGGCCTTCGGCTGTGGTTGGTATGACATAATATTGGAAAATTGAGTCGGGGCATGCAGAGATCATCGTCGGGTGCTCAAGGAGCGCATAAGCGGCCAACTTCTGGAATCAGCTGCGGCCACCACAGAGCTTCGTTGCTTCCTCTGTTTCTTCTGTCATGCTCCTTGCAAAGCCTTTTCTTGTTCCCAACTCCTTTTTCACTCAGAAACACTCCGAGTTCTCTGTACCATGGCCCGGAACTTGACTGTTTGAGTGGTTTTTTCCTCTCTGCTCATGTATGATTTTGAGCCTTCCGTGGTAGGTGGCATGACATATGCTTGAGAACTTTGTTCACAGGCCTGCCGGGTTATACTCTGCGTGTGAAGGGATATGCTCATCTCATTTATCACATCCATCCGTTGATCTTTGTGGGAAGATGTGATACATGTCATGTATCACATACATCCCTTGATCTAGCTTCAAGATCATCTCAGTCTCACATGGGTGACTGTCGGAGCTGCAGGAGAGTGGAGGATGCACTATGTAGCTGATGTGGATCATCGAGGGGGCTCGGATGAGGGTCGTTGGCCCCCAGAAGCATGCCTTGTTTATACTCTGCGAGTGAAGGTATATGCTCCTCACTGCAAAAAAGGGATGACCACCACAATCATCCAGTTACGATCCCCCTGGGTTGCCGCTTGTAGTCTGCACATGGATCAACCTTCTAGCCATCGACCGGAGTGCGCCTATTTCGACTGAAAGTTTTTGGTTTAGGCAATTGGAAGAGAGGGTAAAATTAACCGGAGGAAAGAAGATCCGAACAGGGTTCGACCTATCCAAATTTATATGTTTAGGATTTAGATTTCCTCATAATCTTCTACAATGGGATCCTCTCATGTTGTTCTTCATGTGTTCTCTACCCGGGGTGTAAATTACACCATCTTGTTGGATGAATTCTTGTTCTGTTCTGAATTCCAATTTGCTTTGTACTTTTTATTTTTCCTTGGTCTTTTTTCCAAGTCTCAATTTGTTGATGGCTCTTGACATAATTGCAATTTGGTAGCAATTGGGGAGTATTTAAGGGACCTTAATTGTTTTGTTTTGGTCTAAACTGAACCCGAGGTTTTGGGCATACAATGGATGGAGCGCAAGATGATTTCTGGATAAATTTTGGCAGCATTTCGTTTGCATTTGGGTCGATCCGATAGGATCGGTTTAGTGGCGAAAACTCTCGTTTTCAAGCCAACTACAAAATTGTTTTGATCCTAGGTGAAAATTTTAGCTTTCGAGCCTAGCATCCCAAATTTTAGCAGCATTTCATTCCAAGTATATGACCCTGTAGGATTGGTAGTGTTCAAATTTAGCATTCAAACCAACTACAAAATTGTTTTGACGCTTCGAGCCTAGCGTCCCACCGGTCTTCAAATGGTTATAGCCAGGGGCGAAATTTTAACTTTCAAGCCCAAGACATGTTTTACCAGCATTTCGCTCCAATATATATGACCCCGTCGGATCGGTGTGGTGGCGAAAACTCTAGCTTTCAAGCCAACTACAAAATTATTTGGACTAGGCGAAAATTTTAGCTTTCGAGCCTAGCGTTCCCCCGAGTCCCGGAAAAGAGGGATAGAACGTTGCAACAGATAATTGGATTTCTACTGGTTTTTTTATATGTTTGCAGTAGGCTCTCATTTCTCTCTTCCTCTCTATTGTTAACTTGGCTGGGCTCGGTGGGGTCAAGACGCTGGAGGGAGAGATCGTGTGTGCGGGCCCACATACGGGAGACACGAACAACATATAAACCCAACGAGGTTCCATCTCAAAACCAATTGGCAATGAGAGGAGTAGCCCTTCAACCTTATATGTTGTTCAAGTATTCTCTAGATTACCGATGTGGGACAACCACATTCCAACACGCCCCCTCAAGTGCAACGACATTTTTTTAGCCAAGAAGTTGCACTTGCCACATGCGCTTAGATGGGAACCAATGCCCGGGACATGCCTACGGCCAGCAACCCCACCAGATAGAGCCCAGACCACAACTAGCCAAACCCGGCTCTGATACCATGTTAACTTAGCTGGGCTCGGTGGGGTCAAGACGCTGGAGGGAGAGATCGTGTGTGTGGGCCCACATACGGGAGACACGAACAACATATAAACCCAACGAGGTTCCATCTCAAAACCAATTGGCAATGAGAGGAGTAGCCCTTCAACCTTATATGTTGTTCAAGTATTCTCTAGATTACCGATATGGGACAACCACATTCCAACATCTATTTTTTTTTGTTCCTGCAGGCGGCCTTTACTACATTTTTTTTGGTCAGCCCTTTCCCCGGCCCCATATTACATGTATATACATACATATTAGTATTTATATACCTCTGATTAATTGTTGGAGGAGTTAAAAGCCTTCAATTAGGCGTTTCCTTCTAAACGTAACCGTTGTTCATCAACCGTTTCACTTCTTTGATATTGATTCATCTGGCCTCCATAAGCATGTAACCAATTTATAATCAATCCCCTTTGATACTATTCACACGGTGAATATATCGCCAAATACACGGTTAGAAATCGCAGATTGCGAGTTTGCAAAAATTCGTAAACTCGCAATCCGCGATTGCAAATTTTTTTTTAAAAAAAATTCGGGATATATCTTACGGAGTACGTTAGTTGCAATTATTTCCTAAATTAAGATTCCGGATATTTGAATGGGGTTGCGATATTTGATGAAATCCCGTAGATATCAATTTTGGAATGATATTTGAAGATATCGCGCTTTAAAGATTAAAATGAACTTACCTCTCGAGCTCTCCGAGGCTCCTCTTTATCTTGCGACGATCGTTCCCCTCGAAACCAACCCACCTTCTTATTTTTTATGTTATAATTCCTTATTAACTAAACAAAAACTTATATTAACTAAAGGGATGATTTGCCAAATATAGAAATATGAAGGCCAAATTAGCCAAATATACAAGATTTTGGCAAATTTGCAAAACTATACACAACCCTTACCCCTCCTATGTGCCCCTGCGCCCCCCCTCCAGCGTGCCCCCCTGTGCCCCCTCCACGTCAGTTTTTTTTTTTTTTTTTTTTTTTTCGCGTCAGTGCTGACGTTATCGTCGGAAATGCTGACGTCAGCAATGCTGACACCGTTTACAATGAAGGTTTTTTTGTTTTTTTTTTCGCGCGTCAATGCTGACACCGACGTCGGGAATGTTGACGTCAACAATATTGACACCGTTTTACAAGTTTTTTTTTTTTTCGCGCGCCAATGCTGACGCCGACGTCGGGAATGTTGACGTCAGCAATGCTGACACCGTTTACAAGGAAGGTTTTTTTTTTTTTTTTTTTGCGCGTCAATGTTGACACCGTTTACAAGGAAGTTTTTTTGTTCCACACGTCAATGCTGACGCCGACGACTGGAATATTGACATCAGCAATGTTGACGCCGTCTACGAGAATGGTGACGCCAACGACAATGACGTCGGGAATGCTGACGTCAGCATTGCTCACACCCTCTACGAGGATGCTGACGCCGACAATGATGACATCGAAGATCAATATATTTGACGTATTAAGTCATTAAAAATATAAAAGGGGAGAACAAAGAGACAAAAGGAGTGTTCTACCAAAAAAAAAGAAACAAATATTTTATTTTATTTTTGGTAGTGAGAAACAAAGAATAACGGTAAACAATTAAAACAAAGAATTTTTCGACGCCGACAATGCTGACCTCTTTCCTCATCCATCTCTTATATTGCAAAAACGATGTCAGCAAATATATACCTACACAAAAATATGCATGAAAACGATGTCAGCGCTAAAAAATACGTATAAAAACGATGTCAGCACTAAGAAATAAACCAAAATTTAAGGACTCAAGCATACATATATACTTACATATATAATATCAAATTAAAAACGATGTCAGCACTAAAAAATACGCATAAAAACGATGTCAGCACTAAAAACAAACCAATTTTTAAAGACTCAAGCCTACATATATACCTACATATATAATATCCAACTAAAAACAATGTCAGCACTAAAAAAATAAGCATAAAAACGATGTCAACACATAAAAATAAACATAAAAATGATGCTACGCCCCCACTATCTCCCCCCAAAAAACAACCAAGTCCGTACCAAGCTTAATGGGACAACCCTTAACATTTAATATATATTCCAAGCATGTGGCAATATGTATTAAATATTAAAGGTACCAATTAGGAGGAGATAATAAGCCCAACTAAAGTAAGGCCCAACCCACAAAATAACACAGCGCCCCACAGCATAACAGTAAGCAATTTTATGACAGCAAACAGCTTTCACCTCTCAAATTGATAATTAATGTAAACAAACTAGTTAATTCATCAAGTATCATGTACAAATTGAGAGATCTACTCCTCTTCTTTCTCGACAAAGACCATGTCAGCACAAATTGAGAGATGTGAAATTCAATAACTGTTTACCTACCTACTACATCACAACAATGGAAGAAAAGCTATTGTTATTGAAGAAGAGCTATTTGACAAGTCATTTGACAAATCAACAATTATTCCAAAATCAAAAGAGTCATAAATGATTGATAGAGGATACTTACTTCTGCTGCTCCTGCAAGTCTATGTGAACTTCTGGAGGGGCCAAGGCAGGAGACTCCACAAAGTGTCTCAAGCAGTAACATCAACCATGATGACAGTAAACAAATAAGAAGATCAAAATCGAGCATCACCTCATCTCACCTCTCCTACTGCTGCAAAAAGAATTCGCATGACAGGATTGAAACAACCAAACAAGTTTCAACAACGCAACGCAATCAAAGTAGTAAGTCAACCTCTTCATCCTAATTAAATTCCAAGCCAATCAAGAATTAAGCCCGAGAGATATACCCTGGTTCAAACAGAAAGGAGGGATGGGCGGGTTGAAGTTGTTGTCGGCATGAGCTTTGGCATCGAAACCTAGATCCGACAGCGAGAGGTCAGGAGAGGAGAAGAGCGTCGGATCTGCTCTCGGCGACGTAGGCCGGTAAGCTCCAAGCGTCGGTGGGGAAGCAGCGAGAATGAAGGCGGAGGATATAGACGCTCAGAGAAATATCCAGACCTCCCCTGTCAGCATTCAATCTCGATCCAGACGCCACGGCGAGGATGAAGGCGGAGGATCAAGGGAGATCGATAGCACTTCGTCCTCAATCGAATTGCACTTCATCTTGTATACTCCTACATGACATCACATTTGTTTCCACACAAATGTAATGGAATTTATGACAGCAAAAATCCAACAAGCATACATATATACACGTACAAAATCATTATTCATATTTGAAAAAGAAAGTAGAAGAAGAACGTAAGAGGAAAAGGCAAAATTAAGGACAAAAATGGTGGTTCTAGTGAACTGAATTTATCTAATTGAGGTGTTTGGTTAATTATGACAGTAGCATCATGAAGAGGTTAATAACACCTGCATTTACCTTGTCATCACTTTCAGTTTGATCTTCTTTGATTATGCTGCACTGTCAGCAATGGAGGCACACTTCTTTAGACTATGAGTGCGTATAATATAGTAGGAACATGACCAACTCTGAACTCCTCTGCTGTCCTTCTTCACTATCAGCAACAGAACAAGCAGAGGGAACCTACGAACTCAGTACCTACAAATCAGTACAGCAAAGCAATGGTTATTCAAAACTCAAAAAGACTCGTCAGCAACACAACAAGCAGAGGGAACCTATATGGCCAGAAATCGTTCAGGGAGGCCGAGACTCTCCGACATGAGAACACTAACCTCCAATCGCTTACGGCGACCTCAACCACCTCCTGAATCATAACCGGCGACTTGTCTCCGACATCAGATGCGAGATCTGGAGGATCATGCCGGTGACTTGTCGCCGAGACCAGATCTAGATGATCATCCCGCCGTCCTAATCATAACCGGCGGCTGAAGAGAGAGGAGCGGAGGCGCTGAGGAGCAAGAGATCGCCGAAAGCGATGATCGGAGAAAGGAGAGTACAGAAACCGACCTCGAATCTGAGGACGCCGGATGGATTCAGAAGAGAAAATTAAGCAAATATCCTTGAATCTGAGCACTTTTGGGGAGCACAAAAGTATCGATCGCTGACAGAGGCGGAGGAGGAAGAGGAGGGCTCCTCCACCGCGATATCCGGCGTCGACATTCGTTTTTCCTTCCCCCAGAGCGGCGAATTAGACGACCGCGAGAGAGGCGAGGGTGATGGATCTAATTGCGAGAGAGGCAGTAATCCGGCCAACGAGATCCAAGGCGGAGTCCGGCCAGCGAGAACCGACGGCGCCGAGAGGAATAGCGGGGGACGAAGAGCGGCGGCATAGATGGAGGGGAGGAGGATCGATAGGAGACAGATATATGAGGAGGGGTAGGGCAATGTTAACGGAGAAGGCGGATGGACGTTGTGTATAGTTTTCTAATTAAACCAAAAACGTGTATAGTTTGCTAATTTGACCTAAAATTTGCGCCTGCAGCGCAAATTTTCTCATAAACGCTCATCTTTATCATTAACATATTCTTTAGGGGCGAAATCGGGTATATACCCATGGAAACTTTATTAATTAGGTATATACCCATCAAAACTTCAAAATTGTTTATATACCCATCAAATCATTTAAATTTTGTTTGATTGTCCATAATATATTTGGTCGTGAAAATTAGATTGAAATTTAATTATATACTAAACTTAAATAATTAGAAAATTTATCACTTTACAATTATTGGATAGAAAATATAATTACATTTTTAATATAAAAGTTAAACTTCCACGTAATTATAATTATATTTTTATCCAATGATTTTATTTTGAATATCAAGTTTCATGGATAAGTTCAAAATAATTAAGTTATAAAAATGACCATAAATCATAGTAAAGAAATAAAATACATATTTTTTTAATGTAAAATCACATCAAATTAGAAAAATTACTTAGTTTGAGAAATTGAAATTAATGTCTCATTTTAATAATTATTTGAAAGTTAACTGATTTTGATATTTAAATAATTAAATTTGAATATTTTTTACATTTAATAGTATAAATTAAATATATGATGGACAATTAAATAAAATATAAATGATTTAATGGGTATATAAACAATTTTGAAGTTTTGATGGGTATATACCAATTAATAAAGTTTCCATGGGTATATACCCGATTTTGCCTATTTTTTATGTCATAATGTAAATCAAAAGAAGATAAAATGAATGAAGGAAGGCAATAAATACCTTTGAACTTTCAACTGGACGAACCAACAAAGTCTCTCAACTCGGCACAAATAAAAGAAGGGAGATGATGAAGTCTCGAGATCACGGACGCGTATCCCTCAACACAACTAAATTGAAGTTTCCCGATAGTGATTTATAGGCAAGGAGGAAGATCACGGACGAGATCCCCAAAGCACAGCAGCACACGCGTATCCCCTTGGCAGGGAGATTCCCAGACACGTCGAATCGCTGGCAGCGCGTGCCTGACACGTCGTCCCATCCGCGAATTCACAGTGCACGTGCGCCCGCCTGCAGATTCTGAAGCGTGGATGCACGGTGCGCGATTGCGCCAGTCTAAACCGCGGATGCAGCCTACGCGATTGCGTTTTTTATTTTTTTGACCGCGAATCCACATTATGCAATTACGAATTCTTTCCGTACAAAAGGCGAGAAAATCACCGTATAAATAGCATTTCCGTTAACATGGTGCATAATATAAGAGGTAATAGATATTTCATTTGATCACTACCCACTACAAAATATATGCCCCGTTTTATAGTTAACACATTGGGTGCATAATATTTGATATTAATCATGAGTAACATTTTGTACCCGTGAAATTTTACCCATCAACAGGCTTCATCATGTAAATCCGGTTGAAAAGTTCAAAAGCGTTTGAAATGGAAAGATTGACCTCGAAATCATTGAAACTCTCGATAGCGTTTATTCTTTTTAAAAATCCAAGTATCCCCTTTTAAAACCGTTCAAAATCTTCAAATTCAACGTTATTCAAGCAATTTCAGATCACGAGAGGTGGAATCATCCACATCTAAGGGCTAATATCATATTTCCTTCCTAGGTTCCAAGTCATTTAATCATCATTCTCAACTCAACAATAATCATAAGGCAATAATCATATCACCCATAGATAGCTATCATAATATCAACCACCTCCCATGTGGTAATTAATCTCAAAACGCCAACATTATAGTCTCAACAAGTCAAACATCTCAACCGCATAAATTGTCTAAAAAATATCACGAGTCATACTAAGATCTCAAAACAAGCCAAAATGGCGACAAAGTCCCAAAACATACTACGAGTCATAAAGTATCTCGACATCATACGAAAGGCATCACAAGTCTCAAGGGACATTACATCAAGCACATCAGCACGCAAGCCATGAGAATCGATCTCCGGCCACATCATCTCAGCACAGAATCTGCACAAAGAAAGCAATCATAAGCACACAATCGCAGAGATACGCATCCATCCCAAAATATTAGACTACTAATGCTCACCACTAGCTCACGAGGTCACGGATAGGTCGACACTCGGCTAGACATAAGACGATAAGAGCTCATCTACGACACTCCCATAACTTGCCCGAAGGCAATCCTCCGCCTCTCAAGTTGCCTCCTCGGGACTCCTCCTAAACCATTGGATCAGAAGTAGGGGTACCTCCGACCCGTACCTGGATTGCAAAATCCGAACAAAGGTATCCGACCTTCGAAACCTAACCCGGGTATTTATATCCGGGCCGTTACAATAAATCATTTTCCAAAGTTTCCCAAACTCTTAATGATACGAGATTAGCCGTAGGATGGCCCGATCTTTGACAATCAAGACTCAAAGACAAGAACGGAAGCAAAGACTCAAGAACAAGAACAAAATGCAGCAAGCCTCGAAACAAAGAAACAATAAAGACTCGACCGATAAGGACTGATTCGAACTAAAATAGAACGAGGCAAAGACCTCAGGCCTTCGTAAAGGGTAGAAACCAAATACCAACGACTATAAAGCTCACATCTACAACCTTACACAACCAAGCGGACAACTTGGAGGCACAAGGATGGGACTTGTGATTACTGGATCACCAAGCTCTCGCGAGGTTGACGAACTCAGAGCAAACCACGTTAGATCTATAACCAATTTGCAATCGATGAGCAACGCTACGAATCGATTGACTTTCTCACAGATGTGTTTCACACAAGAACTGTAAATTTCAATAATGGAAGACGTCTGAGTTACAGTGGAGGAATCAGCCGTCAATATATAACCTAGGGCTGATTTAGATGGAAAATAATAATTAAAAGAATAATTAAAAATAACCCCTAAATTAACTAAAATAGCTTAAGTAAATTCCCATCTAAAACAGTGACAACATCAAATAATGTGATTTTCGGCAAAGGTCTAGGTCGAATCTGGAAAAACCTTCAACATCAAAGTTGTATATATCTTCCTCCCCGTTCCGACAAGGTATGGCACAATCCAATCCGATTAATATTGAATTTGTACGACTCATTTTACTGAGCCGTCGAAAAGCTGTCAAACTGCTGAACGAATCTTAAAAACGTCAAACTTCCACCTTTGGACCTTCTCCAATGGTGGAGCCTTCTTCTTCCTCTTTAGAATGACATCATTCTCACGAGCTCGAATCATAGGTCCATCCCCAAGTATAGGTGTGTCCGAAGGTGTCTTGGATGGTCCCGCATCATTCCCCCTTTCTTGAAAAGGATTCGACCTCGAATCCAAGGTCGCATAAGATTCCGCAAATGTATCCACACGAACTCCTGGATCAAATACCTCATGCCAATGGAAACTCCTCTCAAGGCCCTTGGAGGTCACTGCAACACCAAGAAAAAAAGCATTATTAGTGCACAAGTCATATTTCCTATCATCGTCATTATATACTAACGTAATATGCACTTTAGCGTGTTCAGTGATCTCTAAGTGTCCATCTTTCTTAGACACTAACAACACAGGCACAACACATGGACTCAAACTTTCCATAATGTATCCCTTGTCCAACAGTTCATGGACTTGAGATTGAACCTCCTGAGTTTCAGTGAGATTCATTCTATGCAGGCTTATTAGGCAATGCAGTCCCTGGAATGAGATCGATTTGATGCTCAATTCCTCTGACAGGGGGTAGTCCTGCTGGTATGTCCTCGGGGAAAACATCCTTATACTTTTCAATAAGAGATAGGATGCGAGGAGGGAGGGTAGATCTGAGCTCCTCACTCAACATATTCAACCTTTTGCATAGGAGCATGAGGGTTGTTTCGCCATCCGCAAACTCGTCCAAAAATGTACTCTTGGAAGCCAAAAATACACCCTTAGGCCGAGTAGGGGTAGACACATGGCTCGACTGAGCCTCCTTATCTAACTCACCTTTACTTACCTTCCGCTTCTCAATCTCATCAGCCACCTGGGTTGGCATCATACTTGTTAGTAAAGCCATCATGCAAGACCTTACGATCAAACTGCCAAGGACGACCTAATAAGATATGACAGGCTTGCATATGTACTATATCACATAACACATCATCTTCATAACGTCCTATATTGGTATGCACTTTGACTTGCATATTCACTTTCAAATTACCACAGTCGTTCATCCAATGCAATCTATAAGGCTTAGGATGCTGAATAGTAGGAAGGTGTAATTTATCAATCATCTCTCGACTAGCTAAGTTACAACAACTTCCCCCATCAATGATCACATTAACCACTTTACCCTTAACTAAGCATCTAGTATGAAATAGATTCTCACGTTGATTGTCATCACATGGTGCAGGAACAACAATTAAGACTCCTAACAATTAATGATTCTCCATGTTCATAATCAATGTCATCATCATCCTCATCATAGGTAAGCAGATTAAGGGTTTGATCATTATCATTAGCATGCTCTTCATTTTCATCACAAGAATTGTCAGACACATATTCACCCAAGTGATTAATCATGAGAGTTTTCTTATTGGGACAATCCTTCATAGTATGACCTCTACCCTGACATTTAAAGCACACAATGTCCCTAGATCTAGTAGTAGAGGGGTTAGGATTACTCCCTTTGGGACCAGTAGATGTCCCAGACGAATCTCGTCCTGTCCAAGACGCCTTACCCTTGTCAGCAGCTGTAGGGTTGGTTCTGCCATCTCCTCTCCCAGGGGCTTGGTTTGGCCGAGAGGTGTAACCGCCGTCAGACCGCCCTTGGGGCTGTTGTGTCCGGTTTTGGCGCCAAGGTTAGGGCTGTCCGCTCATCCATCTTCCGCCTTGGTTCCTGTATCTATCTCCACGTTCAACATTAATAGCCAAATGCAACAATAGTAGGAGTAGAGTAAGGAAAGCAATCAATGTCCTGAGCTAAGGCGGGATGCAAAATGCGAAGAAACCTAGCATTTGTATCCTCATGATGTTCAACAACATTTTCTCGTGCCATGGTTTCTTGCATAATATTAAAGGTTTCCTCAACAGATTTATTACCTTGCTTAAGGTTCTATAGGCGTTGCCTAAGCTCTCTAGCATAGTGTTGAGGGACAAGCCTATTTCTCATTAAAGCTTTCAATTGGTTCCAAGACGCGATAGGCGCATCAAGGGCTCTTCTTCTTTCCTTCATCAAATTATCCCACCAAATAAGAGCAAACCCTTGAAATTCTAATGAAGCCAATTGAACTTTCATAGGTCCAGAAAAATTGTGACAGTTCAAGATTTGTTCCATTTTAGTTTCCCAGTCTATATATGCATCTGGATTTGTCTTGCCATCAAATGAAGGAATTTTTACCTTAACCTTACCTATGCCGTCCTGATCAGGATCTCTAGGCTCACGGTATTGGTAACGCCCTCCTCTGTCGTTCCGCCTCGGGCATTGATCCCAATAGTCCTCCTCTTGGAAGTCATCATCACGCTCCGAGTAGTAGAACTCCTCCTGGAAGCCACGGCCTCTACCTCTCCCTCGTCCATGTCCTTGCGCCTTAGCAAATCCATTATTTCTGCCATTTCTCTCCCCTCGTGGAGAGTTGTTCTCTTCAAAGATAGGATTATGCAAATTAAGGTTAGGATTAGGATTAGGATTATGATTAGGATTGTGGACTTCCCTGTCATCATTAGGCATCTCATCACGCCGGTTATTACCTTGACCACCAAGGTTATTAGAACTCGTTGGTCTAGCCTGCAAGGCCGTCAACTTATCCATCATTGTTGCCAAGGTGGCGTTGAGAGTGTTCATTGTGTTATTGAACATTGCGACGGATATAGTTGCTTCGGAATTGTTGTCATCGTTGCCATTGTTGGCATTGGTCCCGTTGTTCACCTGCTCGTTAGACATTGCAAATAAAGACAAACACGGAACTATGTCAAGATTAGCAAATAAAACAACTCACAATGTGTTTCTCTCGCACACTTCTCTCTAATTGGTTATGACAAGCTTGTTGGGGCAATCCGCTTTGGGCAAATCAACACTCAAGCAAGGACTTAACAATCAAAAGAGAGTAATCAAGAGAAAGGACAAAGAAACAAGCAACAAGGGACTCAACAAGAGCAATAACACTCGACAAAAGTTGGACAACCAAGTCGAAATCGACTAGAGGGGGTCGAAATTGACCAAAGGTAGATTCGACACAAACTGTAACGAGGTTGGGGGTGTCGGTATGGGGTCGGTATGGCCTCTGCAGTACTCGACACACAAAAATAGGAAAAGAAAATGAAAGAAAAGAAAGAAAAACTTGGATTTTTACCTCTTTTTGATTTAAACCCTTAGTATGGATGTTGTAGTTGCAAGGTAGGGCTTAAAAAAAATTTATGGTTTGGGAGGTATGTGTTTGAGACTTTCGACTAGGGCTATAGGATTTCACCAAAATTGGTCCTTGGAAGTTCCTGCACTAGATCTCAACAATCCTTTTTTTTTTTAAAGCTTACTTTTGCCCCTAGTGAATTTTATCCTCCTATGACTAAGCTTTGAATGTAATTTTTTTTTTTTTGAAATATGGGACTGTTTTTTTTTTTTTTTTACTAATGCAAGAAACTATCTATGAAATAAAAGGACTCTTGAAAATTTAAGCTATGGTGAAAGAGAAATAAAATATGTAGCCCTAATGAAATATATATAGGTGATGGTTTGGCTAAATATGGTAAATAAATCTATCTATGCCTTTCATAATCTATGATAGAAAATATGAGATATATCTACCACAAATTTGAACAAATTAAATAAGGCAATTAAATAGATAAATATAGGATAGAACAAGATAACCAAAGATAGAAAGCAAACCCTAGTTTGTGAATTGCTTCGGCCGATCAATACCAATTTGACTTAAATATGCCTATTGTGGCCACAATTGGTAATTGACTCCAATGTCGGCTGCAATTGGCTACTGTGGCAACAATTTGGCTTTAACAAGGCTACAGTGGCTACGTGGTAATTGACTTCACCAATAATGTCGGTTGCACTACGGTCCTAATTGGCTTCAATGGTTGCTACTGGTCTCGGCTTGGGATGTGTTTGGGGCTAAAGGAACCACAACAATCACAAACAAAGGTTAATGCAATCAATTCAAAAATTCAAGAAATAAAAATCAAGAACAAAAAAGACTCTATTTTTTTTGTAGGTTTTGTGTTTAGAGAATCAAAAGACACAACTTTTGATGTCGGAAATCAAATCTCTGATGTCAATTTGATACGGGGTTAGCCGTAGGATGGCCCGATCTTTGACAATCAAGACTCAAAGACAAGAACGGAAGCAAAGACTCAAGACCAAGAACAAAAACGCGGCAAGACTCGAAACAAAGAAAAAATAAAGACTCGACCGATAAGGACTGAATCGAAACAAAATAGAACGAGGCAAAGACCCCAGGACTCCGTAAAGGGTAGGAACCAAATACCAACGACTATAAAGCCCGCCTCTACAACCTTACACACCCAAGCGGACAACTTGCAGGCACAAGGAGGGGACTTGTGATTACTGGATCATCAAGCTCTCGTGAGGTTGACGAACTCAAAGCAAACCAAGTTAGATCTATAACCAATTTGCAATCGATGAGCAACGCTACGAATCGATTGACTTTCTCACAGATGTGTTTCACACAAGAACTGTAAATTTCAATAATGGAAGACGTCTGAGTTACAATGGAGGAATCAGCTGTCAATATATAACCTAGGGCTGATTTAGATGGAAAATAATAATTAAAAGAATAATTCAAAATAACCCCTAAATTAACTAAAATAACTTAAGTAAATAAAGTCTCTAAAAATAGCAACACTTAAGTAAATTCCCGTCTAAAACAGTGACAGCATCAAATCATGTGATTTTCGGCCAAGCTCTAGGTCGAATCTGGAAAAACCTTCAACAATAAAGTTGTAGATCTCTTCGTTCTAGTTCCGACAAGGTATGGCACAATCCAATCCGATTAATATTGAATCCGCACGACTCATTTTACTGAGACGTCAAAAAGCTGTCAAATTGCTGAACGAATCATAAAAACGTCAAACTTCCACCTTTGGACCTTCTCCCGTGGTGGAACCTTCTTCTTCCTCTTTATAATGACATCATTCTCACGAGCTCGAATCATAGTTCCATCCCCAAGTATAGGTGTGTCCGAAGGTGTCTTGGATGGTCCCGTATAACTTAAATTTCAAGTTAATTCAACTCGTATTCAAAACAATTTTCTCAAATCATACTTGTCCAAATCAAGAGGAAGTATCAAATTTTCTAAGTCAGCCCAAAATCTTCCTTTATCAAAATATTCCGGCATTTTGGTTTTTCCAAACACAAATTCTTAAAAGACATTTTCGAAGACTTGAAATCCTTCTTTTAATTAATTTATCATCAATAAATATAATTAGCAAGAACATCAACTATTTTTATTAATAATTCATTTCCAAGAATCCCAAAATCACCTATGTGAATTATAACACAATACTTACCCCAAAAATAACACTTTTAAAATAATTTCATACTATAAAACAATTCCAGAAATTATATTTTCATAAAAATCAGAATTATCATCTCAAAATAATAACACAACTAAGTAGTTATTATCATATAATTCAACATATACATATAATCATCATACAACATAAATTGACCAAATGGATATAAAGGAGAAAGCATAACCCAGTACGCCCAACCATCGATACCCAGATTCAAGCCTAAAAGCTTACCCAACTCAGTTCTCATAAAAGGAAGGAGGAAGGGGATCCGGTTGCCCCAAACTCTCCTCAACATGAAACCCGGCTCCCAGCTCTTATAACCCAGAAGGGAGGTTTTGACCCGGCCCAAGCTATGAAAGAAATAAAAGAGGAGATCCAAACTCGGGAATCAAATTAGGCCCAAGCCCAACAAGGAACAAAAGAGAGAAGCGTCGTCTTCAACCATCGGCTTAGAACAGAGGCAACGGAAAGAAGGAACGATAGAAGGAAGGAGTAGAACTCAGGCTAGGAGGCTCCATTCGGCCTGAGATTTTGCCCAGATGGTCGGAATAAAATTTCGACCACAACTTGACTGATAACAACAAAGTGACACAAGGAACGGAGGGGAAACAGAGTGTAACGGCCCGAGATTATGATTCCCATATTCGAGGGATGAAACCCCTCGTTGGGATCTTGCGCCCTGAGTATAGGTTGGAGGTTTAAAACCGAAAATGTGTAGTTGAAAGTGGGATTTCGCACCCAAATCCGAAAGGTCTGTTGGAGGCCCCGGGGTTAACCCCTGTACCTATTCTAAGTCTACAACGCGGAAAACCCTTTTATCAAACAAAGGACATAAGTTCTTAAAACGATACAACCAGTGCCACGGCGGAGCCAGGTCAAAACAGAGTATAAGTAGGAAGATATCCAAAAGGCATGAATCTGGTGAAGTCATGGTTCAAACACTCACTCTCCGCCATATGAATGGACCCCGTCATAACAGCACAAAATCAAGCAGTGGATCGGCTACCTGAAACTATACCACCAAGTCAGGCCCAGAGTCCGCATACGGGTCCTCTGATCGCGCTGAGTACATATAATACGCCTATACCTAGAATAAAGGATGCCTTCATGTAGTACTTAAATATTAACCAAGCTATCATGCTCCTAATTCATATATGCAAAATATGAAGTAAGGCCTTAACAAAGAATACCAAGTGGTATATCCCTCTTCTACCACTACCCCCCTTCCAGATAGGGTGGAGACTGGCCAGTTCAATGCTATACCATATCAAATCTGATCATCAGATTGTATCTCATGCTCATCTCATATCTCGTGATATATATAAATGACTTAAGGAGGACAACATCCGATGAAGTTGGGCTGCCCTATGACCCTAGCAAGGACTCTAGGACTCATAGATAACGGTCGTTCTATATTAAAACGCATACAGCACAAGATTGCTCATTCGTAAGTGCAATTCCTAAGCATGATACTACATGACATGCTTTGATTCATGTGCAACACCTACATACTATATTACACATTAGGCAGGAGGTATTGGTTACAAAGTAAGCCCCGGAGGTACTTACCTGGCTAGCAGATCGACAACAGAAAAATCTAGCACACAGTAGTCACAATCACAGAGTATCACCTAGTACATAATGGAATATACATAAGTCTACATCCAACTATTAAGCACTCAAGCACACCTCAATCTAGTGGCGGAGCCAGGAATCTCGGCTAGGAGGTGCTAAAAAAATTTCGTAAATTTTTTTTTGGTGTATACTTATTAAGAAGATTTTTTAAAAAAATATATTGAAAATACACTAAAATTGCGATTTTTTAAAATGTAAATTACGAAGAATTACTTTTAAAACAATATTGAGAGAAAAGGTTTAATGTATAATTTAAACCTAAAGATGAAATTTTTTAATGAAATAGTTGATAGAAACAAAAAAATATAGGGAGAAATGAAAAGGAATTAATGATATAGTAAAAAAAAAAAGTAAAGGAATTGGGATTTTTAAGAAGATTTTTTAAATAAATATATTGAAAATACACTAAAATTGTGATTTTTTAAAATGTAAATTACGAAGAATTACTTTTAAAACAATATTGAAAGAAAAGGTTTAATGTATAATTTAAACATAAATATGACATTTTTTAATGAAATAGTTTATAGAAACAAAAAATATAGAGAGAATTTTTAATGAAATAGTTGATAGAAACAAAAAATATAGGGAGAAATGAAAAAGCATTAGATAGTGAAACAAAAAATATAGGGAGAAATGAAAAAAAATTAATGATATAGTAAAACAAAAAAAAAAGAATTGGGATTTGAACCTAAGGCCTTTTGATTTTGATTCTCCTTCCCACATTCCTTTACCACTTAAGCTAGATAACATTCTTTATTCAAATATCATTAAAAGATGTTATATTATCTTAAAAATACTAAATATATTCAAAAAAAAATTAATTTTTTATTTTATTTTTTTTCCAACAAGGGGGGTGCTCGAGCACCCCCAAGCACCCCCTGGCTCCGCCCCTGCCAGACTCCCTCCCTCGTTATCACGCTCGGCCTCGCTCTCGAGCTGCTGGACCTCTCGATCTAGCCCACTTATCTCCGACCCATCCCCGACTCTCTCTCTCTCAACCACCCAAGGACAAGAAGGAACCCAAAAAACAAAGGAAAAAAGAGGAGGTTTGATTGCTCACCGAGGATGCTCGCGACATCGAAGCTCTCGATCAGAGTTCTAGGCTTCGTCGGTGGCTTGCGATGGCTCGTCGGACCTGATTCGGACATGGGTGAGTGTGATGGAGGAGCTCGGGGGTGATTTGGATTGGAAACGAAGGAGAATGGCTTGCCAAAAGATTATTCGCGCTCGAATGGGGCGACAGGGTTCCGGTGGCCTTCGGCGGCGCTGGGGAGCTTCTAGGCTGCTCCGGCTGCTAGTTGTGGATCTGAGGGGTGCATGGGACCATTCGCTGGCAGTCCAAGGTGGAAGGAGGGAAGAAGGAAGAGGAGACGGTGGTGTGTGAGGTGGTCGAAGGTGTGGCGACAATGATGGATGATGGCGACGGTGTTGGAGCGATGGCTATGGTAACGATGAGTGATAGTGATGAATGATGGAATGGAGCAGGAGAGCGGGGAGGAGCTGAAGAATTTGAAGGAGAGAGAGTTGTGAAGTGATGGGGAGATGGCGTATAGAAGAAGAGGAACAGAGTAGCTGTAGTTGCAGAAGGTAGAGGAGGGGCGGGTGTGAAAGGAATTGACGGGGAGGATGTGACCGGTATTTATTACGGGCATCTGTTTAATTAAATACCCGGTAATAAATCTCGAATACACAAATTTTGAACCCCGAAATTAGTTCTCCAATGTTAGTTTTTCCGAATCCCGCTTTCTCGATCAATTATCTTTTTAAATCGAAAAGGATATCGTCATTCGATAATTATTTTAAATTTTCGAGGTAAAAGGACGGAAATCGTTCGTCAAGTTTTATATTCCGGTCGGAATCCGCTAAAGAAAATTAAAAATTTGAAATTTTGAGCCTTTACACACAGGACTTACAGCGAGCGCTCTGAGGGTTTCCTCCGGCTTCAACGGCGGTGCTCTGGTCTGCAAATCGACGGGAAAGGACTTCGGGGACCCGGGTCGAACAATAAAGCTTATAAAGGCGCACCTTTATGGGTTGAATAATCAAAAACGGAAGAAAGGAGCCCAAACCGACCTTGGGGTGAAACAGAGGAGAGAGATGACACGTCCGGCTCCGATGGGGCTATTCGATGTCGGAACTGGTCCTCGGTGGCCTAGGAAATAAGAAGAATGAATAACGAGCAGCTTTGTCAAACTTTCGAAATGAAGAAATGAAATAGGACGAGTTACCGTGTTTGAACAAACAGGGGGGTCGGGAAGAAAGAGTTCTCGTCGGCGCTGGTGACTCCGGTGGAGTCGTCGGCTCCTGGATGCGTCCCTAGGTGTCGGAAAAGGAGAAGGAGTTGACTGCGGAATCTGAAGATGAACGGATGGATGGCTTCAATGATTTGCGACAAAAACGAAGGTTTTCGGGGGATTTTTGGGTTTCCTGCAAAGATGAAAGGAGGAGGAGAGGAAGACGCTCTCTTATTGGGTTTTTGGTGGGACGATGGGCGAGAGTGTGAGGGCAGAGGAGGGAGTGTTGGTGGACGGGGAATTGCAGGGTGAGCATGTACACTTATAAAGAGGAGGGAGTAGTGTGTGAAGGTGAGGACAAAAAGAGCAAGCTGTCAATTGCAATCCGTTCCTCAACGGAATTCTACAATACCCATTTTGAATTCCCGACGCTCGACTTTAAATCCACTCACTAAAACTAAATCCCGATGTGCAACAATTTAAATTGGATTTTAAAATCATTACGGGAATCAATTTCATTTTTTATTAATACTCAAAACTCAAAAGCGAAATTAAAATATGTTAAAATCCATATTCTAAAACGATGTCGGAATCACTTTAAAATCGAATTGGTGCTCGAGGAGGAGTTTTCTCCCATTTTTTACAAATCGAACAAAATAATAATATATTTAATCAAAATAATAATAATAAAATAATATTAAAATATATTCGATCTTTAAATCTTCCAATCTGCAGCGGCAAGGACGTCATCCATATGGCGAAAGAGCCCCATCTTAGAAAAAGGGTTGCCCCTACCAATCTTGGAGAAACGGTTGGCCCTTCCAATCTTGCTCGACGGCGTGAGCATGACCTTCCCTCCTTTAGTTCTAACCATAAGTCACTTGTTTTTATACCTAAGATACAAGTATGTACACTAAATGTTACAGGTAGCTAAAACAAGTGTCGGTAATTATAAAATCCGTGCCAATAAAGAAAAAATATGTGTCAGCAAAGAAAAAATGCGTGACAGAAAAAATTTATGATAGCAAAAAAATGCGTGACAGAAAAAAAATAGTGCTTCTCTCTCACATGTTTTCTCTTTCTCTATGGCGTTGTGAAACCGACTCAACTTTTTAAGGTGGGTTGTTTTTTCCTTCAGTTGATTTGATGAGATTAATTAATAACACTCATCATTACTTTTGGTATATGTATATCCAATCCTATTTTCTCTAATTTGTGTAAGTAAGTGGCCAGAAGAAAAAAAGAAAAAAAATCCTTTTATTATATAGAAATTAGTTGTAATACCTACCAGGTATCTTGTGACTCACTGACTCTTGTTAAGGCCTAGGCTGAACACCGGTTGTTCGCCACTACTATGTACATGCATGATAGTGATACATTGATCCTCTACATAAATTGATGGGTAAATGTAGGAGGGGCATGGATGTAATTTACTCATTTAAGTACTCCGTAGTACATTATAAGTAGATCCATCCAGGGGGTGCCTCAGTGCCTCCTTGCCTGTATATTGCCATTTGTCTCTCAGGCGATAAAATCTGTGAGTCTCCCACACTCTTATACTACTACTATCCTCCTTTTCATTATCATTAATAATATTGTTAATTTACACATTACCTCACCACCTCAAACATGCATATATACACTATTTTCATTTTATTTTTAGGTGTAGCATTTTTTTTTCTTCGAAGTAAGTGGATTAGTCCATCTCATATATACCAACTAGATCGAACTCAATAATAGAGTTAAAGTGTACTCAAAAGAATGTACTCCGTTCTTATGGCTCAAATTCTAAAGGTGAAAAGTTCTCAACCAACACATCGCACTCCTTGTGGGTTTAGTTAATTTTGGCTTTCGAAGAATGGGCGTTATTCAAATGAGTTTAAAAGTAAGAGGTGTTTATATTATATATGCTATTTATCCTAATTTTAATTTTACAGATTATAAATTATATAGAAAGAGGAAAAGAAAGGAATCAAAGCTGCAATTGCGCAGCATGAAATGAGATTTTATCTTCTAATATATAAAAACTTAATTCAATTTGTAAGACTTCACTCTATTTATTTATATTTTGATATTTAATTTCACCTTCAAACCGGTACATGTGAGAATACTTTTTATTACTAACAAAGCTTGCAAGCTTTTATATGGACCCCTTAATTTTATCTTTATATATATATATATATATATAGGGGGACTTTCTAGTGAGAACACCCCTTACCATAAAACGATGGGATAAATATAGGCTTTTGGATAAAAAAAATGAACGGGCTAGATTAACTCAAAAAAGTACGCTTTAAATGTGTAACCCCCTATATATTCATATTTAACGTAAAATATGAATAATTACTTTGGCACACGCTTAAGCGTATAACTAACAACTATTCTTCACCGAATTTTTTAATATTCATATTTAATGATAAAATTATTCATATTTAAATTACGGAGTATTCGTATTTAAATGGTTATATGTGAATAAGTCATATCTAGATTTGCATTAATAGATCACAAAAAATGAATAATTTATGGTTAATCCAAAATTATCCACCCAATGTAAGCAAAATTAATAAGCTTCATTGTTATTCATATTTAATATAAATCGTATTTTTCTTTTGTTAATGTCGATCAAAGATGATTAGTTTAATAATTGTCGCCAAATACCAATTTTGATGTCTCTAGCCCACGAAGAAACACAGTGATGACTTCAATAGCAATTAATAAGAACCGTTTTTTTTACCCAAAAAAAACAGTTTCTTTTTTGTTTACCAAAAAAAAAAAAATTGGTCAATTATAGCCATTGATTTAGGTGGATCCAATGGCCTATAATCCTCCCCCGTTTCATGATAAGGGGTGTCCTACTGTCCTCATAGGAAAGTCCTTCTATATAAATATATATATATATATATATATATATATATATATATATATATATATATATATATATATATATATATATATATATATATAAATAAGAACAAATATATATATATGTATGTTATGAAATTAATTAATCTTATAATTAAATGAACTCGATCTTCCTTGCTTTTTGCATTTCTAATCTAGCTAGTAACATGTGTTTATCTTTAGAGATCAACAAATTAAGATGGAAATCGCTTCCATTAGAGCAGTTTCAGAATGTTTCATCAAACCAAGTCATATCCTGGAAGAATCAAAGAAGCCTTTCTACTTGGGATTCTGCGAGCTAGTACAAATTGCTCAATGCCATCTTCAAATTGGCCTTATGTTCAACAAACTTCCATCAAAGGAAGAAGGAGGCATGGATTTCCTCTTAGACAAGCTTAAGCATTCGTTGTCTTCCACGCTCACTCACTTCTATCCACTAGCAGGTATTTCGAATTTACCTAACATGTAAGTAGGTCTTATACTGTGACGGGTCCATGATTTTATTTATCAAGGACTCATTTGTATTTTTATTTTTTCAACATTTTTATTTATTTTTATATCAAAGAAGAATTATATATATATATGAAAAAAAAATGTGATTTAATGGTCATTTTAAGGGGCGAAAATAAAAGATACAAAAATTATCAAAAAAAATATGAAGCTAAAGATATATAGCTAATCTCTATATCTTTATAATTAATTAGTCTTTTACTCCTAACATTAACAAAAATTATAAATAAAAAACATTAAAAAAAATTTCTTGTTTTTTCTCCAAGCTAGGGGGTTTCAGCCACCTTGAGCTTTCTGGATTTGCCTATATGAACTTTCTATGTGTCCATCATCTAAGTCCTATGTTTATATCCAAATTGTGCAGGCCAGCTTGTCACCGAAGTAGATGAGGCACAACACAATTCATTCATGTTCATTGACAACAACAAAGGTGAAGGAGCTAAGCTTATTCATGCCGCTTTAGACAACGTTACCATAAACGACATCGTTTCTCCCATCAATGTACCGGGTATAGTTCGATCACTATTCGCACTAGGTCGAATACCGATAAACTATGACGCTCATGACGAACCCATGTTAGTGATTCAAGTAACCGAATTGGTTGATGGCATCGTCCTTGGGGTTTCGGTGAACCATGCTCTTGTCGACGGGACATCCTTTTGGCACTTCCTCTCTTCGTGGTCCGCGATCTTCCGATCAAACGATACAAATATCTCGAGACCGCCTATTCACGAACGATGGGTTCTAGAAGGTTACGGGCCGATCAATAAGTTCCCCTATATCCATCCCGACGAGTTCATAACAAGAACCAATATGGAACCCGACGACACTATAAGGGAAGCCGTTTTCTACTTCTCGTCCGAGTCAATGGCAGCCCTCAAGGCAAAGGCGAACACAGATTGTGGCTTGATCGACAAGATTTCGTCCATCCAAGCATTATCTGCGCTTCTATGGCGAGCATTGTCGCGTTCTTGTGGTGAGAAACACGACGAAGAAATTAGCACTTGCGTTCTTGTAGGCAACATGAGGCCAAGAGTGCGCCCACCTCTATCGCAAGACTACTTCGGAAGCCTCATTTGGGGTGTCATATTGCCTATTCGAGTTGGCGAGTTGCTGGAGAAGAGTCTAGGGCAAGTGGCGTTGGTGTTGAACCAAGGAGTTGGCCATCAGCTTACCGACGAATGCTTCCGCGATTTATTCATCAATTGGAGAAAATCTTCGGTTTTTTTCAAACCCGGAGACACGTTGGGATCGACAAATTTCCTAGTCATTGGTGGGGTTCCGAGAGTGAATGTGAATGAGATTGAGTTTGGATTAGGGGAAGTAGTGGCACTTAGAACCGGTTCAAATAAGTACGACGGGAGGGTAATGTTACGCCCTGGAGTTAAGGAAAAAGGAAGTTTAAGTGTTGAGATTTGTCTCTCAATAGATACAATGTTCAGTTTCCGAAGAGACAAAGAGTTGATGTCGTTTATCTCTTAATAGATGCAACATCATGATGCTACAATGGTTTGTATATATATTGTGTAGGTGAAAATCAAATTACACAGATCCTGCCCCAATCGGGGTGGCTCACTGGTGGGGAGCAAGGGATGTCAGGAGGTCTCGGTTTCGATCCCTACCACCTCCGCCCTTTTCCATGGATGAAAATCCAACGTTTGTCTTGCTCCTTTCCAGTGGGTCGAGCTGATCGGCGCAAGCCGGTTTATCTGGTGCGTGACTCTTGCCAGCTGAGTCATGTATACGGGGTTTACCACCAAATGCGGGTTACTCGTCATATAAAAAAAAAAAAAAAAAATTACACAGATCCTAATATGTAGGGGTGGGCACGGGACGGGACGGGACGGGATTGAGCCGGGACGGGACTCGTCCCGCGACATTTTTACGGGACGGGATCGGGACGGGATTAACACTTTTTTTTCGGGACGGGATGGTGTCTGGACGGGACGGGATCGGGACGGGACGGGCCTTGTCCCGCATATAAAAATAATAAAATATTATATAAATTTGCAAAGTGAAAAATACTTTCATAATTCATTAATTTGTATAATATGTTGAATACGGTATTCTTCTCAACTATATTATTCAATAATATTATTATTATTATTATTATTATTAATATTATAATACTATTATTAATTCATCATTGTATAATTAATTATAATGTTCAACATATTTGGCTACATTATCTTACTAGATCGGGACGAAAAGGGATTGAGACGAGATTCACCAGATACTGTCTCATTATCGATTGATAGTTGGGATGAATACCGTATTTAGCTATTTGCCTCTTGTAGCTCTAAAATGGTATAATAATAATAATAATAATAATAATAATAATAATAATAATAATAATAATAATAATAATAATAATAATAATAATAATAATAATAATAATAATAATAATAATAATAATAATAATAATTCCACGTTATAATTAAAAAAAATTAATATTATTATTACTTATTTTTATTTTTATTGTTATTATTATAAAATAATTATACTTTACTAGAAAAAAATATAATATGATATAATAATAATAATATTTTTATTATAAAGTAATATTATTATTAGATTATATTATAATATTATATATTACTAATATAATCAATTATTATTATAAATTGAAAATTATTATTATAATTATAAATAATATTTGCTCAAATAATAATAATATTATTATTATTATAAATGAAAGATTATGATTATAATTATAATTATAATATTATAATATTTGCTCAAAATAATAATACTAATAATATATTATTATTATTCTATAATATTATATTATTATTATTATTATAAAAATTATTATTATTATTATTATTATTATATGCGGGACGGGACGGGATTTGCGGGATCCCACCGAGATCGTCCCGCGTTTCTTCCCGCATAATTTTTACGGGACGGGATTCGCTATTTTGTCCTAAATCCCACCGGGATCGGGACGGGACCGGAACGGGATCGGGATTTGCGGGATTTGCGCCCACCCCTACTAATATGGGCCTGTTTTTATTCACCTATTTATTTATTCTTAATATATGGTTCATCTTTTGGCTTTTGCATCTTATGTGAAAATTAGTATCGAAAAGTATATAGAATCATATCTAAAACCGATTTTTTTAATACTAGTATAGAAACCGTTTTAAAAATGGTATTTAAATTGGGTTTTTTTTTTTAAAAAATATTCAAATTCTGGCTATAAATTAGAGAAGATCAATCCATATTATATTTATATGGATTGAACATCATGCCGGACCCGGACTCCCAATTCGGCATAGGTTGAGGGAATATGGCAGCTTTCGTCACATCAGTCAAATCGACTAGAAAAGCTAGCACGGGACCTGCATGCCGGTGCCGGACTCCGGATTCGGTTCGATCACATCAGTCAAATCGACTGAAATAACTGCAGATTCCCTGCAGCTTTGCCTCGGGCATTGGATGCCACACTGGGAGTCCGACACCTGCCACACTGGGAGTCCGGCACCGGCATCCGACGCTGCCGATCTGGGAGTCCAGCACCGACACCGTGCATATGACGAGATAACGCCGTGCAAATAACAAAAAGGTTAAAACAAATACAAGAGGAATAATCGTCCGGCATAAATCTGACCACGAGATGTGCAAAACTCCATACAATCCTCAAAAGTGATAGTAAGATATAGATTGATGGTGACATATGATAATCAATGACGGGGCCGGCCAGAAGATTTTTAAAAGGGCGTACGTACAATTATATTGGTAGACAGATCATTTAGTAACAATCGCTGTTCCATCTTCCCCCAACTGTATCCATTATATTGGTAGACAGATCATTTAGTAACAATCGCTGTTCCATCTTCCCCCAACTGTATCCATTAATGTTTTTAGTTAGACCTGTCAAATGGGTCATTCGGACCGGATTCGGGTCGGGTCACTTTGAATCTCGTTTAAAATGGGTCCCGGGTAAAACGAGTTCCGGGTATTTCCGAGTTGACTAGAATCCGGGTTTGACCGGGTTTCGGGTCGGGTCATTTCGGGTTGATTTTGGGTTTGTCAATTTTTTCTTTCTTAAATTAAAAACATCATGATTTGATAATTTTTCAATAAATTTTAATTATATATTAAAATTTTTAATTATATTTAATTATAAATCAACCGGGTCAATCAGGTAAAATCGGATCAAAATTACCGGGTCAATCGGGTCACTGGGTCGAAACCCAGATTACCTGGAAAATTTCCGGTTTTTCGGGTTCGGGTTGAAAAAAAATTCCGGGTCAAAATTTCCGGGTTCTAGTCGAAAATTTTCAGGGCGTTCGGGTCGACCGGGTCGGGTTGTGTTTTCACAGGTCTAGTTTTAGTCCATCCCCCAACTGTATCCAACTATCCATGAATGGTTCTTGTCCATCCCCAAATCCTTCATAAATTCCCGAACCTAATTACCAATAATGAGGAATTTTCAACATCAGATCACTGTCCCATATCAATAACACTTGAGAATAATACTATTTTCAAAGCTCCTCTTTTCAAGTTTGAAAACACCTGACTTCAACGGAAGGATTTTCGCAACATCGTCAAACAATCTTGGCGAGCTTCTTGCCCATGTTCTACTATGTTCCATCTTATCTCTAAGCAGAAAATTCTTAAGAAAAATGCAAAGGATTGGAATAAGTCTACCTTTGGAAACATTTATCGTCAATTGAAAGAGGTGGAGAACGAATTGCTTAAAATACAATCATCATGATTAGTAAATAACATACTAGAGAACCAACAGTAAGGAAAAATGCCTCATTAGAAAAAAGGAAAAACTACTCCTATTTCAGAAAACTTTTTGGAATCAAAGAGCCAAAACGAAGCATCTAAAGCTGTCGGACTCTAACACCACATATTTTCATCGTGTTGCCTCTGGTAGAGGGCATAGGAAACAGATTCGCAATATCACTACAGCAGAAGGCACATTAATAGTAGGAGAGGAAAATGTTAGAAATGAAATTAAAAATGATTTCGAAAAAAGATTTAAGAAGGAATCAATTGATGATAGACTTCTCAATGAAATGCTTAACCTAATCCATCTCTCCATCACTTCTGAGGAAAATGAGTTTCTCATTCGACATCCGTCGAACAATGAAATCAAATCTGCAGTGTTTAGTTTGGGTAAAAATAAATCTCCAGGTCCGGATGGGATAACAACGAATTCTATAAGAACTATTGGGAAATTGTTGGTGTATCGATTAATAGAGCTATTAAAGGTTTCTTTCACTCCAGAAAAATTCTTGAACAAATAAACCACACGTTTATTTCACTACTACCGAAGCGAGACAACCCTTCTACCACAAGACACTACTGTCCAATTAGCTTATGCTCAACACTATATAAAATCATATCAAAGATTTTGACAAAAAGAATTAAGACAATCATCGGTAAACTAATCCACCCTTTACATGGTGCGTTTGTTTCAGACAGGGCCATTCAAGATAATATTTTGATAGCTCACGAAATCTTCCATTCGTTTAGGTCGTGTTCAGGTCGTGAGGGATGGTTGGCGATAAAACTAGACATAGAGAAAGCATACAATAGAGTTGACTGAAATTTTACAAAAAAGATCTTAGAAAAATTTGGTTTTCACCGTACTTTCATCCCTTGGGTGATGGAATGCGCAACAACTGCTTCCTTCTCTGTGCTAGTAAACAATGGTCCTACTGATATGTTCCTTCCCTCTCGAGTTCTCCGCCAGGGAGATCCTTTATCCCCTTTCTTTTTTTATCCTGGGTGCAGAAATCCTTGCTCGGAAACTCTCGGTGGAAACTAATTTGGATAACAGTCCAATTCGTTTTTCCTTCGGCAGGAATGGCCGTCGGGTTCCTTTCCTATCTTTCGCTGATGACATCATCATTTTCACAAGGGGCAGTGTTGATGCTGGGAAAAGGATTAATACAAAAGTTGATTCATACTGCAGAGGCTCGGGACAAAAAGTCAATTACAATAAATCAAGTTTCCAAGCTACAAAAGGCATTTCGAACTCTAGGATTTTAAAGCTTAGTAGTTGCTTGAATATTACTAACGAGAATTCATTGGAGAAATATCTCGGCTACCCGATTATTAACGGAGAGTGAACAAACAAACTTTCGAAGACCTCATCTGTAAATCGAAAGAATAACTAAGCAAATGGCGTGTCGATGCCTTATCTCAACAACGTTGCGTTATACTAATCAATACAAATTTATGTGCCAAACCATTGTATACAATGCAAAACTTTCGTTTACCCGCCTCAATACATAAAGAGTTGGATCAGATAAATAGGACTTTCTTCTGGAATAAAGATCTTCAGCATCGCCCGCTTATTAGATGGGATAGGATTTGCAGACCAAAGAAGTATGGGGGATTAGTTAGGAAGTCCAAAGAGATGAATGAAGCCCTTCAAATGAAATTATTATGGAAAATTCTGGTTGAACCAGACAATGTCTGGGTTAAACTAATTCAACACAAGTATTTACGCTATGCTAACATTCTTGAATACAAGAAACGAGGTGACTCCTCATGGCAATGGGCTAAGCTGACAACTCTCATTGATAAATTCAAATTGGGGCTTATCTGGTTAGTTAAAAATGGAAAATCTATCAAATTTTGGACGGATAATTGGATCACAACCTCATCTCTGTTGTCTAGGGAAGGTTGCCCCCAAATTGGGAACATGGAGGAAACCGTTAGTGAATACATTATGGGAGGTAGCTCGTGGATGGAAAAACTTAACAGTAGGCTACCTGCTGACACAGTCAAAGTTATCTTAGACATTTCTCTTCATGTATCTTCCTTTGATGACAGGCTATATTGGTGGCCGGATAGAGAAGGCTAGTTCACCACTTCGAGTGCATACAAACTCATCACATCTCTATCCGCTGTCAACTTAGACAATAACGCACGGATATGGAATTTAGATATTCCACCTAAGATCAAAATTTTTTTCTAGAAGGTTTGTCAGGGGGGTCTTCCAATTGCCTCAAGGCTGGCCTGTTGTGAGACACCTATTCCTTCTACCTGCAGCCTGTGCAATTGTGGGACCGAAGATGATGTTCACCTCTTGTTAGAATGACACTATGTGCGTTCTTTATTTAGTCTTCCTTCTCACATAAACTTAACAATATCAAGTATGATAACTCATTCTCGAGATATTAGACCTATTATGTCGTTTATTGGGAAAAATCTTGCTTCTACAGCGAAAGTGGGACTTGCCTTTACTTGGTGATCTGCTTGGTACAGTCAAAACCAACTCGTGTTCAAGCAGGTCCCTATCCCGCTTAGAGATCATTTATTACATATTATTAAAACTAACAAGGAGAATTGGAGTAAAACATCTCAAATGGAGTGTAGTCTAGATGAAGATTTCCTCTCACACACAACGCCCCAACCACCCAAAGAAGAAAAAAAAGCATGACAAAGTTACATGGCGAAAACCCCCGGGGAAAACTCTCAAGCTCAATTTTGATGGATCCACAATCAGAAACAATGACTGCATAGTTGGAGTCATAATCAGGGACTGGAAAGGACGCCCAATACAAATATGATATCAGAAGCTTTGTAAACAAAGTCCCTTAAAAGCGGAAGCTCTTGCTCTAAATATAGGAATCCAACACGCTACTCGACTCCATATGGACAAAACCTACATTGAAGGTGACTCTAGTATAATTATAAACCACCTCAATTAAAGCTCTTAATGTCCTTGGGAAATTGAGCAAATCATGTCAGATATTAAACTCCTTCTATCGACCTTGAAAGAAGTTTCCTTCTTTCATGTTCCCCGGTTAGGCAATAGAGTGGCTGATCAGGTTGCACACCTTTGCCACTTTGCTTGGGGTGTCGATATTCACAACGATTTAGGTCTTTTAGACCTCATTCGAAAGGATGCTGCCGGGTAGAGCTCGTTCGCCCGAATTCTTTGCCAATCAAAAAAATAAATTAATGGCTTTAGTCACCTTAAATCTAATCCGCATCCGTGAGCACGAATACTCATCGGGATGCCATGTAGGGTTAAAAAAAAAGAAAGAGAAAAGGCATGAGTCCGGTCCATGGTTATTAGGATACCGATCCGGATCTTACGATCCTACGATTCTAGGCAAGGTTTTGATCCAGATCGGGCATATAAACTCCTTTGTGCTAGGATCTACCTAGGATCCTATGGCATCATGTGGGATCGGTAGGATCTACCGATCCTAGTAAAAATTATATTAGTGTAATTGTGTTTGTTTTGTTTGGATATTTGGCATTCTGGATAAGATGTGCATTTTTATTTTTTTGCCAGCCCGTCTCCTTAATAATTGAAGGGAGAAGAGTGAAGACGTTGAATTGAAACCCTAAGCCATTTGTTTCGTTACTTAACTCGACAAATTTACGTTTCAGCGCCAGAAATTGTCCATGATGTAGTTAATTGCGATGATGACATTTGAAAGTAGAGATGACATTGGATATTTGGATGTATGATTTACCTCTTTTATGTTTGTCATATTTTAAGACATTATCCTTGTCTGTTTGTCACCATTTGAGACATTATTCTTAACAAATTATGAATGTTAATTGCTTATTATTTGACTATTTTAGTTACTTAATTTGTTCAATGGAGTAAAAAGTTAGTTTTATTTTAAAATTAAGGTATTTGTTTAGGATGGTTTATTTTTATTTTATTATTTATTTTATTTTCAATTTTTGTCTAGGATCTTACAATCCGATCCTACACCCTTGTCTCGATCCCACACTAGAATCTCGATCCTAAAAACCATGGTCTGGTCTAAGGGATTCTCTTAGGTGAGCTGGGAAAAATGGGCTCATAGTAGGGGTGGGCACAAATCCCGCAAATCCCGGGCCCGTCCCGGACCCGTCCCGATCCCGGTGGGATTTGAAAAAAAATTAATTAATCCCATCCCGCAAAAATTATGCGGGACGGAAGTGGGACGAAGATTCCTTATCCCGTAAATCCCGTCCCGTCACACACACACACACACACACACACACACACACACACACACACACACACACACACACACACACACACACACACACACACACACACACACACACACACACACACACACACACACACACACACACACATAAAGGTTCAAATAAAAATGGGGCTTAAGATGAAAATCACTCTTAAAGTGAAAATAGTCTAATTTGGATGTAAATGGGCCTAATTTAAAGGTAAATGGGCCTAATTAAATGAGTAATGAATAAATGAGCCTAATTTTGGTGTAAATGGGCCTAATTTTATGAGTAAATAGGAAAATGGTTAAATGACCCTAATTATGGGGTAAATTTCACACGCCTCCCCAAAACTTTCCATTCATACGAATATTGCCCTTATTTCAATTATGAAAATTACAGATTTTAGCCCGTAATTTTTATTTGAAATAATATTGTTAGGTGCAACTATAATATTAAAAAAATAAAAGAATGTTGCATCACAATTTTTGTCTTTATTTTAAAAAGGGGAAAAGATGAGATTACAAAATATAAAGTGAACAAATAATACAATAAATGTTATTATTAATAAATGTGCATTTTCATAATGTGTCCTACCAAAAAATTTCTTTATGGACCGCTATTTTATGACAGTTTTGTACTTTAATGCAACATGTGCCATTAAAAGCCTATTAGCTCAAAAAATGGTATCGTGATGTGCCCATGCACAAAGGTTCGAGTTCAAAATCCCGCATAAGCTATTTATGGTTGCTTTTTTTGTGTTCCCGTTCATGAATAAGATTATAAAGTGCAATAATAAAATGATAATGTGCACAAATAAGATGATATAATGCATATATAACATTATATTGTGCAAATATAACTTTAAGTTGTGCAAATATAACACTATGTTTTGCAAATGTAACATTATATTGTGCATATCTAATAATATAATGTTACGTTGTGCACATATAATATTATATTGTGCGAATATAACATTATATTGTGCAAATATAACTTTAAGTTGTGCAAATATAACACTATGTTTTGCAAATGTAACATTATGTTGTGCATATCTAATAATATAATGTTACGTTGTGCACATATAATATTATGTTGAGCGAATATAACATTATATTGTGCAAAATATAACTTTAAGTTGTGCAAATATAACACTATGTTTTGCAAATGTAACATTATGTTGTGCATATCTAATAATACAATTGTGCAAAAGTAAGATAAGATTGTGCAAAAGTAGTATACAATTGTGCATAACTAAGATTATAATGTGCATGATTAACAATTTGCGATTGTTGCACTCTTGTCTATTATGTAACCTATGTGGGATTTGAACCCACATCTTTGTGCAAACGCACATTGCTCTACCAATTGAGCTAATAAGCTAAATTATGATTTTCATGCTAAAATAGAAGAACATAATCGACCTAAAGCATATCGACAAAATTCTAAAATCCAATTAGCTCGTGATCCACAACCAATTTGACAATGATATGAACATGAAATTATCTCCAAATCAACCCAACATCACAACCATATAATCAATTTCAATCAATTTGGATGTTGGCAAAAAAACCCCAAATTCTAAAATAAATCGCAATAAAATTCTAAAATCCAATTAGATCATGATCCATAAACAATTTGACAATGCTATGAACATGAAATTAGCTCCAAATCAACCCAACAACACAACCATATCCTCAATTTCAGTCAATTTTGCTTTTGGCAAAAAGTCCCAAATTCTAAAACATATCGCAATATAAAATTCTAAATTTCAATTAGCTCATGATCCATAAACAGTTTGACAATAATATGAACATGAAATTAGCTCAAAATCAACCCAACAACACAACCATATCATCAATTTCAATCAATTTGGCTTTTTGGCAAAAAGCCCCAAATTCTGCTCTAAATCAAACCCTAGATTTTCAATCTCAACCTAAATCGTTCAAACAATCTAAATAATTATAATAAACAAGTTTAGGGTTATAAATCATACCAAATTCGAGTTGAAACAAGGAGCAAAATCGGGATTTCGAAGGTATTCCGAGCCAAAATTCAATTAGCTCATGGATGGGTGCTTTGATGAGTTGTTGTGGAGGAGGAGGTGTGTTGCTGTGGAGGAGGAGGTGGAGACGACGATGGTTGCAGGTGCAGGCCCCTTGGCTTCCTTCTCGGCCTCCCCTTCGCCTTGCTTGCCCTCCTCATCTCCGTCGTCGACGTCATCGTCTGGATCGTCGGGTAATTTCTTCCCTCTCTACTTCAATTTCCGATTGCCCAAATTTGGGGGTTTCCATTCCAGGGAGTGTGAGTGGGAGAGAAATTCGAATTGATTAAAAATGAATTGAAATTGCAGGTTGCTGCTGAGTTGCATATGCCCTTGCTGCCTTTGCGTGACGGTGTTGGTGGAGATTGCGTTGGAGCTCATCAAATCTTATCCACCATCTCCCCCGAAGACGTCGCCGGCAAGGTGTGGGTGTGGCCGGCAACCGGCATCGCTAGATGGAGGCGGCGGTATGGGTGTGGCCGGCAACCGGCAACAATAGAGGGAGGGCGATCTGGGAGCGCGCCGCCGCCGCCTCCATCTCCGAGAGTAGCCACCATCGCCTCCGTCTCTGGGAGTAGCCACCGCCGCCTTCCAGGCCGGTGAAGTCTGAGAGAACAGGGAAGAATCGGTGCTTTTTTTTTTATTCTCAATCAGACCCCGCGCGCGTGTAGTTTACCCATTTTCACTTTAAGCATTTTTCCGTAGTATATGAGTGTGTACTTGGTATATACACTGTATACGTATTACCGTTTCATACACTTTATATGTACTAGGTGACTTACCGCGCGCATCGCGCGCGGTTTCGTCATATTTGGTTAACAAATAAGTGTTGTTCGAAATTAGTTGTGCTAATCACATACTCCTTCCGATCGGAAATATTTGATGTTTGACTTTTGTGCACGTAATTTTAGGAGCTAAAAACTATATAAAATCTTATTTATTTTAATTAATTTTTTTCATAGTTTAATATTTATTAGTAATAAGTACTAAATTGTAAAAAAAAAATTATTAAAAGATTAATATTTTATATAGTTTTTAGCTCCTTAAAGTACGTGCAAAAAGTCAAAACATCAAATATTTCCGATCGGAGGGAGTATAAAGAAATAAAGTGGAAAGATTCGAGTGTTATAGCATTGATGCATGACAAATCTGTCAAGAAGCGCAAGATCTCTCTTGGACCTATTCATATAGTAGTTGTAGACATTCATTTTGGTCTTCTTTCGCTACATCACTTTGAATGTTTCTATCTCTTTTCTTCATAGTGAATCTATAGCAATAAGAAGATACAATTAAGCATGTGCAGCATGCATAATAGAAGGCAAAAGATTATAGCAATGGAATGAAGATTTTCTATACGAGGTCATGACCAGTGGCGGATTCAGAATTTTGTTTAGGGGGGGCTAAATTTTTTTTCGAGAAAAGAGACTATACGTACAGAAGTGCACAACATATAAGAATACATAATTTCATAGGAAAAGACTAAAAGAGATTGCAAAAATTTTGAGCTCATTGAGATGAACAATGAAAAATACGGAGTACTTGGTTTTGGACACAGTGGGCTCAAGGACTTGTCTTTGGGTTTTGGAAACAAGCTTCGTATCATTGGCTTCAACCTTCCGCTTAATAATGATATTTTCCGTGCATTTGAACGAATGTAAGTGAGGGGCAGAGGCTTAGGGCAAAAACATTAAAGAAAATCATCGGGACTGGTTAAATCTACATTGAATTTTTCATCTTTATACAATTACAACATGACCTTGCATTGCAGCAAAGATAGTCTAATTTGACTGTCTGTTTGTGTAAAAGAGAAAATTGACTTATGTATTTTGATGTTTTTAAAAATATAGAATTTTGTGTCAAAGGTACTCTCCCATTCATGGGGACTACCCCATCTGTAATGGTGAACTAGTAACGTTAAATAAAGGGCCCTAGACCCCTCTTTCAGATAAAAAAATAAAAAATTGTGTAAAAGAGCAATAAAATACAGAATTTTGTGTATAAGGAAAAAAAAAGGATGATGGTTTTTAAAAATACAGAATTTTCAATTTTGTGTAAAGGAGCAATGGTTTTTAAAAATACTGGGTTGTTGTGTAAAGGAGCAATTGGGGGGGGGGGGGGGGGGGGAGTTGATGGGAAAAGAAAAAACAGGTAAAAATGAGCAGGGAATGGGATTCGATCCTAGGGCTAGCACGCTACCATTTCATCTCCCTCTGCAATTCACCATTAAGCCAAGCGCTCCTTAATATTTCATTCTCACTTAATTTATATTTATTACAGAAATACAGTCGTTATATAAAACAATATACCCTTTTTTTCAGCCACCTCAAGGCCCCCACAGATCCGCCACTGGTCACGACAGCAGAATTATCCTTAAGCATCTCAAATGTTAACGACTTAATTGCAGCAATGTTCATTTTCTAGAATTCTCCTCTCTAAACATTAATTTTTTAAGATGTGTGATTTTCATTTTCTTCTCAATTTTTTTCCGCACTAAGATAGACTGGAGGGGTGCTTTTGTAAAAAAAGACAGCGAAAAATTGTTCAAGATTTTTAGTATACATGCAGAAATAGTAGAGAAAACTACTAACATGGAAATATATACCTTTCATACCATTGGTTTATGATTCATCGCCCTTGAATTAGGCACGGCGAATCTTTTCCCTTTCATACGAGTTGGAAGGAGAAATACACTCATGGATATATGCATCCAATCTCATATTGTTCTTCATGGCACCATATATTCTCATCCCTGCACACAACAAGAACAAAAGTACGTAAAAAAAAAATGACGATCAAACATAAGGGAGAGACAACAATAGATGTTTATGATTCTAGGCTTTGGGTTTTCTAAAAACCACCCGGGAAGCTTGCAAATGACATGTTTTAAAACTGTTTGAAAGCATTCCAAATTCCTCAATATAAGCTTCTGTCTTCCAAAAGCAAATGAAAAATTGAAGACAATGAAACAATATAGGAATCTATTTTGGAGTTACCTGTTGGCATTATTAATTGTGCCTAATCCATCCAGTGAATTAATGAGAGATCTAATATATCCGAGGCTTCAACATCTAATATGTGAAAAGATCAACTTAATACACTTGTAATTTTAAAGTGCATATATAATTCCAATTTAAGTTTGAAAAATGTCATGAACACCCTCACGTGATCTGTAAGATCCTAACATATTTTGAAGTGTGCTAGCATGATGCAGTAAGATGAAAAGCTGCGCAAATAAGTAAAAATGCAGGGTTTGCTAAAAATTGGAACTGTGTAGGCTGAATTTTATTGCAAAAAAGGGGTGATCACTGTAATTTTTTTTAATCATGAAGAATATATAAATGGCGAGTTTAGGGCTAATTAATCACATTAATGCAACACAATCTGATACATTAGCGGACACTATACTGGAGTATTCCCCATGCTGGATTTACACTCGGGCGACATACACATTTGCTCGTCACATCAATGTCCCAACTTTGGGTATATGGGCATTAAGATGATGAATAAACTAACCATCTTAAAAAATGACGATCAATCATGAACTTAAATATGATGATTTTAGAGAAATTTTGAGAATGATATGGTAAATAATTAAAAATACCTTACTTTGATTCCAGATTGATGCAACTTAATAGTGTTAGATTCTAGAAATCTTACGGGTAGGGCTCGATCAAGGGGCAGAAATATGCAGTCACCGCCCAAAATTGATAAGCAAAATGAAAAACGAAAGAAGTAAACTAAATGGAAATATAATAATTCAACCAAGAACAATTTGTTAATGAATTGCTAAGAAAAGAAACAATATTTGCGAGGAGACCCATTACCTTCTTCTTTCTTTTTCCTCTCCTTTCCTGGTTTCTAATTTGCTTTAATTTTAAGGTTTGAAGATAGGCGAAATTGCCAATTTGAGGAAACGAAGATGTACGTAGCAGTAAGTGTAGGGGCTTACCTCACTAAACTATATCTCCTCAATGTTCGATTCGCCTAATAAAATCAGACAATAATTCGATCCTATCATTACCTATGAATCCCCCAAATATAGGAAATCCATATAAAAAAACACCTGAAAGAAGAACACTCATAGTGCAAATTATGAAATTAATTATCAAAATCTGTACAAGTTGCAAACAAAAGGTCGAATTCGAAACAGAATATCCATAATCTGATTAAAATTAAACAAACAGATTAAGATAAATCACTACTAGAATACTGCAATTAGACATCATATGATTTAAGTCTGTCAAAAAAGTAACCGGTGTTAAATTAAGTTATTACATCGGATAATAAATTTGTGATGTTAAAAACGCTTAAAACAACTGTTCAATTTTTTGACAGATGTTAAATTATTAATTTATTAAAACAAATAAACGTGCGGCCAATGAAATTTTATAAGTGTATGAAGTTTGAATGTCCGCCCATACTTAGAATAATTTTGTAAACACCCGCCCATAGTGAAAATAGGAGTTATTTCCTTTCCGGACTTGTCTGAACAGATCGAGAATAACTCTTGACCCTCTCTCCGAAATCTCTCTGGCTCACCTCACCTGAATGTCACCACCACCACCCCTACCGCCACCGCCGCCACTACTGCCCTCCACCGCCGCCGCCGCCACTACCACCACCTCTCTTCCTTCTCCTAACTTTCATCCTCGTCTTCTCCTCATGTCTCTACAGATCCGAGAGCTCCTCTTTTCCTCTGATAAAACCTAGCCACCATCCTTCTGTCCTCATGTCTCTACAGATCTGAAACCTAGACATACGTGGTTGCCTCCTCGCCACCGCCCTGACTCGCACCCGCAACTGCCTCCCCGCCGTCGCCACCAACACCGCCGCCACCGCCATCTCTCCTATTTCTTCCGGCTTTCATCCTCGGCTTCTCATCCTCTCTCCACAGATCTGAGATCTATCTCTCTCGCCCCTCTTTCTTTCTCTCCCTCGCTCGATCTTCTTCTATTTCCTCTCTTACTCTCTCTCACTCGATCTCTCTCTTCGGCGCAACCTCCCAAACAATAGACGCATCACCGACCGCCATAAGAACCACCACTTCATCACCGACTGCCTTTATGGTAGGATGCTTTACTCTCCTTCTCCTTTTACTTTGTTCAGCTTCATCGATTTATTTATGGTAAGATGCTTTACTCTCCTTCCCATTTTGTTGATTTCAACTTGTTTAGGGTTTGTGATTTTGAAATCTGAACTTGCTCTTGCATGATTGAGATTAAGGCTTCAATTTAGGGTTTCTTTGTGGGAAATATAAACTTTTTCTTTGAGATTCCACTAATTTTGTGTTTATTATAGGGCATTGGGAGCAAGCTTTTACCTGGCATTCAACACATACTGGAAATCACTGGCGAAATCAGTGAGAACCGAGTAGGGGGAGAAATCATGGAGTCTTGATGAGAAGATAAGCAAGCAATTGAAGGAGGTTGAGACACTCTCCATAGAAAACAACCATCTTCTTAGAAGGTATTGTCTTCCTAATATGCTTTTGCTAATGATATCTAGTGTTTGTTTGAAAATTCAGAATATATGGAATGCCAATTTCAGTATTTGTTTATCATGATAAGCCTTTAGTAATTTAAATTCTATATGTTGAAATATATGCTAACCATGATTTGAAGATCGTAAGTTATATCAATCAATGAATGCTTGCTCTAATGAATGTTTGCTCTATTTGGTAATCAAAGCATTTCACAAGAATTCAAAGGGCTTCCTGTTGCTTATGTAATGTTTTACAACATTTCTATCAATTGTACACAGTAGTTTAAAATTTCTTTGTACATACAGTGTCCATGTGTACTTTTAAGTGCATGATATAAGGATATCACTTCATTATTGACTTGTTATCCTTGAAATATTTTTTTTGCAGATTGTCTCAAAATTTTTATCTAAGCCAATTCATTTTCACAAGGAACTAGACAAGGATTCTGATCCTCATTATCACAAAGCTGTCAAATTTTATGAAGGCCTTTCAAAGCAACTGGTAAATTAAGGATATGTTATTGATTTGTTTGCTTGTGCACTTGAGCAGGTAATTGGGGCCTCAAATTTATTGTCAGGGTTCGAATTGGGATTTGGGGGCTCTAAAACTGAAACAGGTTTTTTCCTTTCTTGTTTTGCTCATGTTTTTTTACAGATCTATATTTATAATGTTCTTAAAGTTTCGTTTCTCTTTCATTTATGTGTCTGAATTTAGGGTTTCTACCATGGATGTCGAGCACCAGATCTTGATGAAGCTCCAATTAATCGGGAAGCTTTTGATCCAGCAAGGCTAGATCTAGGGGAAAAGAAAAGCTCAGAAGGGTTATGATATGGAGAAGGCGGTTTGGTGATGGTTTAAGTCGGGGTTCTTATTGTTGTAAGGTATATCTCTCTCCGTTCCTATTGTTCTTGGTTTACAGGGTGGTGGAGGATGTAGATCTGGTAGTTTTGGGTGAGAAGAGATGTTTGACGATAGTGTTTAGGAATTACTCATGCTGAGATTTGTTAAGCTTCATTCATTTTATTTCCTAAATAGAACTATCAGAATTCCTCATGGTGAGAGCGAGATTAGTTAAGTTTAATTCATGGTCTTGTTGATGGAAACACTAGCTTCATTCATAGTCCTTTTGTTGATTGGGCTGAACTACTGAATTAATAGTTAAATCATGTCCATGTTCCAGGATGAGGTTGTTAAGGTGTCCCCTCATGCTCGTGCAATAAGAGACGTGGAGGATGAAGAGCTCCGGAGCTTCTTCTATGGAATGTCCCCATGGTAGGTAAACTGTCTATTCCTGCTTTCAGAGATTCTGCAAGAGTTGTAGCCATAAGTTCGTGCTTGTGATATCTCATTTGTTTCTTACAGTTCATGATTATTGTTGTCGCAAGTTCAGTTGGTGAGGAACTCTTCTACAGGGCCCCAGTACAGGTCCGTATTGTATGCATTACTTTCTAGGAAACCATCATCATCTTGAAACAAATCCTTAATAGGTTAGTATTCAAGTTCTTTTTCTTCTAGAATTTTAATGGTGAAAAGATGAAATTGCAGGGAGCTCTGTCCGACATTTTCCTTAGAGGCAGCGACTTTGTTACAGATGCACGGGGAATGGCATCACTTGTAAGCACCCTACCGATTTTCACCTACCATAATGTAGCTTTCTGTTCATTAGAGGCTTACATAATTGACTGATCTCTGTTCTCAAATTATAGACTGGAGTGTTGCCTCCATTTGTGCCATTTTCCCAAGCTTTTGCAGTTGTGTTCACTGCAGCCATGACTGGTTCTTTATATTATGTAGATGCATCGCTATAAGGTAGAAGATCAAATGAATCTCATCTGAAGATAGAGTTGAGCTTTTATTTTAGTGTACATATTTCCATTTTTCATGTTTCTTTCATGTTTTGGTTTCAGACCCTACGTATGTTGTAGCACCAGTCTTACCATCTCGCTCAGGCCATGAAGATCTCAAGAAACACTTTGCAGGTATTTAATCTTTCAGTGAGCCCGTGACTGGTGTCCAAATTCATTTAACCAAGGAAATGGGACATTTATGCTTGAGTCAAATTTTATCTAGAGGGTATTACTCCCTTTATCACTAAAAGATTATTTGGACAGTTATTAGCTGTAATAAAACTGAGTTTAATTGCATTCTGTCTATGGTAAATTTGACCACACTTGTATTCTGACAGATCATGTGAGGATGTTGTGGAATCAATACATGACTCTCTAAAAAAGGTGAGCATAAAATGGAGTCTAATGTTCTGTTAAATTTTTATTTGAATCAATAAATAAAAGTCTCGTGCTGATGTACTATGATATGCTTCCTAACAATATAAGATAATGTATAGCTCTTTCATTAGGGTTAAATGTTAATTTTTTACTCTCCCTATGACTCTATCAGGGAATGCTTTGAATATGTTGAAGTTGATATACTCCTTAGTTTGTTTATCTTTATTTTTTTAAAATTTTAAGGTTAAAATATAGTTAGGAAACATTTACAAGCATAGGTGTAGTATTAGGGAGGAACCTAGGAGCCCAAAAGAAGGGCTTAATTAGCTTTCTTGTACAACCTTTTTGTGAGTGAGGCTCACATCCTAATGGACTGATTTGTTTTTCACAGTTGAACATGATGGGGATTGGTGGTATTGTTGTAACTAGAGTTTTTGCATAGATGGGGGATGTTGTGGGGCTGAGTTTTTTATGTTTCGATGTGTTTAAATGCTGCTGAGTTTGTTGAATTGGTACTGGTTTTGCAGCTAAGGTTAGAGGCCTCATTGACACTTATATATGGGTACTTTCAGCTCCTATTTCTGCAGATTTATGGCCCCTCTTGGACCGATTTATAAATGAATTTTTGGTGGGGGTTGTGGAGCTATTTCGAAGCCTCATCGGGGGCTGTCTATTTGGCTATCACTGATGTGTCTTCTTGTGAGATTTTGGAGCTGAGTCGGGCTGCATTCATGCTGAGCTAGGGGGAGGTTTTGGCCAAGGCAGTTGCAAGCATTGTGTTAACTTATCCGTGTCTGAAATGATGTGATTAAGATGGATGAATAAGTACTTGTCCTTTTTTTTTGGCAGTCTGTGTAGATCTTACACTTACACATGATTCTCTTTGTTAATCACTTTAACATTCAAAATGGCCTTTGTAGGTTGTTAATATATGCATATTGTACGTTGAGTTAATCAAAGTACCAATCCTTTCATTTATATATAAAAAATTATATTATATCGAGAAAATGGTGTTACGTATCAAATTAAAAAGCATCGGATTATAAATAAAAAGTGATGTATCGTAATAGATATAATCTAAATCAGCGTGTGACATATATTTTTACATCATAATGTTAATATAGATTGATATATATTGCTAACAACAACATCTTTATAAAAATCTAAAATGATGTTCATATGATATTAATACATCGGTTATATACATATTTAATGTGATAGATTATATTAAAACAATTAAAAAAATAAAAATTATATATATGAAATGAATATACACACAATCAATATAATAAAAAAAGATGTCTATTTTGTTTTAATACATTGATTATTTTTAAAATAGTGATGTAAATGTAAAATTTAAGCTTGGTGTGAATATCTTCAAAAGCTGAAAAATGAAAAATAATAAGGCTATAATAATATGTGAACATGTCAAAAATAAATTCGAGGGGCTGATCTGAAATTTCGCGAGATACCCCTGAGGTATTGCAATTTTCGCGAGGTATACAGCTCTTTTGCATATTTCGCGTGGTACCCCTAAGGTTTGATTAAATTTCACCTCGTGCCCCTCCGTTTGTTTTTCTAACAGTCCCGTTAAATTTTCTTAAATAAAAAGAAAGTTTTATTAAAATAAAAGAAAAAGAAGAGGTTGAAGATGGAAGAACACAAAGACGATTATTTTGCACACCAGAGAGACTGAGAGGGAGACCGACCATTTTCAAGTAGAACTCAACACCGCCGGCGTCGAAGGGACAAATGAGAAGAGGGATGCCCTGGCAACTGCGATAATCTAATTTTCCAAAGGTATTGCAGTTTCTCGATTTATGGATTTTAGTTGTTCGTTAATTTGCATCAAATTACTAATCGAAAATCTCGTCTTTAGGGATTTACTGATTTAGCTTTAGCTTTAGGGATTGTATTGGTTCCAATTAGGGTTTTTAAGGTTGGAATTTGGGGATTTAGTATGTATTAATTTTCGAATAGGGGGTTTATGCTAAACTGTAAGTGGTCTCTACCCGTTGTATTCTCAGAACTATGTGATACGCATGCTTATCTGTTCATTTCTAACTTTATTGTGATTTGTGTAGTATATGAAATATATTAAATTGTTGACTACTACTCTAAATAAAAAGGTGCTCCATGTATGCAGGTTTGAAGAACTGGAGGCACCAGGTTCATGATCTTTCTTTAAAGAGATTATTGCATCCATTTCAGATATCAAATTTTCAAGGGATGGTAGATACATACTTAGTCGTGACTACATGACACTTAAGGTATGGATGCTTTCTTGTTCCTCTCAGTATTCTTTTTTGAGTGCATATATCATATATGCATTTCGCCTTGACATTAGGTCAGGATAACTATCCTAGGCCATTGCAATAAACATGGACCAGTAGCTAATTTCATTCACCAATCTTGTGATCCATCCTTATGGACACCATTCTGGTTGAATTCTTATCCTTGTAGCAAAAGTTGTTCCATAGAAAAAGGATCTTCTCCTTGTATTTTCTACCCTGTATGTGTGTGGAACTATCTATCACTTGAAAGTGCTATGAAGTATGAACTGCATCAATTGATTGGCTTCGGCAAAGTGGTAGTTTGGTACTTTAATTGGAGATTTTCGAAAATCCTCGTATTGGGGAACTCCTTTCCTGGTATATGGTTAAATTGTTCAATCTATAACTTAATTTTGATTTTTACATGTAAAAGGATTTGAACAAGAAGTTGTCCCACATACTTGAAGCTCAAAACATGGCAAAAGAGAGTTTTTCATCTAGGCATCATTCTGATTCTCAAATTGTCTGTGAGAATATGCACTACTACAAAATTGGGAAAATAACCCATAGAATATAATCCGGGCGTGTCATATACGGTGTATAAAGTGGTGAAACCGAAAATAATAAATTCGGATTACCTTTATATATCGGATATTGTAATGTCCGGTGTATAAAAGTACAATTTTTTAATTAAATAACCCTATAGAGGCACGCCCGGGTTATATTACTAAATGAATTTCCGCGTATCCGGGTTATTTGATTTTGACCAAATCTTCTAATTTGAAGATAGGGCAACCCCGATCTACAGTTCAGGCCGTCGTCCCTCTTCTCTCATCACTTCTCTCGCCGGTTCAGGCATCTGTTCGTCACTTCTCTGGCCGGCATTTTTTCGTCACTTCTCTCGCCGGCATCTGTTCGTCACTTCTCTCGCCGGCATCTGTTGCAGTTGTCCCTCTTCGCGGACTGCTCGGTGTCCTCCATCCTTTGCCCTAACCGACTGCTCTCTCAATTTCGCAGCAGCTGTTCGGTGTCGGGTTCGCAAACTCCATCTCCTCTCGTCGGCTTCTGGTTCGTCTTCCCTAACCGATTTGGATCTGCTGCCCTTTTATCATCTTCCCTAACTGATTTGGTCTCTCTGTTTGTCGCAGGCGCAGCCACCACAAACAGAGGTGCCAAGAACAGACTCACTCTCTTTGTTGTTGCCTCAATTGAAGAATTGAGAATACAAAAGGTATGTCTTTTAATGTTTTTCAAATTACTCTTTTGTTCAGATTTAGTTGAAATTAGGGTTAATTCTAGCTGAATTTGTGTCGATATTAGGGTATTTGTGCTGAAATTTGGGTTGATATAAGTGATTTTGTGCTGAATTTGGGTTCATGTAAGTGTATGGGAATGGTTTTATTTTGTTTGTGTTATGTGATTGTTCTTGGCTTAGTAAAAGTGTAAGTACGAGTGCGTCTGAATTTGGGTTCATGTAAGTGTATGGGAATGATCTGATTGCGATTTCTGTTGCTTGCATACCAGAATTGGAGGATCTTGTTGTTGTTCGAATGGGTTTTTAGGGCTGCTGTGTTGAATCTGTTTTGTTGAATCCATCTGATTGTGTTTCTATCTAATTGGCTATCTATATTTTGTGTTGAACACGCAGCTATGGACAACTAAGTTGTTGATGTCATTCAAATTGGTTACTGTTTTTCTCCATGAAGCCAGTCATGCTGTTGCCTGCAAACTTACTTGTGGTCATGTAAGTTAACATGTTTGATATCGATCTGTGATAAACTTGAATGACATGAGAAGTTTCATACCTGTTAATGAATGCAATTCAGTAAACCTTGATATCAATGGGAAATACATCAGCTAGGAATGTGAAGACTTGGTTATCCGCAAAGGCGCTGATTGTTCAATCAAACATCCCCTGCCCATTTTTTAATCTTAATGTTTGGTTCATTCCTTTTGAAAATTTATTGATCTTTGACATTAGTTCCGGACTTCCTTATATACTTAGGAAGGCATCAGTAAAGAACTAGGAATTTCTAAAACCAGTATAATTTGACCACGGTAGCTGGTTGAGAACAATCTAGAGTGTTTTTATACTGCCAAAGAAATTTTTAGAAGCTTCAAATATAGTCTTGGGGCACATATTTAACATTCTTGGTTCTTGAGAACATTGTACTGTCTGTTCCAATTGTTGTTAGGATGCAAGTTTGAGCTTCTGTTAGTTGAATGTGAGCTTCTGTCAGTATATAGACTTCTTAGCTGTAGGATCTGTTGCCGCGACTTAAAACCAGATTGTTATTTTTATGTAGCAACCACATTGTGTTCAAGAGTTTATTGGGCTTCAGTAATTGATAAGTTCGTGTTACATTTCACAAGATAATTGCTGGATTCTGTGGCATTCCTGTGTATTTGATTTACTCGTATATCCTAAGCTTACTAGAAATGAAAACTTAGAAACGTCCTTGACTATAACTTGCCTAATATGTTATTCATAACAAAAACTTTTCAATCTTGCAAAATTTGAATTTATTTGCAGCATCTTCCTGCCTATTTGCTTACGCTAACCCATAAAAGTATAATGTATTGCAGTATTAAGTTCACTCTAATCTTCACATTTACTAGTAGCAGTTCTATTCTCAATATAATTTGAGAACTGGATAGATGAGATTTTGGAACTCTATTCTTATTTTCGGGGAAAGACAACCTCATTCTTGGATCCACAATAACCATGCTCATCTACAAGTAGAAGGGACACTAGTAGAGAAAGCCGGTTTTACCTCGGTTCCGTGTGCAAGCTTTATATTCAAGTACATGCTGATGAAGGAGGAATGACACAGACACGTGGTGGTGTTTATTGATTTATATTGCCAGCAGGATGTAACAAGAATCTACCTCCCAAATTATTCCATTGACGTCTTTTTTTCCATGAATTAAATTTTTGCTCAAAATGCAGGCTTTCAACATAACATTTCCATGGATATGGTTTTCATCATACATGTGTTGGCTTGGATGTCGTTTGTCCTTTTTCTCCAATTGATTGTTTAGAACGATAAAAAGAATTTAACTCTTTGTTTCCATGTAGATCTTGGTTCATCATTTTGGGGAATGGTTCTGATTCTTGCATCCACAAATCTTATTGCTGCAAGGGTAGCTGCTGGATGGTTTGCCCTTGCACTGATTGTAGTGCTTTTTGTCGCTAAAAATGTGAGTAAATCCTTGCACATTTTATAGGCATTTGAAATTTCTTTTTGGGGAAATATATCCATCATCTTAATATATCAGAAAGGCGAAAAACATCAAAGGCAAGCCTTAAATTCCACTTCTTAAGACATCTATCTGCTAGTCGTTCACAACTGGATATATATCTGCCATCTACTATTTAACCTCTGCTAAATCTAAATGAAACACAACCAAAATTCACTTAAGTTATCAGCTGAGAAAATTGGGAGAATATGTAGGAAAATTTATGTATTTAAATAACAAACAAGCATGGGTTTCTAGATCTATATGTAGTTTCATGCAAGGACTTGCTTCTGAATTTAGGATCATGCAATATTACTATTCAGATTTCGCAAAACCATTGTAGGCATTTATCCATTTCTGCTTGCTTTTGTACTTCAATGTTGATTTTCTTCTTTATATTAAGTAATACTCCCTCCGTTCCAAAATAGATGGTCTTTTACTTTTCAGCACGTTTTTTAAGGAGCGAAAAACTCCATGAAATATTATTTTTTAATTAATTTTTTTTATATAATTAGGTACTTATTAGTAATAAGTATCAAATAGTATAAAAATTTGAATTAAAAAAGTAATATTTTATAGAGTTTTCCGCTCCTTAAAAAGCGTGCTAAAAAGTAAAAGCCCATCTATTTTGGAACGGAGGGAGTAGTTTATATCTGTTAATGTATTTTTTATTGTTCAGTGGACACTTCGGGGCCTTTGTATAGGTATGAACCTTCCCTCTGAACTGGTAAATATATATAAATCTCCAGGAGAGAGGCCCTAAGGACCCCCGGCGTACAAAAAGAAGTGGTTCGAAACAAGTAACCACTTGTAAAAGGCCACAAAAGAAAACATGAACAGATTAGGCGATTAGCCTTTCTCTCCATACTCTATCCACTCTACTAGTGGTTCCCCCCTTAACTCTTAGTCTTTCTTTACATTCATGTACAATTAAATTTGCAGTGTCCTCTATACGAGTAAAAGTGTTCTTCAAAATTGCCATGTTTCTCGCACGCCAGATATTATAGATTGCACAGTTCAGCGCATACAACCTCGACTGGAACATGGATGTCCTTCTCGCATTCCCTTCCGCAAACCAGTCCAACCACCCCTGAATAGTGTCAAATCGGACTGAAACGCCAAGCCAGCTCATAACTATGTCCATTACCCCTCGAGAATAAGCACAGTCGAACCACAGATGGGTGCAATTCTCCACTTCCGCCCCACAAAACACACAGCTCTGATTTGGGATAACTCCCCATTTATAAAGCCGGGCTCTAGTGTGTAGCCTATCCTTGACCGCCAACCATAGGTATGAACATTCACTTATTCATAGTAAACATATTATCAATGCTCATTATATACGCTCAATTTGCAGCTACTGTTTAGGTGCCTTAATAGAAGTCTTGTGACAAATCTCTGTTTTCAAGGTTTAATCATATTCATTGCTTTGATTTGGACACTACAAGAAACAACAAAAGTCGCAATTCTCCGTTAATCTAGCAAGATTCAATAACTAAAATGTCTTGTTCTTGTACATAGAGAAAATGTCTTCCCCATCACTAACTTGCCTACAATTGCCTTTTCAGGTTGATTGATCGATGATGTAGTCAGGGTCTTCAAACTTATATGTTTTCCTCTTTATATAATGGTTTCATACTCTTTATGACGAGATTTTTATATTTTGGATGATGTTAAAGTACTCTTTATGATGGGATTATTATATTTTGGTAAATCTATTTCTACTTTTGTAATTACATTCGTTGAGATGTTCTGAGTGGTGTATTTATTATAAAGTACATGCATGCACGGATTATGCATTTATACAGGTGGATTGAATCAAATATGAATATATTATATTAAAACAAGACATGTTATATAACCCGGACCTCGAAATTCCCGTGTTATTTGTTCTCGATTTGACCGTGAAAAAAGAGATAGAATATAACCCGAATATGCACGAACCGGTGTATATGCTCTGAGCAAATAAAAAAATATTACAATATATAATAACCCAGACTTCAAATATCCGGGTTATTTCATAAGCCCATTATAATTCGGATATTGTAATATCTGGGTTATATTCACACCCCCAAATAACCCGGACCGGACCCCAAATACCCCGGACCGGATGGTGTGTAAACCGTATGGATAACCGGCTTATCCGGATAAAATAACCCGGATATTCTAATGTCCGGGTTATATTAACACACCAAATAACCCGGACCGGATCCTCAAATAACCCGGACCGGATGGTGTATATACCGTATGGATAACCGGATTACCCAGATAAAATAACCCGGATATAGGATCCGGGTTATATAGTGTACAAAGAATATAACCCGCTGACCATTAACCCGGAGCATATCCGGGTTATAAAGGGTCAAATATCCGGGTTATTTTCCCTTTTCTGTAGTAGTGATGCCTATGCTGATGAAGATGGCGAGGTATAGATCAAGCATGTCTTCTTTGTTTTGTTTTGTTTTGGGAGGTGTTTGCTTGTGAGTTCTCTTATTTAGATTTCACTAAACCCATGGTATACTAGTTTATCAAATATGGAGTGTGTTTCTATATGGATTTTCTAATTGAAGATTTGCAAATATCCTTGCGCTGAATTAGCTTATTAGCTCAAAGGTAGAGCAATGTGTTATACACATTGATGTGGGTTCGAATCTCACATAGGCTACAAATCTTTCCTTTCGTTTTGACATAAATATGTCCAAGTTAATGCATTTAAAATACTAAATTGAATGGGCAATCGGTCAAACATGAGAAGTTGGCCTTATCAAATGGATGGTATACTGATTCAAATAGATTTGCTGTCAGTTCTTGCAAAAAATGCTACTGCAAAATCTGTCTGCTCTAAAAATTCAGCTGCTGTATTTACAAGTTGTAAAATAGGGAAATTTTACTAAACGTACATGATTACAACACTTCTTTTTTATGTTACGTATGTTTATAATTCAATGACAGCCCACACATGAGCACATTGTCTAAATGAAAAAGAGCACATGACAACAACAAAAAAGAGCACTCGTCCGTGTCTCTAATTTTGCATAAATGAAAAATCAGCAAGCATTTGGTTACTTTAAATAAGTACACATAACCGTAGATAGCTAGCCTATGCAGGATTTGAACCTGCATCTTTGTGCATAAGCACACTGCTCTACCATTTGAGCTAATAGGCTTAAAATCGCTTAAAGAAATTAATATGCAAGATTTGAACCTCAAAGCCAGCTTCCTTCAGAGCATCATAGCATTTTCTTGTTGACCTGATGTCTGAAACATTCTCTACCAATCAATCAACTGTACGAAAGGCCTTTAGAGCATCACAACTTATCAGGCATTCTCCAAGTTCATCATAAATAAATTCATCTCAAAACATTCTCTAAATTCTCCCTTCAACAATCCATTTCTTTCGTTAATAAACCAGTTTGTGAGCAATTCCTACCAATCAATCAACTGTACAAAAGGCCTTTAGAAAACATTGCAAGTAATATACCCAACCAATTTATTCATTTTCAAATTGATTATTCACCTGAAAAATAATCAAACTAAACAATCTGAGATTGGAGCACATGGAAATACAGTTAGAGACCCTTATGTATATATGATATGTTTAGGTTCTATGTCTTTTTTCACATTTTGGTTTTATTAATATGCCAAAAGAAAAATAATCATTACGTGTAAAAACTGGGTCCACAAAGTCTGTTAAGTGGCAAATCGCACAAAAACACTGGAGAATAACAAGTTGCTATTGTTGAGGACTTCTATAGATGAGGCATCTTCTTAAACAAGTGAAAGAAGAGAATAAAAAAACTCCTCCACATATGAAGATATATACATAGCATTTATGAAATATAGAAGCATCGAGGCAATGCTCTCATACGAACATAGCAAGTCGGTTACCTAGGGTAGCTGATTACTACAAGAAGGAATTACCAAGATAGGAAATCGGGCATCTGTTTATCACCAAAACTACCTGCACAAAATCTAATGCTGGCACTAGCTAGTTTTCTCATTTGAAATTTATGAATCAATCAGTCAAATTTTCAACTAAAAGTAGTTCAAGAAGTAACCTGAGCCAACCAACCAAATAATGAATTATCATCTCAATTTTAACCATAAACTATTCAATTGTAGTGAGTAACTGAGGAATTCAGCAATTTTCAGGTTATAGGACGATAGAATTGGTAAATAAAGGCAAAAGTGAGCAATATTTTTATTTTAGTTAAATGATAACAAAAGAGAGTCTAGAATTCACGACTTGCATAAATAGTACAGCCTAAAGAGTCTCCTTATGCAGAAACAAAGTGAACAGATTCAATCGAACAAGTTCAGTATATATAGCAGCAACAAATCCAAAAAAAAAAACTCACTCAAAATCAGATCAATCATCAAAGCCTGAATATCCAGCTAAATTTGCAGGCCAACGCACAAAAGGGATGAAAATAGCGATATCGTCGATATATGAAATCCAAGATAGATATAGAATGTTGAAACAAGGATCTACGAAATCAATCTAAGATTATTACGAGCCAACCAAATTGAGAATTTAAAATCTAGCATGGTAACATTACCAGGTAGAAACATGTAAAACACACAAACATATAATTGATCAAGCAAGTGAATTAATAAAAACCGCCAAGAAACACATGTCTCTTTGCTGCAACAATTACCTATCTATATTATAAAAAATTTTCAACAAAAAATCCAGCATACAATTAGGAAAGTTGGTACAATTGCTAGTACAAGTAGCTGTCCATGGTTTTTTTTTATATAGAAAATATAGAATTTCAGAAACCTAAATCCAGAAACTTAAATTATACAATTTCAGAAACCTAAGTTCTACAATTTCGAAAACCTACATTAAGCAAAATACACAGAAACTATGATTCAAATGTCGTAATTTAGGATTGCAAATTGCAATTTTCCACTTCACAATCTCAAAATTACATAAATACAAAATTGCAAATCAGTTAGACAGAAATTCCTCACAAAGGATTGCATAATTAGAAATTCAAAAACTCAGCAAAATAAACCCAAACTGAAACTGACAACTCCCGAATTCACATGACAACTCACTTGATTAGAGAACACATGCTCAATTTTAGAGAAACTAAGTAGTTTACGTTACAACCTAAACCCTAATTTTGGTAAAAGGGGAGAAATTTCAGAAAGGGAACATACCGGCTTGCTGGGTTCACCGGATTCCACTCCAATTCGGTCCACCACCCTTCGTCGATCGCTTGTCGGTTGCAGCAGGTCCGAGCCGGAGCCGGCCTTCGAGCAGCGGGAGCCTTCTCTCTTCGCTCGAGCCTTCTCTCTTCGAGCAGTGGGAGCCTTCTCTCCTCGCTCTCCTCTCTTCGCTCGATGGGTATCGCGTCTTCTCTTCGCTCTTGTCCGGCCTTTCTTTTTCTTTTTTCTTTTTTTTTTAATTTGCAAACTAACGGGATAAAAGCCAAAACTGTTAAACTTAACCGGGAAGGGCACGAGGCGAAATGTTTTAAAACCTCAGGGGCACCACGCGAAATATGCAAAAAAGTTGTATACCTCGCGAAAATTGCAATACCCCAGGGGTACCTGGCGAAATGTTTTAAATTAGGGTTTAGGTACCCCAGGGGTACCTAAACCCTAATTTAATGTGATAGATTATATTAAAAAAATTAAAAATAATAATAATTATATATATGAAATGAATATACACACAATCAATATAATAAAAAAGATGTCTATTTTGTTTTAATACATTGATTATTTTTAAAATAGTGATGTAAATGTAAAATTTAAGCTTGGTGTGAATATCTTCAAAAGCTTATAAATGAAAAATAATAAGGCTATAATAATACGTGAACATGTCAAAAATAAATTTGAGGGGCTGATTTATATCTATATTCAAAATAAATCAGATGTTTTAGCGAAGAAAACACATCTGCTTAAAACCGATGTGGAAAATTTAATCTTTTATTACACGCACAAAGAGATCGGAAATTTTTTTGAAAGACATCTGTTGACAACAGATGTCTAATTGAAGTTTTCTAGTAGTGAATCGAACCAAATTGGAAGAGGGAAACACACCCAAAAGTAAAAAATAAATAAATAAAACAGATGATCAAAAGCTCATAAGCCACAGCTACAACACTAAGATCTTTGAGCAGCAAAGGACGAAGAATCAACCCACAACGAGCATCCCATAAGCATTATAAAACTGAGAGCATCCCCTAAGCATTATATTATTCATTTGATGTAATTATTCACAATGAACAAAAAATTACAACAACAAACATAAAAACGACATCTTTGCTCTCTAATGGAAGCGATTCTGTCTTAAGATGCACCAAGGAGACACCAATCATAATTAGCTTTAAACTTCTGGATTCATGTTGTTTTTGTGAACTTTCAACTTGATCAAATCCACTACTTTATATAGTATTAAAGAGTACCCAAGAACCAGAATCTGAAGACCCACAAGCAACAGATATGTGGATCAACAAGCAAAACCCCTATGCAAATACACGACTCGTTTAGGTGAAGGACCTCTATAAAAAGCTCAATTTTTGAATACCCATGAGAAAGAAAGGATCAACAGACAAATCAAAGCTAAAAAGATACTCATACAACTCAAAGGGGTAGAAAAGGGAATTGCTTTGAAGCCACTTCCATAAAAACACCAAAGGTGGTCATTCTTGCCATCTACAAATAGCTATAAAGTTAGCACTATCAATGTACTTCTCACAGCTTAAGAATGTAGTCAATCAATTCCAAGGATATTTTGAACTTTGCAATTATGACCAATGCTCCCTCTATCATGCATAAGGCAATGCGTCTTACAACCCTATCCTAAGTTGAAATACATAACCTATACAATATTAGAAAACTATACCTACAATCTATCCTAAGCTGAAATTTGCACTCTAGTTTTAGCAGTTAAGTAGGCAGCAATCATATATATGAATTAATTCTTGCAAACCTATGAATTTGATTGCATGCTTTGTTGTAGGAGGAAATTGAGACTTGCAATTCAAAATATGAATAAAGCAAAGCAAACCAGATTTCGTCCCTTGCAAATGATTACAAGACTTCCTCCCGATGCAGCAACGGGAAGTCAGGATCGATCCTCGAGGAAGCACGTCAGCGGATCTCAAGTAGCTGTAAATCTCACAGACAGAAAAGAAAACAGAAAGACAGAAATAACAAAGTAAAGCGGAAAATAAAGCAAAAGCAGAACCAACTCGATATCGACTAAGAGGTCCTCGATATCGACTAAACTCAGCGACAACAGAAACTCAGCATCGACAAACAGAAACAGAAATCAAACCAGACAACTTGATGTCAACAACTCTTCCTCGATATCGACAAGATTTGCTCGATATCGACAAAAACTCCCCGACGTCGAGTAAAGACAGAAACTTGAAATTGCAACTTTTCGAACTCAGAACGTAGATTTCGAAGAATTAATTCGATAAACTAAAATACTTCCAAGATCAGGGTATAAACACCACAACGATAACCATGTAAAATAACACATAAAGGCATAAAAGATCATGCTTTCCATCAAATAACTTTCGTTATTAACAAATAGGAATATAGAGGCTTTCGCATAAACCCTAATTGTTACTAACCTTTTTTCACATAATTAACCCAAGTTGCATTAAGATCACTTTCGCTTCAATAACACAAACAAGGATCACCTTCAACTTTCGCAAAAGAGTCATGCTGATAGGGATAAAAGACGAATTGCATAAAAAGATCGTACATTTACCGTATCATCTTACATAGCTACCATTGGGCTCACCCCGACCCTAGAAGTGGGTGGACTACTCGCACTTCATCATCAAGAAATACATCAATACCGCATCATCGATATCGAGTAGGGTCCTGGAGTCGGGTTGGCTTTGTCTTCAGTTCCTCGATCAGCTCCTCCTCGACCAGGCACTGCTCGGACTTCTTTGGTCAATATCGAGTAAAAGTACTCGATATCGAGTAACACTTTTCTTCTGCTCGATTTATCCTGGTTCCGTCGCTCTTTGACCTTGGACTTTTGTAGTTGACTTTCGAGCTTTTTGTCCTTTCTCAGTACTGCTGTAAATTGCTCGAATTCTGCGAATTTAAACCGAAACTGGTGTAGATTCCATAATTTGGCAAATAAACATAAACTACATAGATTCTGTACTATTCTAGCCCAAATGCATGAAATGTATGCAGAAAACGATATAAAAGTAAGTATAAAACATGGCAGATTCGGCTCACAACAAACACCCCAAACTTAAGCTTGCTTGTCCTCAAGCAATTCTTTTTATTGTCATTCAGGGGAAGAAATCAAAACTCTCAACATCATAGATTCATTGTCATATAACCCTGCAGTCAATTACCATCCTCGAAAAGGTACTTGTGTCACAAATCCCTGCATGTGCAATTTAAAAGCAACATCTACTCACAAAAGGAGGGTTATGCAAAAATAATCATAAGTGAAAAATCATTAATAATCAAGAGGACTTTAATTTAAGCTCAATAAGGAGTAGATTTGGTAAAAGGCTTAAGGTGGGCCATTTTTGGCAATGTGGTGTTAATGATCCGGGGAAATGGAGTATTTTCCAAATTTCATACCACATTCCTTCTTCCTTTGATTTCTCACCTTTCATAATGCTTTTTCTCAATAATAATGCTTTTACCTCTCTAATCTCGGCACTGCCTTCTCGCGAGTCGCAAACATGGGTGTCATGAATGGCCCCGGATACTTAGTGCTTTGGACTCCTCACAATGTGTGTCCCATCTCGCCAAACTATTATCTCAACGAGCAGGGTAAGTCTACCTATATCTCATGAGGTGATTGGATTTTTTCTCACTCATTAAATTTTCCATATTTTTCAATTATTCTTGCCAAACTCCAATAGTAATGATAACAACACAACAACAACCATATAACAATCTTCATAACGTAACATCATTCTCAACATAATCTCCGGATAGGGTAAAGAATGGGCAATATTTAGATCATGTGGAGCAATATATGAAATAAGGCATATTATGGCTTTTGTGATGCATAAGCATAGGTAAGGCTAGGATATAAACAATGAGCATTATATGGAAATATAAAGTCCTCCATCCTCTTATCATGCAACATGTCAAAAGCAACATCAAATTTTACCTCCTTTCATGGTTTTTATCGAAATATGCACTTCATTGTGACTTCCCTTTACTAGGCAATTTAATGTTATATCTCTAATGAATCCAATTTTGGATCGTCGAGTTCAATATAAAACTTTCATGACCTTAATCAAAATTTTCAATGGGGATCATTTTTTCAAACTTTGGAAAACTTGCATATAAGCACAAAAATCAATAATAAATTCCAAAGTAGCCATGTATAAGCAATTCAAGAAATAATGCACACATAATGTCAAATATATCGAATATGCATAAAGTAAGCCCTTCCCCCACCCCATAATTAACAGTGTCCTCACTATATATAAAAAACATAGGAGTAAAGAAAGAAACTGACTAGATAGGTGTGCAGGATGTCAAGAATCAAATGCTTATGCTGTAGGGCCTAGTCCTGATTTCAGCTTGCTTCTATCCCCATGGACCTGAAAATATGTAGAAGTTAAATACCCACAATAGAAAAACTAAAAGTTCAAAACCAAAAACAAAAAAAAAACAGCAATGTCCAAAAAAGTCTCAAAATAAATGTTTATTTACAAGCTCTAGATTTTATAGTCGCTAGACCGACTTTCTCCATTAACCTCAAGGTGGCATTTGCAGGGCCCATGTAGCTTGGGCTTCAAATAGGACTTCATTATTGTCCATCAGTTGCAGTCCCCCCGAATGGATCTTGTTCACCACGAAGGGCCCCAGCCTCTTCTTGTTGAATTTGTTGGGAAACCAATGATCTTTTGATTTGGAAACATAGAGCTTGTCTCCAATTTCATACTCTTTAGGCTCATCATTGGAAATCCTACATAAGCGCACATACCAAGGCAAACCTCTTCCATGTATAGATAAATCTTTAATGGAAATAGGAGAAGAAAGATTCATATCTTGCGTTACCTTTGTAGAAATGGATTCGTAGACCACTGTATTTGGTCGATCTCGAGTAAGTGTACTCGATATCGAGTTGTTTTCGGCTTCTTGTGGGTTGCTGCTTGAGGATGGTGGAGTCGAGGAAGGCAAGGTTTGGTCAATATCGACCAATTTACTCGATGTCGAGGAATTCTGGTCGACTTCGACCCCATTCTTGCATCCTGTCAAGGCATCCGAAAAATAGTTAGTCGACGTCAGCTTACCTTGGTCGACGTCGAGCAGATCCTCTATGTCTTCGTTTAGGATGGCCATGTTCTTCCCCACCTGGGCTTCTATAACCCTCTTTTCCGGCTCTTCAGGAGTCATATTTCTTACCTTAGGCTCCCTGCATGTAATGTAACCTGCTGATATAGACTTTAAATCTTCCATGGGACATGTGTGCCTTTCAGTTTTATTAAAAGAATACTCAATTACATCATCGCTGATGTTGAAAGTGAGTACTCCCTTCCTTACGCTTATGTTGGCATCCACCGTCGCCAAGAAGGACCTTCCTAGAATAATTGGACAAGCAGGGTCCTCCGCCATATCAATAACTAAGAAATCATCAGGGACAAAAAACTTACCTACTTGCACTGGCACATTGTCCACCATACCTATTGGAATGACCACCGTGGTGTTGGCCATATAAAGCTTGGCATCCACAGGTTCTAGGGCACCTATCTTAATCTTGGACCATATTGTTAAAGGCATTATACTCACACTGACTCCAAGATCACATAAAGCATTAAATTTATATTGACCAAATCCAATGGTTATAGCAAACTTATCTAGATCTGGCCTTTTTTCAAGTATGTCCATATGGCTGCACTCCTCTGTAATCTCAGTCATTGACCGCTTCTTGCTTAGGATCTCCTTGAGGAATTTGACGTAGGATGACATTTCATTTATAGCTTCTGTGAAAGATATGGTGACATTGAGCTTTTGAAGCATCTTGATGAATCGCTGAAACTTCTTCTCTCCTGGATCATTTGGAGATTTTGTTGGGAAGGACAGCTTCTTTTTCTGGTTCGGAGCCAGAACAGATGTCGGAGGTGTTGCAGCTTTTTCGACGTCGACTTGGTTCTCCTTGACATCGACCAGAGTCTCCTCGATATCGACTACTTTTTTTGATGAATTAATTCAATAAACTAAAATACTTCCAAGATCAGGATATCAACACCACAACGATAACCATGTAAAATAACACATAAAGGCATAAAAGATCATGCTTTCTATCAAATAACTTTCGTTATTACCAAATAGGAATATAGAGGCTTTCGCATAAACCCTAATTGTTACTAACCCTTTTTTCACATAATTAACCCAAGTTGCATTAAGATCACTTTCGCTTTAATAACACAAACAAGGATCACCTTCAACTTTCGCAAAAGAATCATGCTTATAGGGATAGAAGACGAATTGCATAAAAAGACCGTACCTTTACCGCATCACCTTACATGGCTACCATCGGGCTCACCCCGACCCAAGAAGTGGGTGGACTACTCGCTCTTCATCATCAAGAAAGACATCAATAACAAAAGGAAATAACTTTTCATAAAATAACCAAAGAAAGCTTACAACCAATCGAAGCCAAATCCGCTTTCGCCTTTCCAACTTCTCTCGCCACAAGCTCTTTCCTCTACTCTCTCTATGTGACTAATTGTAACTGAAATTGAATATATAAAATCCAGCCTCTAAGGATTTATTTATAGGCTTCCAACCCTTCCTAATCAAGGAAGTAAATATCTATCTATATCTATATCTCTTTATCTACTTACTTAAAGATTAAAAAATGGAATAAAAGAATTAAATCCAAAAAGCAAATATATTTAAAGTAGGTAAATCCTCCATGGAGTTGATAGATCTTGATAAGACTTGATAAATGTGGATAGAATCGGACAACTTCGTATCCAAGCAAGCCCACTCGACTCGGACAGCCCACAGCGTAACGCGGCCCAGAAAAGCTTTCCTCGATATCGAGTAATTTACTCGATATCGAGTAACTTCGTCGTCGACTTCGGCTTCACTGGTCTTCTCGAGTAACTGGTTCACGACTTGGCTCGGACAAGTGCTTCTAGTCTTGTCGATATCGAGCAATTTACTCGATATCGAGGAAATGCTGCTCGGTATGTCTAGGTCTTCGGCTTCTCAATCAGGTGCTGCATCCTCGACGCCAGATGCGGCTTCAAGGCTTGGTTGATATCGAGTAAACTACTCGATATCGATTAAGGTCCTGGAGTCGGGTTGGCTTTGTCTTCAGTTCTTCGATCAGCTCCTCCTCGACCAGGCATGCTCGGACTTCTTTGGTCGATATCGAGAAAAAGTACTCGATATCGAGTAACACTTGTCTTCAGCTCGATTTGTCCTGGTTTCGTCGCTCTTTGACCTTGGACTTATGTAGTTGACTTTTGAGCTTTTCGTCTTTTCTCAGAACTGCTGTAAATTGTCTCGAATTCTGCGAATTTAAACAGAAACTGGTGTAGATTCCATAATTTGGCAAACAAAAATAAACTACATAGATTCTGTACTATTCTAGCCCAAATGCATGAAATGTATGCAGAAAATGATATAAAAGTAAGTATAAAACATGGCAGATTCGGCTCACAACATGCTTCTTCTAAGGTTGTTTCCACTATTAGTGTCTTAGTTTATACTCAGGATTAACTTGTTCAACACATAGTGAGCTTCATCATTATAACTCTAAATTTCTATCTTATTCTTTCACAGAATTCCAACATAAAACTAAGTTTGAGGGAATCAAAAGAAACCTTAAAAAAATTGGACATGTTATTTGATATTCAAGGGTAAATATACCTCTATCAACTTTAAACTGGTTACGGAAAACCCCAAAAATTTTCAAAGTCAATAGAGATAAAGATTTAATACTATCAGTTCAATAAAGTAGAACAAACATAAAAGAGTGCTGAGATAGTTTATCCATGCACATTGCAAATCTCGTTTTGCATATAGTAAATGGTCATTTAAACTATCTCTTCTTAGAGGAATTTTAACAAACAATTGGGATGCAAATCATTCATGGATTTAGGACCCAATCAATTTCATCAAGAAACTAAAAAACACAACTGAACGGCCAGTGGAAACTTGCTCGGTGCAGATCTGGAGGGTCGAGTTGTACTTATCCTTCCCGACCTACGTCGAGAGGGTGATTCTAAGAATGGTTTTCGTCAGTGTACATGTCAAAATTAATTATATGTGATAAGATCATTGATGTGATTTTTCCTCCATTGGCTCCATTATTGTAAGGGGCTGAAAGTAGCAATTGTTTTTGTTGTGAGCGCATGTCATAGAGCATATTAAAGCCCTTTTTTTTTCTGGTTTACATAGATACATATACACTCCCCTAATCTCAAGCAAATTGAACATTTAAACAGATGCAAGCTTCAATTTTTAAGGAACACAAGATTAGCCTCTGAGGTTTAGAATAAAAAGGCCTAAAGAGAAGGGTACTTTGAAATCCCAACCAATACAACCCAATTTTAAATACCAAGTACCGTTTTAACTTGCATGCTCATGAATTGGATACAATTCTTGACAGTAATCACATATTTGTAATATTGAACATTATACTAACCTGCACATGGAGACGATAGACACTTTAATTGGGTATGTGAGTTGCTCTACATAACGAACATGCATCAAAGAGAGATCGACGAATTGTAGGAGGAGAGACATATCATATACCCAAGCTCAACCACTATACTCTAATTTCTGAAAGAGGAGAAGCAATTGATGGAGACCTTTAGGTTTAGAAAAGAAGCGAAAATTCCAGTCATTGGATATGTGCCTAAACCCAAACTACCAAAATCTACCAAACTTTCACAATCTCATAATCCGATAAATTGCTTCAATCCTAGGTATAAAACAGTAATTTTCAACCAAAACTCCATTTCACACAATCCAATTGATCCAAGAATGCGAAATTCGAAAATGATGAGAAGGTTATTGTGTAGACAGAAAAGATGAAAGTATACCTTTCACTGTGTAGTTCTGGGCGGTGTAAATTCTCAGGGGGTCGAACCTATGGTTCCCAAGATTCGGAATCCAACTAGAATTTTTCATTTACCAGAAGAGTTTTAAGGCGGTGCTTGCAAGTCAATCGCAGTCAATTTTTATCCAACATATGAAAGAAGTGAATCAAGAAACCCTAGAAATAAAATCACCGGGATGAGAATTCAAAATTGAGAAAGGGGATCAAACCTTTGAATTTTGGGAGGCGATTTCCGACTGATGTACTTGGAAATTGAAGGGATGGGATGCGGTGAGGAATGGCTGAGACTGAAGGACGGGGGCAGGTAGGAGTGTACGAAGAGAGTGGGAATTTTGTAATAAAATCACTATGGGAAGCAGAACAACAGGGAGGGAGTAAAGAGTAGGCGATGGTTGAAAGGAATAGAGTCGGCGGATTCCACGGGCTCGGAGGTGATGAAGTGAAGAGGCGACGAGGACAACGAGTAAGGCGCAACATATCAGATTAGGGAGGGAATGGAAGAGTTGGAACTTGGAAGCGGTATAGGTAACGGAGTGAAATCACAGTGTTAAATTACTGTTCATTTGAGGTGTTCACCCTTTTATAATAGTCACAGGTGAGCAGACCCGTGCTACGCCCGTGACATATGATTTTGCTCCAAATATTATAGTGAGATCAGATCTGATAAATAAAGAAAAGAAATAACACGTAATATATAAAAAATTATATTAAAGTTTTTTCAAATTTGAATTTTTTATACAATGAACATGCCCGTGTTTGAACTAGTAGAAATCGACATCATGAACTCAATCAAACAACAAAACAAGATTCAATTGAATCGAATTGGAAAACCATGAAAAGAGAGTGTTTGTTCTACAACAACAAAAATCCCAAATTCTGTAACAACCTCCAAACAGCAATTCCCGCCTATTTGAGCTGTTGGAGAAAGAGGGTGAAATGACCAAAATACCCCTCCGTCTAAGATCTCCAAAATGTACATTATATGATCATGTACATATAGTCCTACACCGTGCTATGAACGGGACTCGTAGTTCGTTTATATATCCACGTATTTTATATATATATATAATTAATGTATGCATAATTTGATATCTAAATTATGCAAATTATGCTATATCTGCCCCATTAATGCGTGTTTCATCATTTGTTGATTAAAGTAAAAAATAAATTATTGTGTTTACATTTATGTCTATTACCGCTTTGAACAAACTACAATTGATAAAACATTTCCTTGGATTTTTCAATTATTGTGTTTACATTTATGTCTATTTATTTATGTAACTTTATATTTTTTTATTCATATTATATTCAATGCATTAATTGAATTTGAATCTCTTAAATACAAATATATAAATTATTATCTTTTCATCTTCCAATTTATGTCTATTTATGAATTTAACTTTGTTTTTTTGGTGATATTAACTTGAACAAAAAAAAAAATCCTTTTATCTTCCAAGTGATTAAATGACGACTTCAAATGAAAATAAGAGTCGTTTGGAGTCTTCAATGTTGGATTCAAAAGTTAAGGAAAAAAAAAGTTTCGAGAAAATCAACAATCACAAAGCAAAGTTAAAATATGCTCATTGGTCATATTTAATCAAATTAAATGTTAGTTTTTACAAAAATGAGGTATATATGAAATGTATAAAAACAAAAATAAGATAAAGTATTTTGTATAAAATAAGAAAAAGATGAAAAATAAAACTCACAATTTTTAATGTCTACAATAAAAGAAAATATGAGAGAGGGGGAGAGAGAGATTCATATAAAATTTCCACTAATATATTTATTTCTCGTTAACATTCTATATTGATGGTGAATATGATTTTCTTTCAACAATGGTGGTCCAAATCAAAGCCAAGGCATATTAAGGCGAATAAGGAGAGCAATTAGAAAAGGAATATAACTCAAAATAGAGAAAATAATAATTATATCATATTTTAACAAATAAGATATATCATATTTTAACAAATACTTCCTCCGTTCGGCAAAACTTGTCATTTTGACTCTCCACACAAGTTTTAATAAAGCTAATAATTACACTCCCTTTTTACTAATTTACCCTCATTTATTACTCTACATTTTACTTTATCAAAAACTACAACTCACAACACATCAATCAAATCAAGGATATTTTAGTAAAGTAGAAGCAAAAATACCTAAAATGACAAGTTTTTCCGAACAAAAACAAAACTCTAAAACGACAAGTTTTGCCGAACGGAGGGAGTAAGAAATATGATATAAAGTAACAATATAAAAATTGGCAAATAAAAGAGGGAATGATAAGAAATAACCCTTGCTCGGAAATATTTGCTAGCCTAACCCACTATCCACAACAATTGCAAAGGTTACCCCCCCCCTCCCACCACAAAATTGCAAGTTTGCCGGTTGGAAATAACCGGGAGAGAGGAGAGAGAAGGTAAAAGAGGAGAGAGAGAGGAAGCGGGTCGAGAGAGAGGCAATGGGAAGTTATTGTGCAGAGAGAGTGGAAGCGGGAGTAGTTATTGTGGAGAAAGAGAGTGGAAGAGTGAGAGAGGAAGCAGTTTAATTTGAAAAGTGTCGACCCCCAACTGCCTCTCACGGCTTATAAAAGAGGAAGAGAGAGAGAGAGGGCAACGGTTGCACATGCAAACTTGAGGAAAACAAGAAGAGAAGGAAGAAGAAGAGGAAGAAGACGACAGAGCGACAGAGCAAGAGAGGAAAAGAAGAAGCCAACCCGAGGAAGATGACGACAGAGCAGGAGAGGAGACGAAGAGGCCGATTTTGAAGTAAGTAAACCCTCACAATGCCGATTAAAAACGTTTTGCTTCGATTCATGGGGGAGGAACCGACTTGAAGAACTTAAACTGGTTTTGATTATGTGAAAATGCGAAGAAGGGTTCGAATGGGTTGACAGTAGGCAATATCGCCTTGTCATGTAGGAAGTAACCGACGTCAAGTGAAAAACAAAGGGTGGAAAGTTTGAGTATTGGGATTTGCGCGTCTGGGAGAGACGGGAATTTTTGGAAATAGGGAAATTGGGCAACTGTCTTGTCGAATCCAACTTATCAGGAGCAGGGTGAGTGTAGATCTGTTCAGTTTAGGGGGGAATTGGGCAAAATGGGGAGTATGATTGTAGATGCGTTCAGGTTTGGGGGAAATTGAATGAAATGCGGCGCATTAGGGTTAGGGAAAATATTAGAAAGGGTGAAACGTTTTTGTGGAATCGACATTATCTGGAATAGGGTGACTTGTGTGCAAATGGAGATGGACAGATTGAATAAGTATGTTGTCATGTATTCACAACCATGTGTCATGTGTATCTGTGTGTGTATGTCATGTGTATTTGTGTTTGTGTCATGTTACATTTGATATTGATATGAAGGGAACCGTGGGTTGGGGGAGAAGAATTGATGGGTAGAATACTGAATTTGGGTCTTCCACTATGCAGGATATCTGGTGAATATTAAAAATGTTGCAGCGAAGTGTAAAGAAGATTGTAGACCGTAGAGCTCAAACCTCCGGCGCGGTAATATGGCTTTCGTTCGAGTAATGTAAGTTGTGATTATTGTGCTGCAGTGTGGCTGACATGTTGAAGTATGTGCAGGCTGTGTACGCCCTAGAGGAAGACAGACACTTCAAAGCAAAAATTAACAAACACTCCCGGATGCCGCTCCTTGTAAACATTGACAACCGGTTGAGCGAGTCCCATTGGAAGCGTCTGGCTGACAGCCCGTTGGGGGGCGTAGCAAGACTGGGCACAAGGGTCCAGTTCTCGGGACAGCTTGTACACTACGTTCTCCAACGACAATTGAAGACGAAGAAGGAGAATGAAACATGGTACAAGATCCATGATGCGGTCGTCAGGTTCTCAATAGCTGAGTTCGCCCTTGTCACTGGTTTCAACTATGGCTATGGCAAAGAGCCCGAGGACGACGACGGGATCGAGAAGGCAGTGTATGATTTCTTTGGAGTTTCAAAGATGAGGATGTCCGAGTTCGAGGTGCAGTTCTGTATGGCAATGATGTTGTGAGCTGAATTTGCCATGTTTTACATTACCTTTTATGTCGATTTTTGCATACATTTCATTCATTTGGGCTAAGATAGTACTGATGTATAGCAATCGGCTAGGGCGGCCAATTGCTAAACTAAAAGCGTCGATCTTGCAGAGCTCCTTGAATCTCTTCTCGATTTGAAAAAAACTAACTAAACTAATTATCAACTAAATTAAAACTAAACAAAGGTAACGGTAAAACATAAACAAAAATTAAACTAATTAAAAGCCAAGTTGTTAACTTAAGAATTCAAACTACTGAACTATCGGTAGAAGGACGTTAATTAACAAATCTAAATTAACAAGTAACAGTGATGGAAAGAAGCGAGTGCGCGAGAGCCTGGACGCGGGGAGTCCTCGGACACGCAGGAGCCGGTGCTCCTCAGGGCGTGCGAGCGCGGCGCCGGGGATGCGCCCAGGAGGCCTAGTGCGAAGGCGAAGCCCCTGGACTCCGCTCGCGGGTAGCGAGGGTGTTGCGAGCGAAGACGCCGGTGCGCGCGCCTTGCGAGAGCGATCGAGGCGAGAGCGAGCGCGGGAGCCTGGGCGCCCTGGCGCTGTGCGCCGAAGCTGAGCCGCCGGTGTCCAGGAACTATGCCGCCGGTGTTCCTCTTCTTTCTTGCGTTGTTGGACTGGTTAGGGCTTAGGCTGTGTTTGGTTTCGGTGGTGAAGAAGGACGGTTGAAGATGATTGTAATTGGGTGAAGGTGATTATGACGGATGAAGATGATGATGATTATATTGTAATTGGATGAATGCCGTAGGTAATAATAACCGGATATGGGTTTGGATTGATAATCGAAGAACCCTAATTCCGTTAAGGGTTTCTTCAATTCTATATTCAATCTGATTAAATTCAAAGGGTGTAACATGAATTTATAATAAAGTTCTAAGAGATCTAACCAATCCTTCCCTGCAAAGGAAAGGGGTTTGGATAGATTTAATTCTATCTAAGATAAATGAAATAACTTAAAGATAAATAAATCCTAAGAAGATATAATTCTAAAACATAGGGAACAAGATATATCTAGAGGAGATATAATCTTGTACATTATTAATCTAATTGCATAAAATAATAATTAATAAAATAATTAAAGTCGTTTCCTTAACGACTCCCAAGGTGGAGCCTTCTTCTTCCGCTTGAGGATGACATCATTCTCCTCCATTTGAAATCGACTCGTCCTCGAGTCGTTGCCTGGATCAAGATCGCATCTGCTCACGTCCCAGCGAGCGCATCCGGAAGCCTGCACCCTCGGCACTCCCGCACACCCTGAGGCCCAGCGTCTGGGTGCCCGAGCTCCGCCGCGCGCGCCTTTCTCTGCTTCGCTTACCTTGTCCCTTTGTTTGTTGCTAATTCATTAGCTAACTTAAGTAGTTGCCGTCGCTATATATTAGTTGATAAATTTGTTAAGTTAAGATTACTGCTTTAGTTTAAAGTTATTTACTTTTAAGTTTAGTTAGTTTAATTAATTACGGAGACCATCAGCTTGCCCACGAAATTTGATTGGTGTCAATTTAAGAGAAATCAAGGAGCTAAGCAAGATCGACGCTTTTAGTTTAGCAATTGGCCGCCCTAGCCGATTGCTATACATCAATTGGTATTCAGAGACGGGTTATGCTACGCTCTTTGTTTCTTTGATGTTACTGATGTTTTGATTTGATGGCTTGGAAAATCTGGGGAGGAGACTGGGATGATGATCCCTATCCATGGGCTGCACAACATCGCCGCCAACGAGAGTTGCAGAGACGAGCTTTGCAACAACAAGCTTTAGAGCGACAACGAGAGGCTCAAAGGCGCCGCCTTTGGCTTCAACGGCAAGCAGAAATTGAAGAGGAGAGGTGTCGGCAACAACAACAACTCCTTGAGCGTCAACGTCAAGCCGCAATTGAGGAGGAGAAACAACAACAATTTCAAGCCGAACTTACACCCAAAATTCAAGCACATTTTACCGTCGTGGAGGCACAACGTCAAGCCGAACGAGATGCCTTTAATGCCAAATTGATGGACGACTTCGAGAAATTCTCGGATGCTTTTCGTCAAGCATTGGAGTTACACTTTTCCACTCCTCCAGCGGTTAAAGTTGCCTCAACCGACGACGAGGTAATTGAGCCTAAGGAGTCTTCTGTTGAAATCGTTGCCACGGATTCAGCACAGCGCGCCGATTTTGTTTTGCCGATTCCCGTTGACTCCGACCTCGGAATTGAGTCAACTCAGTTTTGTTGCGAAGCGGACTCAACGAGCTTTCCGACGATGGGTCACATGCTGTCAGACTCCTCCGAGAAGACCTCCGAATCTGTTCTTAACGTCGACTGCAGTGTTCTGCAGGACGATCATGTTGTTTCCGTTGATGAGGATGAGGTACTTGATGACGTGTCTCAAGAGTTAGCGATTGTACCTCTTGGGCATGTTCATGAAGTTCCAGATGCTGAGATTTGTGTGGTCATTGATCCTATTCTTGTTGAAGATCAAGTCCGTTCAACGATCGCGCATGAAGGTGTTGTTTTTGGGGTTCCTATACCTCGAATTCTCCTGGCACCTATTCCACCCATTCCTCCTTCATCTTCTTTGAAGGTTGCTGCTCCTTCCTCGCTGATCATTGCTGACTCGATTCGAGGACGAATCGAAGATAAGAGGGGGAGAATGATGCGGGTCAAGCTGACCTTCTGTGGGTCAGCCAACGATCTTGATCCAGGCAACGACTCGAGGACGAGTCGATTTCAAATGGAGGAGAATGATGTCATCCTCAAGCGGAAGAAGAAGGCTCCACCTTGGGAGTCGTTAAAGAAACGACTTTAATTATTAACTAAATTGATGTATTGCAATCGGCTAGGGCGGCCAATTGCTAAACTAAAACCGTCGATCTTGCGGAGCTCCTTGAATCTCTTCTCGATTTGACAAAAACTAACTAAACTAATTATTAACTAAATTAAAACTAAACAAAGGTAACAATAAAACATAAACAAAAATTAAACTAATTAAAAGCCAAGTTGTTAACTTAAGAATTTAAACTACTGAACTATCGGTAGAAGGACGTTAATTAACAAATCTAAATTAACAAGTAACAGTGATGGAAAGAAGCGAGTGCGCGAGAGCCTGGACGCGGGGAGTCCTCGGACACGCAGGAGCCGGTGCTCCTCAGGGCGTGCGAGCGCGGCGCCGGGGATGCGCCCAGGAGGCCTAGTGCGAAGGCGAAGCCGCTGGACGCCGCTCGCGGGTAGCGAGGGTGTTGCGAGCGAAGACGCCGGTGCGCGCGCCTTGCGAGAGCGATCGAGGCGAGAGCGAGCGCGGGAGCCTGGGCGCCCTGGCGCTGTGCGCCGAAGCTGAGCCGCCGGTGTCCAGGAACTATGCCGCCGGTGTTCCTCTTCTTTCTTGCGTTGTTGGACTGGTTAGGGCTTAGGCTGTGTTTGGTTTCGGTGGTGAAGAAGGACGGTTGAAGATGATTGTAATTGGGTGAAGGTGATTATGGCGGATGAAGATGATGATGATTATATTGTAATTGGATGAATGCCGTAGGTAATAAGAACCGGATATGGGTTTGGATTGATAATCGAAGAACCCTAATTCCGTTAAGGGTTTCTTCAATTCTATATTCAATCTGATTAAATTCAAAGGGTGTAACATTAAATTTATAATAAAGTTCTAAGAGATCTAACCAATCCTTCCTTGCAAAGGAAAAGGGTTTGGATAGATTTAATTCTATCTAAGATAAATGAAATAACTTAAAGATAAATAAATCCTAAGAAGATATAATTCTAAAACATAGGGAACAAGATATATCTAGAGGAGATATAATCTTGTACATTATTAATCTAATTGCATAAAATAATAATTAATAAAATAATTAAAGTCGTTTCTTTAACGACTCCCAAGGTGGAGCCTTCTTCTTCCGCTTGAGGATGACATCATTCTCCTCCATTTGAAATCGACTCGTCCTCGAGTCGTTGCCTGGATCAAGATCGCCTCTGCTCACGTCCCAGCGAGCGCATCCGGAAGCCTGCACCCTCGGCACTCCCGCACACCCTGAGGCCCAGCGTCTGGGTGCCCGAGCTCCGCCGCGCGCGCCTTTCTCTGCTTCGCTTACCTTGTCCCTTTGTTTGTTGCTAATTCATTAGCTAACTTAAGTAGTTGCCGTCGCTATATATTAGTTGATCAATTTGTTAAGTTAAGATTACTGCTTTAGTTTAAAGTTATTTACTTTTAAGTTTAGTTAGTTTAATTAATTACGGAGACCATCAGCTTGCCCACGAAATTTGATTGGTGTCAATTCAAGAGAAATCAAGGAGCTAAGCAAGATCGACGCTTTTAGTTTAGCAATTGGCCGCCCTAGCCGATTGCTATACATCAATTGGTATTCAGAGATGGGTTATGCTACGCTCTTTGTTTCTTTGATGTTACTGATGTTTTGATTTGATGGCTTGGGAAATCTGGGGAGGAGACTGGGATGATGATCCCTATCCATGGGCTGCACAACATCGCCGCCAACGAGAGTTGCAGAGACGAGCTTTGCAACAACAAGCTTTAGAGCGACAACGAGAGGCTCAAAGGCGCCGCCTTTGGCTTCAACGACAAGCAGAAATTGAAGAGGAGAGGTGTCGGCAACAACAACAACTCCTTGAGCGTCAACGTCAAGCCGCAATTGAGGAGGAGAAACAACAACAATTTCAAGCCGAACTTACAGCCAAAATTCAAGCACATTTTACCGTCGTGGAGGCACAACGTCAAGCCGAACGAGATGCCTTTAATGCCAAATTGATGGACGACTTCGAGAAATTCTCGGATGCTTTTCGTCAAGCATTGGAGTTACACTTTTCCAATCCTCCAGCGGTTAAAGTTGCCTCAACTGACGACGAGGTAATTGAGCCTAAGGAGTCTTCTGTTGAAATCGTTGCCACGGATTCAGCACAGCGCGCCGATTTTGTTTTGCCGATTCCCGTTGACTCCGACCTCGGAATTGAGTCAACTCAGTTTTGTTGCGAAGCTGACTCAACGAGCTTTCCGACGATGGGTCACATGCTGTCAGACTCCTCCGAGAAGACCTCCGAATCTGTTCTTAAAGTCGACTGCAGTGTTCTGCAGGACGATCATGTTGTTTCCGTTGATGAGGATGAGGTACTTGATGACGTGTCTCAAGAGTTAGCGATTGTACCTCTTGGGCATGTTCATGAAGTTCCAGCTGCTGAGATTTATGTGGTCATTGATCCTATTCTTGTTGAAGATCAAGTCCGTTCAACGATCGCGCATGAAGGTGTTGTTTTTGGGGTTCCTATACCTCGAATTCTCCTGGCACCTATTCCACCCATTCCTCCTTCATCTTCTTTGAAGGTTGCTGCTCCTTCCTCGCTGATCATTGCTGACTCGATTCGAGGACGAATCGAAGATAAGAGGGGGAGAATGATGCGGGTCAAGCTGACCTTCTGTGGGTCAGCCAACGATCTTGATCCAGGCAACGACTCGAGGACGAGTCGATTTCAAATGGAGGAGAATGATGTCATCCTCAAGCGAAAGAAGAAGGCTCCACCTTGGGAGTCGTTAAAGAAACGACTTTAATTATTAACTAAATTGATGTATTGCAATCGGCTAGGGCGGCCAATTGCTAAACTAAAACCGTCGATCTTGCGGAGCTCCTTGAATCTCTTCTCGATTTGACAAAAACTAACTAAACTAATTATTAACTAAATTAAAACTAAACAAAGGTAACAGTAAAACATAAACAAAAATTAAACTAATTAAAAGCCAAGTTGTTAACTTAAGAATTCAAACTACTGAACTATCGGTAGAAGGACGTTAATTAACAAATCTAAATTAACAAGTAACAGTGATGGAAAGAAGCGAGTGCGCGAGAGCCTGGACGCGGGGAGTCCTCGGACACGCAGGAGCCGGTGCTCCACAGGGCGTGCGAGCGCGACGCCGGGGATGCGCCCAGGAGGCCTAGTGCGAAGGCGAAGCCGCTGGACGCCGCTCGCGGGTAGCGAGGGTGTTGCGAGCGAAGACGCCGGTGCGCGCGCCTTGCGAGAGCGATCGAGGCGAGAGCGAGCGCGGGAGCCTGGGCGCCCTGGCGCTGTGCGCCGAAGCTGAGCCGCCGGTGTCCAGGAACTATGCCGCCGGTGTTCCTCTTCTTTCTTGCGTTGTTGGACTGGTTAGGGCTTAGGCTGTGTTTGGTTTCGGTGGTGAAGAAGGACGGTTGAAGATGATTGTAATTGGGTGAAGGTGATTATGGCGGATGAAGATGATGATGATTATATTGTAATTGGATGAATGCCGTAGGTAATAAGAACCGGATATGGGTTTGGATTGATAATCGAAGAACCCTAATTCCGTTAAGGGTTTCTTCAATTCTATATTCAATCTGATTAAATTCAAAGGGTGTAACATGAATTTATAATAAAGTTCTAAGAGATCTAACCAATCCTTCCTTGCAAAAGAGAGGGGTTTGGATATATTTAATTCTATCTAAGATAAATGAAATAACTTAAAGATAAATAAATCCTAAGAAGATATAATTCTAAAACATAGGGAACAAGATATATCTAGAGGAGATATAATCTTGTACATTATTAATCTAATTGCATAAAATAATAATTAATAAAATAATTAAAGTCGTTTCTTTAACGACTCCCAAGGTGGAGCCTTCTTTTTCCGCTTGAGGATGACATCAAGTACAGAACATATGTAGTTTATGTTTATTTGCCAAATTATGGAATCTACACCAGTTTCTGCTTAAATTGCAGAATTCGAGTCATTTTACAGCAATTCTACAGAAAGTCAGAAAAGCTCGGAAAACAGCTACAGAAGTCCAAGGTCAAGAAAGCAGCGAAACCAGTCGAATCAATCTGAGAGTCAAGGTTACTGGATCTCGAGTTGATCCAACTCGATCTCGACGAGCTTGTCCGAGCAGCCTTGGTCGACAGTGCCTGATCGAGAAAGCCAGACCAACCCGACTTCCGGACCCAACTCGATCTCGACAAGACCCTAGTCGAGATCGACGAAGCCCAGTACCACACCCGGAGTCGACGAGGAGAGAATCCGAGGACGAGAAGCCGAGCACACCTCTACTCGATCTCGACAAAGCCTTGTCGAGATCGACGAGCCACCCAGAGGTTGTCCGAGTCCATGCCGAGGAGCTCTAGTCGAAACCATCAGATAACCATCCTCGACCAACCCTAGTCGATCTCGAGGACGGCTGGTCGAGATCGACGAGCGCCAGGAACCCAGATCCGAGCCTGTCGAGCAGATCTAGCCGGGAAGTCCACTCGACGAACAATCCTTGTCGAGGTCGACGAAGCTCTTGTCGATGTCGAGTAGACTGGATTCCAGAAACGCGTCGACGAAGTGCTGTCCGAGTAGAGCTGGGATTCCTTGGGTCCGAAGGAGGAAGATTCTATCCAAATACATCAAGTCTATCTATGGAAGAGGAGTTCTACCTACATTGGAAGATATTTTACCTAATTTAGATATAGTTTTCCTTAGTTGATTTATTTCCATTATGCATTTTATTTATCTTTTAGCAAATTAGATATAATTTTAGATATAGATATAGATATTCTATCCTTGATTAGCGAGGATTAGAAGACTATAAATAAGGCCACTGGGGCTGGTTTTTCATTCATTCCAAGACAATTTGAGAGACAATTAGTTAGTTACAAAAAGAGAAGAGATTGTAAGTTGGAGTTTATTTTATGCAAGTTAGTTTTTTTCATTCAAAGTCTGCAATTGCGATGAGGCGTGAGTAGTCCACCCACTTCTGGGGCTGGGGTGAGCCCGACGGTGGCCATGTGAGGCGATGCGATAAAGGTCATATCTTTTTGTGCGATTCATCTTCTATCCCTGTAAGCATGATTCTTTTACGAGAGTTGAAGGTGATCCTTGTTTGTGTTATTGAAGCGAAAGTGATCTTAATGCAACTTGGATTAATTATGTGAAAAGGGTTAGTAACAATTAGGGTTTATGCGAAAGCCTCTATTTTGCCTATTTGTTAATGACGAAAGTTATTTGATGGAAAGCATGATCTTTTGTGCATTTATGTGTCACTTTGCATGGTTATCGTTGTGGTGTTGAAACCATGGCTTTTGGAAGTCTTTTAGCATATTGAGTTTATTTCCGTCAAAATTCTGAGTTGTGTTCGAAATCTGTGAATTTATATTTTCTGCATTCTTGTCGACATAGAGGAAAGCTTTGTCGAGATCGAGTACTGCCCTTGTCGATCTCGAGTAGGGCTCGTCTAGGCCGAGTTGATTTTTCCACTGTTGTTGTCGATTTCCAGTTTCTGTCTTCACTGCCTTTGTCGATCTCGAGTAGCTGTTGGTCGAGATCGACGAGCCTTTGTCTTCGCTTTTATTTCCTGTCTTGCTTTGTTCTTTGCTTTTGTTTGTTATTTTCTGTTTTTGTTTCTGTGTTTCTGTCTTTCTGCTATTCTGCCTGTGAGATCTACAGCTACCTAAGAACTGCTGACGTGCTTCCTCGTGGATTCAATCCTGACTATTCTCTTACTACAACGGGAGGAAGTCTTGTATTTATTTGCTGAGACAGGGAAGTCAGTCTGAACTTTATTTTATATTTATTTCATACTTGACCATCCTCCTGCAACAACAAATTGGCGCCGTTGCCGGGGAGGTAATCAATCGCGCCTTAGGTAGTCAGTTCTCACTGTTTCTTTGAGTTACTTTTCAGGTGTATGCGCCGTTCTGGTCAAACGCCTCTTTCACATCAGAGCTAAACTACAAAGAGCCATGGTAGCTGCGGAGACACAGGAACAGCTGATCGCTAGGCTTACAAGGGAATTAGCCGCTAAGGATGCTGCTATCGCCGCTGGGAAAGCAGCAAGGGAACAAGCACAGGCTGAGCTTGCCCATTATCCAACCACGACAGAGGACTACATGCACCCAACTCTCGTCGTGCCTGAATCGGCGATTCTTATCCCTGATAACTCTTTTGAAATTCGCACTCAATTTCTTATAGAGCTTAAAAATAATGCCTTCTATGGTAGTTTTAATGAGTGTCCTCTTGAACATATTACAAACTTTTCTGACATGTGCCGTACTCTTGCTGAAGGTACAACCCTGGAATATGTCAAGATGAAATCTTTTCGCTGGTCTCTCGCTGGGCCTGCACTGAAATGGCTGGAAGAGCTGAAAGCAAGATCACTCACAACCTGGGCCCAAGTAGAGCAAGAGTTTCTGAACAAATTCTTCCCACCCGCCAAAACAGCACATCTCCGCCAGAGAATCACCGCCTTCAAACAGAAGCAAGGGGAACCGCTGGCAAAGGCATGGGAGCGCTACAAGGAACTTCTGCGATCTTGCCCTACTCATGGACAGCCACCCTAGGTCATTCAGGAGATCTTCTTCAACTCTCTTGATCAAGTCACTAAGGACAGAATCAACCATTATACTCGCTATGAGTATCTGACAATGCCGCCAAGTGACGCATGGGGTGTGCTAGAGAATCTCACTAACTACGACAACAAGTATGGGTCTACTGCAACTTATGAAGAGAACCCATACGCCAGGCCAGCACCATCCATGCCCCTCTATGAGCCACCTAAGGAGATTGATCCTGATGTTAGGGAGCAGTACTACAGAGACCAGAATAAGAAGCTCATCAAGCAAGTAAAGTATCTCTCTGTCAACCAGCCTTTTATTGAATGCGGATCGCAAAGGCATACCACTCCTAAGTGCCCACACGCAGAGCAAGTCAGGATGGCAGAGCATCATGAGGAGGTAGCTTACGTAGGGGGTCCCAATCGCTACATGGGGGACCAAAGGTTTCAGCAATCACAATGGAACCAAGGTGTCCCTAGGAATCCCCCGCCCTACAGAGCTCCAGGACATCCGGAAACGGACCAGAAAAAGGATGATATACAGACAGTCCTGGAGGAAATACAGAGAAACCACTCAGAAACTAGGCAATCCTTCAACTCCATCTATACTCAGATGCAAGGTGTCAACTCTAGGCTTGGGGAAATTGATATCTGGCGGAAATCAGTTGATACACAGATTGGTCAGCTAGCAGCAGGAATCCCCAGACAGTCAGGTTCGCTCCCTGGATCTTCAGAACCAAATCCAAAGGGAAAGACTGGACACATCGCTGCTATAAAACTCAGAAGCGGCCATCAACCGCAAGAGCCAGAGGTCGGAAAGCAGCAGAACAACGAGGAACAACAACTCGATGTCGACAAACCTGTAGTCGATCTCGATGAAGACCTCGTCGATCTCGAGGAGAACCTGCAAAAATCATCGTCTGCACCGCACAACAACTTGACTGCACCCAACCTGGTCGAGATCGACAAGACTGTAGTCGATGTCGAGGAGCCCCTAGTCGACATAGAGCAACCTGCAGCACCTCCGACGTCTGTTCTGGCTCCGACTCAGAAAAAGAAGTCGCCTTTTCCCACAAAATCTCTAAAGGACCCGGCAGAGAAAAAGTTTCAGCGCTTCATCAAGATGCTTCAGAAGCTCAACGTCACCATTCCCTTCACATAAGCTCTCAATGAAATGCCATCCTATGTCAAGTTCCTGAAGGAGATTCTGAGCAAAAAGCGATCGATGGCTGAAATCACAGAGGAGTGCAGCCACTTGGACATATTGGAGAAGAGGCCGGATCCAGGTAAGTTTGCTATAACTATTGGATTTGGTCCATACAAAATTAATGCCCTATGTGATCTTGGAGCTAGTGTGAGTATAATGCCTTTAACGATTTGGTCCAAGATTAAGATAGGTGCCCTGGAGCCTGCGGATGCTAGACTTTACATGGCCAACAACACAGTAGTCATTCCAACAGGCATGGTGGATAATGTGCCAGTACAAGTAGGTAAATTCTTCGTCCCTGCTGATTTCTTAGTTGTTGATATGGAAGAAGATCCTGCTTGTCCAATTATTTTAGGGAGACCATTCTTGGCGACGGTGGATGCCAACATAAGCGTAAGGAAAGGAGTGCTCACCTTCGACATCAGCGATGAGGTAATTGAGTATTCCTTTAATAAAACTGAAAGGCATACAGGTCCAATGGAAGAGGTCAAATCTATCTCAGCGGGCTACATCACCTGCGGGGAACCCAAGGTCAGAAATATGACCCTGAGGAGATAGAAAAGAGGGACATGGAGGCCCAGGTGGAGGAGATCATGGCAATCCACAAGGAGAACACAGAGAATCCAATCGACACGGACCAAGGTAAGTCGTTGTGGATTAATTATTTTTCGGATGCCTTGGCAGGAGCTAAGTATGGGGTCAAGATCGAACGGACCCTAGTCGATCTCGACCAGACCACGGAGCCTCCACCAGCACCAGCATCGTCGAGCAGCGAACCGGACAAACCAGGCCCCTCGATCTCGACTAGACTTGTCGAGGTCGACCACCCCTCGGCCGACTCAACTTCGCCTTCCTCGACGCTGACTCCACCACACGGCCAGAGCTCGTCGATCTCGACCACCCTTGTCGATGTCGACCACCACTCGACTCCACCAGATCCTTCCTCCTCGACGCTGCAGCCACCAGGAGCGGAGCCCTACTCGAGGTCGACCAGCCTTGTCGAGATCGACAAGACCTGTCCTTTGTCGACTTCCGCATCTTCGAGCAGACCACCACCAGAACCTGCAGTCTCATCGAGATCGACTAGCCCTAGTCGAGATCGACCAAACACATTGGTTCCCGATTCCGTCTCGGCAAAGGTAAGCCAAGGTATGAATCTTTCTTCTCCTATTTCCATTAAAGATTTATCTATACATGGGAGAGGTTTGCCTTGGTATGTGCGATTATGTAGGATTTCCAATGATGAGCCTAAAGAGTATGAAGCTGGAGACAAACTCTATGTCTCTAAATCAAAGGATCATTGGTTTCCCAACAAATTCAACAAGAAGCGGATGGGACCGTTCGTGGTGAACAAGATCCATTCTGGAGGATTACAGCTGATGGACAAGAATGGAGTCTTATTTGAGGCCCAAGCTACATGGGCCCTGCAAATGCCACCTTGAGCTAAATGGAAAAGTCGGCCTAGCGACTATAAAATCTAGAGCATGTACATAAACTCTTTAGGACTTTTTTTGGACATTGTTTTGCTTTTTGTTGTTGAACATTTTTTGGTTTTTGTTTTGTGGGTATATGTCTTCTACATTTTTCAGGTCCATTGATAGAAGCAAGTAACAATCAAACTCGGCCAGGAGGTGCTTCCATTCGACATTTTGAAGCCCTGCACACCTGTCTTGTGAGTTTCTTTCTTTACCCTTGTTTTTACACAGTGAGGACACTGTAATGTTTAAGTATGGGGTGGGGTAAGGGCTTACTTTGTGCATATTTGATTTATTTGACATTATGTGTGCATATTTAGAATTTATTTCTTGAATTGTTACATGACTATTTTGGAATGCATTATTGATTTATGTGCTTATATATGCATGTTTTCCAAAGTGTTGAAAAATGACCCCCGTTTGAAAATTTTGATAAATGTCATGGAAGCTTATATTGAACTCGACGATGCAAAATTGGATTCATTAGAGATATAGCATGAAATTGCCTAGTAAATGGAAGTCACAATGAAGTGCATTATTTCTTGAAAACCATGAAAGGAGGTAAAATTTGAACTTGCTTTTGACATGTTGCATGATAAGATGATGGAGGACTTTATATTTCCATATAATGCTCATTGTTTATATCCAAGCCTTATCTATGCTTATGCATTACACAAAAGCCATAATATGCCTTATTTCATATATTGCTCCACATGATCTAAATATTTCCATTCTTTACCTTATTTCCTATCCGGGGATTATGTTGAGAATGATGTTACATTATGGAGATGTTATATGGTTGTTGTGATTGTTATCATATTTGGAGTATTGGGAGGAAATTGTTTGAAATATATGGAAAATTTAATGAGTGAAAGAAAATCCAATCACCTCAGGAGATAAAGGTAGATTGACCCTGCTCTCTGAGATAATAGTTTGGAGAGATGGGACACCTTGTGAGGAGTCCAAAGCACTAAGTATCCGGGGCCATTCATGACACCCATGTTTGCGACTCGCGAGAAGGCAGTGCTGAGGTTAGAGAGGTTAAAGCATTATTATGAATAAAAGCATTATGAAAGGTGATGAATCAAAAGGAGAAGGAATGTGGAAATTCAGTTTGGAAAGTGCTCCATTTCCCCGGATCAAAAGCACCACATTGCCAAAATTGCCCACCTTTTGCCTTTTACCAATTTACTCCTTATTTGAGCTTAAATTAAATTCTTCTTCATTATCAATGCTTTGTCACATGAAATGTTTTTTGCATAACCCTCTTTTTGTGAGTAGATGTTGCTTTTGTATATTTGCACATGCATGAATTTGTGACACTAGTACCTTTTCGAGGATGGTAATCGATTGCAGGGACATATAAGAATGAATCTGATATGTTGAGAGTTTTTGATTTCTTCCCCTGAATGACAATTAAAAGTATTGCTTGAGGACAAGCAAGCTTAAGTATGGGGTGTTTGTTGTGAGCTGAATTTGCCATGTTTTACATTACCTTTTATGTCGATTTTTTCATACATTCCATTCATTTGGGCTAAGATAGTACAGAACCTATGTAGTTTATGTTTATTTGCCAAATTATGGAATCTACACCAGTTTCTGTTTAAAGCGCGGAATTCGAGTCATTTTACAGCAATTCTACAGAAGGTCAGAAAAGCTCGGAAAACAGCTACAGAAGTCCAAGGTCAAGAAAGCAACGGAACCAGTCGAATCAATCTGAGAGTCAAGGTTACTCGATCTCGAGTTGACCCAACTCGATCTCGACGAGCTTGTCCGAGCAGCCTTGGTCGACAGTGCCTGATTGAGAAAGCCAGACCAACCCGACTTCCGGACCCAACTCGATCTCGACAAGACCCTAGTCGAGATCGACGAAGCCCAGTACCACACCCGGAGTCGACGAGGAGAGAAGCTGAGGACGAGAAGCCGAGCACACCTCTACTCGATCTCGACAAAGCCTTGTTGAGATCGACGAGCCACCCAGAGGCTGTCCGAGTCCATGCCGAGGAGCTCTAGTCGACACCATCAGAGAACCAACCTCGACCAACCCTAGTCGATCTCGAGGACGGCTGGTCGAGATCGACGAGCGCCAGGAACCCAGATCCGAGCCTGTCGAGCAGATCTAGCCGGGAAGTCCACTCGACGAACAATCCTTGTCGAGGTCGACGAAGCTCTTGTCGATGTCGAGTAGACTGGATTCCAGAAACGCGTCGACGAAGTGTTGTCCGAGTAGCGCTGGGATTCCTTGGGGCCGAAGGAGGAAGATTCTATCCAAATACATCAAGTCTATCTATGGAAGAGGAGTTCTACCTACATTGGAAGATATTTTACCTAATTTAGATATAGTTTTCCTTAGTTGATTTATTTCCATTATGCATTTTCTTTATCTTTTAGCAAACTAGATATAATTTTAGATATAGATATAGATATTCTATCCTTCATTAGCGAGGATTAGAAGACTATAAATAAGGCCATTGGGGCTGGTTTTTCATTCATTCCAAGACAATTTGAGAGACAATTAGTTAGTTACAAAAAGAGAAGAGATTGTAAGCATGATTCATCTTCTATCCCTGTAAGCATGATTCTTTTGCGAGAGTTGAAGGTGATCCTTGTTTGTGTTATTGAAGCGAAAGTGATCTTAATGTAACTTGGATTAATTATGTGAAAAGGGTTAGTAACAATTAGGGTTTATGCGAAAGCCTCTATTTTGCCTATTTGTTAATGACGAAAGTTATTTGATGGAAAGCATGATCTTTTTTGCCTTTATGTGTCACTTTGCATGGTTATCGTTGTGGTGTTGAAACCCTGGCTTTGGAAGTCTTTTAGCATATTGAGTTTATTTCCGTCAAAATTCTGAGTTGTGTTCGAAATCTGTGAATTTATATTTTCTGCATTCTTATCGACATAGAGGAAAGCTTTGTCGAGATCGAGTACTGCCCTTGTCGATCTCGAGTAGGGCTCGTCTAGGTCGAGTTGATTTTTCCACTGTTGTTGTCGATTTCCAGTTTCTGTCTTCACTGCCTTTGTCGATCTCGAGTAGCTGTTGGTCGAGATCGACGAGCCTTTGTCTTCGCTTTTATTTCCTGTCTTGCTTTGTTCTTTGCTTTTGTTTGTTATTTTCTGTTTTTGTTTCTGTGTTTCTATCTTTCTGCTATTCTGCATGTGAGATCTACAGCTACCTAAGAACTGCTGACGTGCTTTCTCGTGGATTCGATCCTGACTATTCTCTTACTACAACGGGAGGAAGTCTTGTATTTATTTGCTGAGACAGGGAAGTCCGTCTGAACTTTATTTTATATTTATTTCATACTTGACCATCCTCCTGCAACAACAAATGACATCTGAGAAATCGTCAACTAGAAAGTTAAAATTTGTCCTGCTAATTCTGGTCATTGAAGTGCCCGAGCTCTTTCGCCTCCTGCAGTCGACCAGAATGACCCACGAGTATGCCTCAATCAAAACCCGACTGCAGGAGGCGAAAGAGCTCGGGCACTTCAATCACCCTACAGCCGTGAGGCCTCTTCTACACCCCGATGAAGTGGAGCAAGCAACCTGTTTCTACCGCGATGCCCGAAACACTAAAGACAAGTGGGACAACTTCTTCGATGACATAGTCCGGGAGTTCGTATCAGCAAATGTCAAACCCCCACCAAAGAAACAAGCAAAGGGAGCACGTGGTCAACGCAAGAATCAGAGGAGAGCAAGTAGACAAAAGCTACCCTATTAGAGATAGAGTCACGGTTAGTGGCAAAGATAGACAACATGCTGAGGAGTATAGCCGCAGAGGTATCCTCGAAGATGGCCACGCTTGAGGAGGCGATTGAAAACATGAAGAGGGAACTCAAGTGGAAGGGGACTAGGGAGTCGGAGGAGCACGAGGAAGTTCTGGGAAAGGAGGTAAGGTTCTCCTCCTATCAGATCAGAATCGTCAAGTCGTTTACTGTGTCTGTCATGTTTTTCATAATGGATGTCCTGTTAATATCAGTAAATGTCATGCCAATTATAGCATATGTCAATTTACTGAGAGGTCATGTGCTTAGGTTCAGGGATCAGTGAAGGACAAGGATAAGGATAAGGGCAAGGAGGAGGAGGACAAGGACAAGGAAGTTCTGGAAAAGGAGGTAAGGTTCTCCTGCTATCAGATCAGAATCGTCATGTCATTTCATGAGACTGTCATATTTTTAATAATAGATGTTCTGTTAATATTAATAAATGTCATGGCAATTATAGCATATGTCAATTTACTAAGAGGTCATGTTCTTAGGTTCAGGGATCGTTGAAGGACATTGATAAGGGCAAGGAGGACGAGGACAAGGACAAGGACGAGGGCAAGGACAAGGGCAATGAGGAGAGAGAACCCACGAAGGAGGACAAGTTGTAAGGCAAGGCCAAGGACATAGAGGTTTGCCCATGAGACTGTCATGTTAATATATATATGCTGTCATGTGAATTTTTTTACTGTCATGTTCAACACAATGGGGTGCAAGTTGTAGGAGGAGTTGGTGGCACTCGGTGCCTCCGATGTTGAGGTTGAGGCTGAGGTGCACTGATAACACCTAGTTTTATATATTATTCATGTGCATTTAGGTTGGTTTCATGCATCATTTTAGAGTATTTTTATTGTCTTTTTGTGTGGTTTCTGTATTATTTATGATTCGGAGATCTACACAAGCTTTGTTTGTGTTTTATAGGTTTGGGTCGGTGATTTGGGCTAAATTGCATGCATCTAATGGAAAGGGATTGAAAGAAAAGCAAAAGAGACGGGTGATAGAGCAAGTATATCAAGCGAAACACTCATAGGAGCTCAAGGTGGTGTAGCACAACTCGCGGAACAAAGGCGTTTGTGCAATTTTCAGCTTCAGCAGGCTGTCACGACTCGTGGGAGGCCTTCACGAGTCGTGACAGGTGAACTCATCTATTTAAGGGCGTCTGCAGGCTGTCACGACATGTGACAGACTCTTCACGAGTCGTGACAGTGCCAGATCAGCCCAACCTTTCACATTTCCCTTGTTGGCTTGGATGAATTAAAACCATTGTTATTTCCAATTTTCTGGGAGGTTACGTTTTGGGTTTTTTGGAGAAAGCTCAGGCCAAAATTGGACATTGTAGGGGAGCTTTTGGTGAGTTTTTGGAGACTAGGATTTTGGAGAAGAAGACTTGTTTGATTAATCAAATTCTGGTAAAATCAATCTGAGGCGCAATTTAAGAAATTTTTGGAGGTGTTGAAGAAGCTCTACGTCAATATTCCGTTCACCGATGTTTTGACCCAAATGCCATCCTATATGAAGTTTCTGAAGGAGATCCTCTATAACAAGAGGAAGCTCGATGAGTGCCAAGCAGTGTTTCTTACCGAGGAGTGCAGCGCCTTAATTGAGAACAAGCTACCACCTAAGCCGGAGGACCCTGGTAGTTTCGTTGTCCCTATTTCCTTTGGTCATAGTCCTGATTTTAAGGCTTTATGTGATTTGAGAGCTAGTGCTAGTTTGCTTCCTCTCTCAATTTACAAGAAGCTGGGTCTAGGAGAGCCTAGACCGGTTAGGATGCAGTTGATCATGGCGAACATGTCCATTGCCCACCCAGTTGGTGTTTTAGAGAATGTTCCTATTAAGGTGGGTAAGTTTTTCGTACCGGTGGACTTTGTTGTATTGGATATGGATGCCAGCACCTCCATTCCTATCATTCTTGGAAGGCCTTTCTTGGCCACTGCAGGGGCTCTGATTGATGTACGAAAAGGGACCCTCTCTTTTGAGATTGGGGATGAGAAGGTTGAATTTAACCTCCCTAAACCTTTAGAACCACCTTTTGTTGAATCTACGTGTTGCAGGATTGATGTTGCAGGTAAAGGGGCCTATGATGCCATGAAAGAAGTGGTCAATCGAGACCCTCCAGAGTTTTCTCTGACAAAAAGGGTGGTCAATGGTGCTGCAAATGAGTTACTTGCTGATGTATCTCGAGATTTAACAGTCTTTGTGGAGGATCCCAAATCTGTTTTGCAGGTATATGACGGAGTCTCTATGGGTGAAGCTAAAGGAAGACCTCCCGTAAAAGTCCAAGAAGGTGATTTTGTGCTACTTTTCCACTCAAGGCTAAAACTGGCTCCAGGGAAGCTGATATCAAGGTGGAGCGGCCCCTTCAAGGTCAAAGGAATGCATCCCCATAGAGTTGTTGAGGTATGGAGCAAACGGACTGGCGAGTTCAAGGTGAATGGACAAAGGCTAAAGGAATACTCCGTCGTAGATCCGACTAAGGAGGTTGTTTCCATTCAACCACCTTGACCCAAGCAATCGAAGGTAATGGAAGGTCGGTTTCAGACCTTAAACTAGCGCTTCTCGGGAGGCAACCCGAGGTATGTTTTCTTTATTTTTAGTTTTCAGTTTTTTTTTTCTTTTTTCTTTTTTATTTTTGGTTGATTTGCAAAAGTGCAAGGATGAGGTGGAGAGTGCGCTATATTGAGAATATTTTTTGTGTTTTGAACTGAATTGAAGGTGTTAGACACCTATCTACTAACCTCTATCTTGCCGAGTTTTGTTGTTTTGTTGGTGTTGTTTGCCTTGGTTCAGTTTTCGACACATATGGCTTTGGCTTGGCCACCTTCAAGACACCCGTTCTACACGTTGAAATTGTGAGTATTCACATCTCTTCCTTCATTGATTTACACATTGAGGACAATGTAGGAGTTAAGTATGGGGTGGGGTTCATTTGCATTTGCATTGTATATATAGTCTTCATTGCATTGCATTTTCATTGCATTTCCACTTGCATTCTGCACTTTTATTTTTATATTCTCAGTTTTTTGTTTTGTTTTTTCTTTTCCATCTATGTCTGGCTAGTGTGTGTGATAAATCCCCATGTTTTTAAAGAATTCACAATGATATGTTGATGATCTAGGAAGCTCAAAGTTGCTCTTGATTTATGTGTTAAGCTCAGTTTGCATGGATGAATTGCCTAGCTTAGGAGTCATTGATGAAAATCATGCATAATTCAGCCTCCTAAGCAACCACGCTGATAGAAGGAGCCTAAAAGGACATAACTTGAGTCCTCTTATACCATATTGAGAGTCACTCACATGATTGCTTAATCTCTTGAACTTGCATTAGAATCTGGGTTGAAGCTATTTTGTGCATATGCATGACATTGATGTGATAGAGGCATGCTATTTGTTTTTGAGCCTATTTTGCCTTCTTTTTCCTTGTCTTATACTAATCCTCTACTTGACAACCCATTGAGCCTTTAATTGCCTATTTTTGTAGCTCTTCAAAACATCCTGAACCTTATTATAAGCCTATTACCCATCCGGGAGTTAGGACCATGAGTAGTGATGGTTTGTGGAGTGTGATGGTTGTTGAAAAATTGAATGTTGAGTATGGATAAGAAATGGAAGAGTTGTCTTGATATCGACGTGTACTAGCCAAAGTGAAAGAAAGGAAAAGAGGAGAGAAGAAAAAAAAATGGTTCTAAAGAAAAATGAAAGAAGAAGTTTGAAATGAAAAGGCTAGTTCATCAATAATGTGCAACAAAAGAATGCAAATGTAGCACAATAAAGAGAGAAGAGCCAAGAGTGAGCTTCATTGTTTATGTTTTGGTGTGTCAATGTAAGATAAGAGGTGGAGTGTTTTCATGTGAAAATGGTGCATGAGTTTAGATGGTCTAAGTCCCGGATTTTAGCACCACAATTCCAAAAATACCGCCTTTCCCTCCATGTCTTACCATGGCCCCATTACAACCGTATAAAGACCTCTTGATTTTAGTCATATACATGTGTAAGTGGTGGATATCTAGAACGCTGTGCAAGTTTGTGGTTGATTAGCATCATCGTGAGACCGAGCGAAATTGATCCTTCTAAACACATTTGAGTGAGTGTGATTCACTAAAGATATTCCATGTAAGGTTTAGGGGTTGATGATTGCATTTTTCTCGATCAATGATGATGACTTAGCAAGGATGGCATGCGTTTATGTGAATTGAGCAAAAGTTTGTATTTTCAAGCATCGAGTGAGCTGATATTGTTGAACATGTCTTGCACTTGTGATTTTGAATACCGAATTTTGCTTGGGGACAAGCAAGGTTTAAGTATGGGGTATTTTAATAACACCTAGTTTTATATATTATTCATGTGCATTTAGGTTGGTTTCATGCATCATTTTAGAGTATTTTTATTGTCTTTTTGTGTGGTTTCTGTATTATTTATGATTCGGAGATCTACACAAGCTTTGTTTGTGTTTTGTAGGTTTGGGTCGGTGATTTGGGCTAAATTGCATGCATCTAATGGAAAGGGATTGAAAGAAAAGCAAAAGAGACGGGTGATAGAGCAAGTATATCAAGCGAAACACTCATAGGAGCTCAAGGTGGTGTAGCACAACTCGCGGAACAAAGTCGTTTGTGCAATTTTCAGCTTCAGCAGGCTGTCACGACTCGTGGGAGGCCTTCACGAGTCGTGACAGGTGAACTCATCTATTTAAGGGCGTCTGCAGGCTGTCACGACCCGTGACAGACTCTTCACGAGTCGTGACAGTGCCAGATCAGCCCAACCTTTCACATTTCCCTTGTTGGTTTGGATGAATTAAAACCTTTGTTATTTCCAATTTTCTGGGAGGTTACGTTTTGGGTTTTTTGGAGAAAGCTCAGACCGAAATTGGACATTGTAGGGGAGCATTTGGTGAGTTTTTGGAGACTATGATTTTGGAGAAGAAGACTTGTTCGATTAATCAAATTCCGGTAAATTCCGTTTTCATCTCTATTGTTCTATGTTTGTCTTGCCGAATTTGATTGAATCAAGCATGTACTTTTCCATGAGTGGCTAGATCTCTTGTTCTAGGGTCGGGGTGATCCCGACGATGCGGAAATAGACTCGTTCTTAGTATCGTTTGATTGATTTCTGATGTTGTTTGGTGATTTAATCCTATTGTGCCAGCCCTAATCGATGATAATTGGTTAGAACTGATTTTGGGTTTGAAATCGAAAGACTAAAACCCTAAATTGGAATTTATATGGTGAATTTAGGCCGAAAGGCTATTTGATCCATTGGAACCATAGGATTAAACTCGAAGTTTAGTGGATCGAAAGTGAAATTGAACTTCTTGAGGATTTATTGATTGTTATAGATATTCTAGATGATCGTTATATCAATTGAGACCGAAAGGAGAAATTGATGTGATTTTCATTTAGAATTCTAAGCACTGAAGGGTTCTAAATTGGTTGCTTGAAACCGAAAGGAGATCGTTAACCAATTTAGACACATTCGCTTCGATTCCGAAAGGAGTTTTGCGATTACCTTAGACAATCTACCTTCACTTTTGAGTTAGATATCATTCAAGCGAGAATATATTTTGGTCTATTGACGATGCATCGTTGGTGAATCCCTAGCCCTAGAATATCTTCCATACATATATTTCTCATCTCTTTTATCTGTGTTTGATATTTTTTTACACACACTTTTTCCCTCAATTTGTCCGTTACTTTTGGGCTTAGTCGAACTAGTTTGAAATTGACAATCGACATTCCTCCGGTCCTTGTGGATACGACACTTGATTACTACAGCTGAACCCCATACACTTGTGGGTGTAGGCTTTTAGCCTATCATGCCCCTCATACGGCCGAGAAGAAGCAACCATAACATCCTGATACGTTGTCCCAAGCGGACGAAACTCAGCCAGCTAAAAAGCCGCGTGTGGGCAAGAAGCCAATGGATGCTGCCGATCTAGGCATGGCGACCAAGGCAGATGTTGATACGTTCGTTGCGTGGATGAAGGACGGAAGTGACCCCGTCCGGTCGGTAGAAGGCACCCTACTGGAGAAGCAGTTCTTTGGGACACTTCAATCACCGACCAACTGGGTGTCATCCGAGGTTAATTACGTTCGCACATTTTGGTTCGATTCATCACCTTTTTCCTGATATGGTCTTCCATATAAATGATTTTTCCTTACGTCCAGCATATTGAGCAAGCTTGCGCCCTCCTGCGGAAGGACATCAACGCAGGTGACAAGTACGAAGGGGTCTCCGTTCTGGATTTCTTATGGGGGTATCTCCTGCAGAAGCAACTGGCGGACGCGAAGGGGAACCTTGAGGTGGTGAAGGGGGACGACACGGTTACCCGATACTTTGACGGCAAGTTGCCGGAGATGTTTCCGACGGGTTGGGCCGATGTCGACCGGTTGTTGGCACCTTGGAATCTGAAGAACGAGCACTGGGTGACCCTTGACATCAACTTCGCGGAGTGGACATTGGACGTCTACGATACCGGCATAAGCCACGTCGCTGAGCGCCATATGTTGGGCCTCCTGAAGCCGGTGACCCACCTCCTCCCCATTTTAATGAACGACCACCCCGAACTTCGAGTCAAATGGGTCGGCAAAGTCCTGAAACCCTTGGCGTACAAAAGAGGGAAGGGGATTCCCCAAAACAAATAATCGTAAGTCATTATTGCCACTTCTTTTAGAAAACATTGTCACAGGTTGGGTGACCATATTTCGTTATTGTGATGTAGGGGCGAATGTGGTCCATATGCCATCCGTTACTTGCTGCTCCTCGCAACCGGCGACTCCAAGTTCCATGGCTTGGACGATTCATTCATTGCGGCGTACCGCCAATCCCTTTGTGTGGCCATATTTCACGGACGCCTTACAACCCCAACCGATCCTTAAAAAAACTCCCCCATTTCTTTTATATACATTGTTGGTTTGTGTAGATGTTGCTTCATTTGAACCTGATGTTTGTTGGTTTTAGAAATTTGGATATGCACTTATTGTTGGATTGTTGTATTCGTTGGTTTTTAATTATGACATGTCAATTGCGATCAATGTCATGTCAATATGATGCTATTGTCATGCCAAAATCCGTTAGTGTCATGTCGAAAGTTGGTAATGTCATATGAAATTCCGTTAACATAATAGAACAAACTAGAACTAGAACAAACGAACAAACTAGAACCAAAACCCCCATACGAAGTTGCAGAAAGGCAACATAATTCTTTGCGAAAGGCATCTGACCAAAATGGGCTGACTATCTACTTCATTGCGAAAGGCCCCGCAAATGGAAGTTCCTATGCCCCCGCTACGTGTGGCGGCGCTTCTGCGCTTCTGCAATTTCCCATATGCGGCACCCCGTCCACTCTATTGGTTCAAGTTTCACAGTCATCTGAAACGCTCCGGTCTTCCCTTTTTCGCGTTGGTATGCTTCCTCTACTTCCCTTACTGCTCGCTCCGCCTCGTGATCCCATGGGCTGACTATATCCTCGACGTCACTGCTCACAGAAATTACCTGCTTCCCACGACCATAAGCGACAGCGTTGTCCAACGCATCACTTGGTTCTAACCAGACACGTGGATTATCTAACTGGACGATTGAGCATTCTAACTGGACACTCTTAGTTTCGAACTGGACACCTCTTCCTTGTCGATCGACACCTTGTGCTACCAAAACTTCCAATTCTTCATCCCCTGCCAAGCGGGGTTTCGTTGTTAACTGTGGGTGATCTTCTTGGGTCAAGGATGGGCCACCCCCGAGTGGATGGGTCGTTGTGGATCCTTCCGTAGTGGTGAAATCGCCGCCAACCTTGCGTACTAGGGAGACATGGAGGTCGATAGGCTAGAATCGTTCACCGGAAAGACCGTTTACGAACTTGTAGACCTGCAAGTATTCGTTATCCCTAATGGAAAAAGGTATGCACCCTTCCTTCTTCGGCTTTTCATATGTGATCTCGACGTCATGCCTCCTCACATCAACATTAAACTTGGCCATCAGTTGTTTCTTCAGCGAGACGTAGTCAATACTTTCGTCTACCAGTACGGCCTTTCGACTCCTCGACGACTTCACGACCCAAGTGCCCTCTTGACGGACGATTTCTCCCTTGTTCCATTAGTTAGAGGGGGGGGGGGGGGGCATTAAGTTTTACAGGGAGAAGAACATATTGTACGGAGAGACATATCGCATAACCTAAATGGAAGGATGACTTACTCATTTCCGCCAAGAAGTCGGTGTCTGTCCAGTTAACCCCAATAGGTGTCAAGCGCGTGAATGGGTTTATGGACTCCCCCTCCTCCCTCCTCTCCCTCTTATTCTCTTAAGGCGCAAATGATAGGACGAGAGATTTAATCTCACTCCCGCCCTCTCTCTCTCCCCCCTCTCTCTCTCTCTCTCTCTCTCTCTCTCTCTCTCTCTCTCTCTCTCTCTCTCTCTCTCTCCCTCCCTCTCCCCTATCTTATCAAATGTCTTTCTCTACCATCTGGAAGATTCCCCCCCCCCTTTGGTCTCTCTGAAGTTATTGTTGGGTCAAAATTTTATTCATTGATTTGAACATAATATATTGTTTGAAAATGTATTTTGTGGTTTTAAATTAATATGGGTATACTCCTCTGTCTATGGTTTTGCATTTTTTTTAGTATTAATCGTGAGTGGGAAACCCAGTTTTATACAAAGGTCAAAATTTTACTTAAACCCCTGCAAAAGGTGTCCAGTGGAAAACTGTTGTTAGCCATTCGGTATTAATTAACCGGCTAGTTGGTTTAAATGGATGTCGTGTACCGTCTAACGACAAGAAGTACACCCACTTCATTAATGTCTGTCAGAAATGACACGAGTCATGTATAGACCACTGCCATGTTAATTGTAGACAACAACAAAACACTGCAATTCAATCCCCTTTGCTTTTTGTTTCTTTTTTTTTCCTCAACGGTCACATGCTGAACAATGTTGCTTTTTCCCACACACCCCACTTATATGATAGCCATTCACCATCCATACTCCCCACAAATTAGTGAAGTTAACTCCCCATTGCCATTTAACAACCTCTCTAACAACACTTCAACGAAATGGCATCCTCTTCACACCACCACATCTCATCATCTGGCCTCCCTCCCTGACCTGTCCCCATCGTTATATAATCCGACGAATCGGACGATGGAGGATTGTCGATCACTTCATTCGTGTAGATTTCAGTTGTGCTACTTGTATCATTATACTACCTTATTTTTTTTATCTTATGCAGGACCAATGTCGCCGCCATCGTTCTACGAGGCGACCCTTGTACGCAAACTGGACCCTAACCATTGGGAGGTCGAATATGTGACCCTCCTATGCAACAACAGAAGAGAGCTGCTGAGTGAGGTCATCCCGGTGCAACGAATTCATCCACGGCCGCCTTGTATTTCTTACAACGCCTACATGCCCGAAGACCGTGTCGACTGCCGTGACAACGATGGGTTTTGGGCCGGAAGGGTCCTTGTTGTGTGCAGTTATGGGAGTGACCGAACTTTCACGGTCTACTTCCCACTGAGCGACGAGACGTCTGATCATCGTGCCCGCAATATGCACCCATACTTCGATTGGGATGGATACAGATTCACCACGCAGCCACAATTTCACTTCTTGTTACCGTAAATTTCGTTTTCACTGTCTTGTATATTGCTACTCTCTCCTACTATCTTTTAAATGTTTGCTCATGTGTCGTAATCTATTAATGCAAGTGAATCTGTCTCCAACATATTGTGTCCAGTATATTTCAATTTCTGTTATGTCTTATTCATGTCGTGTCCAGTTACAACTACGCGATTACTAGTCGGCCCAAGAATTCACCTCCACCCACTTTATTGTTATTCCATGGTTTTTCTCTTCAACTTACCATGTAATTATAAGTATGTTTATGCCCCCTCAATATCACTCTTATCCATTCGATTCCAATATGGGTAAATCATGCCAGTGTCGACCGTAGATAACGAAATCATGGCATCCAAATATGGGTAAATCTTCTCCATTCGATATTGGACACACATAAAACAATATGTCATTATAGAGAATCTGCTTCTCCCATAAATCTTCTCCATTCGATAATAGTAGTTAATGACCTGTGTTTTTCATAGTTACAATCGTGTCCAGTGAAATGCAATATGTGACATGTTAATCTAATATGGATGTCCAGTTATAACTTACTGCTTACACGTGATTCTTAAAATAAACCCCCCGGACCCTTCCTTCTTCAATTGGTTTTCTCTTAAACTTATAATTTAGTTGAAAGAATCTTTTTCCCCCTCACTGACACTCTCACCCACTGATTTCTCCGTCCTCTCAGCCTGCACTTTTATATTTAACCTCTCTCTCTCTCTCTCTCTCTCTCTCTCTCTCTCTCCCTCTCTCTCCCTCTCTCTGTCTCTCTCTTCTGTCGTTTGCCACTTCAGCAGCTACTTTTTCCCTCCTCTCTCACTGGTCTTTGCTTTTTAGGAGTAAAGATGCCTCCCTCCCTCTTTCTCTCACTGTACATGAAACCGAGAGTGGAGTCCAGTTGTACCCCACAGGGTGACCTGCTACCGGCTCCCCTTGTCAAGCGGATATCCGCTTTTGTGCAATTTTTTTCCGGATTGGGTTAATGATGCAAACCATCCGGATATGAGGGTCATTTTAGCAAATTACCCCAAATAAAATCATATATAATCTACTATATAAATAAGAAAGTGTCGTTAAAAACAAATTAAAGCAACAAATAAATAAAATTGGAGAAAAATAAATAAATGATGAATAGAAGCTCCAAATATGAGTCTTTGCAACAATGATTCATCAAAACCTAATAGGAATTAAAGAAAATTAATAATCATATATTATTTCAACAAATAAGAAATATGAAGTAAAATATGATATAAACAACATAAAAATTGAAAAATAAAATCATGTATAATCTCATAATAGAAATAAGAAAGTACAATTAAAAATAGACTAAGCAACAAATAAATAAAAATTGAAAAAAAAAAATATGAATAGAATGTGTCACCTAACATTCTAACAATATACTTCATCTCTCATTTGTTTGTAGAAAAAAGTGAATAAAAATCAAAATTAGGGTTTGTTTTGACTTTTAATCTGAGGAACTTGCCATATAGTAGTTCTGGAAAGTTTCGCCGGTTTGGAAGAATCTAGCGACGGAGTAAGCAAGATCCTCAGCTGTTCTAAGCGGGTCTTTGCCTCCACAATTCTTGAACCATCCGGTCTAGTTCTCGGTCCACATTTTCCGGACTGTTAGGGTTGTTGGGAGTGAGTTGGTCACAGTACCATCCATTGCAAGTGTCGATCTGATGAACAACATAACACAATTAAATCCAAATTCTATTTAAAAATTAAGCATATTATATATGTGTATGTAAGTTTGGTTTATATATAGATGTAACGAATTCGAACCATCGGTTACGGAGCGCCGTCCTCTTGGCACATGATCTAGGGGACACCGATGTGTTGAGCTTCGGCCATCCTTGCAGTCCAGTCCCGGTAGACCTTTCTGGCTTCTCCATACGCTGCAATTGCATTGCCATACTTGTTCTCGATCTATCAAAACCATAAGAAATATAATAAAATTGCAGATCGACTTCATAACAATCGGTCAATTATATATAAAATACATGTATCGAAGAGGATTCGAACCTGCGCTACGATGATAGGACCGCATTGCGATGCGAAAAGCTTCTCTTCCTTCACCATGTTCACAATCAAAGTTGTGAAATTTTGCATCTCATTCTGCACAAGTCAAAAAATTGCCCAAACTTTAGTACACATTCTATACATATAATGAGTATGTATGTTAATAGGCGATCGATTTCGTTACCATAAAGACGTCGTTAGCAGTTCGTAGCTCGACGCCGGACATGTTATGCAACCATACAGGGAATCCACTAAGAAACCAAGTACGCCAAACTTAGAAATTGACATTCGACAAAGTGTATAATGTTTTTTTCTACTTAATTAGATAGTATACCCATAGTTCCATTCGACACAAACATAGGGACCGATACGAAGAACAGCGTAGCGGCTGGCCTCTTGGACGGTCTCGAGGAACCGGATGAGGTCGTTGTTGCCGCTGAAATCGTACTGACGACGAACGGGATCGTGTGCATTCCAAAACACATATGTTTCAATGGCATAGTTGACTATTTATAGGAAAAATATATATAGCATTTAATCAAAGAAAAACTCTCAACCTTTGGACTACCCACTTTAATTTCCTACTTATCATCTCTTCTCTAAAAAGTAAAATTAACTTGATGCATTATTTATTAACGAAAAAAAACTCCCACTCTTTTGACTATCCTCTATAAAATATTGTTTGACATTATAGTCATTATTAATTTGACATAAAAAAAAGGGCACAATTAATCTCTAAAAAGTAAAATTAATATTAAAAAAAAACTTTCCAACCCTTTTACTACCCTATTTAAAACATTGTTTGACAACTATATAGTCATTATTGATTTTACAAACAATTGTAGTCACAATTAATATAAAAAAATATGAGGCAAATATAATTAAAATTTGTCATTATTATATTAGATTTTTGGGCAAAGAGATAACAATGATTCTAAATCCTTTGGTCTCCTTTATGAAATAGGTGGGTGAAATGCTTAAACGGCTAAATGAATGAAATTAGAGGCAACAATCTCATTTGTGAATAATTAAATAGGTTGTTGAAATGCCTAATCACCCCAAGTAAACGGCTATTTACAATTCACAATAATTTTAAAACTAATTAATAAATTGTTGGAATAAAAGAGTATATTAAGTTTTTACAAAATACGCAGGATTTGGGTAAATATGAAGGGCATTTATGAATTATGACGACTTGAACACAATTTCTCTTGATATATATTATAGATAATATATTATAGATAGATGTATTATAGATTTTAAATAATTAAACCTAAAAAAATGATAATTTAAGATAAAATAAAATGGTAAAATATTGGCAAAGAGTAGCGAATGTGATTTGAAACCAAAACTTGAGTTATACGTAAAGAATCATCAACCAAAAAATGATAATTTAATAGATTATAGATTATATTCCATTTTGAAAAATTACACATAACAAACATGAAAATTCATTATTATATTCAATTTTAAAAAATTCCACATAACAAACATGAAAATTTAAGAGGAAATAAAATTTTGGCAAAATGTGATTAGAGTGTATACCTAGTGGGATTTGAACTCAAGACCTCGTGTATACCAAACAACATTCCCAACCATTGATCTACATAAGTATTTTTGACATTTTATGGAATAAAAACAAAAAAAGTATAAAAGATGAATCATTAAATGAATGGGCATTAAATTGGAGGTGAACACAACTTTTTATGTTTTATATAGATAGATATATTCACAGTGTATACTTGTAATTGTGTAATTATAGTATAATATGTTGAGTGTATATATACAAAACTGTAAAATATAAAAAAATATTATAAAGCAGTATATGTTCTACCGAAAAATATATTGAAAATTTAGATTTTTTTATAATGTTTTTTATTTGAGGGACAAGGCCCGCGCGGGATTGAAAAAAAAAATAGTGAATCTCGTCTCTGTCCTGTCCCGCAAAAATTACACGGGACGGGACGTGGGACGACCCTCGTCCCATCCCGTCCCGCGCCCACCCCTAACTCATAGTGCCAAAAACGTGGGGAGGTGACGAGCACGTGACACGTACGCTGGCCACAAGGAGCCAAAACGACGTTGTTTCGGATGAAAATTGGACAAATCGCTGAGTGGAAGGGAGGGCCGGGAAAAAAAAATCCATGTGTTGACACTTAGCCCACTCTTTGGGTGCCACATGGCAGCACCTGAAATTTCAACCCTTTAAAGTTACTTTTAGGCATTTTTTGTAAAAAATCTCTATATATATTTTTTAAGTGTGAATTAAATTTATCTACTCATAGACATCAATTTTGCACAAGTTTTTTTTTTAATTTTGTCAACAATACTCATATACTATGTTTTTTTACATATAAAAAGCTATTTTTTTCACTCATTTCAATATTTGAGGAATTGAAAAGGGTAAATATTAAAAAATAACTTTAAGGCTCGAGACTTGAGCTCACGAATTAATGACGTGGAGGGGGGGGGGGGGGGGAGGGGGTCACACACGCTGTAACGGCTCAGGTATAAATGCCCGGGTTACGTTTCGAAGGTCGGATACCTTCGTTCGGATCTTACAATCTAAGTATGGGTTGAGGTTTCAAACCTTATTTAAGGATTAGTATGAAAGCAGGGAAGTCGAAACCCAAAATCATCGTAGGGCCGTCGGGTACCCTTAACCTGTCCTAGTGACTAATTCGTAGAAAGACATTTAAGAAAGCGGAACGGAAAACGAAAATAATATACAACTTGCCACGACAGAGCCGGGTCAAAACCAAAACCATAAGTATAATTGATTACCACATACCCAAGTTTGCGGGTTAAACCGGTTCTTCGATTTCGCCCAAGGAGATTTCCCTTCATAGAAGTATGGAGCAAGCAAGAAGCAAGTACCTAACACTATCCACGAAGTCAGACCCAGTAATCGCCTGCGGGCCCTAAAGACCGCGTTGAGGCCATATAACATGTCTATACCTAAATAAAGGATGGTCCAATGTAGTATAGGATTTAAACACACAAGCATGCTTTCATCAGATATAATAATATGCGGAAAAACTGTAAAGGGCCCCAGACAATCCCAAGTGGCATATCCCTCTCCTACCTCTGCACCCCTTCCCGTTAGTGCAGAGACTGACCAGTTTGGTGCTATAGCATAGCAATCTCATCATATATGTGTGCACATAATCATATCTCATCATATCATATCATCATCATCATCATCGCTTGACTGATAGTGTTGGGCTATCATATCATGCTCATATCGACGCGACTGACTCAGGGCAACCCGATGAGGATGTGATATCCTATGACCCTAGCAAATACTCTAGGACTTCACAGATAATGGTCGTTCTATTTTTAAACACACAAAGTAGCCAAATGCTCATTCACAAGTGCAATCCTAGCATGATACTACATAGCATGATTTTATGCATATGTAACACCTACACACTCTATGACACATCAGGTAGGAGGTCGAGGTTACTGAGTAAGTCATGTAGGATACTTACATGGAAGTGCCGAACATAAAAAGATAACGCAAGCAGAGTCCAACCAACAATAGACACCTATAATCATGTAATTGCCATAAGTTATTGAACTAACAACCGTACGCACAGAACCCAAGTTCTCAAATGTTCCCAAAACCAGTTGAGGATGAAACCATTGCAAAGCCTTTCCGATACGAAAACATCAGCAAGACCAATTCGCCAAAACCTACTTTTATCTTAAAACCAAGACAAAGAATCCCGACATTTGAAATGACATTCTTTAACATGTTTTCAAGCATAAAATCTGCTAATTCAAGTTCCATCAAAATCCCCTTTTTAATATTTAGTATTAAAATAATATTCCAAAAGCGTGTTCCCTAAATCATTCCCACCTAAAGCATTTCAAAAAGAATTGGATCAAAAATAGACAAGGGAAGTCCAAGGTATAAGGTGGGGGCTCGGCCAAGCCACTAGGGGCATGTCGCGGCCGCAAGAGGACCTTTCGCGACCGCGACCTCCTCCTAGTTCCCCACCGCGAGAAGACCTCTCGCTAGTTGTGACTCGCAGCCACAAGAGCCGTGGTCGCGACCACGAGAGGTCGTCTTCAACCTCTGGCCTATGGGTTTTGGCTCACCGCGGCGACCATGGTTTCTCCGCGAAGAGAACGAACCTGGCCTAATCCACTTTTGCTCGTTTTTGCTCGCTTCAGACCCGTTTTCGTTCAAACTTGTTTTAAAACCTTTCTTACTCCAAATACTATGCAACCAACACAAAATGTCAAAAACAACTCCAAACAAGACTAGAGGGGAGAGCGGAAGAGGGATTACCTAGCCTCTTGGAGGCTCTTTGGAGATCTAGAGGGAGAGAGGTCTTGGAGGCTTAGATACGACAAATTATTGCTACAACAGAGCCTAGAAAGGTTGAATATGAGTTAAAAGAGCACCTTTACTGAGAAACAACCTTGAAATCGAAAGATCCAAGGGAGGGAGAAGTTACCTTAGCTCAAAACTAAAAGATGAGTGAAAATTGGGCTCGAATCCACACCAAACCACGATGGATCTAGGATTTCTTGACCTTGGAAGGTAGAGAAACGGGTTAGGAACACATGAAAATAAGCGGATTCGAGAAAGGATGAGAAACAAGGGAGAACGAAACATTTTACCAAAAAAACACACGTTCTGGGCTCGGAGTCACGACGGCGAGGGAGAACACATGTTTCTGGGTTCTTGGTCACAGCGGCGAGAGGAGTGAGTCGCGACCGCGAGTTTCAACATATCTGAGCTTGATTTTGAGGTTTGTTTTGTGAGATTAGAGCTCCCCGGGGTGGATTTGAGGGGATTTTGGGTAAGAGAAACACAAAAGTGGAAAGAGAATTGGGCGATTTTGGATTCAAGAAGGGAAGGTAAGGGTTTTAGTTGTAAGGTTTGGGTGAAGTGTGAGGATCCATTTGGAGGCTAGGTTTCAGATTTTTGGGGCTGAGAATGAGTGATGTGAAATGAGAGATCAACTTAGGGATTAGTGTTTATATAGTGGAGGCAAGAAGGCTCCCTAGGGTTTCATTTACAAGAAGACAAAACACTTTATGAGGAGAGAGAGAGAGAGAGAGAGAGAGAGAGAGAGAGAGAGATTGTGTGTGTGTGTGTGTGTGTGTGGCAAGTGAAGAGGGTGAGAGTGTGTGTGATTCCGCTCTTCCGACTTTAAATCCTGACGTTTCATTCCAAGACTCCCCATCCCGAAATCTGACGTTTCAAAAATCCGACCGAAATTCCAAATTCATTTCAAACGACACTCGAAAACCTCAAAATGGAAACCAAAGTTGACCATGCACAAACCAAGCCGACCATTCAAGCTGAATGGGGTTCCATCTTAAAATCAATTGAAATTAGAAGGAGTAGCCCACCCACTTATGTACAAGGCTTGGATTCACTGTATTTTCCACTTGGGATACTATCTCATATCATATTATCAACATATGAAAATAATAAAAAGCTGAAATGAAGCTCTTAAGCTGATGTTACAAAGGAAAAGTAAGTTAAAGGTCCAGGTTGGGGCTCACAAATGCAGATGCTCTTATCCCGGTGACTTGAAATCAAATAATACATGTACATCATACATGATTGTTGGAATGTGGTTTTCCTATATCAAAAATCTTAAGATGTCTAGATTAACATATATTCACCGTATGTGAATTCGCACACAACCTTCCTTCGGCAATACTTTTAAAGGTCGTAGGTAACATGTTTAAGCAAGTTCTTAAGGGAAATGTAATAGTTTTAAATAGGGGTGGGCATGGGACGGGACGGGACGGGGTTAGGGTAATCCCGTGTCATGTCCCGCGTATTTTTTACGGGACGGAATTGATTTTTTTTTTCAAATATTGTCGGGTCTTATCCCCCACAAGATGGGATGGGACAAGATTTAAAAAAAATAAAAATAAAAATCCAACAAACTCCTTAAAATAGCTTTGCTGCAAATTGGGAATGGACTCTAAAATTTTTTAACTGCGATGAACTGCATGCACAACCCACGGTGTAGTAAGTAGACAAGTAGTAACACTTGCAGTACTGATTCTTGCTTCAGATAGTTTTTATTAATATTGAGTATTAAAGTAACTCTCCTCATAAAGTCTTTATGCCTCTTTAGGGCGTGTTTTCTCGCCTTTATTAAAGAGGTGGATGGGATGGAGAGGGTGGAGGTGGAGGGCGCCTTCGCCGTTTGGAAGGAAATGGATGGGTTCTCCACTTTCAAAACTTCAACCGTTGGTAGCGGCGGCCTCCCAGGCGCCCCGTGCGCAGCTCGGCGGTGGCGGCGGCCTCCCCTCTGATTGGCTTCGTTGCCGGTTAAGCAGAGGCGCGAGATCTGGGTAGGTGGAATGTAGGTCGCTAGGTTGGAAGCTCTCGTTTCTGGTTGGGGTGAGGGTAATAAAATTGGGGAAGACACACCGATAGTATTGTTTATGTTCAAGGGTAATATGGATATTTTACATGCTTTCCACCATCAATAATCCTCAATCAACCAAACATCATACGAGATACTTTGTGAAATTAATCTTCCATCCTGTAAAATATATCTTCACTCTTTCCACCTCTTAAAAAATAATCTCCGCCCCTTAAAAAAAGAGAAATTGTGCCGAAAGCACAAATCCCTTTTAATCTAATAAAAAATAAAGAAGAAAAATTAAAACTAGAATTAAAACTCTTCCAAATCTCTAATCGTCTTCATCCTCCCTTTTCTTCCTCCTGTGAATTGCGCCTCACTCCTCCTCCTTGTTGCTCGCTACTCTCTACTCCTCGCTACTCGCTCCTCCTCCTCCTAGGAAGCCCCAATTGCAGGATTCGAGCCCCAACGTCTCCGGCACCTTCCACCATCTCTGCCCCAACTACTCCGACGAGCTTGGAGTCGAGTGTGCCGAATTCCTCTTGTTGACAACGTCCTTGATGCCGGGGATGCTCGGGTACTTTGTTCTCTCACCTTTCTCTCCTGATTGTAGAGTTAGGCAAGTGATTGCTCACTAGGTGTCTGAAACCTAGACCTGTCAAACGGGTCATTCGGGTCGGGTCACTTCGGGTCCCGGGTATTTCCGGGTTGACTAGAACCCGGGTTTCGGGTCGATTTCGGGTTTGTCAATTTTTTCCTTTTTAAATTAAAAAAAATCATGATTTGATAATTTTATAATAAATTTTAATTATATATAAAAAATTAATTATATTTAATTAAAAATCAACCGGGTCAACGGGGTAACCAGATCAATCGGGTAAAATCGGGTCACGGGGTCAAAACCCAGATGACCTGGAAAATTTCCGATTTTTCAGGTTCGGGTCGAAAAAAATTGCCGAGTTCGGGTCGAAAATTTTCCGGGCGGTCGGGTCGGGTCGATCGGGTCGGGTTGTATTTTGACAAGTCTACTGAAACCATTTTGTTTGCTTGCATTTGTTCATCTTGGCCAGCTAATTGTGAAACAATCTCAATCAAAATTACTAAAGAGCAGGTTTATCGGCACAATACTGTGTAGGGATACTACACTTTTTTTTAACCATTCCGGAATAGCTCACCGGAAAGGACTTATGGATAATAGTCATAGGTCCCCGGTTCGAACTCCGGAATGACCGCTCTTTATTTACCAATTCAAGGATACTACACTTTTTAATATGGGGAAATTACAGAAAACCACCCCTTAAATATGGGTATTTTCACTTAACCACCCCTTAAATTTAAAATTACAGAAAACCACCCTTTAAATGGTTTTTACTTACAACTAACCACCCCTTCATCTATTTTCATTAATTTATCATTACATATATTATATTTTAATATCTTTAAACTCAAATTTGATTATAAATATGTTCAAATTTTGAATTTAAGGGCTTGATTATATTTTAGTGATCATTTTATTTATTTTTAATAAATAGTTAATAATTTTCAACTTAAAATATGAATTTGATCCATTTTATTTGTTATATGTAACTTTTTTCTTTAAATTTATCTAATTTTTTTTTAAAAAATAGGTTATCAATTAATCATATAACTTAAATATAATTATTAAGATAATAATTTTATGCTATATTTATTATTGTTTTTTAAAAATAAACAAAATTATCACTAAAATATAATCGAGCACTTAAATTAAAAATTTGAATATATTTATAATCAAATTGAAGTTTAAAAATATTAAAATATAATATATTTAATGATAAATTAATGAAAATAGGTGAAGGGGTGGTGAATTGTAAGTAAAAATCATTTAAAGGGTGGTTAAGTGAAAACACCCATATTTAAGGGGTGGTTTTCTGTAAATTTCCTTTTTAATATTAAAAAATTACTACAATTCAAATTGGGATGCCAGAGGGAAGCTTCCAAAGTACCAATGCTAGGAGATAAAGTGGTGGGCCAAAGGAGACATGTGTTGCCAATTACTCATTCTCCCTCCAACGCTCCTGCAAAGTGCTACACAATCAGGACACGCGTCAACCTTGGATTGGACTGCAGGTAGGGAGCGGTAGAAGGCGACACGTGGTATGTGATGGACGGTGTGGATTTTTTTCTGGGAAGTAATTGTTTTACACCATAAAAGCAATATTTCGGGATAAAAAATGTAAAAATAAAAAAATAAAAATTACCACAATGCTACATTCATTTTTATCTACACGTAGACATCAAATTTGAATATGTTTGACTTTATTTAAAAAAAAAATATTTCTCTTTTATTATAAATATGCAAAATATAATCTGAAAAATTAAATTATAATTATGGAATAATTTAACATAATAAATAATGCAAGAAATTAAATACAAGTATCAATTTATTAAAAAAAATTGATTAAAAAAAATAATATTTTATAGAGTTTCTACCTCATTAAAAAACGTGTAAAAAGTCAAGCGACTTTTATTTTGAAACAGATGGAGTAACATTTTGTAAACCCAAAATTTAAAATTAAAATAATAACAAAAACATTCAAAAATAAAAATTTCAAAGAAATAAGTAGTTACTGTTAGTATTGGAAATGTTAGTGCCGTTTCTTTCACTCACTCTTTTCCTTCATTTTGCAAAGCTATGTGGTAATGCCCATGTGTGTTGCCTACTGTTTTTTCCATGTAATGTTATTATTATACATGATTTTAATTTCCACCTCATTTGCAACTTTTTATTTGTTAGTTTTGGATTGTATTTTAATCCTTTTTTTTTACGAGGGACAAATCTCGTCCCGTCCCGATACCGTCCCGTCTCGAGAGGGATAAGACCCGGCGGGATTTGAAAAAAATATATTAAATCCCGTCCCGTAAAATAAACGCGGGACGGAACGCGGGATTACCCTAATCCCGTCCCGTCCCGTCCCATGCCCATCCCTACGTGCTATAGTGATGGATGACCTCATTGCCCCCGGAGGTACCTTGTGTGCTGCTATTAAGCTTCTTGGTAGTGCTCTCACTGCTATAAAATTTTGAAGCAATATGCTAGAAATGTTTTCCTATTATAACTCACAATCTCTCATTATGTCAAATTTATTTTTATTTTTCATATTGTGTGCTGACATGGGCTCTTAGTTAGTTTTAAACTCCAGCTACTTTAGTATAAAGTTCTAAGCTTCAAGATCTGAAACAAGCATGGGTGTATGTCAGCATCAATTTTTTATGAAACTAAGCTTGCATTGGAATGGTTTATATATGTCTACTTCCTTTTTAATTTAAATGATACAGATCCTTGGAATGGTTTATATATGTCTAAGCTTGCATTGAAAGGGTTTATATATGTCTTCAAGATCCTTGAAGACTATTTTTGTTCTTAGATCAGTAGCTTAGAATTGATACAGATCAATGCATTATGTAGTTATTTTTTTGATCCATTTTATAGGCTTATGTTACTTCCATATCTTTCTTTTTTCAGAAACAAGACAGAGGCAATTCAGTAGCTTATGTTATTTTTTTCGAGGCAACTCGGAAACATATGTGCTGACACGGAGTTAAAATGTGCTGACACAGGGTGAATATGTGCTGAATATGAGTTGACAAGGTCTTTTTTTGTGCAATTCCAGTAGATGTGTAGGTTTTTTTTATTTCTAATTGTGTGACATGGTCTCTTGTGCAAATATAACATGATGACATGGGTTTTGTACACTAGATGAATGGGTTTTTAAATTATTAAAAATCATGCCAGCAAGCTTAATTTGAAACTAGAGATGTTTGCCTAGTATGTAGTCTCAATAGAAGTGATATTAGGCGTCCCGTGTTAGATTCTCTATTATGATACCTTTCTGGATAGGGAATCGCGCCACGGTTTATACTCACTGACATGCCGTAACCTATGGGCTTTTTAGGCCATCAAAGATCATTTCAGGGCTTAAAATTGGGTTTTTATGTTTTTTTAGCAACATCAACAATGGTTTCTTTCCGCTTTTCCTATTTAATAACATGTTTGTATCTTTAAATTGAACTGCCTTGTGGTTTCTGATTTATCTGGAAATATTAGCTAGTAGCTCTACAAAGTTCAATGTGTTCTTACTACTGCGTTTTAATGTGTTCTGACATGGTCTCTGATTGTGTGTTGACATGGTCTCTTTTTGTGCAATTCAAGTAAATGTATATATTCTTTTTTTTTATTTCTAATTATGTGCTGACATGGGTCTTTTTTTTTTTTTGCAATTCAAGTAGATGTATAGTTTATTTTTATTTCTAATTGTGTGCTGACTCCAGGTTGATTTGCGACTCTCAAGTAGGTTCTCATCCCTTATCTCTCCTCTGTGTTATGTATCTATAGGTCGTTGGCTTCTACGCACTAAATTGGTCGAAATCGATTCACTAATTCTTGATTTCTAATTGTGTGCTGACATGAACTCTTTTGTGCAATTCAAGTTGATGCATAGGTTCTTTTATTAATAATAATAATAATAATGATGATGATGATGATGATGATGATGATGATGATGGTGATGATGATGATGTAATACTATATATATATATATATATATATATATATATATATATATATATATATAATATTAGGATATAGAGTATTTTGAATTAAAATTAATACATACTCCCTCCGTTTCACAATACATGTCCTTTTAGTTTTGGGCACGTTTTTTGATGAGCGAAAAACTCTATAAAATATTATTTTTTTAATTAATTTTTTTATATAATGTGATACTTATTAGTAATAAGTATCAAATTATATAAAAATAATAATTAAAAAAATGATATTTTATAGAGTTTTTCGCTCATTAAAAAACGTGCCCAAAACTAAAAGGACATGTATTGTGGAACGGAGGGAGTATATAGTTATGTGTGTGTGTGTGTGTATATATATATATATATATGTAATAAATAATATTAATTATTCATTTTTAAAATAAAATAAAAACAGTAGCCATTTTGAATTGTGTAAAAATATTAATTATATGATTTGTAATATATATAGCTTACATATATAAAATGACTACTGTTTTTACACGGGATAGCGTACATATATAAAATGGCTACTGATTTGTAATATATATAGTTTTAAAAAGAAAAAATGATTAGGTTTGCAGGTACCCGCGGACTACCCGCACCCACATTCGCGAACGGGCTTGGACACGACTTCCAACCCATTAAGCGGGCTTAGCCCGTCTCGCGCCCGCAACAACGGGACAATGCCCGTCCCGTTTGATATAAAAAATTATACATATATATTTATTACGCCTTTGAGAATCGCAATATATACATAAAAAATTTGAGTTTTTTTATAATATTTTTATTTGAGGGACAAGGCCCGTCCCGTCCCGGCCCCGTTCCGGTCCTGGTCCTGTCCCGCAAAAATTACACGGGATGACCTCCGTCCCGTCCCGGTCCCGTCCCGTCCCGCGCCCACCCCTAGAATATATATATTCTTTTTTTGTCAGAATATATATGTTCTTTTTTTATTTCTAATTGTGTGGTGACATAGTTTCTCTTTTTGTGCAATTCAAGTTGATGTATAAGTTCTTTTTTATTTCTTATTTGTGTGCTGACATGGTCTCGTGTGCAAATACAACATGTTGGCATGGCCTTTTTTTATTTCTAATTCAGTTCAGTAAATTTAAATTAAGTGGGGTTAGTTGCACTAGTTGTAGCAACATGCTTATGTGCAAATATAACATGTTGAGGCTTTTCTAGTTATTTCGTTATTTCGTTCATTCACCTTATGCACTTTACACCATTGTTTAGAGCGCCGTTGAGCATGAGCAACTAAACTCTCGAGGTTTCGCCTACAATTTGGATCTTTGATTGTTGAATTGTGAGTTTCTTAATCTAGTTCTTATTCCTATTGCAATGTTTTGACTTCCTTGTGCTTAATTGCTTGAATGTGTTTTATTCTCTCTGGCCTGGCCGACTAGTTAGAGTAGATTCATTCAATTGCTAGGGTTTTGTAGATTCCTCGTAGCGAACCTTAACCCAAGTGGCAATCATATCCCTTTAGGACTCGTAGGACTAATTGGATGTGTAGGAAGTTGAATACATGTTGAATATCGACTCGTAGCTTGATATTATATGTACCTTGGTTAATTCATAATCTTAATGCTATCTCTAGGTTGAATCTTAACCGTGTTAGGGTTATTTAGAGATAAGGGTTGCTAGGACTCGTAGGACTAGTAATTTACCTAAGATCTGGACAAGGACATTGATAGGAAAAGACAAGAACTAGAGGCTGAAACAAGGATCGAATTCATCAATCGAAGTGATAAATTGTAGGTGAACCTATTTCTCTCAACTGAATTTTACAATCAATTTACTTTGTTTGCTGGTCTCTGCTTTGCTAAAAGGCAGATCTTTTCACACTAAAAAACTCCCCCTTTTCTCTCTTAGCAATTATAATTAGACTTGAATCTAATAGATTTCCCTATGGATCGATCTCTTACTTGCACGCTATACTAGTTAGTGAGTTTGAGTATTCTTTGACAAGAACAACGACAAGTTTTCCTCTTGTCAAATTTGGCGCCGTTGCCGGGGATTTCTGATTGAATTCTTGTGTTGTTTTAATTGCTAATTTTTGTGTGGACCACTTATATGGTCCACACTCGTGCTACTAACTCATCTCTATTGTCTTTAGATTCGGAGATTGAGAGGACTCTCTCTAGATTGAGGCGAGAAGCTCGTGATCGCTTTCGCGAGTTACCTTTCGATCAAGGAAAAGAAGAGAGTATAGAGATGGCTGGTAACGAGGATAATCGAACGCTGAAGGAGCTCACTACACCAAACTTAGCCCAACAACCATTGGCTATCGAGTTTCTTGAACTTGCTGATGGCAACAATTTTGAGCTAAAGTCTGGGGTGGTTCATCTCTTGCCCAAATTCCATGGGTTGAGTGGTGAGGACCCCCACAAGTACTTATCTGAGTTCCATACTGTCGTGGTAGGAATGAAACCAGGCAACGTCACAGAGGAGCAAATCAAGTTGAGGGCATTCCCCTTTTCTCTTAAGGACGATGCTAATGAGTGGTTCTACTACTTATCACCAGGTAGTGCAACAACATGGATACAGTTGAAGCGTCTCTTTCTGGAAAAGTACTTTCCTGCAACCAAATTGAACAGTCTGAAAAAGGACATCAGCAGCATTGACCAGAAAGCTACAGAGACACTCTACGAGTACTTTGAGCGCTTCAAGAAGCTTTGCTCTAGTTGCCCCCACCATGATTTTTCAAAGAAGGATTTAATGCTCTTTCTATTCAATGGATTGCTTGACGAGGAGCGCAAGACGGTGAACTCTGCCTGTGGAGGCAGCATCTTGAACAAAACACCCAATGCTGCTTGGGAGGTGTTTACAGAGTTGGCTGATGGCTCTAGGCAATTCAGCAAGGGACTTCATGCTAGAGGGGTACTCGCTGTTGACTCCTCAACTTCCGCTTTACATAGCGATGTGGCTGAATTGAAAGATATGATGAAAAGGTTCATGCTACAAGGAACCCCACAACAACTTAAGGCATGTGGCATTTGCGCTGATCCTTATCACCCGACGGACACTTGTCCAATGCTACAGGAGCCACAGGTAGAGCTGAATGCCATGGGGAACTTTGTTCCTCAGCGACCCAGGTATGGTAACTATGCTAATCCCAATCAATACAATAACAACTATAATGCAGGTTACCAGGGGTATGGCTATGGTAATAACCAAGCCCCTTTCAATCCACAAGGAGGACCCAATTTCAGACCTCAGCAACAATTTGATCAAAGACAAAGAGGACCTCCACCAACTAATGATCAATCCAATGAGGATCCTCTCAAAGCTCTCACAAAGATCGTCTTGGGTCAAGCTGAGCACCAAAAGAATTTGGAGAAGCAACTGAGCCAATTGGCTAAATCGCTGAGCGAACTCCAGGCGAAGGACTCAAACCAGCTACCATCTCAGACGGTGGTGAATCCCAAGGAGAACGTCAGCGTTGTGACGCTAAGAAGTGGTAAGGAGCTGATTACCACTCCCCATAATGATACTAACATAGATTATTTTGAAACAGGTGGGAACGACGACGAAGAAGAGGTTCGAAATCGCCAGCCGCCCCGCGGCACCCCTGAGCCGCCCCGCGGCCAAATCGATTCTGGCGACGCGGAAAATCGCCAGCCGCCCCGCGACCAAGTTGAGCTGCCCCGCGGCCAAGGCGATTCTGGCGACGCGGAAAATCGCTAGCCGCCCCGCGGCCACTCCAGTACCTCATCTGACGGGTATGTTCGACCTGATTTCCCTCCTCTTAATTCTTTTAAACCCGTTCCTCCCTTTCCTGAAGCACTCAGAGACACAAAAAGACCCGACAATGACAAAGAGATCTTTGAGACGTTCAGCAAGTGCGAGGTAAACATCCCTTTACTCAATCTGATTAAAAGTATTCCTCGTTATGCCAAATTTCTCAAGGAACTTTGCACGATAAAGAGGAATCAAAAGCTGAAAGGGAAGCAGAAAATTAAGGTAAGCGAACATGTTTCTGCTGTATTTCAAAAGCGTCTGCCTAAGAAATGTAGCGACCCTGGCATGTTTACAATTCCATGTGTGATAGGTGAAACTAAGTTTGATAAAGCTTTGTTGGACTTGGGTGCATCTATTAATGTTTTACCTTATTCTCTGTATGAATCATTGGGTTTGGGACCTTTGCATGAGACTAGAGTGGTGATCCAACTAGCGGATAGATCAAATGCTTTTCCTAGAGGCATAGTTGAGGATGTTTTAGTTATGGTTGACAATTTGATCTTTCCCGCTGATTTCTTTGTTTTGGATATGGAGCATGGTAACCAAGAGGCTCCTATTTTGCTAGGAAGGCCCTTTTTAAAGACTGCTAGAACGAAAATTGATGTGTATTCTGGTTCTTTGACTATGGAATTTGATGGTGAGAAGGTTGAATACAATATATATGATGCTATGAAATTCCCTTCTAATGATCATTCCTTATGCTTTATGGATACCATTGATACTTGTATGCAGGATACCTTTGACATGAGTTGTGTAGATGACCTGCAGGTAGCTTTAGAAACTCCTATTGAGGAATTCTCCTTGAATTATGCTTTGACTACTAACCTGCAGGATACCATAAGAGACCTGTCTTCCCTCCCTTCCAAATCACAAGAAGAAACATTTATGACATTAACCATTCCAAATGACAAGCTCTTACCTTCTATCGTGCAGGCACCTGAAGTTGAGCTAAAGCCTCTTCCTGAGCATTTGAAATATGCATTTTTAGGGGAAGGTGACACCTTGCCTGTCATCATCTCTAACAAGCTTACCAAAGAGCAGGAAGCTAGGTTGGTAGGAGTGCTCAAAGAGCATAAAACGGCTATGGGATGGACCATAGCGGATATCAAAGGAATCAGCCCAGCTACTTGCATGCACCGAATCTTATTAGAGGAGGGAGCCAGACCTTCAAGGCAACCTCAACGGATACTCAACCCACCTATGATGGATGTAGTGAAGAAGGAGGTTCTCAAACTCCTTCAGGCAGGTATGATCTATCCCATCTCTGATAGTCAATGGGTGAGTCCAACGCATGTAGTACCAAAGAAGGGAGGCATTACAGTGGTTGAGAATCAAGAAGGTGAGTTAGTCCCTACCAGAGTCCAATCAGGCTGGAGAGTTTGCATCGATTACCGTAAGCTGAATGCGGTAACCCGAAAAGATCACTTTCCCTTACCTTTCATTGATCAAATGCTTGAAAGACTTGCTAGTCGTCCATATTACTGCTTTTTAGATGGATATTCAGGGTACTTTCAGATAGCCATCGCACCAGAGGATCAAGAGAAGACAACATTCACTTGTCCGTTTGGCACTTTTGCATATCGCAGAATGCATTTTGGCTTGTGCAACGCTCCTGGGACATTCCAACGGTGTATGGTAAGTATCTTCTCTGAATATATAGAGCAATTTATTGAGGTTTTTATGGATGATTTTACAGTCCATGGTGATAGTTTTGATGCCTGCCTCAACCATTTGGCGCTTGTGCTTCGAAGATGTGTTGACACTAACTTAGTGCTCAATTCAGAAAAGTGTCACTTTATGGTTGAGGAAGACATTGTTTTGGGTCACATTGTCTCCCATAAAGGGATTGAGGTTGATAAGGCAAAGATTGACATCATTCAATCATTGCCTTATCCTACTAATGTGCGTGAAGTTCGTTCCTTTTTAGGCCATGCAGGTTTCTACCGCAGGTTCATTAATGACTTTTCAAAGATCACCTCACCCTTGTGCGAGCTGCTGAAGAAGGAGGTCACCTTTGCTTTTGGTGAGAAGTGTAGGACGGCGTTTGATGAGTTAAAGACTTGTCTTACTAGTGCACCAATCATACAAGCACCAAATTGGTCTCAGCCGTTCGAATTAATGTGTGACGCTAGTGACTACGCTGTGGGAGCCGTGCTTGGGCAAAAAGAAGGGAGAAGCTCTCATGTCATATACTATGCATCTATGACTCTGAATGGAGCCCAAAGGAACTACTCAACCACAGAGAAGGAACTCCTTGCTATAGTTTTTGCACTTGAGAAATTTATATCTTATTTACTTGGTACCAAAGTTGTTGTGTATACTGATCATGCAGCACTTCATTACCTTTTGACGAAGAAAGAGGCTAAGCCAAGACTGATTAGATGGATCTTGCTTTTAAGCGAGTTTGACATTGAAATTAGGGACAAAAAGGGTGCTGAGAACCTTGTTGCTGACCATCTAAGTCGTATTGTGCAGGAGGAGAATGGACAAGAAGGCATATTGGGGAGCTTTCCTGACGAAGAATTGTTACAGGTCTTCGCAATCGCCAGCCGCCCCGCGGCCGAGTCTTCGGAGAACACCCCCTTCGCAATCGCCGGCCGCCCCGCGGCCCCTGCAGACTCTGAACTTGAATTTCTCCTCAATGTTAGTGCTCTTCCCCGTCCATGGTTTGCTAACTTGGTCAACTTAGTTTCCACCCAACTTTTCAAAGGCTCAAAAGGACAAGATACGCCACGATGCTCGCTTCTACGTTTGGGATGACCCCTATCTATGGAAGCATTGCGTAGATCAGGTGATACGTCGGTGTCTTCCCGACGATGAGGTACAATATGTCCTAAATTTTTGTCATTCCCATGAATGTGGTGGAAACTTTGGACCACAAAAGACAGCTAGGAAGGTACTAGATGCAGGATTCTTTTGGCCACATATATTTCGTGATTCTTATGCTTTTTGCAAATCCTGCAATCGCTGTCAGAGAGTTGGGAATCTTTCTAAGAGGAATGAGATGCCACAAACTCGCATGATATTTTGTGAGATTGTTGATGTATGGGGCATTGACTTCATGGGACCATTCCCTAACTCATTTGGGAACCTATATATTTTGCTTGCGGTGGACTACGTCTCCAAGTGGGTGGAGGCGAAGGCCACCAGAACTGATGATTCGAAAGTAGTTGCAGGTTTTCTCAAGGAGCTATTCTCTAGATTTGGAGTTCCAAAAGCGCTTATCAGTGATAAAGGGACCCATTTCTGCAACAAGATAGTGAGTGCGCTCTTAAAGAAATATCATGTGACTCAGAGGGTATCTACTGCATACCACCCCCAGACAAATGGGCAAGTTGAGGTGTCTAATCGCGAGATAAAGACTATCTTGGAGAAGACTGTTGCCCCAAACAGGAAGGACTGGAGTGTCAGACTTGATGATGCTCTATGGGCTTATCGAACGGCTTACAAGACTCCCATTGGGATGTCTCCGTTTAGATTGGTCTATGGAAAGGCTTGCCATCTTCCTGTCGAGCTCGAACATAAAGCATATTGGGCGGTGAAGCAGTGCAACATGCAGATTGATGAAGTTGGGGAGTTCAGAAAACTACAGCTGCAGGAGTTGGAAGAGTTGAGATTGGATGCCTATGATAACTCCGTCACCTACAAGGAGAAGACTAAGGCATGGCACGATAAACATATCTTGCGAAAGGACCTCAAAGTTGGGGAAAAGGTCCTTCTATTTCAATCGCGCCTACAACTCTTCCCAGGTAAGCTTCGTTCTAGATGGGCAGGACCATATGTGATTACTAATGTCTTTTCTCATGGTGCAGTTGAGCTACTAAATGAGAGGAATGGAGACATCTTCAAGGTAAATGGTCATCGAGTTAAACTCTATTATGAGAATTTTGTCAAACAGGAAGGGGATGAGTTGGTTCTCACTGAACCAAATGCTGAGGATCAATAGGGTGTCCTAACGTCGAGCCAACGACGTTAACTAAAGGCGCTGCTTGGGAGGCAACCCAAGGTAATAGTTTACGGAGTAGGTATTTTCTTTTTGCATTAAGTTTTTCTTTTATTTTATTTTTGGTTTGTGGTATGGAGGACTAACAGTGCAGGAAGGAAAAGAAAAAGGAAATGGGCGAAAAAGGACGGGCCGCCCCGTCGCCAGCTAAAGTCGCCCCGCGGCCAAGGCGCTCAGCGAAATCCTTCGCAGAATCGCCGGCCGCCCCGTCGCCCACCCTGGCCGCCCCGCAACCCCATCCGGATAGAAAATTTTTTAGGGGCCCATGTGGGCCCCCACTTTCTACCAAACTAAACCCTATCCTTTCTTTTTCTCCCCATTCTATCACCATCAGCCGCCATCCTCTTCTATCCTCTATCTTCTTCTTCCTTCAAGCTCCTCTTAGAAACTCCATTAAAACCCCTCCTCCAAGCTTCCTTCTTTCACCAAAATCACCCTCTTTCCCATTATTTCCATCCCCCTTCTACAAAAACTCCATCCCACCACCTCTCTCTTCTAGATCTACACAGAAACCGGCTTTCTCCTACTATATCTCCAAGTTTTCTTTCGGATCCACACCGGAGAAGGAAGGTTTAGGACGTCGGAGAGCAGATCCGACGTCGGGGAGTTCAGATCCAGAAAATCGCCGGCCGCCCCGTCACCAGTCGAGCCGCCCCGCGGCCACCTCTGTCGACGGCCGCCCCGTCGCCATCCTCGGTTGCCCCGCGGCCTCTGCAGAAGCCAAATTCCGTGAGTTTTTTCTGGATTTCCATTTCTTTTGTGTCAATTTTTAGCTCCGATTCATCATGTCGAGACCTCACGGAATGAGTAGAAGTCAAAAAGAGAAATGGAACGGTTTAAACACTAGGAATTTCTTTGTCACGAAGTTCTTTCATGAGCCTACGTTGAGATTATTACAGATGGATACATGCACTAGGCAACTGTTAGAGCATGGAGGGTTGGGACAGTTTTTGGAGAAGAATGCGCCCACTTATCCTAGTTTATGTAAGGAATTTTTAGCAACCTTGAGTGTGGGACGTACTGCTATTGAGTTTCGGTTGCTTGGGAGAGACTTTACATTATCCAAGGAGAGATTAGCACAGATTTTGGGTGTTACTGCTGCGCCGACTGCTGGTTGGCTTGATGTCTGCAAGGGTGAGGGCCCTGTTGCTTTCTGGATGGCATCTACTAGGGTGCCTTTTGAGGCCAAGAAGGGCCAGTACAACTCCAGTATTCGCCATCCCGCACTCCGACTGATTCACAAGGTGCTGGCGAACACCTTCTTTGCACAGGCTGAGGTCAACAAGATCTCGCTGAAGGACATGTCATTCCTATGGTGTCTGACGCCGGAGAGCCCTGTCGTTCCGGGTTGGGTCGATCTCTTTTTGATGAACCGCAAGGACATAATGGACAAGCGCAACAAGGCAACTATCAGCTTTGGGGGTCTTATCACCCTCATCGCTCGCACCTGCATCGACGTGAGCGCTGTCCATGATGCTCAGCATGGATCCTTTCTATATGATGAGGCCCAGCTGAGGAAAGTTGGCCACCTGGAGGGCAGGTCGCCGATGTGGATCTGGAGGGCAGGCCATCAGGGGAGTGTTCAGTTGAGACTGCCCCGTCCTCTCCCTTTTGGCCCTACAGCTGCTGATTTCTTTATGGGAGATGAGATGGCTGAGGATGATGATGAGGAGGAGGAGCAGGCTCCTGAAGCTGAGCAGGAAGATACTGAGGATGTTCCCAGAGTTGAGACGGATTTTGGAGGCAGTGGAGCTGGACCTTCTGGCACAGTTGGTGCTGGTTCAGATTACACGCTACAGCAGCAGATGGCCGATTTACGTCTCCAGCAGAACACTATGTGGGAGCACCAGCAGATGATGTCGCGTCGTCAGGACGCAATGTGGGAGCACCAGCAGCAGATGTCCCAGCGTCAGGATGTGATGTGGGACCACAACCAACAGCTGTACGTGGAGGTTGGAGACATTCGTCGTGATGTCCGTAGCTTGACCGCTCGCCTGGATGATGTCTCTGAGAGCCATGCGGCGATCCGACGGATGCAGGAGCAGATATGGCAGAGGCAAGAGGACTTCTATCGATTCGCCTATCCACAGTTTCCACCATATCCGCCGCCTCCCCCACCTCATCAGTGAGCATGTTAGTTGTTTCTTTTCTTTTCCCTTTTTATTTTTCTTTTGATGTTTTTGTTCTCTTTTCTACATTGAGGACAATGTTAGGTTTAAGTTTGGGGGAGAAGACTTGAAAACTCTCTGTATTTTGGTTCTATTTGCACTTGCATTTTAAGTCTTAAGGTTGCATGTTTATTTATATCGGTTGTATGCATATTTAGTTCTTGCAATTAGTATTCCTATTCTGAAAAAAAAAGAGAAAAAAAAAACAGTTTTAGTTTTTGCATTATTAGGAATAGGTTTTATTTCCCCATGTGGATGCCGTTTGTCCTCTATATTTTCTATTGAGATTTATGCCCCATGATGTGCTTGGATTGTTGAAGCCTTCGATATATGTTTTCTATACTATTTGGTGGGCATGATTGATTGATGATTGAGCGCATAAAATCTTGAATTTTTGGGTGATCTTGAAGTTCTAGACATGTCCTGGTGAGCTTATTTTGGCCTATTCAGAACTACACTTTACTTAGTCCTCTTGCTTGTTGTGTGTACTCTCTTCGATTACTTCCTCTTTGACTTGCATTGAGATATCTTGTTCAAGGCTGCATATTATGATTTCTGCACATGACTTAAACATGATTGAGGCACCTTTATTAGCCCTATTTGACTCTATTCCCACCTTACATATTATCCTCTGCTTGAAGCCAGTTTGAGCCTAATTGCCTATTCTTTTATAGCTCCACAAGATGATTCCATAGCCAATTATAGCCTGACCTCATCCGGGAATTTAGGGATAGTTGGTGAATATCTATAGTGTGGATGATGGTTTGTAGTGGTGGATTGTATGTTGGAGGTGTATTTATGAGATTTTTTATTCTTGCTAGCATATTTATTACTTGGGACCTAAGGAGGATAAAATTCATTTAGGGGTAAAAGTCAAGGAAAATCATTTGATATAGCATTAAAAAAAAAAAAGAAAAAAAAAGAAAAAAAAAGAAAAAAAAGGAAAAAAAAAAAGAGAATAAAAGAATGAGTTGAGTATGGTTTGTAAAGTTTATGCTTGAGATTGGTGTTGGTTGCCATTATAGAGATATGGTATGAGATGTTTATGAGTGGTTGTATGATTTGGTTGCTTCCTTAGTTCCCGGATTATGAGCACCACATGACCAAAAAAATTTTCCATACCTTATATGTTCTACCTTGGCCCCATTACAACCCAATTGAAAGACCTCATGATTTTTGTTGTGTGTAGAGTCACCAGCGGTGGAGATTTAGAACACTGGTGCAAGGCTTTTGTAGCTAAGTTTTTGAAGATTGAGTTTTGAGCGTAATCATAAACCTAAACACTTGAGCGAGAGTGAAACACATATCCTTTGTGAGGTCTAGAATGAATATGGTTGCCTGATTTCATTGATTATTCCAATTATGTGCTATGATGTTATTAATCTTTTGTGTTTGCTAGTTTTCATGCACTTAAAGAATATTGAGGTGTGGATACATGAATTGCTATTCTGTGGGGCTACAAAGTTGAGTTGTTCTATTGCTTGAGGACAAGCAAAGGTTCAAGTGTGGGGGAATTTGATAGAGCATGTTTAGTATTGCATAATAGATTGCATTTAGCATTATTTAGGTGTGAATATTGCATTTATTTAGTTGAATTTGCATTATCACTTGTTGAGTTAGAAGAGGCGGAATCTACATGAGTTTATTGTTTATTTCAGGAAAAGTAGATTGGAGGTGAAATGATATTGAAAAGAGCGGAAACGAGTTACAGAAGGACTTAAGAGCTGCTGGAGACGAAGAGGAGGGAGCTCGGAAGAATCGCAGGCCGCCCCGCAGTATCTTTGGCCGCCCCGCGGCCCGAAGGAAGAAACGAGGAACTTCGCTGATCGCCGGCCGCCCCGCGGCCTGGCCTGGCCGCCCCGCGGCCCGTGCAGTAGCTGATCGTCAATTCCGGATTTTACTTAGGGTTTTATTATGTTATTTTGGGCCGAATTTCTCTAGACTATTTAAGGCTTTTCTAGTTATTTCGTTCATTCACCTTATGCACTTTACACCATTGTTTAGAGCGCCGTTGAGCATGAGCAACTAAACTCTCGAGGTTTCGCCTACAATTTGGATCTTTGATTGTTGAATTGTGAGTTTCTTAATCTAGTTCTTATTCCTATTGCAATGTTTTGACTTCCTTGTGCTTAATTGCTTGAATGTGTTTTATTCTCTCTGGCCTGGCCGACTAGTTAGAGTAGATTCATTCAATTGCTAGGGTTTTGTAGATTCCTCGTAGCGAACCTTAACCCAAGTGGCAATCATATCCCTTTAGGACTCGTAGGACTAATTGGATGTGTAGGAAGTTGAATACATGTTGAATATCGACTCGTAGCTTGATATTATATGTACCTTGGTTAATTCATAATCTTAATGCTATCTCTAGGTTGAATCTTAACCGTGTTAGGGTTATTTAGAGATAAGGGTTGCTAGGACTCGTAGGACTAGTAATTTACCTAAGATCTGGACAAGGACATTGATAGGAAAAGACAAGAACTAGAGGCTGAAACAAAGATCGAATTCATCAATCGAAGTGATAAATTGTAGGTGAACCTATTTCTCTCAACTGAATTTTACAATCAATTTACTTTGTTTGCTGGTCTCTGCTTTGCTAAAAGGCAGATCTTTTCACACTAAAAAACTCCCCCTTTTCTCTCTTAGCAATTATAATTAGACTTGAATCTAATAGATTTCCCTGTGAATCGATCTCTTACTTGCACGCTATACTAGTTAGTGAGTTTGAGTATTCTTTGACAAGAACAACGACAGGTTTTCCTCTTGTCAGAAATCAAAATGGTGGTCCAAATTTTTTAAAATTTATATTTTTCCTTTAAAAGACTTTTAGCTCAATGGTAGAGCGATGTGCTTATGCGCAAATACGTGGGTTCGAATCCCACATAGGCTAAAGTTTATAATAATTGCAGTAATTTGCAAAATTTTCTAATAAATGTTCAATAATAAGATATATTTGTGCAATTTTAAAATATAAATGCATTTGCATATCCTTTTTATAAGATTGTTTAAGAAAATATAATATAACTATTATATTTGCACAACATAATATTATTTGTGCACAACAGAAAGTGCTGACACGATGAGTGCTGACACGTAGAAAAAAATGTTGATGCCCAACTAAATGTGCTAGCTCCATTTTCCTACCTGCGTCATTCTGTCATTGTCTACCACATATCTAATACCAGTGCAGATAAAAACCCTTAACTGGATATCGTATGTTCATGACATTTTCTAGCACTAGTTCCATCTCTCTTTTGTGTTCCCGTCATTCGCTGACACCTATATACTTGTGTAGATTAAATGCCTTCTTTGGTACCAAGGTGGAGTGGTTTTACTATATTATGCAGGGTTTGATGACATTGAGTAACTCACCATGACCTACAGATTAATTATTTTTCTTAATAATTCTTAAGAGGGAAAAACAATGTTGCTGACATCCCTAATAACGGTATCAACACTAACGTTGCACTAATATATCTTATTTTTGCACTTTTTTAAATGTTATAGGATATATTACAAGTATTCATCCCCAACGTCAATGTCAGTAGTGTCACCATCTCCAATGTCGACGTCAGCCGACATCTCTGATGTCGGCGTCAGTGCTGACATGAAAAAAAAAGTCCTGACAAAAAAAAAAAGTGATGACACAAAAAAAAAGCATCCCCGACGTTGGCGTTAGCAGCATCGCATCCTCGATGTCAGCGTCAGCAACGCCAGCATCTCCGACATTGGCGTCAGCAATGTCAACATCAATGCTGACAAGAAAAAAAGTCATGAAAAAAAAAAGCATTTTCGACGTCGGCATCAATGTCAGCAGCATCGATGTTGGCGTTAGTGCTGACACGAAAAATAAAAGTACTGACAAAAAAAAGCATCCCGAATGTTTGTGTCAGCATCATCGCATCCTCGACGTCAGTGTCAGCGTCTCAGCATCAGCAATGTCAGTGTCGGTTAAAAAAAAGTGTTGACACGAAAAAAAAAGCATCCCCGACGCCGGCATCAGAATCTCCGAAGTTGGGGTCGGCAGCGTCAACGTCAGTGTCAGCATCTCCGTCTCCAATGTCAGCGTCAGTAATGTCAATGTTAGCCGACATCAGCGTCAGTGCTGACACGAAAAATGTCAGTGGTGTCTGCAATGTTAGTGGTGACAATGTCAGCAGTGTCAAAAATGACATTGTCAGCGGCGTCAGGAATGTTAGTGTCCGCAACATTGTCGACGTTAGCAGCATCGTCGTTCGCAACAATCTAGTAATAATTGAGCTTTAAAAGCCTCTTAGGTCAATGGTAGAGCGATGTGCTTATGTGCAAATAAGAAATATTAATGCAATATTAAAATACAAATGCATTTGCATATCCTTTATATAAGGTTGTTTAAGCTTGCACAACATAGAGTTATATTTGCACAACATAATATTATATGTGCACAATATCGGATTATATTTGCAGAACAGAAAGTGTTGGCGCGCAAAAAAAAAAAAAGGACACGCAAGGGGGGGGTCTGGCGGGGGGGGGGGCACTAAGGATGGGGGCTTGGAGGCAAAGGGGATGGACACTTTACCAATTTTTTCAAATTTTTGGACACTCCCCTAATTAGAGCAACCTTTTTGTATATTTAACTAGGGCTGGGCAAAATGTGGATCGGACCAGAATCGGACCGGGACCAGACTGGAATTTACGGTCTTTGGATCGGACCGGGATATTACGGTCTGGTCCACGGTCCAATATATTTTAATTTCCGGGTTCCGGTCCAAACCCGGGACCAGGTTTTTTTTTTAAAAAAAAAAGTTGTATACCGTAGGCGTGTAAGGTACCTACTCCTTCTCCTATTGGCTACTCTTTTCAATTCAGTCTTTTTAAGCCCCTCTCTCTCTTTCTCTTCACGTGTATTGTCGGATTGTCCCCTCTTCTTTTTTTTGAACAAACTGTCTCCTACTCTCCTCTTTTCTTTCTTTCTTGTTCTGAAGAAATTGTCTCCTCTCTCTTTCTTCATCTTCACTCTCGCACAGCAGCACCCTCGCCCTCTCGTCTCTCGCAGTCGGCCATGGCCATCACTCTCGCACAACAGCACCCTCGCCCTCTCGTCTCTCGCAGCCGGCCATGGCCAACAGTCTCGCGCCTCGCCAGTCGCCACCGCCCCGAATCTCTTGTCCTCTCCAGTTGTACCGGCCACCGCCTGATCCCATCGCGAAGCTTCTCTTTTCAGATATATGCCGATTTTACTCTAGATTTGGAGAAATCTTAATTTAAGTCTGAATTTTAGTCTCAATTGGAGAAATTTAAATTTGGACTTTAAAATTTTAGGGGCTGTTGGAAAAATCTGGTCCAAGCGGTCGAACAGGTCCGCGAACCGGAAAACCCGGGACCATAAATCCCGGTCCCGGTCCGATCCGCGGTTCATGCCCTCAAAGTTTCCGGTCCATCGGTCTTGGACCGGACCGGAAATTCCGGTCCGGTCCGATCCAGACCGGAAGCTCAGCCCTATATTTAACAAATTGACCCTTAAAAAAACCTCGTGAGAAAACATGTTCTTAATCTTTATCTTGTCTTTAAATTTTAATTTTATTTATTTATTTTAATGTTGAATTTAAATAAATTTTAAAATATAATGTAAATATATTCGTAGATTTTTATATTAATTACACATGTGTGAGTGAGCGTGCGCGAGCGCGGGACGGGACGAGACAGGATTTGCGGGACGAGAACTCTCCGTCACGCGTCTCGTCCCGCATAATTTTTGTATGACGGGATTGGGAAGGAATTAAATTATTTTTTTTCTAAATTCCACAAAGATCGGAACGGGATGGGAGACGGGACGAAATTTGCGAGATTTGTATCCACCCCTACTTTTATAGGTAATTATTACGGAGAGGTGAAAAATTGGATCATCACTCAAATTGGATTATTATATATTGGCTTAGAGAGTGAGAAGGAGAGATCGATTCTTGTTTTACCGAGAGGTGAAAAATTGGATCTTCCTCCAATCCTTCAGATCTGATTTAGAGAGTGAGAAGCAGAGATCGATTCCTGTTTCACCGAGATGGCCGGCAGCAGAGGCGGCGGCCGCGGCGGAGCTTTGCTCGGCGGGGGAGGTGTCGGCCGGCAGAAGCTCCAAAAGACCCTCAATAACATCAAAATCACGGTCCTCTGTGGCCTAATCACAATCCTCATCCTCAAGGGGACTGTCGGGATCGGCGGCCTCTCCTCTTCCTCCGCAGACGCCGAGCAACGCGCGATCATCGAAGAAACAAACCGCCTCCTCGCCGAGATCCGATCCGACAAGGCCCCCAACAGATCCCGACGACGGCGACCATAACCAGTACTTCATCCCTAACCTAACCTACTTCCTCGGCCTCAAAATCTCCAATTGGGACGACCATCGCCGCACTTGGCTCTCCCGAAACCCTAATTTCCCCGCCTCCCTCAACGGCAAGCCCCGCATCTTGCTCGTCACCGGTTCACCTCTGATTCTTTGAATTGGTATTTGATTTTGGATTACCTGGTCTTAATGTTGCAATGAATTGGTAATTTAGGAGGATGAACCATGTATGATTTGTACCTATATATGGAGTTGACTTATTGTTTGCTCCTTTGTTCATCATTTAATTAATTGGGTGTAGGAGATGGTTCAGTGGCTAAATAGAGATTGGTTCAGTGGCTAAATAGAGGTTGGATCAGTGTCTAAATAGATGTTGGTTTAATGATTAAACAGGTTGGTTTAGTGGCTAAATAGATGTTGGTTCAGTGACTAAATAAATATTGATTCAGTGACTAAATAGATGTTGGTTCAGTAACTAAATAGAGGTTGATTCAGTGGCTAAATAGAGGTTGGTTCAGTGGTTCATTGAGCAAATAGAGAGAGTGATACGGGGTTAGCCGTGGGTTGGTCCGATCTTCGACAACAAGCAAGAACTAAACAAGAAAGACTCAAGAAACGCAAGAAACACCAAGAACCAATAGGCTGTTGATGTCGACTCTAGCAAGACTCAAAGAGACGATTCAAGATCTGCAAGAAACAATCAAGAAAGATCAAGAACTCAACAAGAACAACAAGATTCGACCAAGAAGCAATCAAGATCGATCAAGATTCTCAAGATTCTCAAGAACTTGTTCTATATAGATCGACTCAGTCCATATCAGGTCGTGTCTTTCAATTCTTGCTCTTGAATTTCGAGTCTTGCATCTTTCTTTAGAGTCTTTGCTGCGTTCTTGGTGTTTCTTGCGTTTCTTGAGTCTTTCTTGTTTAGTTCTTGCTTGTTGTCGAAGATCGGACCAACCCACGGCTAACCCCGTATCAGAGAGGTTCAGTGACTAAATAGAGAGGTTCAGTGACTAAATAGAGAGAGGTTCAGTGAACCATTTTATTTTAAAAGAAAATTATTTATTTATTTATTTATTTAAAAATAAACATTAAAAGAAAGTAAAAGAAGAATGAAAATTTTATAATTATTAAATAGTAGTGGTTAATGAAAGAAATTCTAATGGTTCATCAAATAAAGAGTAGTGGATCATGAAACATTTTATTTTAATATATTTAATATCATTTTTAAAAAAAAAATTAAATTATAAAAATGTGAAAATTTTTAGGTTCATGAACCACTTCTTTATAGCTTCATGAACCACTTCTTTATAACTTGTAAACCCTATGAATCACTACAAATAAAATGGTTGAACCATTGTGAAAAAAGTTGATGAACCACTGTGAATAAAATTGCTGAACCAATGTAAATAAAATGGTTGAACCACTGTGAATAAAATTGCTGAACCAATGTGAATAAAATTGGTGAAACGCTGTGAATAAAATTGGTGAAACACTGTGAATGAAATTGCTGAACCACTGTGAATGAAATTACTGAACCACTGTGAATGAAATTGCTGAACCACTGTGAATGAAATTGTTGAACCATTGTAAATGAAATTGCTGAACCACTGTGAATGAAATTGATGAATCACTAAGAGTAAGCGGGCTGAACCACTAAGTACTTGTGAACCTTATGAACCACTTATTGTTATTTTTTTCAACAAAACATATACAAAGTGGGTGTCTATTAGTAGATAAAATTAAATTACACTCAAAAATATTTTTTTTTATATTTTTTTAATAAGTGAAAATGCCAAACAAGAATTTTTAAAAGTCCATGTCAAGCATTTTTATATGTGTACGTACTTTTTCCAATTAATTAGCAAGTTGGGTGGATAGGCGCGTGCAATTAATTAATTTTGTGTGTTAATTAGCGGGTGTCCAACTGAGAGTGTGAGTGTTACTAATTAATTTACACGTATGTTGCTAATTAATTTGGAGAGGCACGTCTCAACTGACTTGACAGTAACTTTTGGACACGTAGACCAATCAACGCGCTTCTTTCCTTCTCACTTTTAGAGGGCTGTGTACTTGAACCCGTGTGTGTGTGTATGTACATAGTACACACTGTAATCTAAGATGTATACTCTGTATATACTATATGCATTACGGTATAACATACTACAATATATTATTATTATTATTATTATTATTATTATTATTATTATTATTATATATACGGGACGGGACGGGATTTGCGGGATTGAGACGGGTCGTCCCGCATATTTTTTACGGGACGGGACCGGGACGGAAATAGTAGCAACATACACTACTGTCTTTGATGCTTTTAAAAAAAAAACAAAATAAAATACAAATAGCACTTTAGAGGTTTTTAAAAACAAAACAAAAAAAGGAAAAAAAACATGTTGATGTTTTTAAAAACAAAAAAAGGCAAAAAAATGGAAGGTTAGATTCCACAAGGATTTACTATTTTTTTTCGAAATCCCACCGGGATCGGGACGGAACCGAGACGGGCCCAGGACGGGACCGGAATTTGCGGGATTTGTGCCCACCCCTACCATCCACCATTCACACCTAACTTTACTTGAAACTCCCAACTTTTACCCAAAACAATCTACACCTAGCTAACTTGTACGGAGTAAGCAAGGCCGGACCTGAGATTTTGAAGGCCTGAGGCGAGATTTCAAAACAGGGCCCTTTACTATTTTCAATCTTAACAAAACAAACATAAAAGTATTAAAAAAAACAAATAGCAGCAATATACAATGTCTTTGATGTTTAAAAAAAACAAAAACAAAAAAAAAATACAAATAGCACTTTAGAAGCAAAATATTTTTAAAAACAAAACAAAAAAAAAGGCCAAAATATGTTAAAAAAAAAATAGTAGCAACATACACTACTGTCTTTGATGCTTTAAAAAAAATAAAAATAAAATACAAATAGCACTTTAGAGGTTTTTAAAAACAAAACAAAAAAAGGCAAAAAAAACATGTTGATGTTTTTAAAAACAAAAAAAAGCTAAATGTTTTTAAAAACAAAACAAAAAAAAGGCCAAAATATGTTTTAAAAAAAACAAATAGTAGCAACATACACTACTGTCTTTGATGCTTTAAAAAAAAACAAAATAAAATACAAATAGCACTTTAGAGGTTTTTAAAAACAAAACAAAAAAGGGCAAAAAAAACATGTTGATGTTTTTAAAAACAAAAAAAGGCAAAAAAATGGAAAGTTAGATTCGAAGGCCTGAGGCGAGATTTCAAAACGGGGCCCTTTACTATTTTCAACCTTAACAAAACAAACATAAAAGTATTAAAAAAAACAAATAGCAGCAATATACAATGTCTTTGATGTTTAAAAAAACAAAAAAAAAACAAAATACAAATAGCACTTTAGAAGCAAAATGTTTTTAAAAACAAAAACAAAAAAAAGGCCAAAATATCTTAAAAAAAAATAGTAGCAACATACACTACTGTCTTTGATGGTTTTAAAAAAAAACAAAATAAAATACAAATAACACTTTAGAGGTTTTTAAAAACAAAAAAAAAGGCAAAAAAAACATGTTGATGTTTTTAAAAACAAAAAAAGCTAAATGTTTTTAAAAACAAAACAAAAAAAAAAGGCCAAAATATGTTTAAAAAAAACAAATAGTAGCAACATACACTACTGTCTTTGATGCTTTTAGAGGTTTTTAAAAACAAAACAAAAAAAGGCAAAAAAAACATGTTGATGTTTTGAAAAACAAAAAAAGGCAAAAAAATGGAAGGTTAGATTTGAACCTGCGTTTTCCTTCTAAACCCCCGTGTCTCCACCCATTGAGCCAAGCTTTCCATATTGTCATTAGTTGTACTCAATTTCTATACATACATATATATATATATATATATATATATATATATACAAACATACATACGAACATTGGGACCTCTAGCAAAAGTGGGCCTGAGGCGACGGCCTGTTGGGCCTCGCCTCAGGTCCGGGCCTGGGAGTAAGCAACTAACTCCACATTATTAAAAAAATAATAATAATAATAATAAAAAACCTTCATTCTTTTAGAACTACTACAAATATATTACTCCATTCGTTCCAAATTAAATGTCGTTTGTCCTTTTCTACACGTGTTTTGAGGAGGTAAAAACACTATAAAATATTATTTTATTAATCAAATTTTTTTAACAATTTTATACTTGGTAGTCATAAGTATGATCGTATAAAAACAAATTCATTAAAAACATAATATTTGGTATAGTTTTTACCTCCTTAACATGCGTGCAGAAAAGTCAAACGACTTTTATTTTAGAACGGGGGGAGTACATGCAGTGGCGGGCCCACTGAAATAAAATCATAGATGTGTATGGTTAAACAGTTTGTTAACGGTTTATTTTTTTAACAGTTTATTTTGTGGGTGTTTATTTTTTAAACAACTTTTTTAGTTGTTTGGATGACCAAAATAAACACAAACGCATTAAAAATTGTGTTTAAAAAAAAGCTAGAAAAGGGTGCTTATTTTACACAAATGTTGTTTTACCCCTCTTCTTTTATCTTATTTGGTTTGAAAGTACCATAATACCCCTAATAAAAACCAAATAAACTCCATTTTTTACAAATAAACTGTTTTTCGTCCCATACGGAGATTATCTTATTGTTTAAATTTTTAGCTACCTTTACCAACAGTTTATAAATTTTAACCTGTTTATAATTTTAGTTAGTTTATTAACTTCGTCCCATACGAACCCTATTAATTTTTTTTTATTGATTTTAGAGATAAAAGAGGGTAACAAGTGTAAAGAATTATAAAGATAGTTTAGCATAGTTGGTGAGGTTCAGGTTATGAATTCAAACTCTCAATAGCTTCACTTTTTTTAATAATTTTTGTTTTTTTTTAGTTTTGTTCCTACTAAAAAAATGCCTAATTAAATAACAAATTAAAATTTCTCTCTAATATATTTAAATAAAAACAGTCTTCCCTATAAGATAGTGTTCATCTTTGGATAATTTTATATATACGTAGTATATATAAATTCTCATTTTGGGATAATTTTATTTTTCTACTAAAAATGACTATTTAAATAACAAATTTAAGGATTTTTATAATTTATAATGTATTTTTATAATATTTTTCATAACTACATGTAAAAAAAATTCTCAAAATATTTTTCCAGCTCCCCCTAGAAAATTCTTGGGTCCGCCATGGATTACCTGCATCAATAAACACACGTGAGAAGGACAAACAATAGTGTTCATCATACAATTCTTGAAGAATTTTGAGAATGGGCTTTTCGGACCATTAGAGATTTAGAGGTCATTTCAGGCTTAAATTATGATTTTTATAGTTTTCGACAATTTCAGCATCTTTCGTTGTTTTTTCTTTTATCACCTAACAACTAAAGTTTCTTTTCATCTTTTTTTTTTTTTTTTTTTTTTTTTTTATACAAGGCAATGATTCGGGGGAGAGCTAACCACGACTAACTCCCCGCCCGATGACGTCCTCGCGAATGAGTTCAAAGATCTCAGCGGGAACGCAGTTCGCTACGAAGTGAGAAGAGGGGCCAAGACGCGCAAGACGGTCGACCACCTGGTTACCCTCCCTGTAAATATGACTGAAGGCGACTCGCTGGAAGGAACGACAGAGACCCATGGCATCCGAAATCGACATCTCAGTCTCCCACGGACAACGCCAAACACCCTTAAGAGCGTTAATGATCATTAGGCAATCGCCTTCGACCTCAAGGTGGGTGAAGCCCTGCTTCGAGGCTTCGGGATCGAAGACCCGAAATATGACCGAAGCACTCCGCCTGCACAGCTGAAATCGAACCATGACCACGAGCGCCACAAGCCAGCACCCTACCCTGCCAGTCACGGATAACAAAGCCAGATGCCGCTCGGTTCGAGTCCGTGCGAGCACCATCAAAATTTAATTTGACAAAATTTACAGTAGGTTTTTTCCATCTGACTATTTTTGGTTTTGTCGTTTTCTGTTTGGACAACAAGTGCCCCCGATGTACAAAAGAAAGTGGATCGAAACAAGTAACCACTTGTAAAAAGACTACCCAAAAAACCGCTAAGAGTGACAAAAAGAGATTAGACTACTAGCCTAGCTCTCCAAGCTCTATCCACTCGACTCTTAGTCGTACCCTTGACCCTTAACCTTTCTTTACATTCATATACAATTGCATTTGCTATATCCTCTATACTAGCGTAAGTATTCTTCAAAATCGCCAAGTTCCGGGCTCTCCATAGGCTGTAGATAATGCAGTTAAACGAAAACAGTCGCGATTGGAACACACTTGTCTTCTTCATGCTCGCACTCGCAAACCAGTCAAGCCACTCTGGGATGCTGTCAAATCTGACCGAGATACCCAGCCATCCCATTACAATGTTCACCACTCCCCGGGAGTATGCGCATCCAAACCATAAATGGTTGCTGTCCTCAACCTCCGCCCCACAAAAAACACAGCCCTGGTTCTGTATAACTCCCCACTTATACAATCGAGCACGCGTATGGAGCCTATCCAGATTTGCAAGCCAGGTTATGAAGCTCCATCGCTTGCACTGTTGTCCAACCCATATCATATCACCCCAGGGTGTTTCTGGTCCTCTACCTCGTAGCACCTCATACGCAATTTTAGGCAAATTACGCCCTGGGCTGCTCAGAAATTCCAGCGTTCTTTCATTGAATCCCATCACTTCCATTTTCAGACCATATTCAGAGATGAATTCATGAGCCACCCCCACAACGCACTTCCACACCCATGAATCTCGTGCTGTCAGCTGAATCTCATGTATACCATCCCCTTTTAGTAGGTTCAAATTCACCCAACTTGTCCAAACACACTCCCGTTGCTGAATTATATCCGCTTCCAGCTTAACAAATATTGCCTTATTCCAGGCAAGTATCTCCTTTATGCCTAGACCCCCTTCCTATCTAGGTAGTGTGACCGTTGTCCACGCTACCAGATATCTCCGCCCTTCTAGGTTGCCATTCCATAAGAATCGCCTACACATCCCTTCAATGCGTTCAATTACACCAGCAGGCAAAAGAAATACTTGGCTCCAGAATCCAAGCACCCCCATTAGCACATCATTGATTAGTTGAACTCGACCCGCATAGGAGAGGTGCCTCGCCGCCCAACTGTTGATTTTTCGTTCAATCTGTTGTAGCAATGGGTCGTACTCCGCCACTTTCAACCATCGATCATGTAGGGGACACCCCAAATAACGCACAGGCAGTTCCCCTTTTCGAAATCCCAGCAAATTCAACAGGTCTGCCTCTCTTTCTTGTGACACCCCTGCCAGGTAAATCTCTGATTTTGCTGCATTCGGATTCAGCCCAGAAACTGAAGCAAATTCCTCAATACATCTCTTTATCGCCCCTACTGATCGATTATCCGCTTTACAGAAGATCAGCAAATCATCCGCGAAGGCAAGGTGCACCAAGCAGAGTTCTTTGCACTTCAGATGATAGGAGAAGTCTGGATTGCTCGCCATGTTTCGCAACGAGATGGTGCATTTTCAGCTGGTATATTTGACATTGTCACCTTCTTGGCATCTGTAAACGCATCTGGTAATCTATTTGCAACACTTTGCAAATGTATGATCCTTTGAACTTCAAGTTCACTTTCATTTGTTCTTTGATCTAGAAATGATAGAGAAGTGGAATTTCACGTAATCTCTTTCTTAATTATCTCCTTATCTTTTCCCTCTAGAGTTGGAAATTTTATTTCATCAAAGTAACAATCTAAATACCGAGTTGTAAATAGATCACCAGTCATAGGCTCTAGGTAATTGATGGGGAGTCAAACCCCACGTATATTCCCAACCTTCTTTGTGGTCCCATTTTAGTCCGTTGAGGGGGAGGAATAGAGACATACACCATGCATCCGAAAATTTTCAAATAAGAAATATTGGGTTCTCTTCCGGAGACAAGCTGTAATGGGGAGAACTTATTATTAGCGATCGGTCTAAGACGAATCAAAGCTGCAACATGCAAAATTGCATGGCCCCAAGCCGATGGAGGTAATCTAGCCCTCATTAACATCGGTCTAGCTATTATCTGTAACCGCTTGATTAACGACTCTGCAAGGCTGTTATAAAGGGGAAATCGAGTTCAAAATATAATAAAATAGATCAAACCATATTTTTCCCACGCAAATGATTACAAGACTTCCTCTCGATGTAGCAGTGGGAAGTCAGAATCAATCCTCAAGGAAGCGTGTCAGCGGATCCTAGGCAACGGAAGAATCTCACAAGCAGAAAATCAAACAGCCAGACAGAAACAACAGAGAAAAGCAGAAAAGAAAGCAAAGACAGCAGCCTTGGTCGATATCGACTACTATAACTCGATATCGACTAAGGAAATCGACTAATAGTGCTCAATATCGACTGGCAGAAAGTGAAACTCAGCAATATAACTCTGTTTTGACAAAACTCAACTCAACATCGACCAAATTTTCTCGATGTCGACCAAATCTTTTCGATTTCGAGTAACTCATAAATAGAAATTGCAACTTTTCGAACGAAAATGAATGTAAACACGAAATTAACTCAATAAACTTGTTAGTATAAGTGTATGCTTGTATTGATAACTAGATCAAATGTAATGGAATCATAAGACAGGGATATTAAAGCAACATGGAACCCTTGGGTTTGAATAGGCGTGTGGGACATCGGACCATGTGGTTCGAGTTAGTCTTTGGCCATTCGAACCTAAGTTGGTTATGTGATGGCTTATAGAGAAGGTGTTGAGACATATGTTATTTCATAACATATGTAACAACATTGGGCTCGGACATCAATTGGGCTTGGAGGCCCATACACTTGCTGAAGCTCTTTAGGGTTTTCTGGTTAGCTCCACTATATATTCGAAGAGCTAACCCTAGCTGCCCGCTTCGGATCTTACTATTCATTCCGCCTTCAGAAAGAAAGAGAGCGCTCGTCGAAGGGCGACTTAGGGTGTCTGAGTGGTGTTCTTCCTCCAAGCGAGAGAGAGAGAGAGAGAATAGAAGGAGAAGACGAACTCCAGAACAGGAGAAGCTTCCTCGCTTCCACTTGTGGTGCCATTGTCGTCGGTGTGGTCGGAGCTTTGAGATCTCTTAAAGGCGTTGTCGATATCGCATGTCTCCTCGACTTGTGGTTTCTCAGGGGGTTTTCTTGAACCTTTGTCTAGTTGATGTTCTCCTGTATTTCCTAGTCTAGATTCGTTCGTTTGATCTAGTGTTCGCTGTACTCTTGTAATTGCCATAACTATCATAGTGGATTTACGGCCTTGATCTTCAGGCCCCAGGGACGAAGGATATTCATATCTGAACCTCGTAAAAACTCGTTGTGTCCTTGTGTGTTTGGTTGAGTACTCTCGTATTAGATCGAATATGCTAGATCTAGGTTTAACAAAGTGGTATTAGAGCCTAGCTCTCGTTTACCTCGGCTATCTGGGTTCTTTGAACCCTAAATCTGTGTTTTTTGCTTAAGATCTGTATTGTTGTTTATAGATCTGTTGTTCCTGGTTCTAGATCTGATTTCTTGATTTATGTGTCAAGATTAGGCTCTTTGAGATTTTTTTGATCTAGAAAGTTGTTCTACAAATATTTTGAGAAATATGTCTGATTCCTCATTTAAAATCAAACCTTTCATTGGGAATACTGATTTTGTTATGTGGCAGGTACGTATGAAGGCTATCTTGGTCAAGGAAAGGTGCTGGAGAATAATAGAGCAAAAATATGAACCCCCCAAGGACCCTCCTATGAAAACTGAAGAGGGTGGTGACAAAGAACTAGTTGCTGAACTGCTTCATGAAGATCAACAAGCACATGCAGAAATAATGATAAAGCTGACTGATGAGGTAGCACATCAGGTAATGTCCTTTACCACAGCTTACAAACTGTGGGAAGGACTTTCTGAACTATATCTTGTAAAGTCTTTGCCTAATCGTATTAGTTTGCTGTGCAAGTTGTTTACTTTCAAGATTAATGTTTCTTTGCTGTGTTTGAAACTTCCTGTTCTTATGATCATGAATTGCTTGTCTTTAGTGGTGCTAGTGATTCTGCTTGTTGGATCCTAGACTCAGGTTGTACTATGCATGCTACCCCTAATAAACATTGGTTTGATTCTCTGAAATTAATTGATGGTGGGGAGGTTATGTTGGGAGATCATACAACTCTCACAATTAAAGGCATAGGCAATATTTCTCTAAAGATGCATGATAATAAGATAAGGGTTCTCCAAAATGTCAGGTGGGTGCCTGATTTAAGGAGAAGTTTGATGTCTGAAAGTGTGTTTGATGATATGGATTTTGATATAAATACTAAACGTGGAAGTAAAGTTGTTTACTTTCAAGATTAGGGTTTAGGGTTTAGGGTCAGGGGGGTTTATATCTTGTTGATGCCTCTGTTCCTGAAATTAATGTTACTGTTCATGATAAGTCTATGAATTTTGTTGACACTAAACTGTGGCATGATAGACTTGGGCATATAGGAAATAAGGGATTATTTGATTTATACAAGCATGATGTTCTGTCTAAGAAACCTATTGATTTGCATAAATGTGAAAATTGCATTATGGGAAAACAAACCAAGAATAGCTTTAAGAGCTCATCTTTTGTTGCTTCTGAAAAGTTAGACTATGTCCATTCTGATCTATGGGGCCCAGCCCAGGTTGATACTATAGGGGAGAAAAGATACTTTATCTCCTTTATAGATCACTACTCAAGAAAAGTTTGGATATACCTACTTAAAACAAAAGATGCAGCTTTTGGAGCATTTAAGGTCTGGAAAAGTCAGGTTGAAAATGAAACAGATTTAAAGTTGAAATGCTTGAAAACTGATAATGGGCTTGAATTTTGTAACTCTTTGTTTAATTCCTTTTGTCATGAACATGGTATTAAGAGGCTCCTTACAGTGCCTGGCACCCCTAAACAGAATGGAACTGCTGAGAGTATGAACATGACACTTTTGGAAAAAGCTAGATGTATGTTGATAGCTTATGGATTAAAACAATCCTTGTGGGGTGAAGCTGTTACAACAGCATCCTATTTAATAAATAGGAGCCCCTCATCAGCTATTAACTTCAAAACTCCTTATGAACTATGGACTGGTAGAAAGCCTAACATTACACATCTGAGACCTTTTGGTTGCACAGCTTATGCACACCAATCTGTGGAAAAGCTTACCCTAGGTCTCAGAAGTGTGTAATGCTAGGGTACCCAGTAGGAGTTAAAGGATATAAACTGTTATCTATACAACCTGGTGCTTATAAATCTTTTGTGAGTAGAGATGCCATCTTTAAAGAAGATGAGTTCTATTTTAAGGATAAACTGACTGCCATGTCTGAGCCTACAAGTACACAATATCATGATGAGATCAGACACACACCAGAGTTCTACTTGCCTGTGGATGACAGTGAAGAGGAAGAAACTGAGCCAGCAGACATGACCCCTGGACTTGATCAGGGGAATGATGGTGCACAAGCTTTGCAAACACACCAATCAGGGGGACTAGTTGAGGTAGATGAAGAGGATCAGGTAAGGCCTGAGGCCAATGAAGAGCCTGAGGCCAATGATGGTATAGCCTCTATTCATCCCTCTTCACAGCATGTACTTTCTAATTTGTCAAATAATCCTGAACAACATGCTCTCACTGATTATCAACTAACTCGTGATAGGGAACCTAGAAGGAAAATCCCAAATAAAAAGTACATGAGTAATGTTGTTGAGTTTGCATTTCTTGTTGCTTCTATGGTGAATGCTTATACTCCTAATACTTATGAGCAAGCTATTAAATGTTCTCATGCTAAACAATGGTTGGCTGCTACGACGGATGAAATTGATTCCATGTATATTAACAAAACTTGGATTCTTATGCCTAAACCTAAGCATGCTAGACTGATAGATTGCAAATGGATTTATAAGTTGAAAGATGGAGTAAGTAAAAATGACCCACCTAGATACAAAGCTAGGTTGGTGGCCAAAGGGTTCACCCAAAAGGAAGGAGAAGATTACAATGAAATCTTTGCTCCTGTTGTGAAATATAAAACTATGAAAATGTTGCTTGCTATGACTGTTGTTTATGACCTAGAGTTGGAGCAAATGGATGTTAAAACCGCATTTTTGCATGGTGATTTGTATGAAACCATATATATGAAACAACCAAAAGGTTTTGTTAGAACTGATAAATCTGACCATTCTTGTTTGCTGAAAAAATCTATCTATGGTTTAAAGCAGTCTCCACGACAGTGGAATCTGAAATTTAATGCTTGTATGTTAAAGCTTGGTTTCAGAAAAAGCAAATATGATGCATATGTGTATTTTAGGGGTATTAGCAGTCAGTCTCCCCTGTATGTGTTGCTTTATGTTGATGATATCTTATTAATCTCTAAATCTAAGGATAAAATTTTTGAGATTAAGAAGAATTTAAGTGCAAATTTTGATATGAAAGACTTGGGCCCTGCCAAGTGCATTCTGGGCATAAACATCATTAGAGATAGGGCTAAAAGAAAGTTATGGTTGTCTCAATCTGATTATACTCAGAAGGTATTAGGAAGGTTTAATGTGGATAGTGTTAAGGTCTCTCCTATACCATTAGGAGGGCACCTGGACCTAACCAAATTAAAACCCACTGAGATAGATTCTGAGCATAAGAAGATGAAAACAACTCCATATGATGCTGTTGTTGGATCAGTCATGTATAACATGATCTATACACGGCCTGATCTTGCTTTCTCTGTGAGTGTTTTGAGTCGTTTTATGTCTGAACCTGGGGAGAGACACTGACTTGCTATGAAATATCTCCTTAAATATCTTGATAGTATAGTTTCTGTTGGACTAACCTATGGCAGGCATGAAGAGAGCAACAATCTATATGGCTATGTAGATTCAGATTATGCAAGTAATAAGGATAACAAGAAATCTACATCAGCATTTATGTTTACATGGTTTGGTAACTGTATATCATGGAAAGCACAGCTGCAGCCCATTGTGGCTCTGTACTCAACCGAGGCAGAGTATATTGCTGCAACAGAAGCCTGCAAGGAGGCTTTGTGGTTACAAGGACTGCTCAAGGAGATAGAAGGAATGCCTTACAAGGCAACCCTACACATTGACAGTCAGAGTGCTTTGTATTTGTGTAAAGACCCAATGTATCACGAGAGAACAAAGCACATAGACGTTCGCTATCAATTCATACATGAGAAAGTGGAAGAGCAGCTTGTAAATTTAAAGAAGATCAATGGTGATGTCAACCCAGCAGACTTTGGGACCAAGATAGTGCCTAAGGACAAGTTCCTGTTCTGCAGGAAGTCCTTGCACATTGAGGAAGCAAAGTAAGCTAAAGGCTAGGGCCGACGATGGAGAAGTTCACCCTAAATCTTGTGACTTGGTTGAGCTGTGTTCTACAGTTTTTCCTATGTTCTATTATATGTAAATAGCAATTAGGAGGGCAATTGTTTGTATAAGTGTATGCTTGTATTGATAACTAGATCAAATGTAATGGAATCATAAGACAGGGATATTAAAGGAACATGGAACCCTTGGGTTTGAATAGGCGTGTGGGACATCGGACCATGTGGTTCGAGTTAGTCCTTGGCCATTCGAACCTAAGTTGGTTCTGTGATGGCTTATAGAGCAGGTGTTGAGACATATGTTATTTCATAACATATGTAACAACATTGGGCTCGGACATCAATTGGGCTTGGAGGCCCATACACTTGCTGAAGCTCTTTAGGGTTTTCTGGTTAGCTCCACTATATATTCGAAGAGCTAACCCTAGCTGCCCATTTCGGATCTTACTATTCATTCCGCCTTCAGAAAGAAAGAGAGCGCTCGTCGAAGGGCGACTTAGGGTGTCTGAGTGGTGTTCTTCCTCCAAGCGAGAGAGAGAGAGAGAATAGAAGGAGAAGACGAACTCCAGAACAGGAGAAGCTTCCTCGCTTCCACTTGTGGTGCCATTGTCGTCGGTGTGGTCGGAGCTTTGAGATCTCTTAAAGGCGTTGTCGATATCGCATGTCTCCTCGACTTGTGGTTTCTCAGGGGGTTTTCTTGAACCTTTGTCTAGTTGATGTTCTCCTGTATTTCCTAGTCTAGATTCGTTCGTTTGATCTAGTGTTCGTTGTACTCTTGTAATTGCCATCTATGATACCTTGAAACTCCATCTCATAGCAGTTTCCCGTTTCTGAATATGAAGAAACTCCGAAACTCCGCGGAAACACCTCAGAAACGTTTCTGAGAGGCCAGAAACTTTGACCGTTTCGTTGACCAAAAAAGTCAGAAACCTTGACCGTTTCCGCTTGGTCAGAAACGTTTCTACCTTGCCAGGTGGCGTTTCCACTAATTTTATAATTGAAAAAAAAATCAAACTCTAAAACATATTTCCCCTTCATCCCGTCTGAAACTCTCATTTCCCTCTAGCCTTGCCACCCCCTTCTCTCCCATTTTTTGTCTTCCCTCCTCTCCTCTCTCTCTCTCTCTCTCTCTCTCTCTCTCTCTCTCTCTCTCTCTCTCTCTCTTCTCGGTGTGCTCTCCAAGTAAACTCTCACTTGCTCAATGCTCTCTCCCTCTCGGCTCTAACTATGTCATCCTCAAATGCGAGTAGTGGTCCTAGTGGAAGTCATAGTGTTGAACAAAGCCAACAAACCGAATCGATCTGCAACGGATGGAGTAAAGGACACTGTATATCATAGTATTGACCATTTCAATTTGTAGCCTAACTCGGTGTATAACTCGGTGATATATTTATTGCTCTTATTTAGTCCGTTAAATGAACATATAATTCATATTGCCGTTTCCTCGGCGTTTCCATTTCCTACAAAATTTGGATCACCGTTTCCCCGTTTCCGTTTCTGTTTCCCTTCCGGTTTTCGTTTCTGTTTCCGTGTATTATAGATTGCCATAACTATCATAGTGGATTTAGGGCCTTGATCTTGAGGCCCCGGGGACGTAGGATATTCATATCCGAACCTCGTAAAAACTCGTTGTGTCCTTGTGTGTTTGGTTGAGTACTCTCGTGTTAGATCGAATCTGCTAGATCTAGGTTTAACAAAACTAAAGACTTCCAAGATCAGGGCATCAACACCACAACGATAACCATGTAAAATAACACATAAAGGCATAAAGGATCATGCTTTTCATCAAATAACTTTCGTTATTAACAAATATGAATATAGAGGCTTTCGCATAAACCCTAATTTTTTCTAACCTTTTTCACATAATTAACCCAAGTTGTATTAAGATCACTTTCGCTTCAATAACACAAATAAGGATCACCTTCAACTTTCGCAAAAGAATCGTGCTTTCAGGGATAGAAGACGATTTGCATAAAAAGCTTGTACCTTTACCGCATCACCTCACATGGCTACCGTCGGGCTCACCCCGACCCTAGAAGTGGGTGGACTACTCGCTCTTCATCATGAATAAAGACATCAATAATAAAAGGAAATAACTTTGCATTAAAATAAAACTAAAGAAAGCTTACAACCGAACAAGCCAAATCCGCTCTTGCTTTCCACCTTGCTCTCGCCACAAGCTCTCTCTCTACTCACTATCTCTTCTCCTTCTCTAGAATTGAATGAATAAAATCCATCCCCCAAGACTTTATTTATAGCCTTCATTCCCTCTCTAATTAGGAAAGAAAACTATATGTAAATCTATATCTATCTATCTTTTATCTAAAGATTAAAACATGAAAGTAAATAACTAAATCTAAAAGGAATTATATCTAATGTAGGTAAATATATTCTCCTCTTGATAGCACTTGATAGATCTTGATGGAATTTGCTCTCCAAAATATCTCCACCGGATTCAGGATAGAAACTTAACAAGTCGAAGATAGCTCGATTTCGGCTTTTGTGGTCCAACCCGATATCGAGTAGATTCCTCGATATCGACCAGAATTTCTCGCGTCTTCAGCTCAGCTACTCGATTCCGGTCTCTATAGTGAAAATCGACCAACTTTTACTCGATATCGACTTGAACTGGTCGATATCGACTTGAATTCTTCCTGGCTCAGCATCCTTGTCTATTTCTGGGACTCCAGCTCGATTTGGGCTTGGTCGATTTCGACCAATTTGGTCGATGTCGAGCAAATGTGACAGCTCTCAGATTTCTGCTCTGTTCTTGAAACGCATTTTCCCGAGTCCTCGTTCGTCGGATTGACGCATATGAGTATGCGTTGGAAAACTCTTTTCAAGGGCTACAACTCTCATTAAGACATCAAAGCTTGATTCAGAACGATGAATAGTGAAAAATGGCGTTTTCTCCAGCTGCGCCATTCTTAGCTTCTTCACGACTTTCCTTTAAGCTCCAAGGTGCGTCCGATTTCTGCGAAATATAACAAAAACTTGTGTAGAGCTCCATACATTGAAAATAAACATAAACTACACAAATTATGTATTATTCTAACCCAAATGTATGAAATGTATACAGAAATCGATATAAAAGTATATGTAAAACATGGCGAATTAGGCTCACAACAAATGCCGTTTTGGGTATGGACATGAGCCACTGGGTGCTCAATCACAATACCAAATGATTGACAATAGTGATTAAAATATTTCGATGTAAATTCTCCCGCGTTGTATAACCTGATTCTTTTAATCGAATAATCAGGAAAATGATCCCTTAATTTGATAATCTAGGCTAAGAGCCTTGCAAATGCAACATTCCGTGTTGATAGTAGGCTTACGTGTGACCATCGTGTTGAAGCATCTATCAACACCATAAAATATCTAAATGGTCCACATGGCGGTGTAATCGGTCTGCATATGTCACCTTGAATTCGGTCAAGGAACATAGGAGATTCTGCGTTGACCTTTATCATTGACGGTCTTGTTATTAGTTTGCCAAGAGAACAAGTCGTACATGTCAAGTCACTCCTAATAGGAACTTTAGGCCCTTTATCGGGTGTCCGTGTAAACTTTCAATGATGATGCACATCATTGTATCACCTGGGTGACTGAGTCTATCATGCCACAAAGAAAATTTTGCATTGTCAACTAACTTCTGGTTTGTGACATTGTAACTCTCAATGGGGTATATAATTGTGCCATATAACGCAGGTGTAAATGTTCTCATTTTTTTCTAAGATTTGCTTATGGCCAGTCTTAAAAGATGTGAGAAATAAATATTCAATATCATTCTCATTCATGGTTTCCATGTGATAACCATTTAATCTTATATCTTTGAAACTCCCCGGATTCCATTGTGAGTTACTTGAATACAAAGCATCTTTGACATATATCACTACAACAGAAATCCCTATTAGCGACCAAAATATTAGCGACGAATTATTTTTCCTCGGTAAATGTGATCTTTGGCGACGAACATGATTGCTTCTCGTACAAGGGCATGCAAACTTTAGTGAGGAGGCTATATTCCTCGCTAAAGGTGACATTTAGCGACAAAAGTTTTGATTCATCACTAATTGTTATGGTAATGTGGTCGCCTAAAGCATAAGAAAATTAGTGATGAATTTGGAAAGTTTATTGAGGAATATTTTAATCGCCAAAAATACAAACATCGAGGAATTTCATATTTTGTCGTTATACGTTTCGTGTATATTATTAAAACTCGGCAAATTTATTAGCGATAAATAATATAATTTCTCGCTAGCTAAAAGTATGTATTTTTCGATGAATGAATTTCTCGCTAAACATATTAATGAATGAGAAATTTTCATTTTCGTCGCTATTGGGTTGGGTGAAAATAGATAAAAAGTACTCAAATTCATTAACAAGAAATTTTATATTCCTCGCCAAATTTATTAGTGATTGAGATTTTAATTCATCACTAAAAAAAATTATCGAGGAAAAAGTTTGTTACTAAATATTTTAATGAACGAGGAAATATCATTTGGTCGTTGTTGGCTTGGGTAAAAATAGAGAAAACCACTCAAATTTATTAATGATAAAAGGTTCAATTCCTCTTTTACGAGGAAATATCATCTTTTATGAGGAATATTTTTGTCTTTGAAGCAACCATTTAGCGAGGAAATATCACTTGATAGTTACTTTTACTTGGAAAAATATGCAAAAAAATAATAATTTTATTTGCACCAAACAGTATAATTTCTTACTAAAAGTGTGTATTTCTCGATGAATGAAATCGTCACTAAACATATCAACTATAGAGAGTAACCATCCAATTTCGACGGGGAGGAAATTTTAAATTTCTCGCATATGTTCTTAGTGAAGAAATATCATTTTTTCATTGGATTCTATTTAATTTTAAATTACATTTCAAATATAAAAAACCTATTAAAAATTAAATTGAATAAATAAAACTAATTATTTTAGAACTAGTGTATGCCACGTCCTATGAATGAAAATATATTTACAATATTTTTAAATTGTATCAATTATATATATAAATATATTAAAAATATAACAATGAATGCAGAAATTTTGAATTATAATTTTGTTTAAAAATATCAAAAAATTTAATTATTTTTAACAAATTAAAAAGAAACTTTTGTCTAAATTATTTTTAAAACGAATATGATTTTAAAAAATTTGATTTTTAAAAAAATTGAACCATAACTTTTTTTTAATATATTAATGAATACTCCTTGTCTTAAAAAAAAATATAATAATACATAAAAAATTTATTCTAATAGAGCTGTCAATTAATATCAATTACAATTTAGAACAATATTATCAATATGTGGGTAGATATATTTCAATAAATATTAATGAAGATATAAATAATTCTTTCCATCGAAATAATCTAGATATAAATATAATAACATCAATCAAATATATACTCTATTAATAGTTTTGGGTAAGTGTTGTTTATAAAATAGTTTTGATTTATATTTTTATTAATTTACTAAAATATGTTAAAATAGATTATAGCTCGTCATGACTTTTCCTAAATTATGATTAAAAAAAAATGTTAATAATTTATTTTGGTGATTTTAGTATATATCTATAGATATTTTATATAAATGGGTAACTACAATTTTATACTTTCATAATTGTCATGTTGGTAAATTATGCGATCAATTATTAATTAGAAGTATATCTATTCTATCTAACTAAATAAAATATAACTCTACTTTGTATATTATTTTTAAAAAATTGTATAATTTGATAAAGTGTATCTTATGCACCGATTATTAGAAGTGGGTAATTTGCTTTTTGACATAAATTGATATTACTTATAAATAGATATAGATAGATCTATCCATAGATATTGATAGATGTATCAGTATAGATTTATCTATATCTGTAGATAGATTTAGAAAGATCTATAGATAAAAGATCAATTGTGAGTATTCTGATTGTTATATGTACTTTCATAATTAAACTATCAGAATAGATTATCAAATTCAACAAAAAGGATTCAGCTGTTACAAAAAGCTACTCCGTATTATTTTGCCAATATAGGTAATTGCTTGATTGTTTATTTTGATCAGTCTCGAGCTCTTTTCCTTTAGCTGTCATAGATTTAGTTTTCCTTCTCCTTCCATCAGTTGTGACCTCCTCCGCAACATTTAAACCATTGGAACAAATTGCTATCATACTAAACGCACTTTTCTCTAGTATGACAACAACTTGTTCGACCTTCATCTCGTGTGAATTACTATACTCAGCCAACGGAAGCAAAAGTACTTCCTCCGTTCCTCGTCATCCTTGGCATTCTCTGGCTGTACATGATTTTTAACCCTTTGCTTCAGCTCTTCTTTACTCCGCCTCTCATTCTTACTGCATTCCCCTTTGCATTTGAAGGTTCGATAATGTATAACAAAGTAATATAAAGATACTCTAGAAGGGGGTTGAATAGAGTATGCCGGATTTTCGCAGATAATCTTGTAAAGACCCAAAAATTTAATTATTATTTAATTAATTTCCGAGCGATAATCCGAGCAATTATCCTCCTTTTACGATTTTGAAAACCCGGGAAAATTTTAAATTTTTGGATGACATATTTTATATGGAAAGAGGATTACAATTCCGATCTAATGGAATTTGTATGATAATTTTCCGAGAAATATTGGTGAGGCCAAGGCCTTGTCATCTATTTATTTCGGTAACTTTCATAAATTGTCGCGACTTTTCGAGACGTCTTTTAACCTCAAAATGCCGCCTCCCCTATGACCCATTTCAGCCCCATTTTGATGATCTTCATGAGCCATCATTTTGTTGATTAAAGAATTAACCCACCCACCCCCCCCCCCCCCCACACACACACACACACACACCATGGATTGACACCTTTGAATGACCAAATCCTATTCCATTCACTATGCTACCTAATACACACCAACTCCTTCACCACCCTTTTGGCTCCATAAAGAACCCCAATCGGCTGCCATTCTCAGCCATCTACACCACCAAAATCGGAGAGAGAAGAGAGAAAGAAAGAAAAAGAAAGAGAAAGAAAAGAGGGAAGCCATTGTTGCCCTAGCAACACCTCAACTTCAAACCACCATAACTCCCTCCTCACTCAAGTTTTTTGGCTGATTCTTGAAGCCAAATACCCACAAAAGAGAGACCTTTCCAAATCATAGTTCTTGCACAAAAATCCATACCAGTCAAGCCAGCCGTTGAGCCCCATTTCCGAGCCAGCAGTGCCGAGCCCTTTGTGTTCTTGAGGTTTTCAAGTGTGTTTGAGTGAGTCTTGGTTTCCTCCCCTTCAAATCTGATTTTATAATTGTTGTACAACTAATTTTGAAGGTTTTTGTCTAAGACTTCCTTTTATGTTTTGGTTTGGATTTGTCAAAAATGCTAGGTGTTTGGCACAAGGTCCCGGGAAGCTTGGAGGGGTAATTTGGTCTTTTTCGAGAGAGGCTTAGGAAGTGGAGCCTCTATGTATTTTTGGTTGCGTTTTGTAGCAAAAAATAAAAAAAAAACAAAATGGATATATGTGTCTCTGTAATTTGGACTTTAATTCCAATCCAACGGTCTGATTTGGCCAAAATCTTAATATGATGTTCAAGGTTGGATCCAACGGTTGGATCAAGATTTATTATAATTTCAGTAACCAGTGTTTATAATGACTTGATTAAAAAACTTGGTTAAGAGAATGCTAAGAATATGGTTAAATATATGAGGGCATAACCGAAACTTAAAGCATATAAAATACAGAAATGAAGTATACCCATAACTTGGTTTATGATCCGATAAGAAGAAAATCGATTATGTGATAATACGATATAGATTATAACTGGTTAAGTCCGGATCACTTAACCAAAGTGCGTAATCTATAGAATCGTGAACCTCGTGTGGATGTATGTTGATTATTAGGTTGGGTACTATGCATTAGAATACCACCTAATGAAAGCTTAATGTAATTAATAGGCTCTTATTGATTGGATCCTTGGTTGTGCACTTTATTGCTTGCTTATTCTCCGGACTCCAGGTAAGTCCCCTGGACTTGGTCATGATGGATTTATGTGATACTCTTTGTCTTATCGAGAGTCTTCATGCATCACGCGACCTAGTAACACGTTTAGGAATATAAACTGGTAATATGACGTAGGATGAACTTAGAAAATCCAATAATTCATATGTATGTTATGTGTCTATGGTAGTACGGCCGTCAAAATCTGAATAAATGACTTATACTCGATGGAACACGAATGAAATGATGAAAGATATATGATGAGAAAGAATGAGTATGTTTAAGAAGGATGAGTACGTTTGAGAAGATATTATGATATGATGGTTATTAGGCGTGGCCACGGGTTACGGGTCAACCCGTGACCCGCCGGGTCGTACGGGTCAATGACCCGCCGGGTCCGGGTTGCCGGGTTGGCGGGTGGGGACGGGTAGCGGGTTAGGGTTAGGGTCGGAGAATCCGGGACCCGTGACCCGGCGGGTCAACCCGCTTTTTCAAAAATATTTTTTTTTGAAAAATTTATTTTTAATAAAATAAATTTATAATATTATGTAAATTATGTAAATTATTCTTAAAATAACTCACAATAATACATAAACTAATATGCAATGTGCAATGTGAAACAAATAAACCCCATCCTTCTCCTTTTATAGACTTGGAAGTCTTCCTTCATTCCCCTCATTTCCAATGTGGGACAAATGCTTTGTCCCACATCAAAAATATGGAGTTAGAATGAGAAGACGTGAGGCTATATATATGTATCTCATTACCACATTTCTTCCACTTCACTTGTTTCCTACATTTCCTACATTAGAAATTAAGTTGGAAATGAAGTTTGAGAAATATATTCTCATATTTTTTTCTCTTACATCAAACAATGAAATTATTGTGGATGAAAGAATTAATATGGAGATATAATCTTCCTACATTTTTAACACTTCATATGAAAGTGATAAAATGTGTTGTGAAGATAAAATCTTTACATATTATTTATTTATTTATTTTTAATAGTCATTTTTAAAAAAAAAAGATTTTTTTTTTAAAATAATGTAACCCGGCGGGTCAACGGGTCGACCCGAACCCGTCAACCCGTGAGATTTACGGGTTAGGGTTCGGGTCGGCCAACCCTGACCCTTGACCCGGCGGGTCGAACCCGTCGACCCGGCGGGTCCGACCCGTGGCCACGCCTAATGGTTATGATGATGATGATGAAGATGATGATGATGATGATGATGATTATGATGATGATGATGATGATGATACGGGCCCTTGTGTGTTTATTTCGCATTTATATATATCTATACACTTGCTTATGTGTTACATTTTTAACATTCATGTAGTTTAAGTATGCCTCTTTATATGGCATTGAGTGTATATTTCCAATGATTGACCCCGATTTATTTCTTATTTTTAGATTCAGGTACCCCTTACCCGATATGACTTACTTATGTGGATGGTTTTCGGGACAGGCCTTTTGGACGATTAGAGTGAGGGAGGCGCTTGACATTCGTACTCTTTTGCTCATACGTTTTATCGTTTTGACCCGGCGCGGCCATGGCGTTTTGTTGTATTTATTATTTCCGCTTTTATTTTTGTTCGAAACGTTTTCGCGATAGTCTAGGACAAGTAAAGCCTCCAACGGGCTTATGATCGTTTCGGGGTTCGCAATCCCCATCTTTTGACAACTAAATCTTCCGCTTAAATGAACCTAATAATAACTCGTACTCGGTCGTAAGATCCAAATCTCACGGGAGAAGATCAAACTTCTCCTATAACGTTCCCCGATAATCTAGTATTCCGAACCTTATTTACCTTCTAAGTAGGTTTGAAGCTCTTGCAAAACCCTTTGAGATTAGACGTAATTCTTTCTTCTGGAAAACCTGAATCACAACAGAGTTATACAATTCGAAAAAAGTGCGGAAATATGGTAAAGCAGTAAGTAAAGAACGCAATGAATTGTTTACCAGGTTTGACACGAACTTGGCCTACGTCCCTGCCTAGGGTTCTTCCACAACCCTAGGATTGCAATCTAGTCAACTCGTGTTCCCTTGGAGTCCTAGACCAATCTAGAAGAGCCCCACCTCTCTCAGCTATCTAGTACAATCATCTTACACTTACTCAATCAATCGCCTAGTGTCCACTTCCTGAGTTACAAACTTTCGAGTATAACACTCACTCGAAATATATCCTATAAGCTCACCATGCAACTCTCAATTGCTTTGAAACAAAATAAATGACTCTTAAGAACTTAGCAGAGAGCACACGAAGAAAACAGATCTGACTTGGAGGCTTGAGTGTATGAATGCTTGTGTTCAGCGAATGTGTGTTTGTCTTCCCTTCTTCCTTTTCTTTATATTGAAAAAATCGGCGCCTAAGGATCTTCTTCAACGGCTAGAAAAGATCACGACACTAGAGGTAATCTTCACAATCTTATATTCTTGGAAACTCTGAAGCCATAATCTCCGATTTTATTCTTCACGTTATTCAGCCCAATGAAGGAGATATTATTCAAAAACTTGCTGCATATGTTAGTGTATAAAATATATAATAATATATGGAAATAACATATAATAATATTCAGACATAATATAAACATAAAGTACAGGTTTTGTGTTTCATCAACACAGCTGTAACTTCAAGACCTTTGACACAAACTGAGTGTCAAAGCCTTTGAAACCTTTTCCGATTTTCATCAAGGGAGAGGAGTTCTCAATCTCCCCGTTGATGAAAGACAAAACTTGTGCATCCCTGCAACTTAGTCAAGCAGATATATCATAAGCAAAATCGGACTAAGTAACTGCATGGGTTAGACAAATGTTGAATCATAAGATTTTAAAGAGAAAAACATCCAACCAAAAGTAAAACAAAACAAGGTCTTCCAAGACCTTTGGTTCATAGCAGTTTTAAAGTTTTAAAGTCTAAACCATCAGCAGATCATCTCCCCCTTTTTGTCTTTCAACAAAGGGAGGAGGGTAAAACGGTAACCAAGAGTTTGAAACCAATATCCAAAAAAACAACAGTGTTCAGATTGAGGGTTAGGGTAGGGTTTAAGATTCATCATCAGGAGCACCATCCGTGAACAACACCCTCATCTCGTGCAACAGCTTAGACATCCCGCTCATCTCCATCGAAAACTCTCTATGCAGCTCCTTGATATCCAAGCAAACTTCCTCCAAGCCCAACTCTAGGTTGTTCATGCGCTCATCAATGGCAGAGGCAGTGGGAAGAGTTTATGAGGGAGAGACAAGACTCCAAGTCCCTTGGGGGGACTGAGTAATGCCAATCTTCTCAAAGCTCTTGGAGTTGAATTTACCCATATGATGTTGTTGTTCTTCATTTTTGAAATCGATTTCAGAAGCTTTGAAGATATGGGTCAAAAGGTTGGCAAAGGGGAGGGGAGTTCCTTTTCTGGCTTTGCGGGTGTGAGCCATGGATCCTAGTATGGTATTGGCCAGATCAAGATCATGGCCATTCAAAATTCGGTATAAAAGGACCATAACGTTATCAGTTAGGAGGGAGTCAGAGTTCATTCGGGGTAAGAGGCATCTCACAATGATGTTGAAGATGATTTTTGCCTCGAGAGTAAGGGACGAGTGGGTAAACTGTTTTGTGGTGCTATTGGATGCTTCGAGGAGCAGGTATTTGGATCGGACAAGAGCAACACACTGTTCTTTTGTGGGGGTTTCAGGAGAGGGTGGAAAAGGTCTAGGAAGGCCAAGGAGCTCAGCATAGTCAATGGAGTTGAAGGTGATTCTAACACCCTTGACGACTGATTCCAAGGACCAACCATCAACATTGTGTTTGGCTTTTAGGTTTATGTAAAATAGATGGGTGAGTTGGGGATAGTAAATAGATTCAAGGTTTAGAAGGGTTCAGACAGAGGTTTGTTTGAGGAGAGAGATGCATGTTAGGTTCAAAGCTTCCAAAAACTCAAGATCAATGAAATCAGAACAACATATCTTACGAGTTCTAAACTCATCTACCCACTTTCCAGCCATCTCAGCATTTTCAAACAAGGAGGAGGGCAAGGGTTGGTTTACCTAGATAAGTGCAGACGGATCGGCGTTCTTCCTGCGAGCCTTTGTGGGAGCAGTCCTCTTGACAAACGCGTCAAGGCTTCTGAGAGTGCTTTTTCTTGTGCGCTTGGGAGATGGTGGCTTTGCTGCAGGGGCTTTGCGCTTCTTTGGAGACGGGGGAGGAGGAGGAGGAGAAGGAGAGAGAACAGGTTCTGGCTCCTCATCCTCTTTATCCTCAGACCCCGAGTCCTCAGCGGACCCTTCAACATCGTCTCCCTCAGCATCCTCGTCGTCTGCAGTCTCGTCGTCCTCTTCTTCCTCTTCCTCTGGTTTCTCTTCAGTGGGAACCTCCTTCTCTACATCTCTTAAAGCCTCTTCCTCAACCTATTTTTTGGCTTTCTCAGCCTCTTCCTCCGCTATTTTCGTTGCTAGCTCAGCCTCTTCCTCGGCCTCCTTTGCAGCATCTCGTTCGAAAATCTCATCAAGATCCACCTCTTCCTCCTCTTCCTCAGTAATGATTTTCCTTTTCCCTTTTTGCTTGGCACTGAGTGATTTCTTCGTCGAGCGCTTTAGGGACCGCTTTATTTCAGCAGTAGTGCTCCCAGGGACGGTGCTCGGGACAGTAGCTGGGATAATGGCTTGAGGAGTAGGTTCGGGTTGAGGGGAAGTAACAATGGCTTGGCGTCCCTTGGGGGTAGCGCCAAGGCGTTTGGGTGTGGAGGTCTTCTTGGGTTTGGGTGCCATGGATGAGATTCGGCTAAGCTTCTAGAAAAAGGTTGAAGAAGGAGTTTAAGAGAGGGTTTAGGTAAATCTGGAGAGGTGAGAAATTAGGGTAAAGTGTGTGGTTTAAAAAGGGTGAGAGGGTTAAGTTGATGGAACGGGTTTAGGGTTCCAAGGATAGTAATCATCACACTGCCATTTTGAAAAAATTTTGATTTCCAAAACAATTCAAATTTCAAACCATCTTGTCACACTTCAATTTCAAGAAGGGGTATTTCCAAAAATATATTTTCCATAAACAAATATACTCAGATATAAGAATTTTTGAAAACTAAAATGTGTACTGCATAGAAAAGGTTAAAAATCATAAAAACTATATTTGATCAAATATCTAATAAGATATTAACCAAATATATGATCCGTTATATGTGCTCTACCGTTCAGCTCACAAACTTTGACATAATCCTCAAAGGTCTTGACACTGAGTAGAATTTATCTTTCGTAAAGGGAAAGCTCCCCCTACGAAAGTGCATCCTTGTTAAGCATTGCGATCTCACGTCTAATGAAGGTGAACTTGTCCTCTACCAAAGGCTTAATAAAAATGTCAACCCATTGATAATCAGTTGAAATAAAGGATATGGGCACATCATCTTTTTCGACATGGTCTCTAATGAAATGATGTCTTACATCAATATGTTTGGTCCTTCAATGCTGAATAGGATTCTTTGTAATGGATATGGCACTTGTATTGTCACACTTAATGGGAATGCGTTTGAGGTTGATGCCAAGATCTCTCATTTGTTGAGCTATCCAAAGGATTTGGGAGCAACATGCTCCAGCTGCTGTGTATTTGGCTTCGGCAGTGGATAGAGCAACAAAATGTTGTTTCTTTGAGTGCCAACTGATCAATTATGCTCCTAAGAATTGGCAACATCCTGACGTGCTCTTCCTATCCACCTTATAGCCTGCAAAATCTGCATCAGAATACCCAATTAATGTAAAATCTTTTTGCTTTGGGTATCATAAGCCAATCTCCTTAGTGCCATTGAGATATCGAAAGATCCTCTTCACAACCACGAGGTGAGATTCTTTAGGGTCAGCTTAAAACCTAGCACACATGCAAACACTAAACATGATGTCAGGTTTACTAGTCGTAAGATATAGTAAAGATCCAATCATCCCTCGATACTCCTTTTGATTGACACTCTTCCCAGTCTTGTCTTGATCTAGAGATAAGGTTGAGCTCATGGGTGTCTTGGCTGCTTTGAATTGATCCATCTTGAACTTCTTCAAGAGATCCTTAGTGTACTTGCTTTGATTGACAAAGATTCCTTTCTTAGATTGATGAACTTATAATCCCAAGAAGAAGTTGAGTTCTCCCATCAAGCTCATCTCAAATTCACTGCATATAATGTCAGAAAATTCCTTACACAAAGATATGTTAGTAGCTCTAAACAATATATCATCAACAACAATAAGCATGTACTTTTTACCATTAGGAGATTTAACTCGCATAGGACCACATAAATCCATATGTAAAAGTTCAAGGGGTCTAGAAGAACTTACAACCTTTTTGGGTTTGAAAGAGCTACGTGTTTGTTTACCTCGTGTGCATGCATTGCACATATCAATACCTTTGAAGTCCATCTCAGGTAGACCTCTTACATGCCTTTTGGACACAAGCTTCTGTAGTGTATGTGAACTCACATGACCGAGTCTCCTGTGCCAGAGCTTTGGATCATCCGTCAAAGCCTTTAGACAGGTTAAGCTTCCTTGTGCCACTTGCTCAGCATTTACAGCATAGATGTTGTTATAACGATATCCAGTTAGAATTACTTCACCTGTATCTTCTCTGTGCACAAAACATCTTTTCTTGTTAAATTCAACATTATTGCCATTATCACATAGTTGAGTGATTGTTCCAGTGGATTGCTTCTTTAGATCATTGAAGAGATACCTCTTCCCACTCATATGTCTCGAGCATCCACTATCAATAATCCATTTTTGCTCTTTCACCTTGGTGATCTCCTACAAGACAAATATCAACCTTTGCAGCTAGACCAATAAGCAAATTTAGATCCATTATTGGGATAAACCATATTTGGTAAAATAGTGCCTTTGGGGAGCCAAACTTGCGTTATCCGTTCTTTTCTCAAGTAAACAGGAAATGTATTACGAATGATATATATGGATCCTTTCTTCTATAGGGACATGTCTCTTTTACATGTCCCTTTCTCGCACAGTGGTGACATATAGGAGATGTTCTGCTTCCTTTTGCCTTTACAAAAGTGGTAATGTGCTGCTTCTTTAAAACCCTTGGATTGTAACCAATACCACTTTTGTTTAGAGAACTTTGTTGCTCACCCAACATCCTATCAAGAGTGCCTTTAGATTTGGTAAAACTTATAAGGGTTGTCTGTTGGTCTTGAATCTTCTTATTCAGGGAGATCTTCTCGTTCTCTAAGTCATGATGTTCACTTCTTAGAGAGGAGAGATCTTGCTTGAGTTCATATTTCTTTGAGTCAAGAGTCTTAACTTTAATGTCAAGACCTGAATAAGAAGTTTCACGACTTTTGACCCTCATAGACAGATCCTCAATAGTTCTTTCCTGATTCACAATTTTCTTAATAAGAGTGTTAGTTTGGGCAATAAGTTTCTCTTCATTGGCAATCATATTAGAAATGAATTCTGATAATACCTCTTTTGGACTTGTCATAAGTTCTCTTACAGTTACCTCAAGCTTCTCATCGTGGGATTCATCTCCTGAGGCCATAAGACAGACATTGGCCTTCTCATCATCGGAGTCTGAGTCAGAATCGCTCCAAGTTACCACCATGGCTTTCTTTTTCCATCTATCACTTTTCTTGGACTGGTTCTTCGTCTTTTGATGGTTGTCTTTCACAAGATGGTCTGTTTCACCACATTCAAAACAAGACAAAGGTTTAGTCTTCTTGTCATATTTGTTGTATTGAGAATTACCTCGAAATTTAGAAGACTCTGATCCATACTTGTTGTTGAATTGTTTCTTCATTTTGAGGATTCAAGAAAGGCCTCCTGTGATAAGAGCAAAATGATCATCCTCATCTTCAGAATCAGACACATCGTTGGGCTCATCTTTCTTGGACTTGAGCGTCAAGTTTTTAGTGCTTGCTGGGAGTTCTCCATCATCTTCTTTGAGAATCATCTCATGTGTGATCAGCTTCCCAAGCAAGTCATCAAGGGGTAGAGTGGTGAGATCTTGGGCTTCCTCTATGGCTGTCACTTTAGGGCCCCGTTTGTCTTTTGGGAGACACCTCAACATCTTCCTCACTTTCTCAATGTTCTTAAAGCTCTTGCCGAGAGAGTCAAGGTTGTTGGTGATCTCTGTGAACTGTGTGAACATGGCCTTAATAGACTCATTAGGCTTCATTTTGTAAAGTTCATACTTTCGAAGGAAAATGCTGATCTTGGTGTCCTTCACTTGGCTAGTTCCTTCGTAGGTGACAACCAGCTTTTCCTAAATCTCTTTAGCTGACGTACAAGATGAAATATGGTTAAACTTATTAGTGTTAAGACCACAATATAGTAAGTTAATAGCCCTGTAGTTTTTGGAGAAGAGTTCAACAACCGCTTGGATGTATTCAGCCTCAGTCTTTGCAACTTTGGTTCCATTTGGACCGTCTTTCTCTGGAACCTTCGGACCATTCTCTATAATGTTCCAAAGTTCCAGATCTTGATCTATAATGAACATTTTCATCAAGGATCTCTAGTGGACGAAGTTGTTTCCTACAAAAAGTGGTGGTCTACTGGTGGACCTTCCTTGTGCAAATCCTCCGCTTGCTTCACCAGACATGATCAAAACTCACAAGATTATTAGATCAAAAGCAGTGAGTAAAGCTCTGATACCAATTAAAGGTTCGATAATGTATAACAAAGTAATATAAAAATACTCTAGAAAGGGGGTTGAATAGAGTATGCTGGATTTTCACAGATAATCTCAAGAGTTTTGAAGCTCTTGCAAAACCCTTTGAGATTAGACGTAATTCTTTCTTCTGGCAAACCTGAATCACAACAGAGTTATACAATTCAAAACAAGTGCGGAAATATGGTAAAGCAATAAGTAAATAATGTAATGAATTGTTTACGAGGTTCGGCATGAACTTGGCCTACGTCCCTGCCTAGGGTTCTTCCACAACCCTAGGATTCAACCGCCTTTTATCGGTTCACAAGACTTAGGATCCTAATAGCTCACCGAGAAGCCTCCCTCCTATACAATTGCAATCAAGTCAACTCACGTTCCCTTGGAGTCCTAGACCAATCTAGAAGAGCATCACCTCTCTCAGCTATCTAGTACAATCCTCTTACACTTAGTGAATCAATCGCCTAGTGTCCACTTCCTGAGTTACAAACTCTCGAGTATAACACTCACTTGAAATATATCCTATAAGTTCATTGTGTAACTCTCAAATGCTTTGAAACAAAATAAATGACTTTTAAGAATTTAGCAGAGAGCACACGAAGAAGACAAATTTGACTTGGAGGCTTGAGTGTATGAATGCTTGTGTTCAGCGAATGTCTGCCTGTCTTCCCTTCTTCCTTTTCTTTATATTGAACAAATCGGCGCCTAAGGATCTTCTTCAACGGCTAGAACAGATCATGGCACTAGAGGTAATCTTCACAATCTTCTATTCTTAGAAACTCTGAAGCCATAATCTCCGATTTTATTCTTCACGTTATTCAACCCAATGAAGGAGATATTATTCAAAAACTTGCTACATATGTTAGTGTATAAAATATATAATAATATCTTGAAATAACATATAATAATATTCGGACATAATATAAACATAAAGTACATGTTTTGTATTTCATCAAATTGTAGCTTCAAGACCTTTGACACAAACTGTGTGTCAAAGCCTTTGAAACATTTTCCGATTTTCATCATGGGAGCGGAGTTATCAGCATTAGTAGCTACAACAGCACTACCTCCTTCCTTTGCATCATTATGTTCTTCTGCTATTTTCTTTTTTCCTTTCCCAGCACTAATATCTTGCCTATTCTTACTACATTCCCCTTTATATCTTAATACCCCTTGCTAGACAATAGAGCTAACTGTAACGGCCCGGGATTATGATTCTCAGGTTACGTTTCCAGGGATGAAACCCCTCGTTAGGATCTTGCACCCCGAGTACAGCACCAATGGGATGAACATAAATAATACCTAAAAATATTAATGGTGAGGGTCCCACCTGCTGCATCCCGGTCCTAAGCACACATATACGCTATACCTAATAAAGATGCTTCTAGATGCAAGGCGGAATATTAACACACTAGCATGCTGCTACAATCAAGTGCATAATGATAATAAGGCCTTAGCACAAAATACCAAGTGGTATATCCCTCTCCTACCTCCACCCCCCCTTTCTGATAGGGCAGAGACGACACGCATGCCATAATAACCGGGCGGTGATCGGTCTAAAACCAACACCCCGCAAGCGTACGGTGTCAGTTGTAGTAATCGAGTGTCGAATCTCAGGGACTGTGTGAATACCAATTGCAGAACTCAACTAGTTTACTAAGCCAAATAGAAGAAGTGATTTTTGAATGAATAAGGAAATAAGAAGAAGGAAAATAACAAATTGCAAGTTTTTGAATATATGATGAGCAACATTGCAGAGTCAAGGTTCACCACAACAATGCATCTTCGATAGACTATATAATTTTCATGCCTGAACAAATTGAAAAGAGATATTTGAAGGTAAACTATCTAAATTCATTATCGCTCAGCCTACGCATCTCGCAATAACTATGTCCATTTCATTCAATTACCACTCAGCTTGCGGATGTTGCAGATTAATCAATCAAATTGGACTCATTATGCATTTAGACCCTAGTGACCAAATCGACCAAACAATCGCAGGCGCGATCCGCATAATCAATTCAAACCTAGGTTGTCTACGATAGTTTATTATCCTCAAGAGAATTAAATAGATTGCTCATACACAATTCTCAAGTTCAATCCATCTTTTCCAACAACTTTGTCTATGTATCCAATCTCAATTCGCAGCTGACGCTTATTGACTATCAAAAGGATTCCAATCAATCGTAGGATCAATTGGACTAAGCACTCATGGATTGAATCAAACAAACAATATAATTCATTCAGGCAATCATCACGCACATGTCTATCTCAGCATCGTTGGGATCACCCCAACCCCAGAACAAGGAAATTAGTCAGACATGAATTCAGACACAATCAAAGAATTCATGATGAAAGAATATAAAACTAGATTAAAAGAACTTATTCTTGAATCCAGCAAAACAAACCTTCAAGAGGAAATCTCTCAAAGAATCTCAAACTCTCAATGTCTGCAACTATCGTTTCTGACGTGAAAATTGAACCTCCCCTAATCTAACCCTAATTCTCTATCTATATTCCTAAAAGAGATCTGAAAATAGTCCTAAAATAATAATAAAATATAATAAAAAAGTCGTTCAACAAAATATAAAACCGAACAAATAATCCTGACGAACTGGCGCTGAAGAAACGTATCGACTCGATACCTCTGAGTATCGACTCGATACTTCACTACTGTAAGGCAATCTTTCACTCGAAAGGTTAAGGTACCGAGTCGGTAGTTGCAAGTATCGACTCGGTATGTCGTAACTTTCTTCTCTGCTCGGTATACCGACTCGGAATGATTTGATACCGACTCGATACTCCATGGTTCCGGGTCGATACTTTGACTTAGCATCAAATTCTTGGCTCGATTTCTCCCTATTGTAGGCCGAATTTGCAAAAGTGTTCAACATGAAAGTTGTAGGTCTTTGAATCATCTTTCCAACAAGCTATAGAACGTCTCGATCCGAATTTGGTCGAGCTCAAACGACTCATTTTACTGAGATGTCGCTAAACAGGATTGCTCCAGAAAACGTCAATTCAGCAATAGGCTCTTCTTAGCTTGATTTCTAGCACTTGAGACCTCTATGCAAGGATCATTCAGCGTCCATGAACATGTCAAACTTGGCTTCAATAAATCTTATTCCATCATGATTCCAAATTGATATCGAACAAGCTCCAAATCCCCTAAAAACAAATGGAACACGAGTGTAGACATCTATTCTAGAAATTAAACCAAAACCTATATAAAAGACATACAAACCATATAAAAATGACTTAAAAAATGACTATAAACTATTACCTATAATATGTAGAATATGATGATATCAGGCGGCACGCATGCCCAACCCTAAAGCCCGCATGCAACTCATAATATAAGTAAAGGAAGTTCAATGACTCGATTGACTCAGGACGGGACCCGATGGGACTGGGTCATCCTATAACCCTATCAAAGACTCTAGTTACTTCACAGATAACGGCCGTTCTGTTTACAAAAGCATTGAGTAACCGAATGCTCAAACATGAGTGCAATCCTAGCAGGATACTACATGGCATGCTTTATTATGAATGGAAGCACCTAGTATATCATGCACATAAAGCAGGGAATATCTCTCTATCAATCTGAGTAAGCTCCGAAGAGACTTACCTGGTACCGCAGAACAGCAAAAGGCAATCAACCAGAAAATAAGAAATCCGACAAGTCACAGATGGTCACCTAACAAGTATAAGCACATGAATGAGTCTATCTCTAAGGCACACAAAGCATATAATTATCACACACGCAACTTCACAACGTAACACAATAACCGTCACATCATAACTTGTCAACTAATGAGTTTAAAAATATACTCCCTGTATATATATCATACTTATACTTTCCATCTATATATATATCATTATCATCATAAATATTGAACATTTTATCTCTTTTAAAAATCACCACAATATCAAGTTATTAGTCACACATATCCCGTTAATCAAACGATCATACAATCATGCTAGTTAGTCATCAAGCAAGTATATGTAACGGCCCAGAATTGTGATTTCCGGGATACGTTTCAAGGGATAAAACCCCTTGTTCGGATCTTGCAATCCAGGTACGGGTCGGGGTTTCAAACTCATTTAAGATTAGTATAAAGAGGGATTTCAAACCCTAAAAACCTCGAAGGGCCATTGGGTACCCTTAACCTGTCCTAAGACTATGTCGCGAAATTCAGTTTAAATGAAAGTAAAGCGGAAACAAAGTTAAGGTACAAAGAGTCACGGCAGAGCCGGATCAAACCAAAACGTAAGCGAATGATTACCATTTATACCAAGTTAGAATATTAGCTAGGTTCTTTGATTCGCCAAAGGGTTTCCCGTCACAGAAGCAGGGAGCAAACAAGATCTGCAGAAAATACCTTTAAAAGAAGAACGGGGAAAGGAGTCAGATCGAGCCACTCATGCGGGACCGGCAGTCCTCGGTGAGGCCACATAGTATGTGCTATACCTAATAAAGATGCTCTAATGCAGTACGAAAGTCAAACACACTAGCATGCTCCTAGTTATAATAATGTATAAAAATACTGTAAAGGGCCCAAGACAACGTCAAGTGGCATATCCCTCTCCTACCTCCACCCCCTTCCGATAGGGCGGAGACTGGCCAGCTCGTGAATGCATTCCATCATAATCGGGCGGCACGCATGCCTAACCCGCTCCACAATAAAGTCCGCAGGCATCTCATAATATAAGGAAGTTCATGACTCGATTGACTCAGGGTACCCGATGAGGCTGGGCTACCCTATGACCCTAGCAAAGACTCTAGGACTATCACAGATAACGGTCGTTCTGTTTCAAACGCAATAAGTAAACAGATGCTCATTCAATTAGTGCAACCTAAACAAGATACTACATGGCATGCTTTTATGCATGAATGTCCAACCTGAGTAAGCCCCCTAGGGACTTTACCTGGAGATGCAAAACAGCAAGATAACACAAGCAAGGGCCAAATGCAAGTCCAACGCAATCCAAAAGCAATACACACCTATCATCGAGTCATTTCCATAAGCTTACCGGACCAACAATCACACACACGAATCCAAGTGTTCAACATACTCAAAGCCAACCGATAGTAAAATCATTTTCCAAAACCTTTCCGATACGATCAACATCAACCAAAATCATTCTTTCCAAAACTTCCTACTCTTAAATCTCAAGTTAAATCAACTCAGGAAATAAACAATTCTTTTAAAGTCATACTTAGCCAAATCATGCCATTAAACATTAAAACATTAAAACCAATCTCTCAAAATTATATTATAGAAATAATTCCGGCATTCTTGTTTTCCAAAATATTCTCTTTAAATCTCTCTTTCAAATAATGTTTCGTCATATATAGCTAACATATATAATCGTATAGGTATCATTTTCAAATAGAATCTCTATAACTTAATTATCGTAAATAACAACTCAAAATTCACATCTAAATAATATCCGATAAACGTTTCTAACATTTAATCATCAAATAAACATTTAAAATATGATTAATAAATAACAATTACATAAGAATAATTAAATAATAATCGGATAACGAAAAATATCCATAAAATCATTAAACCAATAACCAACCTCAAAAATCTGGAAGAAAAAAAGAGGCCCAGACCATCAAAAAGGAAGGCCCAACCCGGATCCACCAATCTGGAGCCCCAAACCCGAAACCCTTACCCGGAATAAAATAGGCCCAGGCCCAGACAAGGGAAGAACATAAGAAATCCCCAACCCGTCTCCTTCCCACGCTCAGAACATATTTCTGCGCTTCGACGGAACGGAAGGGAAGAAAGAAGAAGCCCAGGTTCCGGCGGCGGCGCCTTTCCATCCCAACCCTTTCCCAATCGACCGACACACAAAACCGACCAAGACCCACACCGAGAGAATGGAACGCGCACACAGGAGAGGGAGTAAGAGAGATTACCGGGGCGCGGCGCGATTCCGACTCCGAGGAAAGCTCCGGCTGCAATGGCGGACTTCCGGCTGCGATTGAAGAGGAAGGAGCTCCGGTCGAGTCCTAGGAGAAGTAAGGGATGAGAAAAGACGGATTTTGACAAGATTTGAACTGGAATCGAAAGGAAATTGGCTCCGACCTTACGAATCGGAAACGGTGAAGGTTGCGACCCCCGTCTCGGCTCCGGTGGACAACTGGGCCCTTCGTCGACGACTTCCGGATGCTCCTGCTAATGGAATCGAGGAGGAGGAACAAAGACGCAGGCTGCTGCTGCTCCCGGCTCCCGGAAACGAGACGGAGGGAGCACAGCAGTAGCAAGGTGAGGCGATGGCGGTTACCGGCGCTTCACAGTGGATGCTCAGACTTGGCGGCGCCCTGGTGGCTACTGGCGGTCGGAGACGGGAGGGGTGGTGGCTACTGGTGTGGGAAACCAGTGATAAGGGGAAATCTTTTCCCTGAGGTTTTACAGAGGGGAGATGGGAGCTTTCGGCTCCAATGGAAAGGGAGAAGCTTGGAGTTGAAATGGGGAAAAGAGAAGGGTGGTTTCCTGTCTGTTGCACAATCAGAGTGGGAGAGGGGATAAAATGGGTAGAATTGTGGGTTTTCTTGCCTTTTAATGGGATAGATAACAAAAGAAAGGGGGTCAAGGATGAAAGCAGGAGAGAGGAGATTGGGGCTTTGAATTCAAAGGAGATCAGTATAGGTGGTAGCTGCATATCAATTGGCGTGGGAGGTGTCTGGGTAATGCAAGGATTCCCTTTGTTACTTTGCCACAATTAGATGGGACAAGGGGTGAGAGAGGAGGTGAGGAGGGGTTGTTGTTGAGCTCAGATGGGAAACGAACAGCTGGGGCTGGGTTGCAGCTCTGCGTGGGATCGAAATAGACAGAGAGGGGGGGGGGGGGGGGGGGGGGGGGGAAGACAAGCTGGCAAGGGGTTGGGAGAAGAGGACAAACAAGATGGTTCCCAAGGATGGATTCAAAATACCCAAGGGTTGGTCATGAAACTCGCTATCTCCACCTTATCCCGACGCGTTTAAAATAACCCTTAATTTTCCAAATTCGAATTTAATAAATGAAATCTGAACATTATTTTTCAATTTTCAGTATATAAAAGCAGAGTATAACATATATTAAATTTCCAATTAAATAATGTCGGAACTCGTTTTGAAATATTTAGAATAAAATCAATAACTCAAGGACGGAAATTCCAAACATCCCAAATCTTAGAAATCGAAATGATTATAAATCACTATTTTAATAATCTGATATTCTAAAATTTCCCGGTCTTTACATCATCCACCTCTAAAAACAAGTCTCGTCCCCGAGACTAAAATCACTCTAAAACAAGTGGATGGAGTTTTAAATTGGTGAGTCTAAGGATCATGTCATTGATTCTGTAAGCATCTCATAGGGGTCCGTATGAGATCCTCACAGTACCCTTGACGTGATCATAACATTCCCAATTGGTCGTAGCAAGTATGTGATATGAGCCCGTATCACACCCTTACCCCGACCTTTCGGTCACGTTATAACTCGAAAAACAATCATAGCGTCTCTACTGGGTCTTAGCAAGCATTCTATATGTGCCCCTATAAAATGCTTGTATCCACTTCGTGGGGCGTTATAAAATAAGCCCGGGTGTAAAAATTCTCTAAAAGGGATTCCGCAATTGGAAAAGATTAGGCTCGAAATCGTTGAAATTCTCGGTAACGTTTATTCCTTACAAATCTAAGTTAATCCTTTTCAAAACCGTTCAAATCTTTAAATCCAACGTTTAATCAATCAACTTTACATCAAAACAAGTTAAATCCTTTCAAATCAAGATTTCGTCAAAATCTTCCAACAACCAAATCTGTTTCCCGCATAACAATCAATTAAATTCAGAAGTTCGGAGGTGGAATCATCCACCTCTAAGGGCTAATCCCATATCCTCTTCCTAGTTTCCAAAATCAAATCAATCTATCAATCTCAATTTACGCAAGAACCACAAACTATAAGAAATGCATAACCACATAACCAACCAATCTTCAACTAGTACATCATACGACAAGTACCAAACATATGCCAACACGGTGTCACAAGGTCACATCAATATCTCCACATCATACTAAAGGTCATAATACACATCTCAACAATATGCCAAAATCATAACACATGGCTCGATATCACACCAAAAGTCATAAAGGATATCTCACTATCGCATATCAGCATCGCAATCATAGTAGGGTCAGTCACAGCAAGGGATACCATTATCTCATGTATACAAATCATATTCATCCTCAAAGTCATATTCATTAGTTAACATATCAATAATCATGCTGCCAACCATATAATACAACATCATGAGTAATCATGCTGCCAACCATATAATACAACATCATGAGTACCACCACATAATATAACATCATGCTTTCAGATAATAACACATTATAATCTCATGTATATATCACAACACATCCTATCATGCTTCTAAAACAATATAACATGATAGCAAGGCGTCAATATCTCATGATAATACTTGTCACTGTCAATTAGATTTCAACATTGCGTATCAACATATAATGTCATTCCATATCAGGTTTTATCATGGTCGTTACCTAACATCATGCCAGCAGATATAAATAAATCAAAAAATCAAGAAAATTCCTCACATCATTCCAGTCAAAATAAAACACAATCCTCACTCACCCATCTCCACTCTCAAGCCAAGATTAATCCTCTTCTAGGCTCAACAACACTAACTCCGACAAAATCCCCTGAAGAAATCCCAATTCATTCCGATACTCCAGCCTCACCCCTCATTCCATCAAGCACTCACACACACCATCCACCTCTAAGAATTCAACTCCTAACCCTAGCTCCACACCTAAGCATCCTCTCATGATATGTCCTAAATACTCTCAAAAGTCATTCCCTACTCTTCTCATACTACTTAAGACATCACAACATCATACCCTGCCAGCCACATCCCTCTCTCGTCTTACCTCGTAATACCATCTATCATCCTAACTGCCTACCATTTTTTTTTTACTACTCATCAACCAATCCACAAGAGAACACTCACCCACAAGTTCAAGGAAGAAGCAATCATGGACATTATTACACATAAGGATTACATCTTATCAACAAGCATATATGACAATAGCATCATTAAGTCTCGATTCCTGTCATGCTCAATAGTGATTGCAAATCATCATGTATGCACGTAATTAAGTCAAGCTAACAAGTTCCATCATAACCTTATCAGATAACCAATTCAGGTTTTTTTTTTTAATAGCAATTGTAGTCCGCATTTTACAGGCAAGTAAATTAAATCATGCTTAGCAACTTAGAGTAGCAACACGTCAAGACTTCATGGCACATGAGATATAAAAGTCATCAAATCATATCATCATGGACAACAGGCTATCAGGCATAGTCATAATCAAGTCAGCACATCAACACGTAATTCTCATCGCTAGGTCAGTGCAATATCATCGCCAACAAATCCAAACGGGTTAGCAATTCGAACGGAGAACACCCCCGCTTGCAAGTCATTTCGTACTCAGTAACCGTATTTCTCGATGCGTGCCCGTTTCGCTGACATCATAGATCCTGAGGCCCGTGGGTTATGGGCCCACGCTTCCGCTGCGCTGCTCTATCACTATCTAACTTCCCGTTCCCTTTTCCAAACGGTCGCTCGTCCGATGTATCGCACAGGAGTCCAAGTTAGCAAAGATAGGGGAGTGAAAAGGGCGGACAACCCAATGTTCATTTCAGAATCAAACACGGACCAAGGCTAAGATGACAAGACTAGAGACAAGACTACGACCCGAGAATACAACGATGCCCTTATGAAAGTCTATTAGGTTACAATTGTGACGAGCAAAATGAATTCCTCATGGAGCATATCAGTCACATTAATCCACACTAACATGTACCTATCTCAAGGAGAACGACATGCATATTCAATCCAAAAGACATAATCGAATTCTACACGGATGCATGTGAGATAGCTAACAGCCTTTTATTCCAGGGAAGCAGATAGGTCTAGCAATTTCAAATAAGATATGCGGAGCCAGTAATGGTAATGCATGGCTTAACGAGGATGACAAACATCATGTATATGAACAATGCACGAGCAAGATATAGACACTAACAAGTGAGGTCAAATATAGCCTGGCGAGGTATAACCAGATTACGCGTTGTACGAGAACACATAGGAGCACTATAGTAACTATCACCTATGGCAACAATGATCATGTGATAGTTCAAGGATGGCATGTAATCATACGACGAGATGCATTTGGAAGGCATAGTCCTACATGATACTAACGACACATGATGTGATACAAACAGGGTCATGAGTCATTAAAAGGGGTTCACATAATATTTAAGAACATGAGGCATTATCAAAAGTAATGAGAAGTGCATCATGGGTGACATATTATAATCATGCTAGGAATGAACCATCGTAAGGCATATAAAACGATAACTATCACATTATGGAACAAGTACAACATGTAATCATTTAACGACTCATATTGGAAAGTAGAAGCCCTACAAGATGCTACTAGCACATATCAAAACGTGACTACAACCAAGGCAATTCGACTAGATTCATTCTAACATTCATGCGTCATGTGTATGCGAAATTACGATGTAACGTGGTGTGTGACCATGCGAGGTGCCAAAGCATACATCTATTCGAGCACAAGAGGATATCATAGAGCAATAGGGGAACACTACCGAGCGACGGCATGTAAGCATGCTATGATTTACCATCACGAAAAGCAAGTCGATCATCGATTTCAGCATAAGTCTAATCAGGATGAGTAAAACACTTTAAGAAGAGAGAAGAATCACACTATCAATGACCTAACCCGAGAGGGAATTAGCAATATTGTAGACAAATATAATTTCACACAAGTCACAACCAAGGGTCCTACACGACACTAATGGCTCAACATAACATGCTATACAAACCAACATTTATTTGATAATTACAAGGGTACGCAAGAAATCAATCACTCATATTCCAACAATACAGAAGCATGGGGGCAAGTGTAGCGGTGTATAATACGAACCTAGTAATGGGACAATATAGCTATAATACGGGGGAATGAGTTCAAATCAACAAATAACATGATAAAGCATGCATTAATGAAGACTCAATTTTACCACATACTCTCCATCAAAAGCACGTAATCATACAACAATATTAACTTGCAAGATCATCAATAGTAGTCAATTTAATGAATACAAAATAGATAGGCATGCTACAGATTCTTGTCACAAAAGGAATAATAAGCATCGACGCGTCAGTATCTAGCATGTACTGGGAATTACATATCGCATAAGGCATGTTGACATCCAATGGTAACACGTATCCATCAAGTGAGGAGCTCACTCTATCATGATATCAAAACTGAACGATCACACTATCATGAACCTATTCACATGGAGGACATCAATTATGCAGCTTTCCAACATATGACATTTACATTCATGCACTTTTATGACGATGCAGCATACTAAGTAAAACATGCTGGATTGATAGGAATGTAACAATTGTAACTCGGACCCATACAGTGGTCATCATGAACATCAAACATGTAAGCACAATTTCACATTAAAGATTAATCCGTAGGTCAAAGAGTAGTACATGTAGAATCATACGATTAGTAGGCCAAGTAAACATGTTATAACAACAAACACGTAATCATACAACATGATATAAGGCAAGACACAACACGAGACTTGAGCAAGGTAACTAACCACAACATGAACTTAAACCATAAAACCATGATAGAAGGCAAGGCATAACATGAAAAGCTTCTTACTAATGATCATTGACAAGGTACGTGCGGGGGATTATAAAATCATGTCATGCAATTCAGAGAGAGTCACCATTACAACCGGACAGAGACCCCTAAGGGCAACCATTGACTTTTCCAGACTGACTTATCACCCCTCTTTCCCGTGGGACTCTGGTATGACTCTTTGTGGCAAGAAGACACTGGTTGATCGTCATAAGGATAGAGAAGGACAACCTCATAAACACCGACATCCAGGACCATATTCCAATAATCACTCTTTAACTCGGAATTACATCAAGGACCATATTCCAATAATCACTCAGACAACCCTCATATCCACACATATCTCCCGAAGACAATGTGTTTACCAACCCAATTCCCCATGGAAGACACTGACATCCAGGGAAAGGCTAGATAGAGCCGTCAATGGGTTAACATAATTGAAGGGGGTTGTTCCACACAAGCTAGGTTTGGCCACACAAGACAAGGGTACTCCCACTATCCCGTTTACACAGATCAGTCAATGCACATTTAATTGTTAGGCATACCAATCAGACTTTAGCACATCAAGCACTCAGCATAGAATTACTCAATAACACTCATAATGATCTCCTTGGAGTCTCCCAACCCATCTGTAAAGAACAAGCTGGTATTTTGCCTACCGTTCCCAACTACACCCAATAGGGGTGGTCTAGCGCCTTTACTACCCACTCGCGTCCCCTTTTTGGTCGGTTTTCCTCTTTTATTACAAGCCGAGTTCATTACTTAGTCCAATTTCGGTTAGGCATCTTAAGTTCATTTTGCCCTTTTTTAAATCCTTTCAAATCCTTTGAAATTCATGGGCGGTTTTCCAAAACATACACTCGACCCTTTTGTACCCGAATTGCACAACCTCAGCTCTGATACCATCTTTGTAACGGCCCAGAATTATGATTTCCGGGATACGTTTCAAGGGATAAAACCCCTTGTTCGGATCTTGCAATCCAGGTACGGGTCGGGGTTTCAAACTCATTTAAGATTAGTATAAAGAGGGATTTCAAACCCTAAAAACCTCGAAGGGCCATTGGGTACCCTTAACATGTCCTAAGACTATGTCGCGAAATTCAGTTTAAATGAAAGTAAAGCGGAAACAAAGTTAAGATACAAAGAGTCACGGCAGAGCCGGATCAAACCAAAACGTAAGCGAATGATTACCATTTATACCAAGTTAGAATATTAGCTAGGTTCGTTGATTCGCCAAAGGGTTTCCCGTCACAGAAGCAGGGAGCAAACAAGATCTGCAGAAAATACCTTTAAAAGAAGAACGGGGAAAGGAGTCAGATCGAGCCACTCATGCGGGACCGGCAGTCCTCGGTGAGGCCACATAGTATGTGCTATACCTAATAAAGATGCTCTAATGCAGTACGAAAGTCAAACACACTAGCATGCTCCTAGTTATAATAATGTATAAAAATACTGTAAAGGGCCAAGACAACGCCAAGTGACATATCCCTCTCCTACCTCCACCCCCTTCCGATAGGGCGGAGACTGGCCAGCTCGTGAATGCATTCCATCATAATCAGGCGACATGCATGCCTAACCCGCTCCACAATAAAGCCCGCAGGCATCTCATAATATAAGGACGTTCATGACTCGGTTGACTCAGGGTACCCGATGAGGCTGGGCTACCCTATGACCCTAGCAAAGACTCTAGGACTATCACAGATAACGGCCGTTCTGTTTCAAACGCAATAAGTAAACAGATGCTCATTCAATTAGTGCAACCTGAACATGATACTACATGGCATGCTTTTATGCATATGCAACACCTAACATAAAATGCAACAACAGGCATGAATGTCCAACCTGAGTAAGCCCCCTAGGGACCTTACCTGGAGATGCAGAACAGCAAGATAACACAAGCAATGGCCAAATGCAAGTCCAACGCAATCCAAAAGCAATACACACCTATCATCGAGTCATTTCCATAAGCTTACCGGACCAACAATCACACACACGAATCCAAGTGTTCAACATACTCAAAGCCAACCGATAGTAAAATCATTTTCCAAAACCTTTTCGATACGATCAACATCAACCAAAATCATTCTTTCCAAAACTTCCTACTCTTAAATCTCAAGTTAAATCAACTCAGGAAATAAACAATTCTTTTAAAGTCATACTTAGCCAAATCATGCCATTAAACATTTAAACATTAAAACTAATCTCTCAAAATTATATTATAGAAATAATTCTGGCATTCTTGTTTTCCAAAATATTTTCTTTAAATCTCTCTTTCAAATAATGTTTCGTCATATATAGCTAACATATATAATCGTATAGGTATCATTTTCAAATAGAATCTCTATAACTTAATTATCGTAAATAACAACTCAAAATTCACATATAAAATAATATCCGATAAACGTTTCTAACATTTAATCGTCAAATAAACATTTAAAATATGATTAATAAATAACACTTACATAAGAATAATTAAATAATAATCGGATAACCAAAAATATCCATAAAATCATTAAACCAATAACCAACCTCAAAAATCTGGAAGAAAAAAAGAGGCCCAGACCATCAAAAAGGAAGGCCCAACCCGGATCCACCAATCTGGAGGCCCAAACCCGAAACCCTTACCTGGAATAAAATAGGCCCAGGCCCAGACAAGGGAAGAACATAAGAAATCCCCAACCCGTCTCCTTCCCACGCTCAGAACATATCTCTGCGCTTCGACGGAACGGAAAGGAAGAAAGAAGAAGCCCAGGCTCCGGCGGCGGCGCCTTTCCATCCCAACCCTTTCCCAATCGACCGACACACAAAACCGACCAAGACCCACACCGAGAGAATGGAACGCGCACACAGGAGAGGGAGTAAGAGAGATTACCGGGGCGCGGCGCGATTCCGACTCCGAGGAAAGCTCCGGCTGCAATGGCGGACTTCCGGCTGCGATTGAAGAGGAAGGAGCTCCGGTCGAGTCCTAGGAGAAGTAAGGGATGAGAAAACACGGATTTTGACAAGATTTGAACTGGAATCGAAAGGAAATTGGCTCCGACCTTACGAATCGGAAACGGTGAAGGTTGCGACCCCCGTCTCGGCTCCGGTGGACAACTGGGCCCTTCCTCGACGACTTCCGGATGCTCCTGCTAATGGAATCGAGGAGGAGGAACAAAGACGCAGGCTGCTGCTGCTATCTCCACCTTATCCCGAGGATGGATTCAAACAAGATGGTTCCCAAGGATGGATTCAAAATACCCAAGGGTTGGTCATGAAACTCGCTATCTCCACCTTATCCCGACGCGTTTAAAATAACCCTTAATTTTCCAAATTCGAATTTAATAAATGAAATCTGAACATTATTTTTCAATTTTCAGTATATAAAAGCAGAGTATAACATATATTAAATTTCCAATTAAATAATGTTGGAACTCGTTTTGAAATATTTAGAATAAAATCAATAACTCAAGGACGGAAATTCCAAACCTCCCAAATCTTAGAAATCGAAATGATTATAAATCACTATTTTAATAATCTGATATTCTAAAATTTCCCGGTCTTTACAGTATAATTCCCAAGTTAGTTCCAAAATCGTTTCAAATACGAATTAAATAGTTAAGGATTCTGACCCTTGAAAATACTCGCTAAATTCCTTTTTCAAATTACCCTTAAAATCTATAAGTCCAAATAATATATTTTAACCCCCAAATAATATTAATTATTTCATTTTAAATACCCCTAGTAATTTTCCCGCGCCATGGCGCGATTTTTAAAAAATAAATTCTTAACAACATAATAAATTCATATTGTAAAATAAAAATAAAAGTTTGGATAAAATAATGAAGGTAGGCTTGAAATCTTTAAGAAAATGGTAAAAATATTTACCATAAAGTTAGACTTCATCAAAAAGGTTGTTAAATATAAATATTATATTGATATAGATTATTATTATTATAATATATATATATATATATATATATATATATATATATATATATATATATATGAATAGTAGACATTGGATTTAATTTAATATTTTGAATTAAACCTAACGGTTAGTAAATGGGTAAAAAATAAAAATGAGAAAATGTAAATGTGTGAAAGAGACGAAGAGAAAAAAGAAAAAGAAATAATAAGAGAAATTAATAGTAGACATTAGATTTAATTCAATGTTTTAAATTAAACTCAATGGTTAGTAGATGGGTAAAAATCGTAAACATAAAAATTTATTTAAAAGTTACTTAATTGTAATTGGGAAAAAAATGCTACAATTAAGGGGAAGACCACACATCAGCAATGTCTTCTGTTTTAAAGTATTATATAGATATAGATGTTTTAAATTAAACGCAATGGTTAGTAAATGGGTAAAAATCTTAAACATAAGAATTGATTTAAAAGTTACTTAATTGTAATTGGGAAAAAAAAATGCTACAATTAAGGGGAATACGACACATCAGCAATGTCTTCTGTTTTAAAGTATTATATAGATTAAATAAGTAAATAAGTAAACGATTAAACCCAAACCGAACCAAACTCATTTAAATCTAACCGAACCGAACTCATAATATAAACTGTCAACCCGGTTAAATGATAGTGTAAAACAACAAGGGGGGCCCACAAATGCCACGTCGACCCACCTTCTTCCTCCGGATTTCAAGCTGAGAAACTCCCGCCATGGCCTTCCTCGCGCGACGTCCTGGCCTCGCGCCTAGCCGCTGCGCACCGGCTCCGACTCCATGGTCCCGCCCCGCCCCCAGCTCTGTCTCACATATCTCGCTCGCACCCGCTCTTGCCCGCTCTCGAACTGTTCCCTCGCTCATGCTCTCCTCGCACTCCCGGTGTCGCGCTCGCCCTCGTCGGAGCTGTCGAGCTCACCGGAGCTCTCGAGCTCGCCCCAGTTTCTCCACTCTCAGCTCTCACACTCTCTTACCGATCCCGAAGAACGAAAGGAAATGGAACAGCTAAGGAAAGGGAAGGAACAAAGCTCACCAAGGTGTTCACGACTTCGGAGCTCCCGACCGGAGTTCTGGGTATCGTCGGAGTCTCTCGATGGCTCCTCGAACCTGCATTGGGTGTGGGTGAGCACCTTGGTAGGGATCGAGAGTGGTTTGGCTAGGAAACGAAGGAGAACGGCTTACCGGAGCGTTATTCGCGCTTGAATGGGCGGTGGATCGATCTGTGGCTCGTCGATGTCGTCGAGTGCTCCGGGGGTGGCTGTTGTTTCTCTTTGATGAAAGAGGAGGAGCTGAGGATGACAACGACGATGATGGGTCACCGAGGCGTGGTGTGTGGCGATGGTGGCGAGAGGTGGAAGGTGTACTGGTGGCGGTGATGGTAGGTGGTGTTTTGAGTACGCGCAACAGTAGGTGACAGTGAGTTCCAGAAGGAAGAGGGATGGAGGGAGATCAGATGTGAATTGAAAGGCAACGAAGTGATGGGTTTAAAGTAGGGGTGGGCGCGGGACTGGACAAAGGTCGTCCCGCATCTCGTACGGGCCTTGTCCCTCGCGGGACGGAACGGGACCGGGACGGACCTTGTCCCTCCAATAAAAAAGATTATAAAAAAATTCCTATACATTTTCCGATTTTCAAAGACATAACACGGATTATAATTTTTTTTATATTTTACGGGTTCCCCACTTCCCCTATATTGATATACACACACTGATGTAGTATATATTGTATATCATACTCCTACAATACATATTGTAATCTACTATATATGCAATATACTATATAACATATACTGTACGTAATCTTATATATATATAACATACTGTAATCTAATATATATACAATACACACATACTATCCACATACTGTAATCTAATATATATATTATATATAATATACTATAATACAGTGGGTAATCTACTATATATACTATATTATGAATACATATATTACATTATTATATATATGCGGGACGGGACGGGATTTGCGGGATTGAGACGGGTCGTCCAGCGACCCGTCCCGCATAATTTTTGCGGGACGGGATCGGGACGGGATTGACTTTTTTTTTCGAAATCACATCGGGATCGGAACGGGACCGGGATTTGCGGGATTTGTGTCCACCCCTAGTTTAAAGGCAAGGGGGAGGGAAGGCCGAACCACAGCTAGCTAGAAGGTAGGCGTTTTGAGTGCAGCTAGGAAATAGGGGGCTCTGCAGCTCCGTAGGGTGGCTCGGATGGGAAATGCATTAAATGGGGGAAGAAGATCAAATTAAGTACTCGGTAAAATAATCCCGAATACGCGAATTTTGAACCCATAAATTAGTTTATGAATGTTAGTTTCCCCGGATCCCGCTTTCTCGATCAATTAGTTTTTTTTTAAATCGAAAAGGATATCGTCATGTGATCGATAATTATTTTAAATTCGCGAGGTAATAAGATGGAATTGTTCGTCAAAATTTTAAATTTGGGCCGGAATCCGTTAAACGAGCTTTTATTCGATTTAAATTCATTTTCAATTCTCTTTTTCCGAAAAATTAGGATTTAAAAATCCAAGCATTTACCCTAACCGGGTTAACCTTCCCATCATCCACACCAGTAGCATCACTAGTTACCTTCAGCCTCCAAGTATGGCCAAAAGGAAGAGAAAAATGAATTCGGATGCTTGGAGGATTCATCATCAAGGTGCGGTGGAATGGCAACAATGTTCACTTCAGGGATCCCCATGTTCCAAGCTTTGAAAGGCAAAGGAATCTGTGAAAGGCAAAGGAATGAAACCACAAATTTTAATTAAAATGAACAAATACATATCAAATTAGCGCTGCAAACATGACCCAAAATTAAAACAGATTCGACGGGATTATAATTTGATGAGCATTAATACAGATTCGGTATGGTATGAGGATGAACCTTTTATTCTAGCAAATGAAGTGCAATTGGGGTTTTATGTCGATGACCCAAAATTATGAAATGGATGGAAAGTTGCACAGAAAGTGAAAATGCAACATGTGTGGGATGTCCTAGAGGTAGATGACGGAGGAGATGATGTTGATCCAATGTGTAGTGTTGGGGTCACTCAACAAGACGATTTGAATGAAGTACAATGGGTTGTTGAAGAAGAAGATTTAGAAAATACTCAACTGATCAACAAGATATTGAGCCTGAAGTCGTTCATACATACATGGATGAAGACACCGATAATAGTAGTGAGGATAACGAAGAAGACACTTGATGTCATCCTCAAGCGAAAGAAGAAGGTTTCACCTTGGGAGTCGTTGAAGAAACGACGTTAATTATTTTATTATTTATATTTCTTATTTTTTATATATATATTCTATTTTTAGTAACTCCTATTTTAGTTGGAGTCTAATTATAGAATTGCTTATTTTTAGTATTTCTTAGTTAGATTAAATAAGATGGTTAGGATTTTAGATTAAGTTTTATCTTCTAGGTTTATTTATCTTTAGGAGTAAAATTCTATCTTTATCAACCTAAATCCTATCTTGCACGGTAGAATTGGTTCTTAGGTTTTCTATTTAAACATTGTAGTTCTATTGAATTAAAGCAGATTGAATTAGAATTGAGAAACCCCTTTAAGGATTAAAGGGTTCTCGATTATCAATCCAAACCACTATCGTTACTTTTATATTGTTACCGTCGGCCTTCACAATCACCATCACCATTCATCTGTTTCATCATCAACCGAACCTATACCCATCACCATCACCAGTACCTTGTTCTTCACCGAAACAAACACCACCTAAGATCTAGTCCAGATCGTTACATCAAGGAAGGAAGGAGACGAGCGCTTGCTGTCATCGGCGTCAGCTTTCCGGTGCTCGGCGCCTAGCGTCTGGAGCGCTCTTGCTCTCGCGTCTGCCGCCGCCTGGCCTCGGTCACCCTTAGCGAGCCGCCGCAGTCCTCTGCACACGCGCGCGCGGTAACCCGGCTCCCTCGTGCTCGCTCTCGCTCCCAGCGAGCGCACCTGGCTTCCTTGCTCTCACCCTCGGCTTCGACGACTCCGCTCGCATCCAGCACCCTGAGGAGCCAAGCTCCTGCGCTCCCATGTCCGCACCGGCGAACCCGGATCCTGTTTCCGCGAGCCTTCGCGTTCTTCGCTTCCTTTGCTTTCGTTCACTGTTACTTGTTAATTTAAGTTAGTTAATTAATTTCCATAGCTTAGTTTTGTTAGAATTTTCTTAAGTTAAGAACTTTAGATTTATTTAAGTATTCCGTCACTTTAGTGGTTGAATTAGTTTAATTAATTTTGTTAAATCGAGAAGAAATACAAAGAGCTAAGCAAGATCGACGCATTAGTTTAGTAATTGGCCGGCCTAGCCAATTGCTATACATCAATTGGTATTCAGAGACAGGTTATGTTACGCTTTTTGTTTGTTTGATGTTACTGATGTTTTGATTTGATATGGCTTGGGAAGTTTGGGGCGACTGGGAGGATGATCCCGATCCATTGGATGGATTTTTTGCTTTGGAACGTGCTAAACAACAACGACGCCAACAAGAGTTACGTCAGAGAGCTTGACTACAACAACAAACCCTAGAGCGTCAACGCGAAGTCAAAAGACGCCAACTTTGGCTTCAATGTCAAGAGGAAGAACAACGTCAATTGGAGATCGAAGATAAGAGGTGTCGACAACGCTATCAGATTCGGCTTCTCCAACAAAGAGAGGCTGAGGAGGCACGACGACAAGAGGAAGAGGCACGACGTCAAGCCAACCTAGATGCCGAAATAACGGCTATATGCAAAGAGGCCATGGAGGATTTGATGGCCATGTTCAAGAAGGGCGTGAAGGAGCCTTTTGTTGAAATCGTTGCCACGGATTCAGCACAGCGCACTGAACTTGTTTCGCAAATGCCCGTTGACTCCGACATCGGAATTGAGTCAACTCAGTTTTGTTGCGAAGCTGACTCGACGAGCTTTCAAACGGTGGGTCACACGCTGCAAGAATCCCCCGGAAAGGCCTCCGAATTTGTGTTGCAAGCAGACAGCGACAGTGTTCTGCAGGACGAGCATGCTGATTCCGTTGACGAGGATGAGTACTGGATGACGTGTCTCAAGAGTTAGCGATTGTACCTCTTGGGCATGTTCATGAAGTTCCAGTTGCTGAGATTTGTGTGGTCATTGATCCTATTCTTATTGACGATCAAGTCCGTTCAACGATCGCGCATGAAGGTGTTGTTTTTGGGGTTCCTATACCTCGAATTCTCCTGGCACCTATTCCACACATTCCTCCATCATCTTCTTTGAAGGTTTCTGCTCCTTCCTCGTCGATCGTCGTCGACTCGATTCGGGGACGAATCGAAGATAAGAGGGGGAGAATGATGCGGGTCAAGATGGCCTTTTGTTGGTCAAACAACGATCTTGATCCAGGCGACGACTCGAGGACGAGTCGATTTCAAATGGAGGAGAATGATGTCATCCTCAAGCGAAAGAAGAAGGCTCCACCTTGGGAGTCGTTGAAGAAACGACGTTAATTATTTTATTATTTATATTTCTTATTTTTTATATATATTCTATTTTTAGTAACTCCTATTTTAGTTGGAATCTAATTATAGAATTGCTTATTTTTAGTATTTCTTAGTTAGATTAAATAAGATGGTTAGGATTTTAGATTAAGTTTTATCTTCTAGGTTTATTTATCTTTAGGAGTAAAATTCTATCTTTATCAACCTAAATTCTATCTTGCACGGTAGAATTGGTTCTTAGGTTTTCTATTTAAACATTGTAGTTCTATTGAATTAAAGCAGATTGAATTAGAATTGAGAAACCCCTTTAAGGATTAAAGGGTTCTCGATTATCAATCCAAACCACTATCGTTACTTTTATATTGTTACAGTCGGCCTTCACAATCACCATCACCATTCATCTGTTTCATCATCAACCGAACCTATACCCATCACCATCACTAGTACCTTGTTCTTCACCGAAACAAACACCACCTAAGATCTAGTCCAGATCGTTACATCAAGGAAGGAAGGAGACGAGCGCTTGGTGTCATCGGCGTCGGCTTTCCGGTGCTCGGCGCCTAGCGTCTGGAGCGCTCTTGCTCTCGTGTCTGCCGCCGCCTGGCCTCGCTCGCCCTCAGCGAGCCGCCGCAGTCCTCTGCACACGCGCGCACGGTAACCCGGCTCCCTCGTGCTCGCTCTCGCTCCCAGCGAGCGCACCTGGCTTCCTCGCTCTCACCCTCGGCTTCGACGACTCCGCTCGCATCCAGCGCCCGGAGGAGCCAAGCTCCTGCGCTCCCGTCTCCGCACCGGCGAACCCGGATCCTGTTCCCGCGAGCCTTCGCGTTCTTCGCTTCCTTTGCTTTCGTTGACCGTTACTTGTTAATTTAAGTTAGTTAATTAATTTCCATAGCTTAGCTTTGTTAGAATTTTCTTAAGTTAAGAACTTTAGATTTATTTAAGTATTCCGTCACTTTAGTGGTTGAATTAGTTTAGTTAATTTTGTTAAATCGAGAAGAAATACAAAGAGCTAAGCAAGATCGACGCATTAGTTTAGTAATTGGCCGGCCTAGCCAATTGCTATACATCAACACTTATAAAGCTTATGGGGACAGTGAAAACAACATTTCATTTTACAAAGACTATAGTGATTAAGTGGGTGGTAGATTAAAATGTTCGTATTTATGGTTGTCTATGTATCCATTATTGTTGTCTTGTCTATACATCTTGTTTATAGTTGATTTTCTCCTATTTTCCTAGATTTTCTCATTTGTAGAAATATTTAATCGAATAAACCTTTAAGCCTATTTACCTCTCTCCTGTTGTTCGATTAGAAACAAGAAGCATTTGCCCTATCTACCCTCCATAGATGCACAGATATAATCAAATAGTTCAAAAAGTAATGAATATATATATATATAACAGAGCTAAAAATAAAATGACATACCAAGAAATATAGGAAGATAGAGAGAGCAAGGAGAACACTTAAATTAGTTAGAAGGTGTTAAGAGATACCTGAATCACAGTCAAATCGCGAGTCAATATCACTTCACCCACTTGAATGGTTTGTTATTTTCCCCTTTCATAGGATACTCCAAATCATGATGCTCCTAACATAACAGAGACAATGTCCAAACATATCTTTCACCAGAAATCCAATGTGCTCATAATGAAAAAATCAGTTCATACAACTTTCAGAACATTGAAAATCCAAATTCACTTGCTTTTGTATATTTCATTTGATTTGGCAGTAAGCAAATGATGCTTTATGGTAGACCCTATATATTACAAGCTCTTGCATAATTACTTGCATCGGAATAGTAGGCAATATTAAGTTCTTTGGCGATTGAGAAAGTGGAACTTTTTCACTACTTAGACCAAATTTTGTAAAGCATACTTAGTGATTATAAGTTGTTCCAAATTCAGTAAATACACTGGAATTAAGCTTCCTTGCTAAAGGAAGTCATTCAAAAAACAGAATGTGGATAAAGAAATGATACCTCGTCATCTTGCAATAAACTCTCTCATTTGTTATGCCTTTGTACAACCTCATGTGCATATAGCATTGTAGCCTATTTGCCAAAATGTAGAATATATATTTTCTCCTGCCTTTAGTATTCCATGTGATTTTTCTTGCAGAACTTGCTTTTGGGGTACTCCATTCTCCATGGGAGTAAGAGCAAAACTTGAAGGTGGAGGCAATGCACCAACAGATGCCTGCCAGTGTAAAGTAGTATAAAATAGATCATGTTTTAGGATACATAAAGAGGCATGATTGACATTTTAGAGTACACTTCACTTACAGAGTAGGGTGTCCAGCCAGCAATAAGGACTACGCCATTGGTAAAAATCATCGGAGGCCTCGCCACTTGCTACCTTCCCGCCACAACACCAAACTAATGAGATAAGAGCAGCAGCGTGTGCAACAACTTTATTATTCTTGCTAGCTCATGTATGTACTCTATTATACATGAAGATACCTAGGGATTCTCATTTAAAAACCCTTTGTAAAGTAGCTAAATCCTGATAAATTTTCCAATTTTCTATAGCAACTCTCTTTAGACTATTGGACATTTCTTCAAACACATAGGGTGCATGCCAAATTTACATGAATTCACCTTAAATCTGAAGAAATTTTAGTCCAATAATCTTCACATATCATCAATAACGGGTGATAATCTTCCCATATCATCAAAAACGGGTGGTTAGACCTCTCAATTACATCAATCTCGGAATTACTACAACTACATGAACCCACTAGGAGAAGGGTGGAAACTAAAGAATGATGAGCTTACCTATATCTCGACCATGGGAGAGCTGAACATGCTGAGTGGTTGTTGAGTTGCTTTCCAGAAGATGTGAAACTATCTAGAATGATGAGGAGCCAAGAGGGTCGATGTCGGAAAAAATTGAGAGGCAGAGATGGTGAGATGGAGAACACGCATTGGCTTTGAAGTCAAAAACAAAAAGAAGTTTTGTGTGTCTGTCCGTGTATCATATTACTCCTTTTTTTTTATCCAAGTGTATCATATTACTTAGGGGTGGGCACAAATCCCGCAAATCCCGATCCTGTCCCGGTCCCGTCCCGATCCCGTTCCGCAAAAATTATGCGGGACGAAACGCGGGACGATCCCGGTGGGATCCCGCAAATCCCGTCCCGTCCCGCATATAATAATAATAATAATAATAATAATAATAATAATAATAATAATAATAATATAATATTATAGAATAATAATAATATATTATTAGTATTATTATTTTGAGGAAATATTATTTATAACTATAATAATAATTTTCAATTTATAATAATAATAATAATAATAAATAATATTATAATATAATTTAATAATAATATTAATTTATAATAAAATTATTATTATTATTATATTATTATTATATCATATTATATTTTTTTCTTGTAAAGTATAATTATTTTATAATAATAACAATAAAAATAAGTAATATTATTTTATTTTATTTTTAATTATCACGTGGGATTATTATTTTATTATTATTATTATTATTATTTAGTATTATTATTATTATTATTATTATTATTATTATTATTATTATTATTATTATTATTATTATTATAAAAACAGATTACAAGAAATTAGTGGGCAACCGAGATACTATATGGGCACCCACTCCTTTAGCGATAACAAAGCCAAGTCTAGTAAAAATATAACGTGCAGCACGAGCCCCAGCATCCTGAGATACCGAGAATTTCTGAATCCGCTTCAGCAATGCAACCGCGTCTGTATCCAACTCCCCAAATGAAGAGAATGAGAAGGGTAGGAAACCATAACCAGCCGCCGTACACAAATCTCGATACTTGACACACTTACGTCGAGCAGCATCAACAACAGCACGACGAGGCATAAAGTCAGAAATCCCAGACTGAGTCAATGGAGAGGATCCCGTCAAATCGACACACACATCCCGCCCATTTAGAGTTACAAGAGGCAAATAGCTAATTAAATACGGTATTCTACCTAACTATCAATCAATAATTAGACAATATTGGTAAATCTCGTCTCAATTCCTTTCCGTCCTGATCTAGTAAGATAATGTAGCCAAATATGTTGAACATTATACAATCATTGTATGAATTAATAATAGTATTATAATATTAATATTAATATTAATAATAATAATAATAATAATAATATTATTATTATTATTATTGAATAATATAGTTGAGAATAATACCGTATTCAACATATTATACTAAATAATGAATTATGAAAGCATTTTTCACTTTGCAAATTTATATAATATTTTATTATTTTTATATGCGGGACAAGGCCCGTCCCGTCCCGATCCCGTCCCGTCCAGACACCATCCCGTCCCGAAAAAAAAATGTCAATCCCGTCCCGATCCCGTCCCGAAAAAATTTCGCGGGACGAGTCCCGTCCCGAAAATAATTATATTATACTATATTATAATAGATACATAGATGAATGACATTAAATGAATATAATATAATACAACAGATTGTTAAACGAATATAGGAGTAATAATATTACTCCTATATTCGTTTAACAATCTGTTGTATTATATTATATTCATTTAATGTCATTCATCTATGTATCTATTATAATATAGTATAATATAATTATTGATAAATCTACCACAAATTACCAGGTGGTGTTTAGTTAATATAAAATGCAATTATTATTCTTATATATATATATTAATTATATAATGTAATTATTTTATCTCGTTTTATGTGATTATTGGAGTATTGTTTTAACTCGGTTTTTATGAGATTTTTATTTATAGAACCAAACACTTGCATAAATCGAGATAAAATATAACTGTATTATAATTAAAATGCAATATAATCCAAACACACATATATTAGTGGAAATAGCATATGAAAGGCTAGTTTCTCAAATTTGAAATTATTTTATCGAAAACATATGAAAAGATAGTATATATCAGTGGAAATAACAAAATATCATACCTTGTAAACTATCATCACATTATTTCGAAAAGCGTATGATCAAGGCAAATAACCTGCAATAACAACACCCAAAAGAAGGGGGAAGACATCAACAATCTAAATTATATAGGTCAAAATCTAAAAATCTATCTATAATCGTGTACTATAAAATCCAAAAATATATCTCATAAATATATCAATACCTTCACGATAAGAAATTTTATTTCTTTATCCGCAAACGCGGTATATCTTTCATTAAAAAAAATTGATTAAAATCTTTCAAAATTATATCCATATATAAAATAATTGGGGAAAATATATTAACAAAAATTGAATTCCTTGAGTTGATAACCTTTACACGGCTAAGTGTTATTTCAATTTATCCAAAACCTTTTATCTTCTTCATATCAATAATTATTACAAATTCCATTTATAATAATACATCTATACTAATACTAAAAACAGAAGCATCTCCCGCCTACGTGACTTCACGAGGAGGCTCCATTCCACGTGTCATCATATGAAGGATTCCACATCTCCCACTCTTTTTTCTATCTCCAAGTGGACCACTAATTTTCATCCACTTGGTTAATTTTTGCCACATCTTCATGATAACCGCCACACCGCTACTAACTACCCACTAAGTTCACTAAGACACTAACCACCCCACTAAAACATTTTTAAATATTCATGAAATTAAATTAATTCCACACTATAAAGCTATTTAGTTTATTAATAAAATAAGAGAAAATGATATAATTAAAGAAAAAAATATATGATATATTTTGTTATAAAATAAATATTTTTTTAATATAACCACTATTATTAACCTTTTTAAAAAAACTTTAGCTATCTAATAAAGTTTATTATATGTGTATAATCAATTGTCATCTTGATAATACTTCTCTTTATATTATTGTTTAGAAATTATTTGGTTAAGGATTTATAAATAAATTTCTAACGAACCATTATTTTCGTTTTTATTATTTCATCGTCTTTATAGATTATTAAATTCTTTTGCGTATTTTTTTAACATATCCCTACCACTATACTCTCTAAATTACTTATATTATTATTATATTGTAAAATATAAAAATTTTTAACCAAATATTAAAATACCCGTGTCTTAGACACGGACTTACACTAGTAATAGTATATATGTAATACATTGTTTTTTTTTTTTCATTCTAATATATCAACTTCACTAAAAAATCGTGTGTAAATCGTGTGTGTGTGTTTTCATATATGTTTTAATTAAAAGGTGTATAAAATTTTCAGATATGATTTTTTTTTTCTATAAATACACTGAATCAATGCATTGGAATTTCTTATTTTACGGAGTAAAACTAAAAGAACCATTATTTTATATTTATGAAAAATAATAATAATTACAAATTGTTTATATCTTATTTTAAGTTCTAGTTTATATACTTTAAATATCATTTTAAGGTGTATTATTTTCAAATTTACAAACAATAGTCATATATATATATAATTAAATGTTATATAATTTGGAAAAAATTTCACAAAATATCACCAACTCAATATTGTCCTAAGTTCTTAAACAAAACAAGTAAACATTTACAACTTTATTTAAATCACATAAATCTAAATCATAACTTAAAATAAATTTAATATTTTGAACTAAATCCTTTATTTTTGTAGCGGTCTCATGTGCTATGAATCAACCTAAGTCTTTTTTATTGTCGAGTCGATTGTTTCTAGCTAGAGATTGCCTACTTGGCAAGATCTCGGTACAATGATTCGTTTGAACTCTACAAAATTCATATTGAGTATTTCTATAGCTCGTTGGAAAACTGATTCTTTCTATCTTGTATTTTTTTTCCTAATTTTTCAGATGTCTTTTTTTCTATAAATACACTGAATCAGTGCATCGGAATTTCATACGCGTCAAACGGAGCTCTGTGTAAGGAGAACGAGCCGTCGGAAGATCAGAAAAAATCACTGCGGCTCGAGATGGGGGAAGAAGAAGAAGAATTACGCCAAACTTCCCAGACTTTCTGTTTTTTATAAAATATGCCCCTGTGTTAATTTCTAAAATTTCAGAAATTATCCCGCAATTATAGAAGTTGTTCTAACTCGCATAATCTCCGTTAAAAAATTAAAAATGTAATTATTATTGTCACCATGATAAAAATAAAGTCATAGATACTGTCACCACTATAAAAACATGGTCATAGACACTGTAATCAAAAGAAAATCTTATAGGGGCTAATGAGAAGCCAAAATAAATGTGGTGACAGTTCTCATCTAATACATGAATGGGTAAGAGGGTCATAGACACTGTAATCAAAATAAAAACATTGTCATAGCCACTGTCACCACTATAAAAACAAAGTCATAGACACTGTAATAAAAAAGAAAACCCTATATACGTTGTAACCAAAATAAAAACAGCTTTATAGACACTGTCACCACTAAGAAAAAAGGTTCATAGACACTGTAATCAAAGGAAAACCCGAGAAAATGGGAAGCACAAACCCCATAGGGGCTAATGAGAAGTCAAAGTACATGTGATGACAGTTCTTCTCTAATTTCTAATTTCTAGTTTTCTAGATTTTTTTAAAGTAGTGTCACCATAATTAAAAAAAAATAAAAAATGTAACTACTGTTGTCACCATAATAAAAATAAAGTCATATATATTGTCACCACTATAAAAACATTATCATAGACATTGTAATCAAAGAGAAATCATATGATAAAGGAAGCACAACCCCTATAGGGGCTAATGAGAAGACAAAATAAATGTGGTGACAGTTCTGCTCTAATATATGAATGGGTAAGAGGGTCACAGACATTGTAATCAAAATAAAAATAGGGTCAAAGACACTGTCACCACTATAAAAACAGGGTCATAGACACTGTAACCAAAGAAAAATCATATAGACGTTGCCACCATTATTAAAACAGAGTCAGAGAAACTGTCACCACCAATGTTCTAAAAGACGCTAGGCGGTGGGTGGCCGCCTAGCGCCTAGGCGCCTAGGCGGACTTAGAACAAACTTGATTATTTCCTTATATTTTGACGAATAACACTTGTCAATAATTCATATAATGTAATAATAATCCATAATATCACTCATAAATCCAAATTTGTAGTAGTTAACTAACACTAAAGTAAATAAACGCAAAAGTACATGTCTGACTAACAACTCTAAACCTCCTAAAATCCAAAACTATAAGTTCGACTGAAAAGCAAATGCATCCTGACATGGGGGATAAAAAAACCCTAAGTCAACTAATCATATGCTTAGAAGCGCAAATTGAATAATCGTTGGACTAGGCAGTGCCTAGGCGAGATCAGTCGGGCCCAGGCGGCGCCTAGGCGGGACCAGGCGGTGCTTAGGCGGCGCCTAGGCGGGACTAGGCGGTTCCTGGACGAATTTCCGCCTAGAGGTCCGCCTAGGCTTAAAAATTCCTAGGTCTCGTCCCGCCTAGCGCCTAGGCGGCGCCTAGGCGCGATTTTTAGAACACTGGTCACCACTATAAAAACGGGATAATAGACACTGTAATCAAAAGAAAACCCTAGGACAAAGGGAGACACAAACCCTTTAGGGCCTATGAGAAGTCAAAATACATTAACGGGGTAATACATCAATGGGTAAGAGGGTCATAGACACTGTAATCAAAATAAAAACAGTGTCATAGCCACTGTCACCACTATAAAAACAAAGTCATAGACAATGTAATCAAAAGGAAAACCATATAGATGATGTAACCAAAATAAAAACAGATTTGTAGACAATGTCACCACTATTAAAAAATGTTCATAGACACTGTAATTAAAGGAAAACCCTAGGAAAGGGAAGCACAAACCCTAAAAGAGCTAATGAGAAGCCAAAAGAACTTGTGATGTACAATATGGTTTAGGGTTTAGGGTTAAGTCTTTAACCCTAAATCCTAAACCCTAAACCCTAGAATGTTAAGTACAGTACGTCGTTAAGAGATGATTGCTGTCACCAAATGGAAAACCCTAGGACAAGGTAATCACAAACCCTAAAGGGGCTAATGAGAAGCCAAAAGAAATTAGGTGGACAATTCTCCTTCAATATATGAATGGTAAGAGAGTCGTAGACACTGTCGCCACCAGTGGCGGAAGGTCTCAAGGGCGGGTGGGGGCCATGGCCACCCCGGCAAATTTTTTTTTACTGTAATATGTATATGTATGTTTATTACAATAAAATAGTACAGTAAATAGGAGAGTTCTCAGGGGAAAAAAGAAAGGAAGAGGAGTATTACTGTATTCTTTCGGTGCCCTGCTAGGCTACCTTTCCCATCACAAATTTACATTTTTACTCTTGAGTCTTGAATGAAGTTATAGCCGCGTTGGCTAGTTTTTTTTTTTTTTTAAAGTTAGTTTTCGTTTCATAATGAAGATAATGAAAACCGTTGATTTGTTCTTAAAAAAAAAACAACAAGAAGCATCTACAAATCCTACAATAGAAGGCAACGCTAATGCTAGTATGCTACTGCTGCTCCATTAAGCTTTCATGTCGACTCTACCGTTTTCGAACCTCCTTTTATATAATCATCCAAGAAGTGATCTAGAAGTTGTAGCATCCGAGAATCCAAGCATTCGAGTAGACTCAATTGTTGAGCAGCAATAACCTCAACTCAATGTCGATGACACTAATATAGAAAGGGATCCCTATAAACGTCCAAACCCTATTAAAAAAATTTGGCCCCTGCAAAACTCTTGTCCAGGTTCCGCCACTGGTCGCCACTATGAAAACAAGATAATAGCCACTGTCACCACTATAAAAAACGGATCATAGACACTGTCACCACTATGAAAAAAAGGCAATAGACACTGTAATCAAAGGAAACCCTATAGACATTATAACCAAAATAAAAACAACTTTATAGACACTGTCACCACTATGAAAAAAGGGTCATAGACACTGTAATCAAAGGAAAACCCTAGGAAAAGGGAAGCACAAACCCTATAGGGGCTAATGAGAAGCTGATATTCATGCGGTGACAGTTCTAATCTAATATATGAATGGGTAAGATGGACATAGACACTGTAACCACTGTTAAAATAGGGTCATAGACCCTGTAATCACTATAAAAAAAGTGACAAAAATATTGTAACCACTATTAAAATAAGTTCATAGACACTTGTAACCAAAAGGAAAACCCTATGATTAGGGAACCACAAACCCTAATGGGGCTAACGAGAAGCCAAAAGAACATGTGATGTACAGTATAGGGTTTAGGGCTAAGGCCCTAAACCCTAAATCCTAAACCCTAAAATGTTAAGTACGGTACGTCGTTAAGAGATGATTGCTGTCACCAAATAGAAAACCCTAAGACAAGGTAAGTACAGACCCTAAAAGGGCTAATGAGAAGCCAAAAGACATTAGATTGACAGCTCCCCTTCAATATATGAATGGGTAAGAGAGCCATAGACATTGTAACCACTATAAAAACCGGGTCATTGACACTGTAACCGCTACAAAAACAATGTCATAGACACTGTAATCAAAATAAAAATAGGGTCGTAGACACTGTAACCAAAGAAAAACAAGGTTTTAGACACTATAACCAAAATAAAAACAAGGTCATAGACATTGTAATCAAAGGGAAAAACTAGGACAAGGGAAACAATTTTTTGATGACATGTTCGTTTCAAGAGTTTTTTTTATAAAAAAAACAAGGTCATAGACACTGTCATCATTACAAAAACAAGGTCATACACACTGTAATCAAAATAAAAACAGGGTCATTGACACTGTCACCACAAGTGTTAATCCATGATGAATGAAAAATGTGTTCGAGGGGTAATGACTATGTCCCAAATGCATAAAAACTAATTTAAAAGTGTTAATCCATGCCATGAACCATCTCCTTTAAAAAGAAGGCATTCCACTTGCACATCAATCTGCTATGAAATGCAGTTGACTAACACCACTTACGGTCCCTGCAAGCTCCATATTAAGAGATGGCTCCATTGACAAATTCCACAACATCACATCTTGCAATAAGTCTGATCGAGAAATATTATTACAATTATCATGTAAATCTTATCCCATTGACAAATTCCACAACATCACAGCTTGCTACAATGTCAAAGGGAGTGCAGAACCTTGTTGATGAGGAATTTCAGGGGATTAATCATCTGCGGGCTTCTTCACTGCACAAGAAGGTTTCATCTGCTCGCCATGATTTTATCAAGCTTTCAGGCTCTGAAAACAAGCTTGAGGCGCTGCTACAGGTCTGCTTCTCTATTGATAAGTAACCCAGGCTGCTGCTTTGACTTCAGTATATCTGTGTATTCTTTCTTCTTTTAAATACCATTTTTGTATCTCTGAAACTGCAAAATATTCTATATAAGAAACATATTGGGTAACGAAAGCTGGGTACCTTAGGAAATGTGAGCAAATCTTACCCATGCCATTTCTACAAGTTTCATCCACAATCCCTCTAAAATCAGGTTCCAATTCAACCTAAAGGATTCGTTCACAATATCATTCCAACTCAATTGAAAATCGCCGAGGAAGGAATCGAGATCAATCGAAAGTCGATATCAGATCTCAAACAACAAAAAAGAGAAATCTGGATCTCAAATAACGAAAAAGAGAAATCAATTGAAAGTCGCGATCTGTACGTTTCTCGAGGAAATCGCCGAGGAACGAATCGAAACCTGCGAGCAAGAGATCGTCGACGTCGGTGTAGAGAGTTTCCGATTGTGGATCTTCGAAGGACTCTCTGAGCCAGTAGTCGCGGAACCAGGGGATTGAGCTCACAACCGCTGCGCTGATGGAGCAACCACTGCGCTGATGGGAGGCGTGATGTGGTCTAAACAAACACAAGAATAGTGTAGCCTGAACCAACCTCGCAAGAATACGAGATCAATTGCAGTATACGGATATCGATCACGGGGATTATATATGTATCAATCGTTATCTAGAACCAATAAGCTAAGCCAATAAAGAGAGATTTGATTTTCAACTAAACCTAGAAAAACAAGCAAAGATTATGAATACAATATGTATGAGAAATGATTCCAGGGTTAAGGATTACGACGACAATGCCACAAAGAATTCAACCCGATGTTCACTCGAACTTCATCTTCTTAATATGTCAAATTGAAGGTAAATTATCTAAAGTCATCACTACTTCGCTGTCGCATGTTGTAGTGATTGTGTCTAAATTAACCAAATCTAGACCCTTTAAGCTCTTTATAGACCTTAGAAGAAAATCAATTAAACTTTCGCTGTCGCGTTCCGCCTAACCGATTAACGCCTAATTAAGAATCTACGATAATTTATTAATCCTCAAGAGTCCTCAACAATCGTTTAAATGTCACAGTAACAATTGTTGATTCCTCAAGTTCAATCCTAGAGTTCCGATGAAACCAATCCTCCTTTCGGGTTCATGAATTTCATCTATTTATCCAATTTCAATTCGCAACGGTAACATCTTGAATCTAAAAAGGATTATAATCGATTGACATCAATTAGGTTAAGCAACTAGGATCAAATCAATTCATAAAATTCAGACTAAGTTCAAGCAAACATCAAAATCAAACAATTTGCGACATTGTCGGGTTCACCCTAACCCTAGAACGGAAAATTTATCTAAACATAATATAGAAAATAATGGAATAAATTAAAGACATGCTAAAAACTAGATTCAAACCAGAAATCTTTACCTTCAATCTAAAGTGCAATACCGAAAACAAGTAAGAAAAGCAAAATATAAACTAAAACCTAAACAAACCAAAGTGATCGGCCTAGGCCGGCGGCGTTCGTCCAAAATCTAAACCAAGAGCCCCCTCTTATTCTGATTAGGAAGAGTATATATATAAAGAAATTTGGTAAATTACAATTCGGCCCAATAATTTAAGGAATTAAAATCTAACCCAACACCTAATTATAAATTCAGCCCATCAGATTTCAATTTGTCAATTTCTGCACTTTGGCTTCCAAGTTCCGACTCAGCCATTCTCGCTGCTTCGTATCAACTCTTGAATTTCCACAATATTAGTGCCAAAATACCTGAAATACATAAACACTCGGTGTAGACTCCGAAAATGCAAAATAAACTAAATAAAGTATAAAATATGACAAATATGCATGAAAATGTTTTAAACTAATATATAAATGCAACCCTAAAATATGACTAAATTAGATGTCATCAAGGCGTCAATGGCAGACGGGGAAAAGGGGATTGGAACGGCTGAAGAGGTAAAATGATAACAGGGTAAAGTTGGTATTACGAAAAAATTTTGGACATTTAGTAGCAAAGAAAAGCTTTAGAACATTGGCCTTTGACCAAAATTACTTCTATTTTTTTCAAATTCACAAACAATAATCATATATCCTAGTGACATTATTTATATAAATAATCCTTTATATTAGTACCAAAATAAAATAAAAGGAATCTCAATATCTCAATTCTCAGCCAATTCATCCTGATATCTTGCTTCAAAAAAAAAATCAACCTAATATCCAAGGAAAGAAATCCCCTAATTTTGAATTCCCTCCGTCAATTTCAGCAAGCGCGCACGTTTACCCTATTTTATAAACTTTTGCTCCAAACTGGACTTCATACTCAAAACCCTAACCCCCCTTTCCTCACCCCCGTTCTCATTTGAGTCATTTCTGTCATTTTGATCGCTTCCCTCCGATGATTGAAAATCAACTTTGCCACTCGTAGAGACTAAATCGTGGAACAACGTCTCGAGGCCCCAATCAGGTATAGACTGACATCCTCGCTCCTGTCCATCCTTCACTCATTCCTCTCATGTTGAGAATTTCACCCTTAATTGCGACAACTCGCGTCTTTAATGAGTTTGTTTTTATTGTATTTGCTGCTTTATTTCATGGTTATGCTTGTTTTGCTTCAAGATTTTGAATTCTGTAATTGAGTTTAAAATAGAAACAAGCATATTAATCAAAGAGTATCATCTCCATACTTCTCTGAATTTGTTCTCTTTATTTCCTTATTTTTGAAATTTTTTATTCCGGTGATTTAATGGGTTTGTTAGTTTCATTAAAAAAAAAAGATCTCAACTCTGTTGATCTGTTTGTTTACAAATTCTCTAGCTTGCAATTCTGCATTTGATCTAAATTTTTTAATTTTGAGTTCTCTCAATATTTTGAAATTTTGAATTTTGATTTCTGATGTTTAAGTTCTCTCAATTTGTTTGAATTCTATATTCTCAATTTTTAATTCTAAATTCTTAATTCTCAATCAATGAGTTTGGGTGTTGTCATTAAACAAGAAATAAGGGTTGTTTTGGTGCTTTTTTTTTTTTTTTTCCTGAAGGTTTGCGCTGTCTGAAGGTTTGCTGTTGTAAGAGTGATGTCATGAACACATGAATAAGAGTTCCAGATCATCCATTGCTAACAGATGGTGGAGCCTATGGTTTTACCGAAACAAGTTATCGTTCGAATGCAACAACTTTCAAATAAACAATGTCATTCACATGGCAAATTCGGTAGCTGACAATTGGAAAAAGGCTTGTGGGTTTACTGATTTGGAAATGCATCAAAATAAAACCATCAAGGATAAACACAGTAATAGTAAAACACTGAAAAGAAAATGTTGCTGGAAAAAACCTTCACGGGGCACCTTCAAGTTGAATTTTGATGGGTCTTCCCTTATCGGTCAGTCTAGTTCCGGAGGATACATCATCCGTGACTAGCATGGGAGACCAATCAAAATCGGATTCGAAAAACTAGGTCAACAATCCCCTTTAATGGCAGAAGCCCGTGCTTTGTTACTAGGGGTTCAAAATGCAGTGGAAATGGGAATTATAAATCTGGAAATTGAAGGGGACTCAATGATTATTATCAATCACTTTCGAGAGAACACCAGGTGTCCATGGGAAATTGATCTCATTATGTCAGAGATTAAACTGCTCATCCAAAAGGTGAATCAATTTTCGTTCTCTCATATTCCCCGCGAGGGCAATGCCATGGCTGATAAGGTTGCACACCTTAGCCACGGCGCCTGGGGAAGCGAGAACATTCAGGATCCTGCCCTGCAGGACCTCATCCGCAAGGATGCTATCGGGTGAATTTCTCACCTGAATTCTTTTCTAATAAAAAAAAAAAAAAAAAAGTGATGTCATGAACAATATAAAGGGGCTATTTTTGCGGGTTTTTTTTTTTTTTTGCCGAATATAAGAGCTCGTTTGGTTGGCAACCTAAAAACCCAGGAATTACAACTTCCCAGGAAGTAGGAGAAATTCCTGTGTTTGGTTGGTGTTTTTGAAATTAAAAAACACAGGAATTCAACTTCCCGGGAGGTTGAATTCCCCCAAAATGAAGGAAGTTCACTTACCTAGTCGCCCCTAGGTAAGTTCAACTTCCCCCATTTTTAACTTGGAAATTTTTATTTCCTGCATTTAATCTCCTAGAATAAAAAATCAACCAAACATATTTTTAGAATTCCCGTCAATTGGATTTCCCGGGAATTCAATTCCCATGAAGTAACTTCCTGGGAATTTCAATTCCCACATTGAACCAAACGAACCCTAAGTTGTTGTATGGGGATGTTTGAATGTTATCATGAACAATATATAGGGGCTGTTTTGGTTCATTTTCTTTTGCTGAAATTTGCTGTTGTAGGGGGGTGTTTGAGTGCTATTATGAACAATATATAGGGGACTGTTTTGGTCCTTTTTTTTTTTTTCTGAATTCTTGCTGTTGTAGGGGGAGGTGCTAGTATTGTTATGGGCTGTTCAAAAAATATTTTGAACCCACTTTCCGTGCACTGCTGTCGGAGCACAAGGTTTGATGCATGGAAAGTTGAGAATGTTTTCTCCAACATATCCGCATCTTTTACGTTTTCTCCACATAATTTCAGCTTTGATGCAATACGATGTATTTCAGAGTTGTAGTCCAAGACCTTGAAATCTTGCAACCTCAAGTGCATCCACTCATACCTCGTACGAGGCAAGATAACGGTCTTGTGGTGCTCACATCGATCTTTGAGACTTGCCCAGAGCTCCAAGGGACTCTTCACGGTCAAGTATTGAGCTTTCAGGCTCTCGTGAAGATGGTGACACAATATGATCATCGCCTTAGCACAATCCTGCTGGGATGCGTTGTTGCATGGTATGATGGTCTCTCCCAAATTCTAGCTAATCAAGTGGAGTTCCGCATCCTACACCCATGTGAGATAGTTTCTTCTGGAAACATCAAGGGTGGCGAACTCCAACCGTGAAAGGTTTGACATTTCTAGAATATATATATAATGAAATCAACATCATGACTTTTAATTAATCTCATGAACGGTTTTGAAAAATGGATTAATGTGACATAAAAGAAAATAATGATGGTAATTAAGGTCACATCAAATGGTCAAATATAAGTTATATAACCGTACCATGCATAAATGTAAAACATTTATTAATCATTTATGGAAAGAAAAAACGGTAGAAATTAAATTTGCATTGAGAAAGTTTAAAGAGTCATAAATCAATTTCCATGCATTATATGTAATAAGAAAAAAAATGTTATTTTGAGAAAGTTTAAAGAGTCATAAATCAATTTCCATTCATTATATGTAATAAGAAAAAAAAATGTTATTTATCTACTTCAGGAGATAATAACGAAATAAACTACCCGCTTCTAGGGATTAATCATCACAAATTATAATTTCTATCAACCATCCACTTCGGGGGAGGAAATCAATTATCTCTATGGGGATGCTTAATATTACAAACATGTATATCCACTTCGGGGGACGATAAACATTTTTATCTCTTCAAAGACAATTACTTTCTTCAAATATATATAGTATATCCTCTTCGGGAGATAACTCAATACTAGTTAATCTCTTCAAGAGATATAACAAAAAAAAAATATATATATAGATGATAATATACGGCATGCGATAATATAAAGGAACCAAACAAATTAAACAAGATCAATCGGATAAACAAAAGGGAGATTTGACCTTAGACACATGAACAAATTAAAATAATTGATAATGCATATATGCACACAGATTAACAAACATACATATTACTGTATATCACTACTGCGTATCAATTAATAAAATTGCAATGACGGTTAATAGCAAAATCAAAATTGCAAGCATATCAATACTACTGCATTATGGACGACGACGACGATATCAATATATAAGAAACAAAAATGCAATGGCGGCCGAGTATATAGGTGGGACATTTCATGCATGTATATATAGGTGAATCCTTACCGAGCGGATCGTGTTAATAACGTGATAATATAAGATAAGAAATACGTAGAGATGAGAGATTTTATGTATTGGTGTGTTCCTCAAAGGAGAAATACAATGCCTTATATAGTCATAGACTCATAGATGAGGAGGGTTACAAGGATAAGAGGACCATCAATATGAAACTTTGATTTTTCACCATGTGGGTGTTATAGAAGATGAATAATGGTGGGGGTTATGAAGAGGTGTAACGTCACCTATAATAAGTAGTAGTATTATAACAGTCAGAATTTATCATGTAGCGAATTTTTTTTTAATATGGAATACTTAGTATACTTTGTATACCTTTTAGTAATTCTGTATTAATATTGGTTCATAATTTATGATTTGTATTATTTTGATTCATTTTTTTTAAAGGGAAAAAGTTTTTAAAAAATTGAAAAATTAAATAAATAAGATTATGGAAAATAATGGTGTGATTATGAGTTCGTATGAGACGGGGTTAATAAATTGACTAAAATTATAAACAGGGTAAAAATGTATAAACTGTTGGTAAAAGTAGTTAAAAATTTATGAAAAAATATAAACTCCGTATGGGGCGAAAAACAGTTTATTTGTTAAAAGTGAAGTTTATTTGGTTTTTATTAGGGGTATTGTGGTACTTTCAAACCAAATAAAATAAAAGAGAAGGGATAAAATAGTAATTATGGAATATAAACCTCAAAATAAGCTTCAATCTGCAGCTTATTTATAAACCCTTTTTTTAACTGACTAAAGCTTATTTGTTGTTCCCATACACCATTTAAACCCATTTATTTTTTTAACAGTTAATAATTTCACACTTTTTAACTTGTTTATATGACAGTCATACACACCTATATACACACCCTATATACACACCCTATATGTAAGCTATATGTAAGAGTGGTATAAATAGCTGATTGCCTGATTGATTCACAATAGTGACAACCGACAATACAGTAACACGCACATACGTACGGGTTGGGCAAAAGCTTTTGTATTCGGCTAGCCGGCCCAGCCCCAAATTATACCTCAAAATTTTTATTATACCATCATGTATATTTACACTGTTAGGATCGTACGATTCTAGTCAGACTGTCAGATTGTATTATCCTATCTTATATGATCCCACACAATCGTATTTCGATTCTACCACCGGTCCACCACCGCGAGTATTTACCCCCAATCCGGATCCACTTTAAATTCCATGGAAATCAAAAAATAACTTGTAAGACTAACTCTAATGGTTAAGTGTACATATTTACACAAAAGTATTTAAAAATGCACATCACTTTTTGATATTTTACTCCATTGGTTAAATGTGTATTTTATACACACTCATATCTAAATAAATATGATTAAATTAAAAAGGAAAATAAAAAACTAAAAAACACCCAATAGAAATGACTTTATTTTAGTGAAAAGTGATAAAAAGTTTTTACACATGGGGGATCGATAAATTATAAATATCTGATTTAGATTTATATTATTTTAGCCATTTTTAAATTTATTTTTTAGGATCGATAAATTTTTATAGGCTAATCCTATCAACTCTACTAGATCCTTACAGGTCCGGATCAGGTGCTTGGTTATGATTGTAAGATAATGAGATTGATTGTAAAATTCTTCTTGAGGGTTTCATTCATTGATTAAACATATATATATAGGGTGAGGTTAAAGTGAAAATGGGGCTTAAGGTGAAAAAAATTCTTAAAGTGAAAATTTAGTTTTTAGTGGTTAGTTGTATGCGCGGGTGTTGTTTAAAAAATTGAACCGGAAAAAAAAGGGCGTGACCCGACCTTCCTTTCTTCCCTCCGCGAGTTGCCACTTGCCAGCCTCCCACCGGCCACCAGCAGCAAGCCTCCCACCGGCCGCCAGCAGCAAGCCTCCCTCCGTCCGCCAGAAGAGGGCCTTCCTCCGCCTTCCTCATAATCTACGCCGTTGTTTGAACCCTAACTGAATCCCAATCCCTTCTCTCTCTCCAATGGACCAATGGAGGTTGTCCTGAACCCTAACTCGGATTAAGCGGTGTAATTGGCAAGCGAAATCGGCAATTCGGAGTTGCGATCTCCGGCGATTAAGGCTACGACGTCATCCTTTGCCTGGAGATGGACAACGAGGAGGAGTGACTTGTAATGCTTTCTTCTCTGATTTTGTGCAAAGCTTTCGATCTGGACAACTTCAACTGCTTTAGGGATCTTCTTTGTTGTCTTAACCATCCCGTGGCTTGCTTGCAGGTCTCTATTGGAGCTTTTGACTCCCGATTGTCCCGCATCAGGCGTCTCCCCAGGCAAATCACAGCTCAGGTGCGTCTCTTTTGCGATTTTGTTTTTTATTTTTTGCTTTATTCAACTTTGTGTTCTCGATTTATTTCTCCCTCTATCTGTCATACTTGTTGAGAAGTAAAAATGTTAACAAGTGTATTTTGAACTTTGTGTTCTATAATTTACTTATTGAGAAGTAAAAATGTGAACAGGACGTCGAGAAATTTGCTCTTCATCTTTTCCTCCCTCTATCTGTCATTTAATTCAGTACAAAATGCTAATATTAAAAAACAACAGCAACCAACAACAATGCAGTCTACTAAAATGCCAAAGTCAGATGTGGAGATAACGCATGATTCATGTGACTGTCATTCTGTAAAAAAAATGTTATATTTTAGGTTTTGGATTAGTTTGTTGAAATTTGTTCACTGATCATCTGGAATTTGATCCCGATATTTCCAGATTGGCCCTATGTTGCGCTTGTTAGATTCAATTTTGTGTATTTATTTTCTCCTAGTTTTCTATCCATAGATGTCATTGACACGAGAGTAGTTCTAGACCTTTGAATCTGTGCGCTTGGGTCTTATCTCATAACGGGTCATTTATTTAGCTTCATTACCTTTATCAAAAGCACATTCACCTGAAATTACTACAAATTAGAGCACTTTAGAGAAAATTTGAATTTTGGAGATGGTGTAAGGTTTCTGGGAGAAAGGGTAGCGCCTTGAAAGATTTTCATCCTTGAACTTGCTTGCAATCTCCTGTACAAACTATTCTCCAGTTTCAAGTTCAATTTCCACTGTTGCAAATTTAATAAATTCAGATGATTTGTGCTTCAGCCGCCTGCCTTTCCGAGGGAATCAACTGATTCCATCAAAGAGCATATCGAGGAAAAGTACCTTTTCCCCAGATTGGATCCTGATGAGTTTGCTCCACAAAATGCTGGAAGAGTCTGGGAGTTTGACTGGTTTGACAAGGCAAACATTCCATTAGATCCATCATTACCTCTATCTGCCGTGGTTCCCTCATGGGAATTACCTTTCAGGGCTCAAGAGAAAAGTCATTACAAGGAAAATGGGAGCCTGAATCAGTGCAGGTAAAATCCAGGCCTTTGGTTCCAGTTTTATATATTTGACGCAACGCTTCTATTGTGTTGCAGTGTTTGTTTTATTTTAGTATCTGTTTGTTGTGAATGCTTATGAATTATGAAGTATATCTTAATTTACAAGGTTACTATAATAACTAATCTTGTGGATATACTTTAATTATGATGTATCAGTGTTGCAACAAATGAGACCTTAAATCCTCCATTGGGTACTTGTTTTAGGAGCTATTATGTTTCATTATTGCATAGTTTTTATTTTTTTTAGTTTTCTTGTCACAATCATTATGTATAATTTGTTGGTAGTTCTAGTCTCTTGTCTGATTATAGTCTCAGAGCTGGCCCATTTACTCTAGGTAGACATATCAGAATTAACCATCGACGAAGAAGACTCTGGTGCATTGCCACGAATTACAGGACCTGGAAAGGATATTGTGAGGGGTAGCATAAACAATCGTCCTTTCCGCCGAGGAGGTTTAGATGCATCCCAATCCTTATCGAAAGTTGTTCCTGATGGGGCTTCAAAGGAGAATGGATACATGAAGTTCTTGATGGTGGTTCTGCTGAGACAACTCCTCCCAGCTTTAAGCAAGGGTTGGATCTTGGAGAACTTAATGTAAGTGCAACTCTGTTTTGTATTTTGGACGTAATAATAATAAAGTTATACTTGGAACATATTTCTATACTGCTAACTTGTGGCACATATTTGACACAATCAATTTTGAAGGAGTATCCATGCTCATGGAGCATTAACAAAGATCAAGGTCCAATTAAAGACGTAGTAGATAGAAAGCAGGTCAGTTTTTGAAGTTCCATGATATTACACGCCGCCTTTATGATTGTAGTATGTGATTCGATTACCTCATGCATTTCTCTAAGTAAAATATCTTATGTTCTTTATTCCTGAAAGTTTATATTTCCTAGAGGATCATAATGATGCACTAATGTTATTTCTGCATCATATCTGCAGAGTGACATATCTTTACAGTTTGATGACTTATTCAAGAGGGCTTGCTTTTATTTGGATTCTGTTTGTTGAGGTTATCTAGAGTTAAAGCAGCAGTGCTGATCACTTTATTCACTTCATCATATCTTTGTTATTCATGGATAAACCAAGAGAATGAGTTTCGTATACGCCATTTCCCAATCTAGAAAAGGATAACAACGAGATGCAGTATGTGGATGATGATGATAATCACCAATACAATGATTCTATGTGGTCTGTACCAGATAGCCAGGGCTATCCTTCAAGATCGCCAGCCTTGCAACCGGGTTACTCGTATCACTATCCAGCTAAGTCAGAAGATTATATAGATGAAGGATACAACTCAAGTGCTGACACATGTAACTATCCCCAAGTGAATAACCGTCCTGAGGTAAATTTGAAGACTGTGTTAACGGGGTTAATTGTTATTGTAACTGGACAGAACAAAGGCTTACTTGAGAGCCAAAATGTTTTCTGAATTCCTACAACTTTAAATGTGTTTTCTAATTAGATTTGGCCTATGTTTCTGCTTCTTCAATAATAGATGATGTTCTCTTTGTTAGTATTGATGTTTGCTCTTGTTTTACTAGATCTTGTCGATTATTTTTATAGCGCAGTGTTCACTGTATTTCCAAGTTTGGAACAGAAAGCAGATGTATGCACTTTGTCTTTGTGTGAAGAATATGCCAGCCTGACTGTTGAGTACCTCGCTGAAAACAAGACTCAGAAACGAAATGATAGAAACACTTCACGGTTCTTGTTCTCAGTTGCATACACTGAAGCAACAGGTACGTCTTAATCCATTTGTTCACTGAGATATGCACTCTAAAACAACTTGTTTTTATGGTCATGCTATATGCCATTTTCCTTTTGAATGCTATGAGATTCTTGATTTTTTCTTTCTATGCTCTTAGCTTTAATACCATGGTAGTGTTTTATGCAATGTATTATCTTATAAATGCACTTTGCAAATATTAAACATGCACTCTATAATCATGTCTATGCACTGAGAGTTTGAGATCCATAAGCTCAAATAGGAAAGAGCACACGAGCCATTTGTTGCTCGGGGGTTGGTGGTTCGACTCCACCTGGATCTATATACTAGTTTGACACCACTTGAATCTTTATACTCGTTCACGGATTTGGAAAAAAAAATCTGAATAAAAGGTGGGAGTTTTATTTTTGCACTTCAGAATCTTATTCATGCACTTCATCACTTTATTCTTGCACTTTGTAGTCTTAATTGTGCACTTCAGAATTTTATTCATGCACTTCATCATTTTATTCTTGCACTTCTGAATCTTATCCATGCACTTCATAATCTTATTCTTGCACTTCAAAATCTTATTCTTGCACTTCATAATCTTATTCATGCACTTCATAATCTTATTCATACACTTCATCATATTATTCTTGCACTTTATCATTTTATTTATGCACTTTATAATCTTAATTGTGCACTTCATAATCGTATTCATGCACTTCATGATTTTATTCTTACACTTTATCATTTTATTTATGCACTTTATGAACCTGCTCAGCAACTTCTCTATCATCCCCTCCATGCACTTCATCACTTTATTCTTGCACTTTGTAGTCTTAATTGTGCACTTCAGAATCTTATTCACGCACTTCATCGTTTTATTCTTGCACTTCAGAATCTTATTCAAGCACTTCATCATTTTATTCGTGCACTTCAGAATCTTATTCATGCACTTCATAATCTTATTCATATACTTCATCATTTTATTTTTGCACTTTATAATATTAATTGTGCACTTCATAATCTTATTCGTGCACTTCATGATTTTATTCTTGCACTTTATCATTTCATTTATGCACTTTATAACCTTAATTGTGCACTTCATAATCTTAGATATCACAAGGCAAAATCAAAGTCACATACAGAAAAAAAACATTTCAGAGCTGAGGGAAACATTAGTTTAGTAAGAATCTTTGAAGTGTAAAGAAACTGAAAATAAATCCTAAATTCTTCAAAGAAAATATCAACTTTAGATATCACAAGGCTTGACATTATCGTATCGACACAAACAAGTTATTTCTCAGGCTTGAAAGAAGAGCCTCAACCACCTGATAATTCATATGGAAAAAGTGAGGGTGTACAAAAGAATTTAGACATGTTATTTTTGCACTTTTAAATCTTATTGATGAACTTTGTAATCTAATAAATGCACCTTATATTTTATTTCATGTAAAGTGCAATATGCATAAATAATCTGTTTTTTTTTTATAAATCTAATCCACTTTATGGTCTTATTTTTGCACTATATTAATTTATCCATGCACTATAGGTTCTTATTCTTGCACAATTTTATACTTGGAAACAAAACAACTCCAATAACATCATAAAACAAAATTCAAAAATGCATTATGAATACCATCTCAACTAATATATATTATTATTGCACTTTTAATACAAAATTATGTATTTTAGCCTATGTGGGAGTTGAACCCACATTTATGTGTGTAAGCACATCGCTCTCCCATTGAGCTAATAAGCTTTTAAACACTAGAGATAACCACAACCTTAACACTAGAGTCTAGAGATAAGAAAACTCACATCTCAACTAATATTAGTCTTTCACTTTTTAATCTAAAGAAAGTTAGTTTGAAGAATAGAATAAGAAAACTCACATATCAAGCAAACTACTAATAAGAAAGTAGAGTAAATAGATAAGAATATTAACACGATATTGTCAAGCATTAGTGGAGGAAGAAGCCAATCCATACCAAATAGAACGAATATGTTCATGCATTTCCCCCCTCTTTTCAGATTCGGGATTAGACTGGCTTTCCTCAGTTAGAGCTTCTCTATCCACCGATTTTTGCTCAAGCAGAAGTTTTTTCTCTGCACCTCGAAGGCGCACAATAGTTTTAACTACCTTTTCATCAGAAGCATTTCTTTTACATTTTGAGCTCTTCCTAATGCAATGGGATTTTCCCCAAGTCCAAGCAGATTCAAAGATTTAACTCTACCGAAGAATTTGGTATAAGCTTCAGTAGGCGTGAGATCATCTACGCCATGTTTTTCAAGCTGTTTCGTGTGCAACTTTACTAGTTTGTCATATCCATCTTCTGCCTCCTTACTGATCCATGTTCCATCAGCCCTTCTCTTTTGCTTCTCAAACAACTTCAAGCAGACTAGATGTTCGTCAGAATCCTACTCAGATTTTTTATTATTTTCTTGCCAGACAAATCCCACAACATGAGAGCTAAAAAGAGGATGAATGGGAATAAAATAAATGCAGCAAATTCACCATATCTGTAAATAGTGATGGACGTACAAACTTTAAATTGGGTGTCTTACATTGAAAGTGCAAATGCTCAGTGCCAAGGAAAAAGCTTTTTAAGCGTTTTGATAAAATGGAACTTCTGTTCAATTTTCATGTTTCCAGAAAACATTGTCTACTACAACGGGAAATCAAGAGTCACTTACAACGACGTCTGCTGCAGCTGAGAAGGCATCAGGAAACGGTGTCGACAAGAACGGTGATGGACTAACCGCCAACACCATAGCAGGCAAGCTTATTCTATTTCTTCCCCACCATCTTCTCAGCCCAGGCTCTGGTTTGCTGCACTGCTGTTCAAGGCTAAAAACTTGGGCTATTCAAACATCTAATATATATGGGTCAGCACTAGTCAACTCTCTAATAATCTTGGCATGAAATTGTTTCCCTCTATTCAAATATGTGAACTTTTGTGCATGCTTCAAGACCAACTACAAACCTTCACTAGGATGCATGAAAGATGTGATTTGGGCTACATGAATATAATTTTTAAGGCTTGTAATAACTCTTTTATGGTTAACTCTCATTTTTAGTAGGGATTATGTAATGCCCAGGTTCCAAGTATGTGATCATAAGGATGCATCTTCCTCCTGATCATATCACTTGCAATGCAATAGGCTACCTCCCAATCTCACCCAAATAAAAACTCTAAAGTGATTTGATGTCAACAATTACCTAATTAGCCCAACAATTTCAGCAAACATCTTGATCACATTCCGGGCCTTGCCTAGCTGCTATCAGACACAACCATAGCATTTAAAAGAAGTAGACAACATCATGATTCTTTCAGCATTTGAGCATGAATGCAAGACCTTCAAGACAATTTCAAGGCAGCAAAAGAAAGAATCATAATCTAGATTGGCTGCAACTGTAAGAGGACAAATGGACCTAGCAATAAAGGAATCAAAAGAAACGTCACAGTATTGCAGCTGCAAGCCATGAATACACTGATTTACACAAGGGTAAAAGTACATTATCCAACATTCCAACCTAATGGGAAGAACAAGACCAAACGAAATTGAATAGCTTCAATCCGAACAAGCTAAATCAATCCACTACTTGCTCGATCAATTCAAGCTCAAAACTACAATAAATTTGCAATTTAACAAAACATCATAAAATCCATAAACATGAAATTGTTCAGACCTAGGGCTTACGGTTTACCTCTGGAGCGAGGAGAAAGCATCGATTGGCGAGAAATTCCCCACAAGCAACAGTCTCGGACACCTCCCCATCGTCGGACACCTCCCCATCGCCGTTGACCTGCTCGCCGAGGATAAATCATCGAAGAATAAGAACCGCATCGGCCGGGGAGGGGCTTGAAGTATGTGGGGCAAGGAATCGGGGAAAGAGAATCGGAAGTGAGGAGCTCGCAAGGACTGGCATGATTTTGATAAGGGCGGAGATTGGCGAGCAGTTGAAGCGATGAAGCGAGGAGAACTGAATGGAAGACCTGGCTTGGGAAGGGGAAGGAGACGATGAACAGGAGGGAGAGGACGAACGAGATTGGGCCTTTTTATTTTAATCACCTCGCGCCCCAAAATCACACATTAAGCCCATTTTCACTTTTAGAGAATTTTTCACTTTAAGCCCCATTTTCATTTGAACCTTTACCTATATATATATATATATATATATATATATATATATATATATATATATGTTACAATGGATTTGGGCCTTTTGGCCCACTATACAATATAAAGCTCATGTAATCTATCAAACCCCCGCAGTGGAAAGTGGAGGGTCCCGTACAGTGAGACTGAACCGAAAATCAAGGAACAATTGACGAGGTAAACCCTTGGTGAATATATCAGCGTACTAATAGGAGGACGGGACATGTAGAACACGGACATGTCCAATAGCAACCTTGTCCCGGACGAAGTGGAGATCGAGCTCAATGTGCTTCGTGCGCTGATGCGGGACTGGGTTGCTAGCCAGATAGACGGCGGAGACGTTGTCGGTGTAGACCAAGGTGGCCTTCTGTAGAGGGCATCAGAGCTCAAGAAAGAGATTGTGGAGGCAAGAACACCTGGAGACAACGTTGGCAACACCTCTGTACTTTGCCTCGGCGCTAGAGCGAGACACTACAGACTATCGCTTTGCGGACCACGACACCGAGGTGTCGTTGAGGAAGACACAATATCCAGACGTGGAGCGACGTGTGTCAGGACAACCACCCCAATCCGCATCAGTGTAAGCAAGGAGGTCATGCGTAGAGGAATGAGTGAGTGTGGTGCCTATCTCGAGGGTGCCGCTGATGTACCGGATGATCCGCTTCAAGGCCTGAAAGTGGGGTTCCTTGGGCGCATGCATGAACAAGCAGATCTATGATGGCTAGAAGCTCAAGGTTAGGACTAGGTCACAGGTGGCTCATGACATTGGACCCAGGGTGGCTCAAGAGGGCCTAGCCGGTGGAACTTGGTGAGCTTGATTGGAGTCCTTCCCTTGCTGGATTGTTGGATTGATATTAAAGATGAAGCTCTTCATCTTTAAACGTCGGCCCAGTCTAGTTTGAAGCCCAACCCAATTCTCCTAGCCCAACTCTGAAGAGCTTCCAACGGTACTTTGCTGGCTTTGTTCCAAACGCTGCGTTTTGCCTTAAGACGCTCCCTATAAGAGGCCTCTTTCTTGGAAACCCTAATCACGAGATCAATTACTGTTCTCCCATCTGAAGAAAGAAAGAGAGAGATAAGAGAGGAAACCCTAGGTTCCCAAGCGCCGCTGACGAAGATCTCACACTGAAGAGGAAGAAGGCGAGCTTCCGGCCCGGTTTCCCAACCGCCTTAGCGCCGACTTCACCTGCTCTCATTCGGCTTCGATCTTCTTCGAAGTGAAGGGAGTATCCGTTCCTTTTCGTTTTTCTCTCCTTGTCTGTTCATGTTTTCTGAGTTGCTTGACCTAGATTTGTTACCTTGAGCTCGTCACTGCTTGTATCCATGATCTGTAACTCGTTCATACTTAGTGGATTCTAGGGTTTGAGTCTCTCCCTCTTGAGGCTCCGCAGAGTAGGGAAACCGAACTGCGTCATCAATCTGTGTTATCTTTTTCGCTTCCGCTTGCATGTTTACTTTCGACCTCGCTTCTGTGCTAGCATTTTAGGATCAAATCGTTTTCTACAAAGTGGTATCAGAGCTTGATTGTCCCTTTTCTTCCTTTGTCTCTTCTCTGTAGACGAGGGAAATAGATCTGGGGGCGTGGACATTGGGCAGGCCGCATATAGTGTCCACCGGCCAGGCGCTGTTCCTCTCCCGTCCGACGTACTACACCTGTTTTCAAAACTAGTTCTTTGTTCTTTACAAAAAACAGTTTTTTCTGTGCTTTACTTTGTTGAATAGCTCTTGATTTAAGTAATCTCTGCTATTACCTTTGTCTTTGAGCTATCTGACTTTGTTTGGCTTTTATGTGCAGGTACCATGGCTGACTCTCATGTCAAAATCCGACCATATGATGGTAAAATTGACTTTGCCATGTGGCAATTCAAGATGAAAGCGATCCTCATCAAGGAAAAGTGCTGGAGAGCAGTTGCTTCCCTTGAACTAGCACTTCCTGCTGCAAATGCACCAGAGGGAGGCCCTCCAGTCCAACCAGCTCCACCAGCTCCTGTCCCACCAGAAATATCTGAGCAAGCTCATGCTGAGATTATGCTCAGGCTTACTGATGATGTGGCAAGACAGGTAGTGAAGGTAAATGACCCCAGGGATCTGTGGTTAGCCCTGGAGGATCTTTTTCTTGTCAAATCTCTCCTCTGCAGGTTATTTACATTTAAAATGGATATCAACATCACTTTAAATGACAACTTGGATAAGTTTCTGAAAATGACCCAAGAATTAGAGAGATGTGATGATAGTATTAAGGATTCTCATCAAGCTATCTTGTTGCTTAATTCTCTGCCTTCACAGTTTGATCACTTTAAGGATGTTATTCAGTTCTCTAGGGAGCCTCTCACTAAGGAAAGAATAGTTGAGACTATCACTGAGAAAAATGAGATGCTAAAAGTTTTCAAATCTAAATTTGGTGCTAAATCTGAGAACACTGAAAAATCTGAAGTCTTGTTTGCTAATTCCAACAAGTCTAATGGCAATAGAAATAAGAACAGGAATAAGAAAAAGGCTAAGGAAGATGAGAATTCTAATGCTAAACAATCTGAGTCTACAACCAAGGTGCCTAAAGATTCTAAATGCAACTACTGTGGTCACCTAGGTCATTGGATTAAAGATTGCAGGAAAAAGAAAAGAGCTGATGGAAATAAACTCAAAAATGATATCTCTATTTCATTGCTTGAGTCTGACAGTGGTGCATATCCCAATGAACTCTTCATGTGTACACCAGAGGAAGTTGATTCAGGCAACTGGATCCTTGACTCTGGCTGCACCATACATGCCACCCCTATCAAAGCCAACTTTGATAACCTTGATCAGAGTAGGTGTGGGATGGTCAAACTTGGTGACCACCACACACTTGCCATCAAGGGGGTTGAAGATGTTTCTTTGAAGATGTTTGATGGGAATGTCATCACTCTGAAAGATGTCAAATGGGTTCCTGATTTGAGGAGGAGTCTTATGTCTGAATCTGTGTTTGATTGCATGAATTATGACATACATACCAGTGGTGGCATTAAAACTGTTTCTTCTAATAAAAAGTGCATTGTCAAGACTATTAGGAAAAATGGTTTGTATCATGTCATCACCCCTGATAATGAGTGCAATCTTATTGATTCTTCTCATCTAACCAAACTCTGGCATCTCAGGTTAGGGCACATTGGAAACAAAGGCCTATATTACTTGCATAAACATGGTTTAATATTTGATAAGCTCTCTGATTTGTCTTTCTGTGAGAATTGTGTATTTGGCAAAGCTACCAAACAGGTGTTTCCTAATTCTGTGCACAAGGCCACCAAGCCTCTTGAATATGTACACTCTGACCTCTGGGGTCCTGCACAGGTAGACACAATTGGTGGTAAGAAATATTTTATTTCCTTCATTGACCACTTCTCGAGAAAGGTATGGGTTACTCTTCTTAAATCTAAGGATGAGGCCTTCCAGGCCTTCAAGGCTTGGAAATCAAAGGTAGAGCTTCAATCTGGTTATAAACTTGTTTGCTTTAAGACTGACAATGGGCTTGAGTTTTGCAATACTGCCTTCAATGATTTATGCAGGGAGAATGGGATCAAAAGGCAACTCACAGTGCCTCGTACCCCTCAGCAGAATGGCACTGCCGAGAGGATGAACAGGACACTGTTAGAGAAGGCCAGATGCCTTCTCTTCACTGCAGGAATGAAGCACAGCCTATGGGGAGAAGCTGTGGTCACAGCCTCCTACCTGATCAACAGGAGCCCCTCCTCTGTAACAGGCTTCAAAACTCCACAAGAACTGTGGATTGGTAAGGTACCCAATCTTTCATACCTTAAACCCTTTGGTTGTACTGCTTATGCTCAGGTTTCTCAAGGTAAGTTACAGCCTAGAGCACTAAAGGGTGTGATGTTGGGTTACCCTGAAGGTGTGAAGGGCTACAAAATTCTTCTCATTCAACCTGGTGGATATAAAGTTATTGTTGCTAGAAATGTTACATTTAATGAAACTGACTTTCATTTTAAGAATATCCTCACCCCTAGAAATGAGAATGCAGGCAACACTGATGAGCCCTCCAAGTTCTTTGTTCCTGATGACCAACTCAGGGATTCTGTAACTGAGCTAGGTGAAGAAGATGAATTTGACACTGGTCATGTTCCAACCTTCTTCCCTGCTCAAAGAACTTCTCCTGTCACACCAATTCAGCAACCTCAACAATTAGGAGGAGGAAATGATGAAGAGCAACAACCTGAAGAAGATGAAGAAAATGAAGATGACATAGCTCAGGGAGTACCTCTAAACCCCCAGTCTTCTTCTGATTCTCCCAGTTCTACTTCTTCTGGGCCCTCTGTGTCTTCTTCCTCTCCTTCTGTGAATTCTTCTGTGTCGTTAAATGATTATCAACTTGTTAGGGATAGGAGTCCTAGAACTAGGATTCCTAATAGAAGATACACTGATGACATTGATATTGTTGAGTTTGCTTTTGTTGCATCTGAAATCATTAAAAATAATCCCCCTGAAACTTTTGAATCTGCTATGAGATCCTCTGACTCAGTAAAATGGTACAAGGCTATGCTTGAAGAACTTGAATCTATAAAAATAAACAACACCTGGGTTCTAGTTCCTAAGCCTGCTCATGCTAAAGCCATTGACTGTAAATGGGTCTTTAAGATTAAAGAAGGGGTTAAAACTAATGAGCCACCTAAATTCAAAGCCACACTTGTAGCTAAAGGATTTAGTCAAAGAGAAGGGCTGGATTATAATGACATATTTGCTCTAGTTGTAAAATATAAAACTTTGAGATCACTACAAAAAAAAAAACAGTTTAGAAACGGCTACATGCCGTGGCGAAAAGCTCATTTGCCGTGGCAAAGGGTGGTAGCAACGGCTATAGCCACGGGAAACCAGCCGTGGCGAAACCTTCGGTGGCAAAAGAGTCTGACGACGGGATTTGCCGTCGCTAGATTAAAGGGCCACGGTATAGCCGTCGCTACAAACGATTCCGAAGCGAATTAGGCCAAAACAGCTGCGACGGGAAGCTGTCGTGGCTATAAAGTTTTCCCGCTAAAATTTAGGCGGTTTTCCCCTTGTTAGCGACGGCAAGCTGCCGTTGCTAAGCGTAGCCAATATCTTAATTTATTTATTCCGTTTGCGACGGCAAGAGTCGTGGCCAATGGTGAAGCATTTTCCCTGTTTCACCTGTTCGGATCGATCCTCCCATCACATACATTTTGCTAATCAACAATAACCAAATCTCAAATATGTTGCAACCATAATAGAATATGCCATATAATATATATAGATTTAATATACGAATTAACATTCGAAACACACCTACATACTAGTGATTTAAGTATATAACAAAAATATGCTCCAAAGTCCGGAGTTTCATCATACTTGTTCTTTTGGTGCTAAAACATTGCCATCTCAACGAGCAGCTAGAGAATCCCTTTCTCAACGTCTTCAGAAAAAATGTCATCATCTTCTTCTGTCGGTGTGTCTTCTGATTCCTCGGGAGATACGAGAATAACTCTATCTCCTATAGATTCCTTGAGCTGGACACTTGTTGTCTATATATAATATTAGAAAAGCATAGAAAAAGTAAGGTATATTGAGAGCAATAAACACATTACATCAAATAAACACATGACAACAAATATATTACTGCTACTGGTCGTATTAAACTAGGTGAAATCAATTAATGGTCTCCTATATTATTAACTAAAATACTGGCCACTAATACTTCAAAGGTTTGGCATTTTCTCCAACCGGCTGGAAAACTAAATAAAAGGGCACAAGTATAGGTATAAAAACAATAAATTTCCGTTGCCATACTATATATATGATTCTTAATCTCCGGAATTTGAATATTCAATCTATTGAGACAAATGAAAATGATGGGTAAAACCTGTTGCAAGAAAGGAGGTCTCATGTCATTATTCATTTCATTACTAGCAAACAAGAATCAAGAATAGCTAACCAGCTACTTGGCACACACTGATGTAAACTGGTACCAACTTGAACAAGATTGCATATTTTAAGGAAATAATCTGGTCAATCTTATACCAAATCAGAAGAAGAATGTGTTTCCAGATTTCTAAGGAATATGAACTTCAATACAGAGTCCATGAATTCCTTGTATATGCTTAGCATAACATGATTTCATCACCCGACATAAAGAATTAAATGCATCATAAATAAATAAAAAATACAACAAATGACGGTAGAGACTGATTACTTTGCAGAAGAAAAAAAAAGACAATAACCAGAGAAGACATGTGAATAAAAAGATAAACAAGAATAACAAGAGAAGGCTAAAATCATCATAATTATTATGGATTCCAAATAATCATACATGCCATTAGTTGGATTATGTGAATAAAAAAGACAAATTTGAATTTTTTTTTAAATACCCATTATAAAAGGCGGAAAAAAGAAGAAGAAGAAAGAAGATAAATGAATGGATTCAACGAGAATCACAGACGAAGAGGATAAACCAGACCTGCTCAGCAATCATTTGTGCTACTGTCTTCTTGCTCGTCTCTTGCTGTTCTGGAAATTGAAGATAAGGTCTAGTTCACAAACCTGAAAAGAATGAAAAACTTAAATTACAACAACATACAAAAAACCTAAATAATGTCCCAATAGTGTGTTATGTATAAGAAAAAGAAAAGGACACTCACACTTCCAAACTATCGATCCAAAATCTCAACATAGAAATGGATTATTTCCAAGACCTCTAACTCGTTGTCATCCTAATCAATGCACATACAGAAGTATAAACTTGCATACTTGCATACAACATACAAAATTCAATGTGATCTAATTAACAAGCAACCAAAACGTGTAGCAGAATGGAAAAGGAAAAACTTGTAAATCCAGTAGGGGTTGCTTGACAGGGCAAAAAGTAATCTGGAGAACAAAAATGTGATTGGATTGCAAAGTGTTCGTTATAATTTATTATACTCTAATTCGAATCAATAAAAGAATCCGTCTTATCTTAATTGATGTATGGAATTGGACACATGTTTAACTCTTGGTGAGGCAGGAAGGATATATCACAATAGCTAGAATGGGATACATCCACATAGAAGAGAAGATTGAATAAGCTTAAGAAGGTAAAATGATTCAGATTTTTTATTTTTTATTAATAAAAGTGATGACCTGCTGTGTTTATATGCACAATTAGACATGCTGAGTGCAGCAACACCACTATAAATTCGGATAAAGAATAGGTCTTTGGCCCTTTCCCATGGTTGTATCATCTAAGCAATGGTCAAAGAAATATAAGTTTGTAAAATAGCCTGATAGATTGGAGGACAGAACATATGTCATATTTTATATGATCCTCCGAAGAAAGAAAACATGAAACAAAGGAGATCATAGAAACTAAAAGAGACAGGATATGCAATGTTATACGGGTCTACCACCAATATATTCTCAGAATATAATAATGTACTCGTAGATAACGATAAATTCTCCCAAAAACATAAATTCAGTTCACAAAAACTAAAATTTACTAAAGAAACAACCATAACCCGCTAGAAATCAAAGAGTCGATGGAAATCAACAACCACACCCTCAAAGGAAGAGAGCGAGAGAAAACGAACAAATCTAGAAAGATACGTATCCCAAGGGAAAAAATTTAAGAAAATGAAATTCATACCACAAACAAGAAGCCTCGTTTTCGTTCTGTCCTGATCTGATTTGCAGATCCCTTCATTTAGCCACACGATTTCCCTCTCTTTGTGTATCTCTCTATCTAGCTCGCATAAGCATGATCTTTCTCTCTATGTAGCTCGCGTATACACATCAGATTTATAGTGACAACGAAAGTGAAATCAGGAACTCTAAAGCAAGCTAGGGTTTGAATTACACAAAAGGTAAAGTCGAATTACCTCTCTTGGCCAGCAGTGTCCCAGATCCGAGCCTTAACACTCTTAATATGGATGAGGAGAGTACGAGTTAGGGCTCGCGGGTGGCCATAATAGATCTCGTTGAGAGAATAGTGGAGACGGAGCCATTGCGCGTTAGCACAGGTCCTCCTTCGTCGGCGCCCGCAAGGTCTACGGTGGTCGAGAAAGAGAGACAAGCGAGAGTGAGATCGATGGAGAGATAGAGACGCAGTTGAGGCGACTCCGAAGTGAAAATTTAAGCAAACCAGAAGGAGGGAAATGTGAGAGTGAGAAGAGAAGGGATGAACATGAAGGCGAAGAGATTGGAGCTATGGATCCGGTGGAGAATGGTGGATCCAGGGAGTGATGAGGGAAGAAAAGGGAGCGGCGCCTTGGTGGAACGAGAACAGACTAGGTTAAATCTTAAAAGCCCAATTTTTTTTTTAGATAAATAAATAATTTTGCGACGGCGGAGCTTAGCCCTGGCAAACTTAGCACTGGCAACGGTTAGTTGTCGCTGTACCGTGGCAAAACCCGACCCAATTGCCACGGCAATCTATGCCGTTTCTATTACCCGTGGAAATATTGCTTTTTTGTTTTAGTTTAGCTACAGTGACCCTTGCCGAAGCTACCATCGGTGGCAAAAGGGTACCAATTGCCACGGCAAACCCCTGCCGAAGCTAGGAAGCGTGGCTAATTTCTTTATTTTTTGTAGTGGATTACTTCTTGCTATTGCTACTGTCTTTGATTGGGAACTTGAACAAATGGATGTTAAAACAGCCTTTCTGCATGGAGATCTTGATGAAACTATTTTCATGAAGCAACCTAAAGGGTTCACTGATAAGAAGAAACCTGATCATGTCTGTCTTCTTAAAAAATCTATTTATGGTCTAAAACAGTCACCTAGGCAATGGAACATAAAATTTGATTCTTGCATGAGATCTTTAGGCTTTATTAGAAGTGATTATGATTCTTGCTTATATATCAAAGGTGTTACCACTAAGTTTCCTCTGTTTATCCTTCTGTATGTGGATGACATTCTCCTTGTCTGTGCTTCTATGAGAATCATTTCTGATACTAAAAGGAACCTAATGCAACATTTTGATATGAAGGATCTTGGCAATGCCAAGAGAATTCTGGGAATTAAAATCATTAGAAATAGAGCTAAGAAAACTCTCATGTTATCCCAGGTTGACTATATTGAAAAAGTTCTTGAGAAATTATGCATGCTTGACTCTAAGTCTTCACCTATACCCTTAGGAGGGCATCTTGCTTTGAGCAAAAATCAATGCCCTAAGACTGATCATGAGAAAAAGGAAATGGCTGATGTTCCCTATGATGTGGCTGTTGGTTCTATCATGTATGCAATGCTTTGCCCCAGACCTGACTTAGCCTTTGCTATAAGTGTTCTAAGTAGATATATGTCTAATCCTGGATCACCTCATTGGAATGCTATGAAATATTTACTGAGATATTTGAATGGTTCTAAACACTTGGGTTTGATCTATTCCAGCTACTCCCCTGCAAGTGATCTCAAAGGATTTGTAGACTCTGATTATGCAAGCAACAAGGACACAAGGAAGTCCACAACTGCATACTATTTCACCTGGGCTGGCAATTGCATCTCCTGGAAGTCTCAACAACAATCTGTGGTGGCCTTGTCATCCACAGAGGCTGAGTACATTGCAACTACTGAAGCTGCTAAGGAAGCCATTTGGCTGAAAGGCATACTTGGTGAGATTTTTAGAAGAAAGTTTGTACCTGTGATCAACATGGATAGCCAAAGTGCTCTGTATTTGTGCAAAGACCCAATGTACCATGAGAAGACCAAACACATTGATGTTAGGTCTCACTTCATCAGACATAGGGTTGAGGACAAGACCTTGAGCCTCTTGAAGATCAAAGGAGAGCTGAATCCAGCTGACTTTGGCACGAAGATTGTTCCTTCTGGCAAATTCTATTTTTGCAGGAACATTCTTCATATTCTTGATGTGAACTAACTTGCAGGTACATAAGCCGAGGACGGACGGATTGAAGACACAACCCAGATCCCTATTTAAATGAACGAGTTGTAATACATAGTGGCTGGATTAGGAGGGCAAATTGTAATGTCTGTAATCCAGATGTATGTATTAGTGATTATGTACAAATGATGGCTAGAAGCTCAAGGTTAGGACTAGGTCACAGGTGGCTCATGACATTGGACCAAGGGTGGCTCAAGAGGGCCTAGCCGGTGGCACTTGGTGAGCTTGGTTGGAGTCCTTCCCTTGCTGGATTGTTTGATTGATATTAAAGATGAAGCTCTTCATCTTTAAACGCCGGCCCAGTCTAGTTTGAAGCCCAACCCAATTCTCCTAGCCCAACTCTGAAGAGCTTCCAACGGTACTTTGTTGGCTTTGTTCCAAACGCTGCGTTTTGCCTTAAGACGCTCCCTATAAGAGGCCTCTTTCTTGGAAACCCTAATCACGAGCTTAGTTACTGTTCTCCCATCTGAAGAAAGAAAGAGAGAGAGAAGAGAGGAAACCCTAGGTTCCCAAGTGCCGCCGACGGAGATCTCACACTGAAGAGGAAGAAGGCGAGCTTCCGGCCCGGTTTCCCAACCGCCTTAGCGCCGCCTTCACCTGCTCTCATCCGGCTTCGATCTTCTTCGAAGTGAAGGGAGTATCCGTTCCTTTTCGTTTTTCTCTCCTTGTCTGTTCATCTTTTCTGAGTTGCTTGACCTAGATCTGTTACCTTGAGCTCGTCACTGCTTGTATCCATGATCTGTAACTCGTTCATACTTAGTGGATTCTAGGGTTTGAGTCTCTCCCTCTTGAGGCTCCGCAGAGTAGGGAAACCGAACTGCGTCATCAATCTGTGTGTCATCTTTTTCGCTTCCGCTTGCATGTTTACTTTCGACCTCGCTTCTGTGCTAGCATTTTAAGATCAAATCGTTTTCTACATCTTCCCATTCATTTAGAAGCTCAAAAATGAACGACACACCTAAAGGTAAAATTAACCATCTGCCCTTTCAACATGTAAATTTGATTTCTTCTTTCCAAGTTCACTCCACCTTGAAGCCACACACAGTTTCTCCAAAATGAAAAATCCAACACAGTTTTCAAGCTTTTATTGAAGAACAATCCTAAAGGGAAAAGGGGAAAATTGAGCACTAAAAAAAATCACAACTCAATCTCTTGAGAGCGTCCGTAAGAGAGGCTAACCAAAACCTGTTTAGTACTTGTATTCCTTGACGTGGAGGGACTCAGTGGCACCCTTAACAGCAGCTCCACCCTCGTACTTGTCAAGAGTTGCACTACCATTGGCCTTGCACCGGACGAGGAAGACTTCCTGAGCCTTTTCGACGTTCTACTCTTTATCAAGACATGCCTTGAGAGAGAGAGGGAGAGAGAGAGAGAGAGAGAGAGAGAGAGAGAGAGAGAGAGAGAGAGAGAGAGAGAGAGAACGTCTAGAGGAGAATGTGACAGACCACGAATTATTTGCCTTGAGCATGTTCATAGCATCAAGATTGACTGTTGCCTCCTCTTCTCGATCTGGCCACCGGACAAGAAGACCTTCTTGCTTTCAGATCCTAGGGTGACCATGTTGGGTTTCAATAGGGTTCCCTCGAGTAGAACATGGTGGTCGTTCAGAGCCTTGTATCATGCAGCAAGAACACGCTATGTGACATCAGCACACTTCTCAATGTCATGTGATCCATCAACCAATACCGCAGGCTCAACAATGGGCACCAAACCGTTCTCCTGGCATATGATGGCATAACGAGCAAGGCCATTGGCATCCTCGTTCATGGCAAGCTGGGATGGCTCAGTTTCACCAATCTTGAGGACAACACACCACTTGGAAAACCTAGCACCAGCTGCATAGTATTGCTGGCAACGTTGGGCAAGGCCATCAAGACCCTGAGTAGTGGTTTCACCCTTGGTACCAGCCAACTCAACGGTACCCTTGTCAACCTTGATACCAGGGAGAACACTACCTTCATTCAAAATGTCAACGAAAGGTGTGCCTAGAACACATAAACACCATTTCAGGATATAAATCAAACTTGATCGCACTTGATGAAACTACATGATAAAAGAACTCCCTAAAAGTGAATGACATAAAATATTACCAGAGGCCGTCTTCTGGTAGAGGGTCTTCTCAAATAGAATCACTCCACTAAGGTACTCGAAAGCTCCAGGGGTGGTGAAAACAAGTTCACGGAGAGCCCTCCTGTTCAGTAGACTCATTAGTTGCAAGGATACCCTTACCAGTTGAACCAATGTATGCAGCATTGGTAATGAGCTCATCTGCATCTGCATTAGCATCAAATTATATTAATGCCAAACTCATAAGGCAATTAAATCAGACTAAATTGCTACAAAGGATTTCAGGCCCAAAAGAAAAAACTAACTACTAACAAATGTCCACCAAACAAATCAATTAAATTTAGTCGATGGATGATCGAAAATGCGCCCATAATGACAGACATAACATATAAATGGAGTTTATCAAGCAAAACCCGATTGATCATGTCTAAGAAATTAGATCATAATCAATAACATGCAAATTAGACCTTGAGAAGGGATTATACACTTAGCAAACCTTACTAGAGGAATAGATGATCTGCACAAAATGCAAATTATTAAACGAACTAATTTGATAATGAACTGCAAGATAAATTTCACACAGATACTCAAACCTATACACTTTCTGAGATTCATAGCATGAACAGACAACGGATCAACATAAGCAATGAAGAAAAGCAGAACAGTCGAAGTGAAACACATCAAATTGGCATGATGAAGACAAGAAATACTTTTAGGTTGAAACTGCGAATCAAAACAATTATGAAGATTTGCTTTCCTTGTTTCGATTCTTTTTTTTTTGGTAGCATTAAATCGAGGTCAAGAAACAATTTCTTCTGCTAACTACGGTACATCAGGCACAAATCTAAACAAAAAGCGGGCAAAAACGTCATTCACTTTCAATCATTCAACGGATCGGCTAACTAAAGCATATTCAGTTCAGAATCGATAACAGAGTGGACACTGTCACAGCGATCCCTCAAAATTCTATCACTAAAACTTCCAGAAGGGAAAAAGTCGATAAAACAATGGGATCTTAACAGATCTTTAACAGTAGAGTAGATCTGTAATAGATAAGACGATAGCTACGTACATTGAAGGTTCGATAATGTAAAACAAAATAATGTAAAGATACTCTAGAAGGGGTTGAATAGAGTATGTTTTTTGAAGCTCGTGCAAAACCCTTTGAGATTAGACTTAGTCTTTTCTCTCAAAACCCGAATCACAAAGTTAAACAATTCGAACCAAGTGCGGAAATAAGGTAAAGCAGTAAATAAAGGACTCGATGAATTGTTTACGAGGTTCGGCACGAACTTGGCCTACGTCCCCGCCTAGGGTTCTTCCACAACCCCAGGATTCAACCGGCTTTTATTAATTCACAAGACTTAGGATCCTAATAGCTCACCGAGAAGCCTCTCTCCTATACAATTGCAATCTAGTCAACTCACATTCTCTTTGAGTCCTAGATCAATCTAGAAGAGCCCCACCTCTCTATGCTATCTAGTATAATCCTCTTACACTTAGTGAATCAATCGCCTAGTGTCTATTTCCTGAGTTACAAACTCTCGAGTATAACACTATCACGAAATATATCCTATAAGATCACTGTGTAACTCTCAAATGATTTGAAATGAAATAACAGACTCTTAAGGACTAGTAGAGAGCACACGAAGAAGACATATCTCGCTTGAGGGCTTGAGTGTATGAAAGCTTGTGTTCAACGAATGTATGGTTGTCTTCTTCTTCCTTTTCTTTATATTGAAACAAATCGGCGCCTAAGGATCTTCACCAACGGCTAGAGAGGATCATGGCTTGAGTTGGATTCTTCACAATCTTCTATCTTTGGAAACTTCTGAAGCCATGATCTTCCGATTTGAATCTTCTCGATTTACAACTTAAGGAAGGAGATAATATTCGAAAAAGCTTCCTGAAATGTTAGTGAATATATATAATATAATATTTGGAAGCATATAATAACATAAAATAATATTCACTACTAGAAAACTTCAATTAAACATCTGTTGTCAATTGATGTCTTTCAAAAAAATTTCCGACCTCTTTGTGCGTGTAGTAAAAGATCCAAACTTTTCACATTGGTTATAAACAGATGTCTTTTCTTCATTAGAACCCCTCAATTTCGGTTATGACATATTCACCTATTGATCATTATCCATAATTTGTCATTTGAATACCTGTGAAGATGTCCTCCTAAAGCAAGAAAATGACATTTACATCGGTTTTTATAAAATAAGTGACGTCCTAAGACTAAAAAGACAACAATTATTTTTTTAGTGATCACGTTTATAATTGTGTCATATACATAATTTATGATTTTATATTGTTTTAATTTAACCGACCACATGAAATATAGGCATAATTGATGTATTTACATATTATCGACATCGCATTGAGAGTATTCATTCTTTGTGTATTAATTTCATGTTCATTATATGTGACATTATTGTATTCTAAAATAATGCATTACTGTGGTTGTATATACAGAAGATGTCGTTTCCCACATTTATATCAATTTTTTCAAAATTAAATGATGTTGTTACTGCAGTGACACATCGATTTATTTAGTAGTTAACGATGTTACTTTGACAAATACATATCAGTTCTTATATCATTAACGATGTTACTTTGATAAATACATATCAGTTCTTATATCATTTTGATGTTGAAACAAGTGTTGCATATTGATTTAAATGAATGAACTGATGTGTATAATTATATTGGCACCTGTTTCCATAGCCTGATCCGATGTTAAAGGTAAATGCATTACTAATTTCATATATAATCCGATGTTGTTGATTTGGATACACAACACGTTTTTGTCGATAGTACAACGCTTTTGTTCGTTCTTCGAAATGATATGCCGAACAATAAAAACATGTACATAAATACTAGTAGCATCATATTTTAACATCTACAAAATACGCCGCCGCTAATATCATAGCCACAACATTGGCTAGCCACAACATCTCAAAAAAGGGTAATTGGCTAGTCCATATCTATGGCATTCATTACCTAGCTAGCCAACATCACAAAAAAGGGTATAAGGCTAGCTGGAACGCCTATATCGATCAATGTATGATGCACCAACATTCATACCCTAAATGTTTTAAAGCATAAGACCCAAAAAAAACATGGTTCAGCTGCATTTTCAATCAACAATATACTGAGCAGCCCACTAAAATAGCTTTTCATTAACCTGCCATAGCAAAGATTGGATATACTGAGCAGCTTCAACTCGAACTTCATCGATTTCTTCTTGAGTGTACGATGGACGGTTCCTTGATGCAGCCCGCTGAAGAGATGTAAAGAACAACCCATTATAAAACTAAAACTGAACACACAACCCATTAAAAATATAAGGCCATTTTATTTATACCTTTGTGGAAAAAGACATCTCATCATCATTTATAATGTCTCTGATGTATCTCATCACATAATAGCCACACTCGTACCCACCCGGCTGCACTGGTGCACCCTATAATAGTGAATACGATTAATGATTTTCATGAAGACCCTCAGTTTGTCATATATATCGTAATTAGCTAATTCTAAACTAAGATATCATGACACTTCAAGTTGACTTACATTAAGGTGTGTGACCCTCAGTTTGTTGTTACTGCTGCCTGTTTCATCTTGAAATTATTTAACAGCACTGCGTGTGAATAATCAAAGCAATTTGTTTACATTCAAATCGATATGACTAGAACAAAGCTGTTGGAAGAATTCATAACATCTAAAGGGGAGGGAAATGATTGAAAACCTCGATCTAAACAATAACATATACCTCTTGACAGCTTTTTCCCAGTCTTTGTAAGGAGATGGTCTCGACATGGAATCTATGATATAGATTTCACTCCCCCAAACAAGAGTTAGAAGCCAATGTTTCCTGCAAGATAAACGGTGTATATATATACATATATAAGCATCTAGCTTTACAAACAATGCCACTGAGATATCATAAATCCAGCAGTGTATATAACCAGCAAGAGAGGCCATATTGCCTAATTGCATATATCCATCAAAAGAAATAAACAAGGGAGACCACATTGCCTAATTGCATATATCCAGCAGTGTATATATTCATTCAGAAGACCACATGGTCTAATTGCATATATCCATGAAAAGGAAAAAAAAACAAAGGAGATACAATTTAATATATACATCCATAACCAGAACACCAACTCTTGTGAACCGAATATAATCTACATATAACATATATTTCAACAGCAGATACAAATACACAAACATGATCTCAGAGATACGAGCTCTCCATTCCTTTTCAATAGCAGATACAAATACACATTCATGT